>OW240917.1:125520309-126125639 GCA_933207985.1 Pelobates cultripes | reverse complement strand
CTAAAGTCGGCGGGTATGGTAATAGGACGTGTGCTGTGCCCTTCCCCTCCACCAGGCCCGGACTGGCCATCGGGCACACCGGGCAAATGCCCGGTGGGCCGCGGTGGCCATGGGGCCGAGGCCGGCAGGGAGATCACAGGATCTCTCCTGACGGTCTTTGCAGGGCCGGCACTATCTGAACGCCGGCCCTGCAGTAGTCTCCCTCACCGGCCCACATAGAGATCTCCCTCACCGGCCCACATAGAGAATACTGCGGCCGCCGGGGGAGAGAGGGAGGGAGCCAGCCTGCCAGGAGAGGAACCCCGGCGGAGCTTTAACTTACAGCTCCGCCGGGTTCCTCTCGCGAGATTCGGAGCGTTGCCATGGCAACGCTCCGGGTCTCGCAAGAGTGAACTCTAGCCCAACAGGCTAGAGTTCACTCACCACTTGGACCACCAGGGATGGATGGCGGCAGGAGTAGCAGGATCCCCCCTCCCAGGCATAAGGTAAGCAGGGAGGGGGGATATCAGCAGGGCACATAACACTCCCAGCACCCCTGACACTCACACACACACACTGCACCCCTGACACTCACAGCACCCTCACACACTGCACCCCTGACACTCACACACACACACTTCGACCCTGACACTCACACACACTGACCCCTGACACTCACACACACACACTGCGCCCCTGACACTCACAGCACCCTCACACACTGCACCCCTGACACGCACAGCACTCTCACACACTGCACCCCTGACACTCACAGCACCCTCACACACTGCACCCCTGACACTCACTGCACCCCTGACACGCACAGCACCCTCACACACACACTGCACGTCTGACCCTCACAGCACACACACTGCACGTCTGACACTCACAGCACCCTCACACACACACTGCACCCCTGACACGCACATCACCCTCACACACACACTGCACATCTGACACAGCACAAACAAAATGCACCCCTAACACTCAGAGCACCCTCACACACACTGCACCCCTGACACACACAGCACACACACTGCACCTCTGACACTCTCAGCACCCTCACACAAACACTGCACCCCTGACACTCACAGCACCCTCACACACACTGCACGTCTGACACAGCACAAACAAAATGCACCTCTAACACTCACAGCACCCTCACACACACACACTGCACCCCTGACACACACAGCACACACACAGCACCCTCACACACACACTGCACCCCTGACACTCACAGCACACACACTGCACCCTTGACACTCACAGCACCCTCACACACACACACTGCACCCCTGACACGCACTGCACCCCTGACACTCACAGCACCCTCACTCACACACTACACGTCTGACACTCACAGCACACACAAAATGCACCCCTAACACTCACAGCACCCTCACACACACACATTGCACCCCTGACACTCACAGCACCCTCACACACACACTGCACCCCTGACACGCACATCACACACCCTCACTTACACACACTGCACCCCTGACACTCACAGCTTCCTCACATGCATACACTGCACCCTCACATGCACATAGCATCCTCATGCAAACACAGCACCCACTCACACACAGCACACACACACAGCACCCCTACCCACATAGCACCCTCATGCAAACGCAGCACCCATCACTCACACACACACTGCACCCCTCTCTCACACACACTACACCCCTTACACACACACACACACACACACACAGAGCACCCTCACACACACTGCGCAATATGCTTTCCTGGCATTTTTGTCTCCTGGTATCCCAACTATGGAGACACCAGAGACAAATTTCAAGCAAACACAGCGCAAGCATGTTATTAAATTTGCTTGCGCTGTGCAGAACAAATACAGGGTATTTTTCTCATGCCAAAGCTCTTCAGCAGGGCTCTGCGCATGGTCTACCCTGGAAGAGCATTGAACCAACATGCTCACTTTGTGATGAGGCGTGCTTGTCATTGGTGATGACAAAACACACCCTATCTGGCCCCGCCCCCTTTTTAGTGGGCCGCTGTAATTAAAAAATGCCCGGGCCGAATTTTCTTCCCAGTCCGACCCTGAGTGTGTGTGTGTGTGTAGGAGATCTACTGTGTAAAGGACCCAGTGTGTGTGTGTGTGTGTGTGTGTGTGTGTGTAGAGGATTAAGAGTGCATATAGGGTAAGGGATCTAGTGTGTATCTGGAGCGTAATGTGTGTAGTGGTGCAGTGTGAGGGGTGCTGTAGTGTGTGTGTGTGTGTGTATGTATATATATATATATTTGGACTTATTGTATGTGTGAGGAGCGCAGTGTGTGTATGTAAGAGGGGTGCTGTGTGTGAGGGTGTTTTTATCTGCTGTCACATTCTAGGTTTCTAATTTTCTTTGTCTGTTAACTCACTGAGGGTTATTTTATATATATATATATATGTGTGTGTGCTGTGTGTGTCTGGGTGCGCTCCTCCCCCCCTCCTTGTCAATTTCTTTCTCCTCCCCCCCTCCTTGTCAATTTCTTTCTCCTCCCCTTGTCAATTTCTTTCTCCTCCCCTCTTGTCAAGTTTCTTTCTCCTCCCCTCACTTGTCAATTTTTTTCCCCTCCCCCCCTCACTTGTCAATTTTCTTCTTTCTCCTCCCCCTCCTTGTCAATTTCTTTTCCTCCTCCCCCCCTCCTTGTCAATTTCTTTCTCCTCCCCCCCTCCTTGTCAATTTCTTTCTACCCCCCTCCCCCTTTAATTAAAATATTGAGTTGATGACTTTTTCCTAGAAATTAATTGGTGACCTTTTCCAACTCTGCTATTTCACCCCAATTTTGGGAATCATTTTTGCCCACTATAACATATTGTTTAATGAATAGAAATGTGATAAGGATGAAGAGAGAAAGAAATAAAAGAGGAGTAATAAGACCATCTCTCTAAAAATATATATATGGTTTGATGAAACATTCCAGATATGGAAATAATCTTTCTGGTAACATACTGACTTAGGTCACAAATGCCTGGCTAACCAAACATCTAATTTTTTTTTATTTTTTTTATGAATCCCACTTATTTAACACTTGGAAAATTTGTAAAGAGATACTCAAAGCGGCACTGCCATTGTGTTATTGTTTTAAATGTAGAATATTATATCAAGAAAGATGAATGACAATTAGCAGATTTCTTATATGAAGTGTTTAGTAATCTAAACGGCAAACTACTTTAGAACTTGTTAGCCTAGCAAGCAGATACTTAGTATTGAATATACTGAGCCGAGATACATAGAAAAGGTCACTCTCAATATGTCAGAGATTAACACATACTTTGCTTCAAATGAATAATATGATGAGAAATGGAAGATAAATATGTCTTACTGTGGACGAGTCCTCCCTCGATTCCTCTATTGCTCATTAGTTATGGTATTTATGCCATAAGTTGTTTTTTTTGTTTTTTTATATATATATATATTTCATTATTTTCCTTGAGAAACAATTTGCTTTATTAAAGAAGCAATTTATCTACTTACTCTGAATCAATTTCTTTTTAATGCTTTTCCATGCTTGTCTACAAATGATATATATTGTACAATGTTATGCCTACCTATAGTTAAATAGTGTAAGAACTTCCACCTCTTTTTAGATGCAAATCTCTATAGATTATGCATTCAATTGTTGCTATAGTGATTCCTTTAACCCCTTAAGGACCAAACTTCTGGAATAAAAGGGAATCATGACATGTCATGTGTCCTTAAGGGGTTAAATGAGCAATAAATGTAATTTAGTAAGACCAATGTGTTTTTTAAAAAGCATTTTTAATTCAAGTATGACTCCTTGAATATTATGAAGAATAAGATTTTTTTCATATCTACTTGAGGCAATTCAATACTTTCTTTTTCAAGCTGTAATCCAAAAACGTTAAGAAATAAATTCATATGGGAGAAGTTTTACATTAAGAAGAAATTGTACTTCAGTGCAGGTTTTTTGTAGTTCGGCAAGTGAACTCGCAGATAGACTTCTCTTGAGAGGATACTCCAAAAAGATTGTTTAAATTGCAAACACACTTTTTAAAATAATAGTAAAAGAAAAATACAGTTCAATATTTATTTATTTATAAAATATTTTACCAGGAAAAATAAGTAAGTATTAATTATTTTGTATTACTGCTTACAGTGTCAGAAATAGTACGTTTGGTATGTTTAAATGTGCTGCCAATGTTTGTTGATACCATGTTAATGTTTTAAAAATTTTAATCATCTGTTAATATATACATTTATATCTTCTATAAATTGTAGCACAAAAAAAATATTAATTCTCAACTAACTATAACAAACACGATTTTGAACTAGATTCCAAACAATAAGAATCACATTGGGTGTAGTGCCAGTAACTTACAATATTTTCTTCGATTTGGTATTGAGTAATGTATCTTAGTCCTAGAACTGTTAGCTTACAGATTTTAATTAAGAAAAATGACTGCACTCCAATACTGTATTCATGGTATAAGAGCAACAATCTCCTTTAGCCCTCCTTAAGGAATACAAATTGAACTGTTTGGTAAATTTAAGGAGCTCTGTCAGTTACCAGGATTGTCGATATTATGTTACTTATAAAGTAAACATAGCAATCAGGAAGAGCAAATAAATACCACCTTAAAAATATACATTGCCATAGGTATATAAATAGATCATCTTGGATTGAAGATTGATTTCGCATAATAAAAGCAGCTTTAAATCTTATTAAACCAATTAATGACTGCCATCGCTTGCCTGTGCCTGTTCCTCCTTGCCATCCAGTATGAATCTTCTGTTGAATTTGTAACCAAATGACAGCCTTAGCGTCCGGCAGTTGGGAGTATGGAATCACTACAACACATAGTGCACTATTTGATGTAGTGTTTCCATTCCCCTGGCTGCCGGAGGCTAAATCAACCTTCAGTCTAAGAAGATCTATTTCTATAAGTATCATAGAGTGTGTTTATAAGATGGTATTTATTTCTGATCCCTGATAGCTGTGTTTATGTTATTCTTTAATTGTGTGCCTGTTGATCATTGGCACCGGGGATAGCTGCAATAGTATGTAAGCTAGTGCCAAGTGCACCTCACATACGTTTTTTTCTTATGTTTCTTACAGCTGTAGTCACAACAGTTGTATTTGTAATGTGTGAAATATAAAATTTAATATAAAAAGCTCCTCCTCTTTATCCTGCAACTGGACGCCTCCATCTTAGCTTCCAGTCAATCATTGTTATAAGTTCTGTCCTTTGGCAGTCGGCAAAGGGGAAACATACGGATAGTAGAAATGCTTAGATTTTTTCCACGTCATTTGTAATGTTTGACCTGGCTTAGGCTGGTCTGAACTGGATTATGATGTAATTTGCTAATTTTTTTATATTTATATCAAATAAAAAAAGAGCATCTTATGAAGAAAACTTTCAAAATGTTTATTAAATTATCTGAATTAGAGAGAAGTGTATATACATTGCCTCCTTGCGTACTTTATAGACGCCTGCATGCAACAACCAGCGTTAAGAAAGAAGATAAAATGAAGAAATCTGGGCACAGATTCAAGTATTTGCACTGACTATAATAGCCAGGGCAGGGATTTTCATCTCCACAGGTAAAGCTGCATTTTAATGCCACTAAAATTAGTTTTCACCTATTATCCATGTTTACCCATCCTTTTATCCTTTTTGTGCACCTTACCACCTTTTTGTTTCTCTTTTCCCTTTTTGCCATTGTTTTCATGATTTTGTTTCTTTATCCCACTATTACTGATTTCCCACACTCACTGGCTCATATAAACACACACACACACACACACACACTCTCACTCAGTGGTTCTTACACTCACTGACCCTTGCACACACTCACTGGTTTTTACACACCGGCACTTACACACACTCAATGACTCTTACACACACTCACAGGTTCTTATACACACTCACTGGCTCATACATGCACTGGCTCACACATCCACACTCACTGACTTTTACACACACATTCCCTGGCTATCACAAACACAACTCACTCACTGGCTCATGTATACACACATACTTACTGGCTCATATATACATAAATACTTACTGTTTCTTATCTTCGTTAAACAGGGATTCCACCAGGTGTTGCTGCACAATTGAAACTGTCCTCTTTTTCACAGTGCATTGCCGCTGGGATATATGTCATGTATCCCAGCAGCCTTTAGTTTATAAAAAGATTCGATGTTACTGCTTCCTCGCTTCTCTCATTGCTGAAAAAACATGCTCGTGGATGCACACTATTTTTTCTCCGTCAGCACCAGAGTACAACAGCTTGGTAAATTAGTAATATGAGCATTGGGCATAGCTACAGAGAGTGACTGGCAGGAAAGGGGTTCTCTGTGCTCCTAACTCACGCTAGTCACATGGACATTTTTGTTTCCCCCTAAGGTCAGTACACCTTATGGCAGTGCCTGCCAGCCTACTGTACTTTTTGTCTGCGCTAGATACAAATTTATGATGGCAATCCCTCTGTTAACATTACCAACACCTATTATGATATAAGATCTGACACCACAAGGATAATTTAAAAAAAAACAATGAATCCTAGGTTACCCATTCCAAATTAGGTTAAAACTTAAAACAACAACAATTTATATAAAAACACAATACATATATAACATGATTCTTATACCAGACAAAGGTAGTACATATTAAAAGGGAAATTATTATGCAAAAACAGTCACAGGACATACAAATAAATATATAGCATAAATATATCATAAACAAACTACACCAAGCAGACAGATTTTATAACGTAAATAATAATACACTGCAACTTTGAGTTGGTTCTCAATATTCATTACAGATTTCCTATTCATAGCTGCCAAAAGAAACAGAATAATACACATAGTGTAGTACAGTATCCACAACTAATGTATAAACTAAAGGTTAATACTACTCACAAAAGTAATAATATGTAGTGCCTTGAATGTGACTCTTTCAGAACTCCATCTGGTATACATCTTCGATTCAGGCTTAAAAGTATAACAGTGCTACAATAAAGCATATGTAATTGTGCAGTATACCAACATAACCAGATAAAATCTTTCAATTTATTGCATGTAATGTTTGTAAAAAGCAAATTAGCATATACACTCTGTTCCAAATTATTATGTAAATGTTATTTTTCTCATTTACCTAAATAATTGATGAAAATAACAATCAGCATAATTCTCATGTTATCAACTATTAAGAGTACAATTCAAATTTTCTTGAACAAACCTCCTAATGATAACAGTATTTTTTTTAAACATAAAAAACTTACAATGCACTGTTCCAAATTATTATGCACAGCAGAGGCAGCTCTAGACTTTGAGGCCTTAGGCGAAACTCAAACATGAGGCCCCACTAACAAAAAAGTGTCACATTGATGCACAGTTTACCTGTGTATGTGCCTGAGAGTGTGTCTGACAGAGAGTATCCTTGTGTGTAAATGTATGTCTCTGTGAGCATGTTTGCGTTTTTGTCTGAGACCCTATGTGTATGGGGTAGCTGCTTGAAGTGTGTTTAGGGGGGTTATGGTGAGAGGGAGAGGCAGGTGATGGTGTGAGGGGTGATGGTGAGAGGGAGAGGGAGGTGATGGTAATGTGAGAGGGGGGATAATGTGAGGGAGGGGGGGTAATGTAAGAGGGAGGGGGGGTGATGGAGAGGGAGGGGGGTGATGGTGAGAAGGAGCGGGGTGGTGGGAGGGTGGTGATGCTGAGGGTGATGAGGGAGGTGATGCTGAGGATGGTGAGGGGGTGATGCTGAGGGTGGTGGAGGGGTGATGCTGAGGGTGGTGGAGGGGTGAAGCTGAGGGTGGTGGAGGGGTGAAGCTGAGGGTGGTGGAGGGTGAGGCTAAGGGTGAAGGGTGGTGGTGAGGCTGAGGGTGGTGGGGATGGTGAGGCTGAGGGTGAAGGGGGGTGGTGAGGCTGAGGGTGGTAGGGATGGTGAGGCTGAGTGAGGCTGAGGGTGGTGGGGCTGAGGGTGGTGGGGTGGTGAGGCTGAAGGGGGTAGTGAGGCTGAGAGTGGTGGGGTAGTGAGGCTGAGGGTGGTGGGGGTAGTCAGGCTGAGGGTGGTGGGGGTAGTGAGTCTGAGGCTAAATGGGGTAGTGAGGCTGAGGGTGGTGTGTGAGGGGTAGGTGATGCTGTGAGGGTGTGGGGGGGTGTAGTGAGGCTGAGGGTATGGGGGTAGTGAGGGCTGAGGGTGGTGGGGGGTGGTGATGCTGAGGGAGGGTGAGGTGTGAAAGGTGTAGTGAGGCTGAGGGTGGTGTGTGGGGAGTGAGTGAGGCTGGGTGTGGTGTGGGGGTAGTGAGTCTGAGGGTGAGTGATGCTAAGGTGGTGTGGAGGTAGTATTGAGGCTGGGGTGTGGGGTAGTGAGGCTGAGGGTGTGTGGGGAATTTAGTGAGGCTGAGGGTGGTGTGGGGGTGGTGATACTGAGGGTGTGATGCTGAGTGTGGTGTGGGGATAGTGAGGCTGAGGGTGGTTGGGGAGTAGTGAGGCTGAGGGTGGTTGGGGGTGGTGATGCTGAGGGTGAGGCTGTGGGTGTTAGTGAGACTGAGGGTGGTGTGGGTGGTAGTGAGACTGAGTGAGGCTGGGGGTGGTGATGCTGAGGGTGGTGTGGGGCGTAGTGCTGCTGAGGGTGTGGGGTTAGTGAGGCTGAGGGTGGAGGGGGCTAAGGCTGTGGGTGGTAGTGAGACTGAGGGTGGTGTGGGTGGTAGTGAGACAGAGAGTGGTTGGGGGTGGTGATGCTGAGGGTGGTTTGGGTGATGCTCAGGGTGGTGGGGGGGTGATGCTGAGGATGGGGGGTGAGGGTGGGGGGATGGTATCTTGAGTGGTGGCGGGTGGAGACTGAAGGTGGGGAGGCTGAGGGTGGTTGGGGGTGATGCTGAGGATGGTGGGGGTGAGGGTGGGGGGTAGTGAGGCTGAGGGTAGTGAGGCTGAGGGGGAAAAGGGGGGTGATGGTGAGGGGGGTGAGAGAGCCTACCTGTCTTCCCTGGTGGTCCAGTGGGCTCCCTGGTGGTCCGGTGGCCACTTCTTCCGGTCTACAGCTCCGCAGAGCTGCAGACCATGTAATCTCGCGAGATTTCAGAGCATTGCCATGGTAACCTGCGGCAACGCTCTGATTGGCTAATTCTCGCGAGACACATGGTCTGCAGCTCTGCTCACTGCGAAGCTGCAGACCGGTGTCTGCGGTGGCTGGCCGGGCAGCCAGGAGGGGCCTCGCAACCGGCGGCATACTGGGCAAGCCGCCGGGCCCCCTCCTGGTGTCAGGTCCTCGGTCATTGACCGAGGAACTGACACAGACTGCCCACAGGCGGTTTAGGCGGCCGCGAGGCCCCAGCCAGCGCAAGACTTAGGCGGCCGCCTAAACCACCTAATTAGAGAGCCGCCTCTGCTTACACATAGTATGAGTGCTGTGTAATTTATTTTTGTTTGTTTTATAGAGAATGAAGGGAGTCTTTCCAAAACATAATCTAGTGTTATATTTTTTTATGCATAAATTGCAGTTTTGGTTTAGATTTATACAAAAGGATAGCACATTTGCATCAACCACCATTCAGTTTTCTGACTAACTTGTACGCAAATCGTAAGTCCTAGAACCAACACTGCCTTATAGGTTTGATTCTATGATAAGGGATAAGTGAATAGAAGTTGTTTTTAAAGAGAACAGTTGAAGAACTGCTATTCAGTTACAGGAATTAAGGTTAACTCTTACAACTCTTATAGAAGACATATTGTTAGTGTTTATTTTCTGTACAGATTTACAGACATTTCACAAGATTTCATGGAATAAACGTGATGTCAACAGGGCCTCTGTTACAATACATTCAACTTCATAAAGGAATAAAACCCTTGGAATTATGTAATGCCATCATTAATTATTTCTGACTTCCATAAGTATATACATAACGATAAATATCTATAACTAGCACAGAGACAGCCCAGTCCTAATCACGTTAGACTTGACTTGAAATGATGTGTTTAAATATATTGTAGTGCAATACATCATAGATTTAAAATTAGCATTCAGCACTAGGAGAACTGGGAAATATTATTACCTGGAGTCAGGCGTTATCTGGAAATTGCATGCACTACCCTTTCTTTTTGCACTTAAAACACATTTAAAGCGGATCTAAAATATTCTCAGGTGATGGAATATATACCAATAAGGTCAAGGTCCACTACTATAAATATGTACTCAGTAAAGTTATTTCTAAGTCACCTCCCTTATTTGAGTAGCAAGCGTGTACTCAAAAAAAAATCAGATAACCTAGGAAATAGAAGTCATTTATCTGGATAGCTTATCGGCAAGTCCAAGGATTCAATAGAAAGCTGTGATATCATGTTAATTATATATTAATTTTATCATCAATGCATGCAGCATGATTGCCTACAAAGTAAAGGAAATGTGCCAGGAAAATTAAATGTATTATATATTGTTAATACACTGGTCACTCCATTGTAACATATACATTATTCACTAAACAGGGATTTCTGGTAAGATTAAAGCAATATAGTTAAATTGGATAAAATCTCAATTTTAGCTAAGGTAGGTACCACTTCTGTTTATTAAAGTACCACTATAGGCACCCAGACCACTTCAGCTCAATTAAGTAGTCTGGGTGCCAGGTCCCTCGTGTTTTAACCCTGCAGCTAAAAAACATAGCCGTTTCAAAGAAACGGCTATGTTTACACTGAGGGTTAATCCAGCATCTAGTGGCTGTCTCCCTGACAGCCACTAGAGGCCGCTTCCGCGATTCTCACTGTGATAATCACAGTGAGAAGACGCTGACGTCCATAGGAAAGCATTGAGTAATGCTTTCCTATGGGCGGTTTGAATGCGTGCGCGTCTCTTGCCATGCATGCATATTTGGCGCTGATGTCGGTAGGAGGAGGAGAGGTCACCAACACCGAGGGAGCCCTGGAGAAGGGTAAGTGGCTGATGGGGTTTTAACCCCTTCAGCCCAGCAGGAGGGGGGCCATGAGGGTGGGGGACCTGATAACCCTATAGTGCTAGGAAAACGAGTATGTTTTCCTGGCACTATAGTGGTCCTTTAACCCCTTAAGGACCAAACTTCTGGAATAAAAGGGAATCATGACATGTCACACATGTCCTGTGTCCTTAAGGGGTTAAGCTTAGTTTTGCCAGTTGATTCTCAATTCTCAGTTTGCTGTTTAGTATAAAATGATGAAATTATAGATTTTGTTTAGTTGTGATTATTAAAGTAACACCCCACTGCCCAAATAAAAAACTATTTAGTAGATAAAGCCCCAGTGAAAACATGCATGCATTTAATAATGCATTTTTCATTGGTTTATATATATATCAGCTTGTAAAATCTGCAGATCATTTCTCTGCTTCCTTTGCAAGCCCTCCCCTTCTTCCTCAGTACAATCTTTCTGTGGCTGTCCAATCACAGACTTCCAAATGCAGCTCAATGAGAAGTCTTTGCAAGACAGGTGTTCTCGTGAATTGTTGGCGTCTGAAGTTCATCTCCACTGAGCTAACCAAACCAGGAAGCAAAAATACCAGTTATCTGATTGGCAGCCTTTTGGGTGTCATTTATAAATGTGACCATTTCTATAGAAATCTGCACTTTTCGGAAAATGAAAAACAGAGGACACATTCTTCTCACATAAAGCACATCCACAAACTAAAATACTTTAGGTGTGTGGAGTGTCCCTTTAATGCTGTCAAAGTATTGATAAAATAAGATGTTTCTATTTCTTTCACTTGATAACATATAACATGCATATTTTATAAAATAGTCTAAAAAGTCGTTTATGACAGTGGTTTACTTTGCATACATGGCAGTAGCTTGGTAATCTATTCTTTAATTGCAGTTTACTATATATAATTCTGCATTTCACGTTATTAGACTCCTCCAATTGTATGATACTGTGATAGGAAGTTCTGCCACTTCAGTGTTCTTCCTTCCCAACTCCTGTCCCATAGTGTTCTTTCTCCTTCCCAACTCCTGTCCCATAGTGTTCTTTCTCCTTCCCAACTCCTGTCCCATAGTGTTCTTTCTCCTCCCAACTCCTGTACCATAGTGTTCTTTCTCCCCCCCACCTCCTGTCCTATAGGGTTATTTCTCCCGCCTCCCCCTTTCCCCCTCCCCTAGTATTGGTTCTCCCCTCCCCCATCCCATAGTGTTCTTTCCTCCACCCCCCTCCCCTGTTTCATAGTGTTCTATCCCCCCTCCACTGTCCCATAGTGTTCTTTCCTCCCCCAAACCCCTGTCCTACAGTGTTCTTTCTCCCCCCTCCCCTCTCCCATAGTATTCTTTCTACCCTCCTCCCCTCTCCCATAGTATTCTTTCTACCCTCCTCCCCTGTCCCATAGTGTGTTTTCTCCCATCCTCCCCTGTCCGTAGTTTTCTTTCTTGCACCCCCGGACCGGTGCCCCCTAAGGCGGCCACTTGTGCCGCCTTATGGAGGCGCCAGCCCTGCGTGGTGTCGGTGGTGTCATCTCCTTTGTTATGCACCCTGGTGCAGTCCATACCCCCTGCACCCCCCTTGCAATGCCACTGCTCTGCAGCTTTTCTTTCAGGCTCCCATCATCAGCAGCCAAAACGGCAGGAGCATACTCTGCTTTCGTATCATTGGTGGGTTGGTAGTTTGTTCTAAACTTAAACCTCAGTATTCAGGTTTAATTACCGTGTTGGCAATTTGAGGGGAAAAAGTTGGTTTGTATTGTGGTTTGGGTACTCGGGCTCAAAAAATGTTCCCCATCACTGCTCTTGATCAGTGGTTCCCAACCCAGTCCTCAAGTACCCCCTAACAGTCCAGGATTTAAGGATTACTCAATTGTGTCTAAGGTGTTTTGGGGAAAAAAAATTAAAAACACTTTAGACACAACAGGGTAATCTCTAAATCCTGGACTGATATGGGGTACTTGAGGAATGGGTTGGAAACCTCTGCTCTAGATGAAGGCAATCTAGTAGCTTGCTAATACCAAACAGAGCTGATATGGCAAGACCGCTAAGAGACAATCATACCTGGCCTTGTCTATCTAGCCATGACTGTGCATAGGTAAATAGTGATTCGCTAGCCTTGTAAATGGGTTAACCTAAATGTAATATGTCTGTTTGCAATGACCTCTCTGACAGTCAAGCTCAGTAACAGCATTCCATCTTTCCTCCCTGTCTGTATAATGTTTCCGTGTGTCAGTGATGTTTAGAGTAATTATATTAGAGAACAAAGCAAAATAATTATCAATAATGGAGGATGAGAACCTATTAGATAGATTTAAGTTAATCTATGTAATCTTTGGACCCTTGACTTAAATTGTTCTTTCCATAACATGCATATACAAATACATAACTAGATTTATTAATACTATATAGCATGGTAATAGTCATGCATATACTATTAAATGTATGTGTGGGTGTGTGAAAAAAATATTGTTTTGCTAAAATGGAGAAACAGTGAATGAGGCTCCCCTTGAACCCTGTATTGTTTTTCTTATGAAAATATGTAATTGTAATGACTTCAATATCACCTTATGGATTGTGTTGATCAACACAATAAATACACTGACTTACCTCACAGTCTACCACGTAATATTCTACAAATACCTGATGGTTTTTCCCATGCGAGGTCCCTAGCTCCTGTAAACGGTTGTAGGGGAGTTTAGAGGAAGCCCAAGCCAACTAATCTATATACCAAATGTCCAGGATATCCATAATCCATTGCCACATACCTGGGCTAAGAGCCTAAAGGGGAATGCTCCTTGTGCACGGCTCACATCCTCATAAGGTCTACAGCCATGGCCACTAAGCGATGACGGAGATCATGTTTCTAACTGGAAATATTCTTCCTAGCTTGGGAGTCAGCTGATCTCACACTGCTTTGTGGCCATGAGCGTGATGCTGTTTAACTTTTTCATTTTACATTTTGTCATTTTATATTTATGTGTTTTGCCTCCACATTCCCATACATGCTCACTATGATACATAGATCATGATCCGAGTAGTGGAGATCTTAGAGGGGAAAGTCCCACGTACCCCAGCTCTACCTATCCCAGCTGACAGCCCGTAGGGTGGTGCACACAACATCTCCCTCTCAGCTATGAAGTGTCCCATACTGTTGCATGTCCAAGTGGGACCTCAGCTGAGAATGAGCGTTTTGCATTGCCTCTTCTGTAAAAGTACATAATACATTTTTAAAATATATAAGGCTACTTAAAATCACCTATCTCATCTAACAAATATGGGGATTCAGTTCCACCACCTAGCCATTTTGTGTTAAACCCACCACTTCACACTACCCCAGTATCTAATTCCTTTTTGTCTCTACTATGTTCTGTGAGAGTAGTGAACAGCTTGCCTCTCCCTCCACTCACACTGTGTGCCATGCACTCCTAGCTATTCTGAAAGACAAATTTCCCGCCTAAACAATCGGCAGTCAATCAGGAAAAAGTGCGCAAACCAATTTGCACCAATCGTCACTAAAGGAGGGGAAGTGTCTGGCCGACCAATGGGGAGAAAGGACGGGAGACCAGTTTGAATTGTAGTCCTTCTCCTATTAGCCGGCACGGACTTCCAGGCAGCCAGTGGGGCCCTGCGGCTGTGAAGCCATGTCATAAATCCATGGGGCTTGCGCCTCTCTCTGGTGGATATCTCCACATGGGTAGCACCAGAAAGAGCGTTCTTTGCCAGTTAGCCCGATTGAACATTGTTACCCTTGCCAACAGCGACGGCGCTCCGTCACACATCACCCCCTTGTCCCCCTCCACCAGCCACAGCATGACCCACATGGGTCAGATCGCTGCTGTCTGGAGTGGACACAGTCTGTGAGTGCCCTGCCTGCAACAGCACATGTCCTCGGCCAGCCCCTACAGTCCTGGAGTCTGGCTGACTTTGCACCCAGCACCTTCCTAGGTACAGGGTGACTTAGACATAAGGTGTCTTTAGTCCGGGCGGCCATCCGGCCCAGGTTCTGTCACATATCTCCCTCTAAATCAAATCCAGCAGACCAGACGTGACCCTACCGGGTCTGCTGGAGGCTGTCCAGGCTCTCCACATAGTCTGTTGGGGTAAGAGGCTGCCTGGAGGACCGGCTTGTAGTCTGTGGGTAAAAGGCCCACCTCCCATTCTCTACAGCCAAGTGTAGTGATTCAGGGCCAGCTGTCCAGCATCCCCAGGGAAAACAGGTGATGTCCATAGTCTCATCCACCTGTATTGGGCAAAAGTCCCTCAATGCTGGGTCTGTACAATCCCTCTCCTCCCAAGCTTCTGATGAGGGAAGGCAGAGGCCAGCGGCACTCTGCCCTGATGCCAGCTCTTCTGCTGGTGGGGGGTTATCAGCCCCGATGACCGCCACTCGACTACCCAGCATCACCACAACCTGAGGGCAGAGATTAGCAATACTCTGCCCCGCTGCTGGCACTTTAGCCATTTCTCCCTTGCTCCCCCTTGTGAGGCTATCTGTGCTTGGTAGGAAGAGGCCAGCGGCGCTCTGCCCCTTAGCCAGCTCTACAGCTGGGTTGGCCTGTTCACAGTCACCCTGCTGGGAGAGTGTCAGTTGATACCGCAGTCCCATCCACTACACCTGGAACCCGGTCGGTAATCTGCCGCTGGAGAGATCGGTCGACTAAGTCCTCTCCTTAGTGTTCCCACTGCCGGTGGGGGAGAGATAACACTCGCATTCTCTCCCTGGTACTCACGCTGTTGCTGGGGAGGGACGACACCCTCTTCTCCCAGGCTCTCACACTGCCATTGGGGAGAGATGCCGCCTGCATCCTCTTCCTGGACTGGACTCTGTCACTGGGGATATGGGTATTCTGTCCAGCAACCCTGTGGGGCTGGTGTGGAGACCTCTGTCCCATCCACACCTGCCAACTTGATGTCTTCCCAGGACCAGTCTATTAGATCTCCTATTTCTAGAGCTGGCTGTGAGGTAGGGGGTACAGCAGCTAGGATCCCAGGGTATTGCAGGTCTGGGTCAGCCACCCAGACATGGTCCCATCTGCCTCGTCAGCTTCAGGTGTCCTGTTTCCTGATTCTGTGTATTCCCGTGGCAGTGAGAGGTTATGCTCAAACAGTTCTATATAGTATGCCTCAAGGTACCCTAGCCAATCAAGATCTTGACTTAGGGCTAGTACCTCAGAGGGCAGCAGTCTTTCCTGCCTCTTGGCTTGGATGTCCCAAAACCTATATCCTTCAGGACTGCCAAAGTCTTGCTTTTCTGCAAACTCCTCCCATAGTAGGTAGTAGTGCTGCCGAGATCGTCCTTTTCAGGGGGATAGGGTGTCCCTGACCTCACCTGCTGTTGGTTCGCAAACCAATATAATGCTCGCAATCCTTCCTCGAGCTACTTTTCTTTTTGCACTAACCTCCATAACTCGTTTGCTTCGCAGCTTGTTGGTTGATTCCCGAGGATGTGGAGCCACAAACTAACCTGGTCCCCGAAGCTCTGTTCTGGGATGGGCAGGACTTGGCCTCGGGGTCTGTGCCACTCCTCCTAATCGAGGCTCTCCATTCCACTTCTCCTCTGGAATTGACCCTCCCATCAGTGCGAGGGCAGCTTCAAGTCTGCATTCAAAGTCCCACACTGGAGCTTCCCAATCAGAGGTATCTGTCCCCAGCATCTCCACCATCTGAATCTCCTTATACCATGTGGTCTGTTTCCCCACCTCAGTCCTAGTTATTCGGACGGCTGCCTTAGATGGGCTGGCTCCGTAGATTGCCAGCCTTCTCTGTACTCTGCTGCGATTCCTTTTTTCCGCTCCTTTCAGCATCGCCTTGTATCCAGGCGTCCGCATCAGCCATTCACACTCCATGGCTCTCTGTTGGCTCTTCCTCGCCAGGGTACACTTTATCTTCTCTGCTGTGGTTTGGATCCTTGCTGGAAGAAGCAGATCCCGCCGCTGGCCACCAGTGTGACAGGTACCCTGTGCCCCAACTGAGCACACCCATCCGAACAGCTTCTTCCCACCGCCAAACCACAGATGTCATCCCGTTCATGAAGACTCAGTCAGATAACACCTCTCCCCCAAGAACAGGAGACACACGAGGCTTGAGGGTAGAACAGGAACTAATTTTTATTAGA
The DNA here is from genome assembly GCA_933207985.1 of Pelobates cultripes. NCBI lineage: Eukaryota > Metazoa > Chordata > Amphibia > Anura > Pelobatidae > Pelobates > Pelobates cultripes. The sequence continues at coordinate 126,108,623 of OW240917.1, read as the reverse complement.
CACACCCAGGTATTTGTATACAAGTAAACACAAAAAGGTTTGGAACAGCAACCAATCAAACTGGGCCTAAACAAACAGCCAATCACACTAAGTCCATTAATAACCAATAGGACTCACCATCACAGAACACCTACTTTGCATACACAGGAAAACATTATGCATTAGGTAAAGGGATTAAAACACAGTCAACAATAGTTGACTCAGCTCCCGAGTCACAAAGGAGAAAGTCTTAACACCCACCCACGTGGTCACACAGTCTCTGGTTCGGCGCCATCTTGTCTCTCCATGTTGTGGCTAGGTCTAAGTCTGTGAGGTCTAATTGGCCGCTCCCCACAAGAGCCCACCCAAACAAAGGAGCCCTTGATGCCCAAGTGACGGTGTACCACCGTTCCATCACACAGGGGGAACATGGTCACAATCTGTTACAGTATGAGTAAGCGACATGTATATCAAAGGCTCAGAGGGGTTAAGAGAGGGTGAAGAAACAAAGAAATGAGTGAGTCCATAACTGGGAACAGTCCACGTAGGTTGTAGGGGAGTGAAGAAACATATGAGGAGTGAAGAGATTAAAGAGAAAGGCATTTTGAAGACATATGACCATGCTGTACGATGTATGATGTACCATTAAAAAGTGTATTTAAGTATTGCATTAGAATTAGTGTCACTAGAAAAGGTTGAAAAACAACAATTGTTTGCAAAAAGAGAGTAAACAAACCCTAAAGAGATCAATGCAGACTGTTGCTGGCTTTCACAGAACTAAAATATACATTTCAGTTTGTAATCTTTTGGATCTAACCCTCTTCTGGGGATCTTCCATGTTATTCCAGATTTAACACACCAAATATAGATGCTGTTCTTTTTTTTTTCTATCCCATCCCAACAAAAGACTACAGAAAATGCAGTTTCTGAGGATTTGCAGCAAATGCAGGAATTCGAAAAGTATGTAGGTTTATTAATTCCATGGTGCAAAATAGAAACATCAAACGTAAAGAACAACACAAAAACATTATTTGTTTTTCAATTTAATTTTTTTAATGTATTACTCAAATAACATTTTCCTACTCTTATGTAGAGATGTTATAACTTAAAGAAGAGTATACATATTGGCATCAGTTCTCACAAGCAATAATTGTGGAACTAAGGTGATTCCTTTGGTACTGTCAATTCAACTTTGCTTTGCTAAATGTTAAGGCTTGGCCTGCAGTTGTGGGAGAGGCATGGTACCTATTTAAACCCCCCTACTCACCTTCCTCCCTCCCCTACGTTTTTTAGCGACTTGCATGTCCTGGGGCCTGCTGTTTCCACGCTGTTTCGTTTTGTCCTTGGTCCTTCTGGGCTCCGCTTTCTTGCTCTTCTTGTTGTCCCTGGCACTCCGAGTATCCGTGGTCCCTCCTGACGTCTTTTCTGCTTTGTGGGTTACTTACCCTGCCATCGCGCCGCGGTCTCAGTCCCACGGCGTCTTCACGGTTTGGGTTTCTCCCCTCCCCCCCCCCTCTAATCCTTTTCGCATGATTTTCGTTTTAATTTCCTTCCTCCTGTCGTTTACCCGTTCAGGAGTTTTTCTTATTCGTTCCTCTTGCTGGTTGGGTCGCTTTCGCATGTTTTTTGCGTTCGCCGATTACCAGGTGCGAGCTTCCCACAAACCGCAGCTCGCAATTGCAGCACACGTGCGATGGGCACTCGGACGCCGGCTGTACAGGGTACAGGCTCTGACGAGAGGCATATGGCGCTAATTCATGGCTCCCCCGGCTAATACCGTGGCTCGGTAGCCTCAAACCTCTAGAAGTTTGCTCGGGAGTCTTTCTATGTGTGCATTGCGGTATGTTACTTTTGGTTTTGTCGGTAATATTTTGTTTTTGGTGTAGTTTGTCCAATTTTTCATCCCTGTGATGTTTATGGTTTCATATGTATTTTCCCATGCATTTCTGGAGACAGAAATGGCGTACACGTGCAACCCCTTGGAAGTAGGGAGAAGAAGAAGTAGGAAAAAAAAAAAATATATATATATATATACACATTTAACCAATATGTGGTTAAAGAGGTTCTGCAGCAGCAGGGATTGATAAACAAGGGATACCTGTTCTGGGAAGCCCCTTGCACGTATAGTGGTGAATCGCACCCCTATTCTCCAATTGTCTTTCTATATGTGCCTATCCATATAGTAACATGTATGGCTATGCCTATTATTGATTGGTTTTATACAAACATAGTGAGTGTCCTTTATTCATCCCTCCAGTAGTGCATATATAATCCTTGGTGCTGGGAGATCGTAGATTTTAGTCGGGGGGTTCTCGGGTGGGGGGAAACACAACGGCATGTACTTATGTTCCCTCTGCATAATGCTGTATGCCTCCTATAACAGTATATTTTTGCATCCTTGCACATGATGGGAGTTTCCTTACATACCTCGCTTTCCATGCTCTCTGACATGCGGGGGTTCGTTTCACTGCATGGATCTCAACACTTTTAATCTAGTATATCCGTTTATGACATGGAGTGATTTACAGGTTACACTACTTTGCTTTGATTTCCACGATCTCGGAATTTCACTACTTGCGATTTCTGGCTTGATAATTGTTATGGTCTATGGGGAATATTCACTAAACAACCACAACCGGATTTGCCATTTTCATACTTACTGCAAACCCGTTTTCATCCCACGGTACATCCTAAGTTAGCTGTGGCTGGCTGTCAGGGTCGTAGGTGTCCACTAGTTGTAATTCCCTCTGACTTCTTCGCCTTAGATTAGTGGTCCCGCGAGGCCTACACCCAGGCCCGGACTGGCCATCGGGCATACCGGGCAAATGCCCGGTGGGCCGCGATGGCCGTGGGGCCGAGGCCAGCAGGGGAGATCACAGGATCTTCCCGGCCGGCCCCTGCAGGGCCAGCGCTATCCGAGCGCCGGCCCCGCTGTGTGTCTCCATGGGCCGGTGGGGAGATCAAAGATCTCCCTCACCGGCCCACAGACAGGGAGATGCGGCCGCCAGCTGGGAGAGAGGGAGGACCCGGCGGAGCTCTAGCCAGCAGCTCCGCGGCAACGCTCAGATCTCGTGAGAGTGAACTCTAACCCGCAGGTTAGAGTTCACTCTCACCACTGGACCACCAGGGAAGGCAGCATGGTCCCCTCAAGGCTCCCCCTCCCAGGCAGAACGGCTCCCTCCCCCTCCCAGGCTAAAGGTAAGAAGGGAGGGGGGGGGGACATAACTTTAAAAAAAATTATTAATAAAAAAAATATATATATTTAAAATTAATTCCCAAACAGCACCCCCAGACACACACACATACCCCAGACACACACAGCCAACACACACACATACCCCAGACACACACAGCCAACACACACACAGCACCCCAGACACACACAGCCAACTCACACACAGCACCCCCAGACACACACACACAGCACCCCAGACACACACACAGCACCCTCAGATACACACACAGCACCCCCAGACACACACAGCCAACTCACACAGCACCCCCAGACACACACACACAGCACCCCAGACACACACAGCACCCCAGATACACACACAGCACCCCAGACACACACACAGCACCCCAGACACACACACAGCACCCCCAGACACACACACACAGCACCCCACACACACAGCACCCCCAATACACACACACAGACACACACAGCATCCCCAGATACACACACACAGCACCCCAAACACACACACACAGCACCCCAGACACACACAGCACCCCAGACACACACACACAGCACCCCAGAGACACACACAGCACCCCAGAGACACACACAGCGCACCCAGACACACACAGCGCACCCAGACACACACAGCAACCCCATATACACACACAGCACCCCCAGACACACTCAGCACACCGAGAGACACACATAGCACACATATATACATATATATATATATATATATACACACACACACACACACTACAGCACCCCTCACACTGCACCACTACACACATTACGCTCCAGATACACGCTAGATCCCTTACCCTATATGCACTCTTAATCCTCTGCACACACACACACAATCTTCTATACACACTCTGGGTCCTTTACACACTAGATCTCTTACACACACACAGTGCACCACCTACACACACACTACATTCCTTGTAAGGAAACACATACAACATTCTCTAAACACACCCTCTCTACAACCCCTACACACACTACATCACCTATACACACACACTACTGCCCGTATGCACACACTCGCTACATCCCCTATAACACTATGCCCCTATACACGCATTCTCTACAGCCCATAGCCACACATATTACACCACACATATTACACCTATTTACACAATACCACACCACACTCTACACACAGGCCATCCCACAAGCAGGCGCCAAACACATGCACCATACACTTTCCTGGCCCTTTTGACCTCTGGTTTCCCACTTGTGGAGACACCAGAGACAATTTAAAAGCAAACACAGTGCAAGCATGTTATTACATTTGCTTGCGCTGCGCAGAACAAATACAGGGCCTTTTTCTAAAGTCAGAGCTCTTCAGCGGGGCTCTGCACATTGAACCAACATGCTCACTTTGAGAGGGGGTGTGCTTGTCATTAGTGATGACAAAACACACCCTCTCTGGCACCGCCCCCTTCTTGGGGGGCTGCTCTAATTGAAAAATGCCCGGGCCTAATTTTTTTCCCAGTCCGGCCCTGCCTACACCCATCCTCATACTCGGAGGTACTATGCCCCTTTGGGCCAATTCATAGTCACCTCACACTGTGGCATAGGGAGGGCCTCACCTGTCACTCCCATTCTATCTTATGTTTAACTGTCACCGAGAGGCCAACACCCTGCCACAACATTCAGTGGCCACGTTATCCCCTCACGCCAACTCATAGATAGAGCCTCTCACGCCGCTTGGCATCTAGCAGGGCCTCACCTGTCACCATACCTAGTCTTAATTGTTTCGCCTTTTCGCTTTAGCTGGTATGCCAGCACGCACACACGCACACACGCACACATGCACACGCTCGAACTCACACATCCTCGCACTGGGTCCCGTGGGCTTTACGTCAACTCGTATTTCTATTACCTATTGCCAGGCATGCTCCATGCGGCCGGACCCCCTGGTCTCTGTTGTGCTTACTCTGCACTTCAGTTGCGGTTGACCCTGCAGTACTTCCTCGTTCACCTCACATTTTCCATAGGCATTCGTCAATTCCATCCTCTCTTATGCTACCTTTTCTCCCCTCTGAGTTAGCTGTGGCTGGCTGTCAGGGTATTGGGGTCACTAGTTTTTACTCCCCCCTGGCTTCTCCACCTTAGGTTAGTGGTCCCGCAAGGCCAACACCCATCCTCATACTCGGAGGTACTACGCCCCGCGGGCCAAATTATAGTTAGTCGCCTTGCACTGAGGCATAGGGAGGGCCTCACCTGTCACTCCCATTCTATCTTATGTTTAACTGTCACCGAGAGGCCAACACCCTGCCACAACGTTCAGTGGCCACGTTATCCCCTCGCGCCAACTCATAAATAGAGCCTCTCAATCGCCGCTTGGCATCTAGCAGGGCCTCACCTGTCACCAAACCTAGCTTTTAATTGTTTCACCTTTTGGCATTAGCTAGTATGCCAGCACACTCACACACGCACGCACACACACACAACGCACTCGCTCACACACACACACACATTGGGTCGCTTATGCTCTGTTTCTTTGTCTCTTCACGCTGTGGAGTTTCGGCTACTCCTACCTTTCTTTCGTGTCCTGGTCTCTTCCACGCTTCGCTGCGGTTCTCGCAATTCCGCCTTTTTTCCCTCCCGGCGGCCTTTCGGACAACCGAACTCTTAATGTCTGTCCGCCTCCACGAGTTACGCTGTTGCTGGAGGGGTCCCCGATTTCGCTCTTCTCTGCTACTGTTGTCTATGGGGTGGTTTCGGATGGCAACTTAGGTACTTGGCGACTGCCGCTCTGGCTGGTTCCATGCCTGACTTCCTGCATCTTTTTCATACGATCTCTCCTGTGCCTCCTCTACACTATCCGCCTGGCTCGGCCCGCGGCCTCTCCCGTAGCCGCTGCTGTTCCCTGCGTTTCGCGGTCCGCTCGCGGACTGCCAGCCTTGTTAGCTCATGGTCATCATCTTTCACGTCTGGCTCTTTCTACTTGCACTCGCGGTACATGTGTTAGGGCCTTCTTCTCCTTTGAGGGCCTTTTCTGTTGCTGTCTCTTTTGATTTGTTGTCTGTGGTTGGTTTTTTCGCTTATTTTTTTTTTCTTTTGCCACCTCTAACTTACATCAACTCTACCTATCCGCATTACTACTTCACATGCTGCACGGGTTTACCATTCATACGCATTTTTTTCATGTCCGCATACCAGATTAGCACCTTGCAGAAGACATTTCCGGGAACCGGGACAATTTTCACATCTTACAGATTTCCCATCTGCATCCAATTATTTCAAACACTATCAGACCTATTAGATGCCCGTCCTTTGAACCAAGCACCAACCTTTACATGTAGGGCAATAACTGCTTGATCCAAGGAAAATCTGACTGCCATTATGGGGTCAAGAAGGAATTTCTTCCCAGCTTGTTGCAAATTGGCAGCGCTTCAAACTGGTTTTTTTTTTGCCTTCTTTTGGATCAACCGTTTAAACACAAATGTGAGGCAGGCTGTCCTTGATGGGCACTAGTCACTTTAACATTGTATCTAGTTGTTGAGCCACTACTCTTGCTTCCACAGTTTCTTGGGTCTCACATACTTTCCCACAGCCACCACGTCTTTCTTGCAGCATTGTCTTAGGAAGTCTCACCTATTCATGCAGCCTACTGATTACCCTAGGGGGCCAACACGTTTACCCTAGGGGGCCAACTATTTCCATGTGGGAGGGGCATGGTACCTATTTAAACCCCCCTACTCACCTTCCTCCGTACCGTACATTTTTTAGCGACTCGCATGTCCCCACCCTCCACTCCCTCTATCTATACTTTCATTACACCTCATGGGTGGGCCCTCTTTCATTACAGGCCTACGACGTCGTCGGTTCCGGCACACCTCAACCGACTTATTTCCTTTACAGCCTTATTTGCCCCTCACACAAATATATTTTATTTACATAGAAACATAGAATGTGACTGTAGATAACAACCATGCAGTCCATCTAGTCTGCCCAATTTTCTAAATACTTTCATTAGTCCCTGGCCTTATCTTAAGTCTAGGATAGCCTTATGCCTATGCCACGCATGCTTAAACTCCCTCACTGTGTTAACCTCTACCACTTCAGCTGGAAAACTATTCCATACATCCACTACCTTCTCAGTAAAGTAATATAATAATAACTATGTCCTCTTATTGTGGTAGTTTTTCTTCATTTAAACATACTCTTCTCCTTTATTGTGTTATAATAATAATAATGATAATAATAATAATAATAATTATTATTATTACTACTACTACTACTATTACTACTGGTATTTATATAGCGCCAGCATATTCTGTAGCGCTTTACAATATTATCAAAGGGGGAGATTAAACAATAAATGAGACAATCACAAAAACTTACAGGAACAATAGGTTGAAGAGGGCCCTGCTCAAAGGAGCTTACAGTCTATAGGAGGCAGGGAATAAAACACAACAGGACAGGAGGTAGCAACCAAACAAGGTGGAGTGAAGCAGAGCTGGAGGAGAGAATAGAGTGCTGCCCTTTAGGAGAGAGTAAGGGACAGGTACGTGAGGTAGAGCTTACTCTGGGAGCCCATAAGCTTTCCTAAAGAGATGTGTTTTGAGGCACTTTTTAAATGATTGAAGACTAGGGGAGAACTCTAGCTTGATGGTCGTAGGCAGGCTATTCCAAAGGAAAAGAGAAACCCACAAGAAATCCTGCAAGCTTGAGTTGGCCGTACGGGTGCAAACAGCGGACAGGAGAAGGTCACAGGCAGAGCGGAGAGACCGAGAAGGGGCATACCTACGGATCAGTGAAGAGATATAGGAGGGGCTAGAATTGGTCAGTGCTTTATAAGTATGGGTTAGTACCTTGAATTGACCCCTATAGGATACAGGAAGGGGAGAGATGTGAGAGGAGCGACAGGAGAGGAAAATCAGTCTAGCTGCAGCATTCATTACAGACTGTAGCAGAGCAATACGACTTATGGGAAGACCTATTAGGAAAGAGTTACAATAATCCATGCAAGAGATTACTAGAGACTGATGTGGGTACCACTAACTTGAAGGGAGAGTGAAGGAGGAGGATCAGTATTAGGAGGAGCAAAAAAAAGGAGTTCAGTTTTAGAGATATTGAGTTTCAGAAAGCAGGAGGACATCCAGTCAGAGATGGAAGGAAAGCAAGCAGTGGCACGTTGCAGAACGGCAGAGGAGAGGTCCGGAGAGGAGAGGTATATCTGAGTGTCATCAGCGTACAGGTGGTATTGGAATCCAAATGAGGTAATAAGTTTGTCAAGAGAGGCAGTATAAAGAAAAAAATAGAAGGTGACCAAGTACAGAGCCTTGGGGGACTCCAACAGACGAAGGGAGCAGGTATCATTAGAAAAGGAGACACTGAATGAGTGTTGGGAGAGATAGGAGGAAAACTAAGAGAGGACAGTGTCACAGAGACCGAGTGATTGAAGAAGCAGAACATGGTCAACAGTGTCAAAGGCAGCAGAGAGGTCAAGAAGAGTTAGTATGGAGAAGTGCCTTTTGGATTTAGCTGCGATTAGGTCGTTAGAGACTTTAATAATAGCAGTCTCAGTAGAGTGGAGGGGACAGAAGCCAGACTGAAGAGGGTCAAAGAGAGAGTTGAATTGAGGAAACAAGTTTGACGGGCAAAGACCAGTCTTTCCAGAAGCTTTGAGTAAAAAGGGATCAGGGATATGGGACGATAGTTAGAAGGGGAGGACGAGTCAAGAGATGTTTTTTTTTAAGATGGGTACTACAGTAGCATGTTTAAGGGCAGCAGCAACAACACTAGAAGAGAGAGCAGTTGAAGATGTGTGTTAAGGAAGGTGCAAGACAAGAGGAGAGAGATCTGGTAAGGTGAGACGGGACAGGATCAAGCGGGCAAGTGGTGGGGTGAGAGGAAAGGAGAAGCGCAGCCACCTCTTGTTCAGCAGCCTGGGAGAGAGTCTGAAGGGTAGAAAAGGCATGAACCAGGTGTGGTTGAGAAATAGAGGGGCAAGGTGGTGGGAATTCTTTCCTTAGCTGTTCAATCTTGTCGATAAAGTAGCAAAGCTATCGGCTGTAAGATTAGTTTGGTGGATGGCAACAATAGGGAAAAGAGGAGAGTTAAAGGTTTTAAAAAGATGCCTGGGCATGCGGGAGCATGAGCTAATCAGGGAGGAAAAGTATGACTGTTTGGCAAGGGCAAGGGCTGTGCTGTATGAACAGAACGGGAGCATCTCTGCAGGCAGTTTGTTGATTTAATGTGCCACGGTTGGGGCCGTGTTCTCCTCAAGGTGCATGTTTGGAGCGGGGTTGCAGCGTCCAGGGCAGAGGCGAGGGTAGTGTTATGTGGGAAGATAGCCAGTGAAGGACAGGAGAAAGTAGGGATGGATAGAAGTTGGGAATTAGTATTAGCTGATAGCTGCTGGAGGTCAATAACATTCTGATTTCTTCTTAGTTGAGGGGGTTTAGGTTGAGGATGATGGGGTACGGGGCTATTGAGAGCAAATGATAAGAGGTGGTGATCTGAAAGAGGAAATGTAGTGTTGCAGAGATTAGAAAATAAGATCAATGGTATTGCCAGCTACATGGGAGGAGGTCATTGAAAGTAGTTTTGAGGCTACTGAGGACAAGGGCAGGTTAATGGTAATGTTGAAGTCCCCAAGAATTAGGGATGGAATATTAGAGGAGAGGAAGTAGGGAAGCCAAGCAGCAAAGTGGTCAAGGAAGCAAGGGAGCGATAAATAACGGCAATGTTAGAAGAAAAGGTTGAATAAGCGAACTGAGTGAGAGAGAGAGCGAGAGAGAGGGGTGAGTAGAGTTTTGAAGGAGCAGTGGGGTGAAAGGAGAAACCCTACAACACCACCTTTGCTTTCAGAGTGTCTTGGGTTGTGGTAGAATTAAAGACCACCAAAGGATAGAGAGGCAGGGGTAGCAGTGTCACAGGGAGAGAGCCATGTTTCAGTTGTCTAGTAAGTCTAGGGAACAAGAGATGAAAAGGATTTAGCCATCCAAAAGAGCTACCTCTGCTTAAGGCTGCAGCTTGTCTTGGTAGCTGTGTTGATTCCCTTTATGTATTTAAACATTTCTATCATATCCCCCTTGTCTTGTCTTTCCTCTAGGCTATAAATGGTAATAAATGTTAATAAAATGTACTTATACATTTTTACAACTGTGTAAATTAATGTTTTGATTTTAACTTTGTTCACATTAAGACATTATTCAGATTTGTCACATTACTCTGAGTTCTGTTTTCCGGACTCCAGTTTGTTCAGGCAACCGACATTTAGACATGTTTGAATTTTATTCAAAGTCTGATTTTCAAACTTTGAGTTTCTTAAGTGTTACCAATCACGTAGTATTTACTGTGTCTACTTAGAGAGGTTTCTATTTGTGATTATGCCAGACATCTTTATGTGTCGGTAATATGTCTTCTCTGTCTTTTCCCATATTCCTGCTGTAGAGATAGGTTGGTTTGCACCAGCTAACCTGACAACTTAGAGCTTCAGTGTCTGCACCAAAGCTTCTAATATCTTCTGTAGATGTTTACAGGAACATTCAAAGCACCATAACGACTACAGTGCCTGTTAGCAAATGCTTTGATTGCTTATATTGGGAGGGTTGAGCCAGGGTTCTTCTGGTACCTTGGCTTAGTGCATTCTATTAATTCCCTTCCCAAGATCTGAACTATACGGTATATATATATTATAAAAGCTTGCTAGGCAAGGTTATAGGATGTGCTCAGGATTCAATGGAATCCTATAACCTGTCTGCAAGGTTTCAGCAACATTCCTGCAAGAGAGAACAAAAGACTACAGCAAATGCCATTTCTGAGGATTTGCAGCAAATGCAGGAATTTTAAAAGTATGTATGTTTATTAATTCTATATTTATTATTTTACGTACTAGAATGTTTTCAAACATAATTTATAAATTGATACTGAAAATATTGATATTGAAAATGTAGGGTATCTCCAACCTGTAATGTGCCTTTAATAGGGAAGTCTGAACAACTTAAATAAGGGAGAGCCGGCAGGTACATATCTATTCACTATTAAACAAAAACACACATAGATTTCAACAATCCTTCATCTTGCTACATAGCCTCTCTCTGTCTCACATGAGCTAGTCTAAGCCACCTTGAGAATCATGCAGTTCATCCATAGAGTATGTTTTTGATAATCCCTCACTTAAAAGAACCTTACAATCAGTTAAATTGGTCTGGGTGCAGTGTACCTGTCTTCTTAGCCGTGTCATGTAAAACATTTTTCACTTTTTAAGAAACCGCAATGTTTACATTGCAGGCTTAAGTCCACCTCTAATGGCTCTCTGTATGATTGCCATTAGAGGCACTTCCACTGTTCTGACAGACCGAGTAAAACTCATTAACATAGCAAGGAATCCCATAGAAAAGCACTGATTTGATGCTTTCCTATGGTGAAGTTTGAAGGCACTCGCTTGCAGCTCATGCGCATTACGTCCCTAATGCTCCTCTATGGTCCTCAATGCTACTGTCCTCTTTGACTATGCTGGAGGAAGAGAGGTGTGCAGCACCGAGTTAGACTTGGTCACAGGAAAAAGTTAAGTAGATGTTTTATTTTTTAATTTAAACGCACCTGGCTGAAAATGTGTTTGAACAGGGACAACCTAGCTTTATTAATGTAGATTTGTATTCCTTACACTATAGCATTACTTTAAATTTAAAGAAAGAAGAGGGTAATTTGTTATTTGGGTTATTTTGTACATCTAAAGATGATCGTTCATTATATAAACTCAACATGTTGCAAAACAAATCTCACATTGGGGTCAAAGACTGGATTTAGTAACGTTGGAGAAAACAAAACAGAAATTAGCGGTTAGAAAAAAATATCACTGGAAAACTATCCTGCCAAAAAAAAGCAACCCAAATATTTATTTTTACATATAGATAGTGCAACATATTACAAACTACTAATCTTTCCAGGTCCAAAAAACTGGACAAATGTACGGCACTGAAAAGGTCAAAATGAAGATGTACCAGAGCCATTCACTAGCAGATGGTTTGAGTTTCTAGTGATATCCTGTACACATTTGTTTTCAATTTGTCTAAAAATAATGGAAGAAAACACAGCTGAGGGGCCCAGTGTGATTTTCAAGGAAGGTTCTCTTTTTTTTGTGTGGAAATTTGATAAGTTTATATCCACATATGTTTAAAATCACTCCTATTCTACAAAACAAGAAAGCAAGAACTGGGAGAAAAACGGACCGGCATTGCATGATACTGGCCCCTCGTTTATTTCCGAGGCTCCACACTCAATTATTCTACTAGGGTCTACTAAATATATGGCCACAATTACCCCCTGACATCCTCAAAATCTGTGTATTATTATGAGCCAATTGAAACTGGCCTTAAATATTAAATTTCCAAACATCACTGAAACAAGCATGGAATAAATCCTGGTTTTATTAAAACTATTTACTGTAATTTGCTCAGGTGTAGCCTCTTTTGAATATAAATTAGCAGATCTCACCATTGTAATAATTAGATGAGGGGTGCGGCTGAATAGATTGATATCGCCATACTGGGTCCAATGGTTAATTGGCAGATCAGGTCATAGTTTTGAGAACAAGGCTGCGCATGACATTTTCCTGAATGGCTGACCACACATGGATGGAGGTAGGGATGCAAACATCCAATGTGCACATGCGGTATGCAAGTTGGACACTAGCAAATGATTTAGTAAAATGTTGACCTTTGATGTCATAGAGAGAAGGAGCAATTTTATTGCTGCGGTGAGTTTTGCATATTGTTACAGTGATAAACCATGGTGTGCAAGGACAACTGACTTAAAATGTGCTTTATCTGTTAAATTTCAATTGAGTTACTGTAGAGAATTTGCCAGGATTCTTAGTGACTGGTAAAAACATTAATATTTTTGTACTGTACTTCAGTGGCACAAGTCGATGTGTTTACTGTACACGGGAATTGCAGACTATTTTGCCATCTTACAGTGCACCTATCATGGTACACATGTTTAAATATAAAAATACATTAAAAATTATTTATTTATTTTATACATATGATAGAATTTCTTTCAAGAGTATAAATAAAAAATAATAGTAATAATTTATGGTCCCTCCAAACTCCTGTCATCCACTTTTTTGCATCGATCTATATAAATGACTACTAAGTGACAGAGAGAGCAGGAGAATCCAGCTGCAAGTGGTTCTCCTGCTCTGTCACAGCAACTATAGTGCACGTTCATCAGTAAGTTTATTTCATTGCTTTCCAAGGTGATTTTGTCACAATTAGAATTATGCCCTAAAATGTATCTTTATCAATAACCACAGTGTCTCATATCCTTTCATTACCGCATCCTCCTTTAGCACTTACTTGATTAGGACTGTCTACGCAAACATTGTTTTTTTCTTTCCATTTTTCAGCCTGCTCCTAGTAAAGAAGAATTTGTTCTGCACCACACAAAGACATTGTTTTCATTTCAGAAAATAAGTAGTTAAATGATGCACACCATGACATTTTTTACATTTGATTTTGTAAAACTATCCATACCTATGGGCGTCCGCAGGAAGGGGCAAGGGGATGGCACGTCTGACCTTGGGTTGAATTTGCTGAGACATCCATTCCTGAAGACTGGCAATTGTGTTGAATGTTTTCCACTTTTGAATAACCTTCATCACTGTAGAATGATGGACTTCAAACTGTTTGGAAATGGCCTTATAACTCTTTCCAGTTTGATGTTTTTCCAATTGTTTTCCTAAGGCTGATGTTTTTCTTCAAAGGCATTGTGTTAACACACACTAGAATGCTCCAGACCAGCAAACTGCAAAAACTTTGGCTTTTATAGAGGTGATCACACTTGTTGATGCTCAATTAATCAAGGGCATTTGATTAGCAGTACCTGCTACAAGGCCTCTCGTTTCCTATAAAAGCACTAAGGATGTGCTTAGTTTTTCACACATGGCTTCTCCATTTTGGCTTTATATCTGTTAAATTAATCATGACATTTTTGTATTTACCTAATTTTAAGACCAGCTAAGGAATAGATTATTGTTATTATGTCCTGATATGTAAAACTATAGAATTCAAAGAGGGTGTACTATCTTTTTCCCATGACTGTATTGATAGTCAAACACACAAATAGAAAAGGTGTAACGAAGTCTTCCAGTGGGCTTTAATCCAAAGCCTGTAACACTGCCTACAAAATGCTATGGAAGACAGCCCATGAGCTTACAATCTAGAGGAATAGGGCACATTAAGACAATAGATTGTGCATAGAAAGCATAGCTGTTAAAATAACAAATGCACAAATATTAGTGCCATTATGAGTAGTGCATTAGAAGAGTATACAGTAAACCAAGTTCGAAAAGAATATAATGTGTTATCAGTAAAACAAGTAGTAAACGGAAAACAAATAAGTTTGGTTAATAAGGAGCAGAACATTTGAAGAGGCAGTCACTCGAGCAAGCTTGCAGAGAAGACAAGGTGAAGATGAAGAGAAGAGAGTCTAGTAGAAAAGAGAGGTTTCATGTACCCAGTGCCAGTTTGAATTTGAATGGATAAAAATGAACAAAACTAGCAAATGGATGTGGTGAGGTACGGAAAGGATGGGCATGGGGTATAGACAGAGATAAGCAAGGACAGGTAGGGAGGAGTATGGCTGTGAAAAAATTTGCACACAAGGTAAGACATTTGAAGATATACTGGTGGCATACTGAATGTTGAAGGAGCTTTTGCAGGAGTTGTTGTGGAATACGCGAGCAGGAGTATTTTAGAATTGTTGAAGTAGAATGTAAAGTGTGGTAGATGAGCAAATAAAAGAGGGATGCAGTTATCAAGTATGGTGAAAATTAGGGAGTAATGAGGAGATTGTTTTAGAGGAGAAGGTAACGGGCAGATTTTCTGGATATTGAACAGGTAAATGCGACAGACATGTGACATAATCAATTTATGTTGGTCAGAGATTAGTGAGGAGTTAAAAATGATCCAAAGGTTGCAAACTGTGAGTGAAGGGAAGATTGTGAGTGGGGAGAAGAGAATAGAGGAGATGGAAAGGGAATGCAGGGAAGAATTGTATTTCAGTTTTGGCTGTGTTTATTTGTTGGAAATATGAATATATCCAGTGGGCAATGCCTTTGCATCGACTACACAAGTGGAGGTACAAACAAACAGCGACAAACCTTGATCCTCTGCTATCCCCCAGTCAAGAAGGACTAATATCCTAGTCTGTAGTTCAGTGATGCAGCCTCCATACAGGCCTGGGTCTGTCAGGTAGTCTTACCTAATGATCGCTCCATTGCACCTCTCAACTATCCTTCAGTGAATACTTTGCATCTCCCAAGTTTGAAAATCGGATAATCTCAAATTCTTTGACATGTGCAGCCTTAATATCTGATCTTTAACTCATATTGTGTCACATAAATGCCAGCTTTTCCATCATGACAAATTTATCGGTGCACTATAATTGTGTTCCTTTATGCCTTTTCTTTGGGCTCTCTATTTTATTTTACTTTATGGTTTGTTGGCTAAGGTAGTATTTTAGGAAATTAGGATCTGGTGGTTCCACCACCCATAAAAGGGTTAAAGCATTAATATTTACTCATTTATTAGATCTTGTGTTTTCCGTTCGTCTAGATAGCTTCCTTTACTCATAAGCATGGATCCTACTCTCTACCTAGACATGGTTACTTAACTACTATATATTCTGTGCATGTTTTATTTGAATTGCCATCTACCATAAAACTTTGTATTTCGCTATGTTTGTTGGTGCTGTTGTGGCATAACAAGTTGGTTTGTAGACACTGAAAATGTATAAAATTAAAAATTTTAATTTTATAAAAGAAAAAGAAAATTATTATTAGAATACATTGATTAAAAAAAAAACAAAAAAAAAAACATACCACTTCATTCCTTCCATTTTAAGATTAAGTAGATATTGACCATTACGTGATACTGAGAAAAAGCACTGATTGCTACGTTATTGCTACAGTATAAATCACTGTGAAAATGTAATATCGTGTGTAAGCACCAACAAATTATATTGATATACTTTCTTTTCAATAAGGTATTTCAGTAATCATTCTAAAAAGATTAACAATAGGGTCAGCAGAGCTTTGTTCTCTGGCAGTGAGTGGGTTAATCGGGTTAAAGTAGCAGGTCAGAGAAGTATGGTATCGGTAATTGTTCCAAGCCAAAGAGCACTGACCTTCTGTGGAATCATAAAAGGGAAAGGAAGGTTTGAAATGTCACTAGTCATTCAAACAAGGGGAGGTCAATCCTGACATGTCCAAAGGAAATGCAAATGTGGGGAGATGTGCGAAGCATTTCCCATGACATCTTTAGATGGATAAGAATTGTTTTATTCTACTGAGGTCTCCTTTTCAGTTAATGATGCGATTTCTGCACATGGAAATAATGGAACTTTATCATACAAAGTAGAACTGAGTCTGCAGGTAAGACGTAAATAAATAAACATTAAGTTAAAATAATGCTATATCCATTTTATTTAATTCTCTAAAGCATTCCTCTTCAGTGTCTGGGAGAACTGCAAACATTTGTAAACCAAACTTAAAATCATTGCCCAGTGGCATTCCCTTCACTACATGAACTATTTGTGAGGAGGATTTATTATATTTTGAAGAAAGTAAGACGTTTTGTTGCACAATATACATTTATTTATAAAATAAATATAAAGTGCTGCGATTAATAGTTTTAGTGTCAGGTGTCGCATGTAGTATGATATTTTTTATGTACCTACATTTTTATGTAGGAGCTTGCTCTGTAGAATGTTAGGGAATCTTTGTTTTATGATTGGCTAATTGTGTCACATCAAATCAGTAAGATACCTGCAGAGAAATGTATGGGTGCATTCTTGCTCAGGAACTTCTTGTAGTGCTATGAGTCTGCATATTTGGAACTCAATATAGTTGGAAAGCCAGATATACAAAAAATAGTACATGCCACAGCTAAATACTAGTTGGCTACCAGGTTGTGCAAAAATCTGACAAGTGACAGTTCCACTTTAGAAGAACTGTCCCATCTCTGGAAGTCATAGAAGTGACAGTTTCATTTTAAAAGTGACTTTCTAAGCATCATACCTACTAGAGTTCATTGTAATGGTTATGGTGCAATGGTTATGGTACCATCCAGATATGGACAAAATGCGTTTGGCTATATAGCCCTTTTATTACAAAGTACATTCTTACTGTGTCTGATATTGCTGGTACTTATTACAGTGGATTGCAAAGAGATCAATATTGGAATAGAGTGGTCTACCACATGCTCAGCTGCTGGACTTTTTTAAAAGCTTGGGAGATACTGAGCAACCAGCCAAATATGTGGACTAGTTTTTACTAGAGGCATCCCAGCAATCTCTGTTTTTAAATAAGAGAGTCCAATTTATTTTCAATTTTTAAATAAATTAGTCTTATTGTAACTATGCTGTGCTATTAGCAATTTGTTGTCCCTCCACTCTTTTTTTTGTTTCAATATAATGCTATTAGGAATTTGTTGTCTCTCCCCTCCCCTTTTTTTTCCCTCTTTCCAACAATGAACCCATAGGTTACACCTACATTGAAGAATGGACACAAGAACAAGAGAAGATTGTACAATAAGAGAGCTGAAAACTTTATATTACACCAGTGTAATGTTTGTCTCTGCACAGGATGCTATTTTGTGCATATCAGAGCGTGTTGCACCTATAATGAATATTACATTTAACTCCTGTGGTAGGTTGGAGGTTTACCCTATCAATAGGACTACTGCCCAAAGTAGATCTAGACAGTAATGCATACCTTTTTGGACATATTACTGTATCCTAGGTTCAGTAAAGCTCTTTCCCATTAGAAAATAAAAAACCCTAGTGAAACCATAGCAGCCATGCAACAACCATAGTAGCCTGTTAAGTACGGCCTTCCTCCCACCATAAAAATAAAGTATGGGTTTCCAAGACTTATTCATGCAACATCATCTAGTATTAGTTGACAGTGAACATTCTAAGCTGGGGTACCATATGACCCACTCAGGATGTGTATGACTGATATGTTGCTTGGCAGATGTGCCAGTCCTAAACTAATCCTTTAATGTTAAAACATGGTATTTCATGCTAATGAAATTTTTCTAGATAATAACGCAGAAATATCACATACTGATACTCACTCAGACATATTAACCCCTTAAGGACCCATGACATGTGTGACATGTCATGATTCACTTTTATTCCAGAAGTTTGGTCCTTAAGGGGTTAAATACTCAAAGTTATTCACCACACACCGGATTTTAAAACCAGTTTTGAAAATGGCAGAATTCTGATTTCATTAGCAATACTCATATTTAATAAAGTCAGATTTGGTTGCTCCAGTCAAATCTGCAGTAGTCGCCTAGATGCATTTGGTTTTTCTATTTAAAATCAGTGCTTTTGCATCAAAATCCTATAAAAATAATAAGGATGCACAATTGTAAATTATTATTCACTTGCTTCCATGCAAATGAAAGATAATCTCAGGTACTATTTATCCATTCATAGCATTAGGAGCCAGCGATCAACTTGTCAAAAAAACTTTGGTAGCGCAAGGGAAAATTGCATGGTTTTGCCATTTCATTAAGAAAAATCATGATTTTATGGCGAGTATTGTTTTACCCTTAAAACACAAAACGGGGCAAGGTGGAGGAGAGGAACTAAGAGGGGGAACAATGAAATCTGAAATGTATGTATATACTTATTTAACACTTCATAGGATTAAATTATTCAGGAATGATTATGCTTTAAACTGCTATGTTTACATTGCAAGGTTAATCCAGCCTCTAGTGGCTGTCTAGAAAACCAAAACAAATATGTGGGATACGGCTGGACAGATCTAAAAAAGGAACATAAACAAAATATAGTGTAATACAGTAAATACAATCGGTTATGCGCCACACTTGTGCACTCACAAGATTGCGGTGAATAAAGCGCTCACAAGGTGCCTCCCCCGAGGTTGTGGGGGGCTGTTTGTCCCACTCTCCACTTCAAGGTGGCGGATGTTACACAGGACTCCAATAGATGAGAGTAAAAAAACTGCGGTTTTATTCCTTACAGCCGCTAGAGGCGCTTCCCAGACGCTCAATGCGAAAATCACATTGAGCATGCAGAACGTCCATAGCAAAGCATTAAGAAATGCTTTCCTATAGGTGTTTTTAATGCACGTGTGGCTCTGGCTCCATATTCGGCTCCACTCGGGAGCTGACGTCAGAGAGGGAGGAGAGGTCACCAGCGCTTAGCGAGCCCGGCGCTGGATAAAGGTAAGTGGTTGAAGGGGTTTTAACCCCCTGGCCTCCCATAGTACCTTGTATTTCACAAACCTATCTCTCTTAAAGGGCCACACTCCAATCTCACCTTCTGATTCTGCTACTTATCTTCCTGTCGTCTGGTTGCTACCTCTCACATTGCCCATCCTATTGTGTTTTTATACCCCACCACTTCTAGATTATAAGGTCATTTAAGCAAGATGCTCATAAACCCATTGTTCATGTACAATGTTGTATTGTTACATTTCTGTTAAATTATCCCATTTATAATATTGCACTGCAGAATATGTTGGTGCTATATAAATGATGATAATAATAATAATAATAATGAATACAATTTATCTGTAAATGTGTTTCCACATGTAGAAGCTATATATGATATATATGCACTTATTATTATTCATTTAGGAATAAGATAACGACTCCTTGGAAAGCAAAATACAGGTTAACGCATTATGATGGAAATTTCACCTCTGACAAGGTACAGGTTATATTTTGTATGGATTATCATAGCAAAGCAGCTTTGGTCACCTATGTTTTTTTTTGTGAAGATTTGTAACCAACAAAAAAGAAAAAGATT
The DNA here is from genome assembly GCA_933207985.1 of Pelobates cultripes. Classification (NCBI taxonomy): domain Eukaryota; kingdom Metazoa; phylum Chordata; class Amphibia; order Anura; family Pelobatidae; genus Pelobates; species Pelobates cultripes. Next base: position 126,088,645 of record OW240917.1, on the reverse strand, counting down.
GATATTGGACTAGTATCTAAACACATTCTCTCAACACAGCGCAGTATATAAAGGCTCTTCAGTCTTCACTTATATTAAGGGTGCAAATAAAATTCAAGGGCACAGAGCACTAAAAGTATTTCAAAGTCATCCTTTCCAGATGGAAATCAAACCAGGGCGTCTGAAATCTGACATTAGGAAGTATCATGTATATTTTGTGGTTTATTACAGGAATTATAAGTATACAATTCCACCAAAGTTACCTCTGAGACTGACTGCTTTCTGCTTGAGAACTGAGAGGAAATGTTTAACACTAAATATCCTTTCTACACGATTCTCTAAATTTGCACCATTTGCACATTTTTGCTGAGTGCCTACTTCTACATTTCTGTCACGTATTGATTTCAGGAGTTGAACAGTTATACATCACTATTCACTAAAGTTAATTTCAAATTTAGGACAAAATAGCAAAACTGGGGGGGGGGGGAGAGAGAATTACAAATTTTTAATTTCAAATTCACTTTGAATTCCTGACTATTCTGACTTTAAAGGATCACTATAGTGTCAGGAAAACAAATATGTTTTCCTGACACTACATAATCCTTTGGGTCCCCCCACCCTGAGGGTCCCCTTCCCCTTCCGACGTGAGCTCCCGACTGGAACCGAATGCGCATGCACGGCAAGAGGCACACACGCATTAAAAACGCCCATAGGAAAGCATTTCTCAATGCTTTCCTATGGACGTTGGGCGTGATCAATGCTATTTTCGCATTGAGCGTTGCAAAAGTGCCTCTAGCGGTTGTCAGCAAGACAGTCACTAGAGGCTGGATTAACCCTGCAATGTAAACATAGCAGTTTCTCTGAAACTGCTATGTTTACATCTGAAGGGTTAAAACCTGGGGAACCTGGCACCCAGATCACTTCATTGAGCTGAAGCTGTGTTGGTGACTATAGTAGTCCTTGATAACCCTGTTAGTGTGTGATGCTATCATGTATATAAGCAGTTGCCATCACAATGCTTTTGTATACATCACAATCCATTTAGAAGGTAGGTAACAAGACTGCTTCTATGACTCTGAGCATGTTTTACTCGTACTAATTACATTTGACCCAGTAAGATTAGGGGTCCCACATTTCCCTGCATTGCACAATGTCAGTACAGTACATATTTTATTGCACTGCGTGATCTCACCCACCATGCTTTACTGGATGTGAAACCATGATCTGCTTGTTGAAATAACAATATAATATTTATTATAATTATGTATATATAGCTATAACAAATGATGCTATAGTGTCCTGAAACATTGTGTTCCACCTGTGAATTACGCTGAACAGACTTGCCAACAGTGTCATAAAAGGAAATTTAAACTGCATGAATGAAATGTCAAATAAAACGTGTTTTGCCTGGTCTTGTCTATAGCTGAAACATGCATATAAAAGGTATAGGAAAGACAGACACTGCCTAGACTTAACACCGCACTGCAGAGAGCATCAAGACACAGACCAGACATACAGTAGAACCAAGAACAAGTATTAAAGCGCTAATATATGTTACCACACATCTACACTGTGAAATTCAATGAGCAGTAGCTGTAAATCTAAACTTCATGGTAGCAGTACAGAATATTTTAATAGATCCCGGCCAGAAACATGTCTCCCAATCTGGTTTCTTTCTCCTGAACTTCATTGCACCTCTTTTTTTCTCTACTTTCTCTCTTTTAATTTTCCATGTTTATTTATTTATTCACCTATGTTCTTCAGATTCCACTTACTATTATTCCCTGTATAGGAACAAGTTAGTTGTTAGCCACTAGTAAATAGTTCCCACTGGGAAAACCAGACAGAGTTTGGTTTCATTAACTCCTGCCATTTCGCCTTACAGATATCTTTTTTCCATGCTGTTCCAACTGATCTGTCACATTTAATAGAAAAAAATACATTACTTATAAAAGGGATTTTTATGAGGTGGACATTGTTTTTGTATGCTAAATCCACGATTCATCAATTTAAATACTACACTACTAGGCAGGGTTAAAAGTAACTTGCCACTGGAAACCTACAGGGCTCATTGCATATTCACCATGATTGAGTTTGTACTTACCAGAGCTGGATTTGCACTCACCAAAGGTTAGTGGGCAAGTGGAAATTTTAAGCCCTGTAACATACACTGAACAAAATTATAAACACAACACTTTTGTTTTTGCCTCCAGACTTTTTCTATGTACACAAAAGGCCTTATTCTCTCAAATATTGTTCACAAATCTGTCTAAATCTGTGATAGTGTGCACTTCTCCTTTGCCGAGATAATCCATCCCCCACCACAGAGGTATGGAATTTCAAGATGCTGATTAGACAGCATGATTATCGCTCAAGTATGCCTTGGGCTGGCCACAATAAAGGGCCACTTTAAAGAGTGCAGTTTTAATGTATTGGGTGGATCCAGGGAGATTCTGGGGGGGAACGAAAACCAGTCAGTATCTGGTGTGACTACCATTTGCCTCACGCAGTGCAACACATCTCCTTTGCCTAGAGATAATCAGGTTGTTGATGGTGGCCCGTTGAATGTTGGTCCACTCGTCTTCAATGGCTGTGCGAATTTTCTGGATATTGGCAAGACCTGGAACATGCTGTCGTATATGCCAATCCAGAGCATCCCTTACACGCTCAATGAGTGACATATCACGGTGAGTATGCTGGCCATGCAAGAACTGGAATGTTTCCAGCTTCCAGGAATTATGTACAGATCCTTGCAACATGGGGTCATGCATTATCATGCTGCAACATGAGGTGATGGTCGTGGAGGAATGGCACAACAATGGGCCTCAGGATCTCATCACGGTATCTCTGTGCATTCAAAATGCCATCAATAAAATTTACCTGTTTTCGTTGTCCATAACATATGCCTGCCCATACCATAACACCACCACCACGGGCCACTCGATCCACAACATTGACATCAGCAAACCGCTTACCCACACGATGCAATACATGCTGTCTGCCATCTGCCCTGTACAGTGAAAACCAAGATTCATCCATGAAGAGAACACCTCTCCAAAGTCCCAGACACCATTGAATGTGAGCATTTGCCTACTCAAATTGGTTACGACGATGAACTGCAGTTAGGTCGAGACCCGATGAGGACGAGAGGCATGCAGATGAGCTTCCCTAAGATGGTTTCTGACAGTTTGTGCAGAAATTATTTGGTTATGCAAACCAATTGTTGCAGCAGCTGTCCAGGTGGCTGGTCTCAGATGATCTTGGAGGTGAAGATGGGCTGGTGTGGTTACACGTGGTCTGCGGTTGTGAGGTCGGTTGGATGTACTGTCAAATTCTCTGAAACCCCTTTGAGATGGCTTTTGGTAGAGCATGGGCAACAGCTCTGGTGGACATTCTGCAGTCAGCACGCTTCTTCAAAACTTGCAACATCTGTGGCATTGTGCTCTGTGATAAAACTGCACATTTTAGAGTGGCCTTTTATTGTGGCCAGCCGAAGGCACAATTTTGCAATATTTATGATGTCTAATCAGCATCTTAATATGCCACACCTGGGAGGTGGATGGATTATCTCGGCAAAGGAGAAGTGCTCACTAACACAGATTTAGACAGATTTGTGAACAATATTTTTTGTTAGGCCTTTAGTGTGCATAGTAAAAGTCTTAGATCTTTTTCTGAAATTACACGTTTTATTGTACCTCAATGTATACTAATTTATGAACCGAGTATAAATTGAAAATAAAGGGGGGGAAATAAAAATTGACCATAAAAAAAGTCAAGTCACAATAGCAACCAACACTTAATCATGGGTGTTATAGTTTAAAAATTCTTAAAGGCAGGTATCCCCAAACAAAACAGCCTAACATAGCATTATTCCTATCTTGGGAAAGAACCAATTCCTTTTTTCTCCCAAGTGTGTTTAAATGTAAACAAATTCAAACACCAATGGATTCCATCGTGCATCCCCCCTCCCCCTTTACTCATCAGTTTGGGGTGCTCAAGAAATTGGTCCATGAATTAACTATTTTTTGAGTCTAAAGTCATAAACGGAGAATCATAGGAGTCACAATCCAGAGCATCTTAAAGATGGCATCTCCTAATGAATTTTGAATTGCACCATTTTTAAGAGTGGTGTAATTATGCTGCAAGAATAAGTTCATAAATTGTTTGGCACTTTAAATGGCACACATTTATAAAAGGTACCCAATACTTAAACTACCCCATCTATCTCTTGAAGGTGCGTAACCTTTAGATCCATTTTGATAAAAGTCTAAATATGAACATATGGGTCCAGACAGGATTCTATTATCTGGAGTTTCTTGTTACCACCTTCATCTAAACCCAGATGATGGGAAAATTATTTATACAGAACTTTTTCAAGTATTAATGATATACTCCAGTGGTGTACATACAGTAGCTTAAGTTCTAAATCATGCTAGTCATACTTGTACATAAAATAGTTATTGTAGCCTGCACTGGTTCTAGTGCACCAACATGGAATCTAATGAAAGATATCCATGTTGGTGTACAATGCACTAAATACCTTACTTTTTGCTGGAAGATTAGTTATGCTCTGTTAAGCTCTCAGATAGTTTTTTTGGTAAACATAATGATCTCCATCCAGCTTCTATAGGTCCACAAAAAGGTACTTAGGGGTCCTTGCATTACTCTTGAAGCTTACCCGAACAAGAAGTTTTAAGTGATACATGCATTCACACCCATATTATAAAAATGCATTTTACCCAATAAGCATGCATTCAGACATGTAGCACATGCAATAATACACAATGCATTCATACAAATTAATGGTTCTGTTATTTTATTATGATTTACAAAGCATAAATCTACATTGCAGTATTGTGCAGAGGGTAAATTAAACAAGTAAAAAGGGGAAACTGCTTCGTAGACTTTGCATTTTAAAGGAAGTGGGATATAACTACACAAAATACAAAAGTTACAATATATCAAAGGGCAGATTGATTACACTAACACAGTAAAGTCTATAAACATTTTATGACAGGAAAGATAATTTGTGAAGACAATGGGGAGGTGAGATGGAGGGAAAAGGACGGTAACTATAAATATCTGCCATGGACAAATTAACAGATAGCGTCGTAAAGTGTATATCGAGATTGTACAAACCATTCAATGAAGTTGTATAATGATAGGTAAGTACAGTGTCAAAAGGAAGACATGTTCATGAAGTGATAGTTAACCATTAGAATAAAAGGTGTTTCAATAACGTACTATGCAGGATGATAAAAAGGAGTCCCATGCTTTTGATAACTTTTTACTTTTTATTTCTAAACTTGAGTTTCCTTTTTGGAGTTTCCCCCCCATGCATATATATAGCCCCCAAAAATTGTATAGAATTAACCACTTGGATTTATTATCATCAGTGGAGGAACTAGTTTTATTTTTGTCCCCCCTCTTGACAAAGGGTGGCCAAAATGTAGATCCTCAACTGCTGTGCAGCTCCCACAATGCTTTGCCATCTGGGGATATATAATTTTCCCATCTTTGCAGAGTCATATTTCTGAGTGTTTGTGCATTTGAATGTTATCATGGTTTTGTATGGGGGGTCGTGTGTGAATGTAAGAGTGCATGTACTGTATGTTGCCATTTGATACAGAGGGCTTTTTGTATGTAGTTTTGTTGTTCAAATGCAGGTGCACATTTGTTGGTAGTGTTGATGTTTGAATGCAGTGGTAAGTTTGCATGTAGTATTGGCATTTGAATGCAGGTGTGCATTTGTGTGTGGTGTTGTATATAGTGTTGGCGTTTGAATGTTGGACATTACACACACTGCCATACACACATTGACACAGATACGCATATGCATTGACACATACACAGATCCACATACTCACTGACACTCACACAGAAACACTGTAACATACACATTGGCGCACACACACATAGATACACACTGACACAAATACACAGATATAAACAAAATAAACAAACATAAGTAATAAATTACATATTTTCAGCCACTCTCCTGGTTCAGTACTTTTGGGTGCTGGAGGGTGGCTTCCCTGGGGTTCAGATCTGGCTGATGGCTGAGGCTGATGGAAGGCTGGTCCAGGATCTCTCCACTTCCTCTTTATGCCTCCTCTGCGTTCCTGCCAGGCGCTCTGTTAGATGGGAGGTAAAGACTTGATCTCACTTCCTCCCTGAGCTCCTGCTGGGCTGACAGGAGCCGATTGCTGACGTCGGCGTTGGAGGGGCGTGGGCAGAGCCTGACCCAGCACCGAGGGACATCGGCGTCGGATTCAGGTAAGTCACTGAAGGGTTTTAACCCCTTCAGCAACATGGGATGGGGGGTGAGACCGTGAGAGGGAGGGGGGGTACTGCAGGATTCTGCAGTGCCAGGAAAACAGGTATGTTTTCCTGGCACTGGAGAGTCCTTTTAAGTCACTCAAATAATGTTTTAAATATTTCCAAGTTACGTCCAACTAGTAGGACATTCTTTACTTTTGTTTTACACTTTTCCTGAATCAGGACATCTAAGTATTCAATGCAATGCCTTACGTCTAACATTGCATGTAGTGTTTAAATGATTGTACATAATGGCCATTGCTCCATCATACCTTCCTGTCTGAACATGAAAGGACCCGGCTACATGAAATACAATTGCAATATAATCATTGTACTAACAGTCATTTGTCTATTTTAAAACACTTCCTACTTTTATTGTATAACTGATCTCAGTCGATTAGTTTACAGCCACCATATAAAAATGAAGTTATAGTATTTATATCAAATCGCATGAATGCAGTATCAACAACAGAGTTAGAAAAAAAAAAAAAAACACTAAAATCCCATGATGGTATGTCTTCTTTGAACTGCTACAAAATGCTCTTGCTGTCATGGAAATTCAGTCTGTTAATGTGTCCTCATATAATAAAGTAAGCAGGAAAACAACAATATATAACATTTAAATATATATTGCAGAAAAAAATGGCACAAATTGCCATTACATTCATATTTTTAAGCATTAAGGCAGTAGGGAAATTAACAACAGAATAGGAAAAAACATTTAGAGAATAACCTGTCTGACCAGTCATACATAACAGAGCCCCCTCCAGCCCACTGCTATCCCACAGGAAGCCTTTGGTGTGCAAGTATTTTTTTTTTTGCAAAGCCTTGCATTGTACTGACACGGGATCAACAAACACACAAAAAAGCAACTGCTGGCTCAAAAGCAATCCAGTGATAGAGCCTGGTGCTATCTTATCAAGGTCAAAAGGTCACTTCCGAACAACTGGGCAATAAAAGATTATGTCTAACCTCAGAATAGAAAGGTCCAGAGGTGGCTGGATGGGGAGGGGAATTAATGGCAAAAGAGCCCCCCTCTGTGGGAGGAAGTACATTGAATAGAGCCAGCAGACGTGAACCATCTGGCTCTGAGAGTGCTGTGCCCCTAAGAAGAGAGAAAAGACTTCACAGCGGACTGGTAAACCATGGACAAAGATTTCAGCTCATTTTTTTTTTTATAACAGCTAAAGTACAACCATTCAGTGAAAGAATAAAATGTTAATATTCAGAGATAGCAGACTTCATACTGCAAACATATATCCTAACTCAGCATTTAAAAATATATACATTTCAGTTTAGTATTATCCCACATATACCTCACCACTTTTCTAGTATTCTAATATGTCATTGATATACTAAGTATCTTATGTATATATCATTATATTTCTAGTATTCTAATATTTAGGGCCAATATATAGCTTATATAACTGTGGTACACCGAGGCCTCCCGCTCATTCCAACTGTGACAGGACAGTCCTGACTTTGTTCCTTGGTGTTCCACTTTTGGGGATACTAGAGAACTGTCCCCAACAAGTGTACTGTTAGACAAGCTTGTACTATGCTCTGAGGATTAGTACCCTGCAGAGAGAACTAGTGGGCCTGCCTACTTGATTGGCATGCAGCCTAGCCTGCATTCACCACAGGCAGGCCTGTCAATTCTGCGGGTGGACCCGCCCCCTTTCTGTATTCTAATATTAAAGCACAAAATATACTAGGAATGTCTGATGTGTCTAATCTCTTTTCCAATATTCTAAAATGTTGGCACACTCACATTCAATAAGAATTTTTACTTTTTTATTTATGTCATTGCACATCGGAGTGACTTTTTTCTGATCGCTTTTCAAGAACTCATTGAAAATGAACCTATTTTCAAGAACACAAAAGAATACCATTTTAGATAAGTTTTGCAATGTAAATGATTCTTCAGATACTTGCTAGACTTGGAAATTCGTATCGTTACAAAATGCAATTCGTCTGAATCCCCAAACTCCAAGACAAAATATAGCCAAATCATGGAACAAACGAAGCATGCAATGGCTGGGCATGTTCATTTTGATTTATGATTCTGAATTCTGCCGTTGGTGCCAAAAGGAGAGATGACCGATTAGAAAAAATGTGATTGATGGCTAAGGGCAGTCACTAAATGTTGATTTAGTTCACAGTGACCAATAGAAGGGAAAGAATTTAATAAATATATAATATCTTTTTTTTTTTTTTTACTGCTCCACCCATTTTTGCCACTTTTGGCTACATGTTCTCACTGGTTCTGAGAATTAAATGGAGGGAAAACGTACTTATCAGTGTACTGTAAAACATATATATATATATATATTCTGTAGAACACTGATTGGCCTATTTTTGCTCTTTTTAGCTCTTTTTAGTTCATTTGATTTGATTTGTTTTATTGAATCTTTCTTCAATAATAAAAGTGGTCCAAGTTGTACTGCCACATGGCCAAAATATGTCCATCCCAAAAATTTATTTTTGGCAGAAATGACTTGAAATAGGTGTCATGAGGCAATTTCATGTGATCAGCAAATGTACAGATGAACATTTTATGCATACCTCTGGTGGATCTGCCCACACTGTTTTCCAGAATAATGAGAAACAGTGTAGGTGCACCTGTTTTTAGTGCTTTGCAAACTGTCTTTAAACGCACAGTGTGGTCTGCGACGCACCCTTGGCATTGTAAACTAAAAGGTAGTGTATTGGGGTGAACAAAACAGAGCTGTGACAGGGTGGGTATCTGAATCTTAAAGTCTTTTTTAAATAGGAAACAATCTCATGGTCAGGATAACCAGAATAGTAATTCTGTCCACCCTTGCCATGAGGTTGTTTCCCATGTCTCCCAAATGTTAAATGGACAAAGAAGGACACTTTAATTTTAGGAGTGTCCAAGGCTGGGGCTGAAATTTTAGGTGACTAACTAATGGCAATTTAGGCAACTTAAATTTAATTTAGAACAAGATCAAACTATCTTATAGACACAGACTAATTTCTAGACATATATATTGTAGTTTAAATACACATTACAAGTAGTATTATTGCTATGGAGCTCTGTTATACAGTCTCACACACCAATAATACAAAGCTCCTAGAAAACATGGAAATTATGATAGAAAAAAGGGTATAGGAACTGTCCCTCTTAGACAGTTGGGAGGTATGGTTTGCTGATTGCAGAGAAGGAATCTATAGCCAGCAAAGGACTTGGATAGGCAGGAAAAAAGGTCCATAAAGGCAGGTATGGATCAACATGCTATTTTTCAGAAAGATGGTCCTCAGTTACAGAGGTGTTGGAATATCTGCACACTGTTGGCCATTACTGGCATCACTGTTCAACATTATAAAGAGAAACCCCCATCTACATATGAGTGTACCGATCTCATCTCAATCCACAGTAAGTGAATAGATATAGATATGTAGTGTTTAAAGTATTTTGGAACTTAATGTGAATATTTTCTGGGGGGTTTTTTTTTTTAAGAAAGATAGAGAGAAAGTAACTTTGATGTGTAGTGTTTTATGACTTTTTGCAATGTGAAAACATCTCCTGTTTTTCTTTAATGAGATGTTTGTATGCTGGGCCGGTGCAAGCATTTTTGCCACCCTGGGCCCATACAGACACACAATAACCAAAACAGACACACAATGACCCATGCCGACACACACACTGACCAATGTAGACACGCACAATAACCCAATACAGACACACACACTGACCCACACAGACACACACACTGACATACACAAACATACTTACTGAAGCAGACTGACACACATTCTCTGACACACATCTTACCTTAATTGCTGTTCCCGTGTCCATATTTTCTTTGCCTGGCTGTGTTTACTTTCTGTCACAGCACCGCTTCTGCTATCCACCTGCCCACATGTCTCCACATACAGGGCAGGAGCAAGCAATTGAAGCGTCCTCGCACTGCTGCTGTATTGTATGACTGGGAGCGGGGCCTGGCTGAGGTGGATGCCGCCAGACTGGTGTTCTACAAGGCGCTCGTCAGCAGCCATCTTATCCCTCCCCCAGGCGCCTGGTAACAATAGGCTCTGATTAATGAATAAATAATCCAACGTTATAGTGGGGCAGCCGTGGCACAGATGATTATAAAGTCAGTGCCCTTAAGTAGACCCTTTGAAAAACAACGCAATGATAAACAAATGTTATGGAAAGGGATTACAACCAGATATCAGATAATGTGCAAAGCAATGCTGCATGTCCTAGGTTTTTCTCAGGATAAAAAAAGGAATCAGGAGAAGAGCTTACAGAGAAACAGTGAAATAAGATCTGGATCTTGATACTGTAGGAAGCAAGGTGCTTTTGAGACCGAGGTGGCATAACTTCAATTCAGCACAGCAAAAAAAGAGCCGCCTGGGCACTCAATGGTCAACCCATTGTACAGCGCTACGGAATTTGATGGCGCTAGATAAATAATAAAATAATAATAACCCACAGCTGCCTTTACTAGACAAGAAAAGGCAAGATTTTGACTCAGACTAGTCTTTATCAGGCCTTAATAATGGCTTGACAAAAAAATCATTTGAGGAAAAGCATTGCCTTTGTTGCCAGCTATTTATTTTTTTGTGATTGAGAAAGATATAGGACCCTTAAAACAGCATTAACACCCAGCACTCCCAAGCAACCAAGTCCTGCTGAATCTTCAGAGCAGAGGTATTATCTCTGGAAGATCAACTCAAGAATACCTGCATTACTGTTTCCTTTAAACTCTTATTTTCAAACGGTGTTCTATTCCATCTCCCTCCCTATACTATCACTACTCAATTGATAACTATATCTCCCATCCTGATCTTCTGTTTTTGTTTTCTTAAGGCTGGTATGATCATGTCAATTTATGTTCATTCTCTTAGACTCTTTGTTAATTGTTTGTTTGTTTAGCTAGTGTTACTACTCTCACTGATAATATAGTAAATTTATGTTCATGGTTTATGACTTTCACCTATCTGATCCTTCCTATCTTTTTATCCCAAATGTTCTCTCCTTTTAGTTTTTCATCTCTAATTAATTACCTCAATAGCCCCATGTCTCCCCACCCATAACAGTGTGTTTTATTTCATTTTTTTTCTAACCTCAGACCTTATATTTCAGACTGGGCCCCTTAAAACAGCATTAACACCCAGCACTCCCAAGCAACCAAGTCCTGCTGAATCTTCAGAGCAGAGGTATTATCTCTGGAAGATTGCCCACCCTCCCCTCCCCACACCATCCCACCCCATGGTCATCAACTTATTTATAGATAGTGCACATCAGCAGGTTTCCATAACACACCAATCAAGTCATTAATCCACTCCTCACCTGAATTCATTTAACACACTGCATCCTTACAATGGTTTAAACACTTATTGATATTGTGTGTTTGTATATATGATCTACATATCTATATAATACACATTTTCTCTAATGTTCTCCCTTCTATTTTTCACATTAACACTAACTTCTGTCATTACTAAAATATCCCTATCCTTTCACTCACCTGTCCCTGGCAACACCATCGTCATTACTTCCACCTTACTCCCCTCCCCTCTCTATTCATCCCATGAACTCTACACATACCTTTCCAGCCTATCTCCACCGACTCTTTCCAAATCCTCCACATACATACCCTCCTACAAAACTTTCAAATCCTACTCCCACCTTCACTTCCTTTCTATCCTTCTGCTCCTAGCAGCTGGTGATGTCTCTCCAAACCCCGGTCCCCTCTCAACAAACTCAGCACATACTAACCCAAGGATCCACACTAATCTCATACCCATCTCTTGTTCCTCTAAATCCTCCTTCAATACTGCCCTCTGGAACGCACGCTCTGTTTGCAATATAACTAAATCCACTGCTGTCCATGACTACTTCATCTCTCGTTCAATAGATTTACTAGCCTTAACAGAAACCTGGCTCTCCCCCTCTGACACTGCCACCCCTGCATCTTTGTCCTTCGGTGGTCTCCAACTTACCCACACCCCAAGAAACTCTGAATGTAAAGGTGGTGGTGTTGGGTTTCTCCTCTCCCCTCACTGCTCTTTTAAACCTCTTCCCACCCCCCCTTCCCTCTCTTTCCCATCATTTGAAATACACTCAATTCGCCTTTTCAAACCCTTCGCTGCTAACATTGCTGTTATTTACCGTCCCCCTGGTTCCCCTCTTCTCTTCCTTGACCATTTTGCTGCCTGGCTACCCTATTTCCTCTCTTCTAACATCCCATCCCTAATTCTCGGGGACTTCAATATTCCTATAAACCCACCTTTGACCTCTGCAGCCAATAAACTACTTTCAATTACTTCCTCCCTCGGGCTATCACAGTGGGCAAATTCACCCACCCATGTTGCTGGCAATACCCTCGACCTAATCTTCACTTATGCATGTACGGTATCTAATATCTGCAACACTCCCTATCCTCTCTCTGATCACCACCTCTTATCGTTTGCTCTCACGTACCCCCTCACCCAACAACCTCCGCCTAACCAGCCTCAACTCAGGAGGGACCTTAATTCTCTTGATCTCCAACAGTTGTCAGCTGACATTGATCCACAACTGCTGTCCATCCCTTCCCTATCCTGTCCTTCACTGGCCATCTCCATATATAACTCTACTCTTACATCTGCCTTGAACACTGCAGCGCCACTCCAAGCAAGCACCTCAAGGAGGACCCGCCCCCAACCGTGGCATACTAAATCAACGCGCTACCTGCAAAGATGCTCCCGGTGTGCTGAACGCTCCTGGAGGAAGTCTCGCACCCAGTCAGACTTTCTCCATTATAGATTCATACTGTGTTCATACAGTGCAGCCCTTGCCCTTGCCAAACAGTCCTATTTTTCCTCTCTCATTAGTTCATGTTCCCGCAACCCCAGGCGTCTCTTTGACACCTTTAATTCTCTTCTTCGCCCCGCTGTGGCCACCCCCCAAACCAACCTTACTGCTGATAACTTTGCATGTTACTTCACTGACAAAATTGAAAAGCTAAGGAAAGAATTCTCCCCTCCTTGCCTTTCTGTTTCTCAATCACACATTGATCATGCCTTTCCTACCCTTCAGACATTCTCCCCAGCCACTGACCAAGAGGTGGCTGCTCTTCTTTGCTCCTCTCGCCCCACCACTTGCCCGCTCGATCCTGTCCCATCTCACCTTATCAGATCTCTCTCCGCTTGTCTCGTGCCTTCTCTAACACACATCTTCAACTGCTCGCTCTCTTCTGGCATCGTCCCTGCTGACCTTAAACATGCCACTGTAGTACCTATACTAAAAAAACCATCCCTTGACCCATCCACCCCCTCTAACTACCGTCCCATATCCCTGCTCCCTTTTTCCTCAAAGCTTCTGGAAAGACTCGTCTTTACCCGTGTGTCTCATTTCCTCAATTCCAACTCTCTCCTTGACCCCCTTCAATCTGGCTTCCGCCCTCTCCACTCTACAGAGACTGCCCTTATCAAAGTTACTAACGACCTAATCGCAGCTAAATCCAAAGGCCACTACTCCATACTAATTCTTCTTGACCTCTCGGCGGCCTTTGACACCGTTGATCATGCTCTCCTTCTTCAAACTCTGCAATCGCTTGGTCTCTGTGACTCTGTCCTCTCGTGGTTTTCCTCTTATCTCTCCCAACGCTCATTCAGTGTCTCTTTTTCTAATGATACCTCCTCCCCTCGCCCTGTCTCGGTTGGAGTCCCCCAAGGCTCCGTCCTTGGTCCCCTTCTATTTTCTCTTTACACTGCCTCTCTTGGCAAACTTATTACCTCATTTGGTTTCCACTACCACCTGTACGCTGATGACACCCAGCTATATCTCTCCACCCCGGACCTCTCCCCTGCTGTCCTGCAACGTGTCACTGCTTGCCTTTCTTCCATCTCTGACTGGATGTCCTCCCGCTTTCTGAAACTCAATCTCTCAAAAACTGAGCTCCTTGTCTTTCCTCCTCCTAATACTGATCCTCCTCTTTCGCTCTCCCTTCAAGTTTGTGGTACCAACATCAGCCCATCCTTGCAAGCGCGCTGTCTTGGCGTCATACTTGACTCTGGTCTCACCTTTGAGCCTCACATCCAGCATGTTGCCAAATCCTGTAGATTCCATCTTAAAAACATAGCCCGCATCCGCCCCTTTCTTGCACCAGATACTACCAAGGAGCTTGTCCATGCTCTAATAATTTCACGCATGGATTATTGTAACCCTCTCCTGCTTGGTCTTCCCAAAAGCCGTACTGCACCCCTACAGTCTGTAATGAATGCTGCTGCTAGACTGATTTTCCTCTCTAGTCGGTTCTCTCACACCTCACCCCTCTGCCAGTCCTTACATTGGCTTCCTGTGTGCTATAGGAGTCAATTCAAGGCACTAACTCACACCTATAAAGCACTGAACAACTCTAGCCCCTCTTATATCTCCTCACTGATCCACAGGTATGTCCCTTCTCGGTCTCTCCGCTCTGCCCGTGACCACCTCCTGTCCGTTGTCCGCACCCGTACGGCCAACTCGCGCTTGCAGGACTTCTCGCGGGCGGCTCCCTTCCTATGGAATAGCCTGCCTACCGCCATCCGACTCTCCCCTAGTCTTGCATCTTTTAAGAAGTGCCTTAAAACCCATCTCTTTAGGAAAGCTTATGGCCTCCAAGACTAACCCCTACCTCACATACCCGTCTCTTGCCCTCTCCTAAAGGGCAGCCCACCTTATTTGATTGCACATTCCTGTCCTAATGTGTTTTACACCCCACCTCCTATAGAATGTAAGCTCGATTGAGCAGGGTCCTCTTCAACCTATTGTTCCTGTAAGTTTATTTGTAATTGTCCTATTTATAGTTAAATCCCCTTTAATAATATTGTAAAGTGCTACGGAATCTGTTGGCGCTATATAAATGGCAATAATATTAATAATAATAATAATAATCTGCTAGTGTTGCAGACCCTTTCTCATCTAACCTTACAAGTGAGTGCTCCAAAAAGAACATGTCATCTGTACAAACACCCACTTATGAACTTAGTTACTACCTTTATGCCACCATTTGGCCAAATCAACTCTAGGAATTATTGCAGTAAGAAAACAAATATGATTCAATATCTCAACTACATCTAAAATGCATTTGTTGACCCATATTCTGGACTTAGGTATTGTATAAAGAGAAGGCAAACTAATAAAACAGAGCAAAGGGTGCACAAGAGTAGTAGAAATACAATTAAATACATAAACATTACAAAAAATACTAAGT
Source organism: Pelobates cultripes (assembly GCA_933207985.1). Classification (NCBI taxonomy): domain Eukaryota; kingdom Metazoa; phylum Chordata; class Amphibia; order Anura; family Pelobatidae; genus Pelobates; species Pelobates cultripes. The sequence goes on along the minus strand of OW240917.1, from coordinate 126,073,139 downwards.
TAACAAAATCTAAAATGTGATATGACAAAAATGGATCCACTGCACAATGTATAAAAAGATAATAAAATACATTTACTAAGGGAAAAAAAATACTATACTAAAAAAAAAAATACTATACTAAAAATTGCTATAAATATAAGGCCAAAATATCTGAGCTTTGCGTGCTCTCTCCTTCTAACCCCACCCAGTCTTTCTGTGGTTTTCCTATCACAGTCTAGCCAATGCAGTTCAGTTCAATGAGATGTTTTTTGCAAGGCAGGTGCTCTGTGCAATTGCATGAGTCATGTGCTTGGCTCCACTGAGCTAAACAACCAGGAAGTAACAAGTAACAGGTATATGATTGACAGCCAGAGGATGTAACAAGAGTAATTTATAAAAGTGCTAATTTCTATTGAACTCAGTACTCTTTGTAAAATGAAAAAGGATAAAGGAAAATTGTTTCATACTTGCCGTAATTTTCTTTTCCTGATAATTATTCATGGCAGCATTTACTCATGGGTTAGCTCCTCCCCTCACAGCAGAAAGGACAGGAAATAGAACTCTGAAACTGGTATAAATAGATCCTCCCCATTCCCATCAGGCAGTCTTTGTAACTAGCTTCACAACTCCTATAGTATATGGGTGGGAACGTAATGCTGCCATGAATAATTATCAGGAAAATAAAATTACGGTAAGTATGGAACAATTTTCCTTTTTCCTGACCATTATTCATGGCAGCATTTACTCATGGGGAATACCCAAGCAGTATATATAGGGGGGGGGGGGCAGAGTTCAAAAACAGCTAATAGCTATAAAACCATTATTGAGCTGGATAAATCTTAGAAGACTTTACAAAGCGAAACAAGAATCAATAGGATATTGTCATAAAATCTGCTCAGACAAGATAATTTACCCTAGAGGCTGCAAGGTCAGCAACCTCCTGGCATTCAATATCTGAAATATCCTGAATAAATATAGAGAGTCAGATAGGAATTATGGCCATGATAGCATAAGCTAGAAAAGGATAATGTCATTCTGATATAAAACCGAATTGATATCATGAAATCAGAACCTCGACAAAGGCATAACTTCCAGAGATCATACTGGAACAAGCAGATAATGTTGGATGAGAACGGACACACCATGCTATTAAACACGGGGAGAATTACACTGAGAATCCTACTACTTACTGGATGTATTTATCAAATACGATTCACACTGCTTCCTCTTGCCTTGTGAACTACTTACCTGAAGATACAGGAACAAATCAATATCTGCCTGTCAGAAAGAGGCCGAGCCTAGTAGAAAAATAAGAGTCAGTTATTAAAACACTGCAACAATGACCCGATGTTGCAAAATTCAGATTCACAACAATACCTCACACATGGATGAATTGATATAGCAATGATCAGTCACAGGAGATGAATAAACTAGTAACATTACTAGGCAAAGGCAAGAAGAATCATATACAGATTAGTTGAGGGAAAAAAAAGAAATATTGGTATGAACCATAGAATTTGTGGCAACTACAAAATCATAAGGAGGCCAAACATGTCAGTACCTATATTTGTAAATAGTACAGATTATGCCAAACTGTATAATCAAATTTATTAGAGACCGTTGTGCAACATAAGTAAGAGATATATAATAGGCAAGATAGTGATGGGAAGGTGGTAACCAGAAGCACATTATACATTGTGGCAACAGACACATAATAAACAGGATAGTAGAAGATATTCAGTTATCCTTATGAGTAGAGATGTCGAGAAGCGTCCGCGGCGAACTCCGGTCAGCTGACACATCCCGGCCAATCTCCGGCAGACCCTCCCTCCCATAACCTCCCACCTCCTGGACAGCATCCATGTTGAAGCTGCCTTCTGGGAGGGAGGGTCTGCCGGAGATTGGCAGGGATGTGTCAGCTGACCGGAGTTTGCCGCGAACAGTTCATGGCGAACCGTTCGCGAGAAGTTCGCAGACGGTTCGCGACATCTCTACTTATGAGAACAACCGCATACTTACTCTTACCTTAACTTCAGACAGTGAAGAGGTACTTATGGCAGTGCCTTTGGTGATAATAAGCAGCTTGTAATATCTGCAAGAAATCAACACCAATCCAAACATATAAATCACAAGTATTAAATCAATGCAATGCTAGGGGTGACCATAACTTATACAGATCTAGGTACAGAGACCATGTAAAACATATCAGTCAAATGTTTGTCATCAACAAGCTGCATTACATTACATTATGCAGGATGAATCAACCACTTAAAGCCACACATTGGTTGCAAATTCCAGATATAAGGACACCTAGAAGAATCTCCATGAATATCAGAAGAGAGGTCCATATTGGAACTACCTGTTTAGGGATTTCCTCTATTGTTGAGGCAGCAGGTGAATTTTACCTGAAATAGTAAACCTGGTAGAATGGTCTGGGGACTGGAAAGACCTTAAAATACTTGCAATACACAGCATCAAAGTTGCCTGGAGCATATGAGCCTAAAAGAATATCTTTATTGCAGAAAGGAAATTATAATGTTCCCCTTCACAACAGGGGAATCGGTGAGAAGTTTCTGATCATTAACTCCTTAAGAACCAAAAGCATGCCACTCCTGACATATACTAAAGGGATTGCCAAACTTTCAGGTCCCCAAGTGATAAAAGAGAATACTGAATATAAATGTTATGCTTTAAGGAAATGAATTCAGATTTAAAGAATAAAAAGTTATGACCAGGTGAAAGAAAAAAAAAATAACAGTATTAACAGCTTTTAAATCAGGTAATGGCTTCAGCGTTACCTACTTATGAGATCAATTAATAGCCCAATTTGTGCTCCTGCAACCAGTATGATCTACTAAGCTGTGCATCAGTAATCAGCATATATCTGAAGGTAAAACACTGTCACCAATTGAAAAAAACATTCCCTGTCTTGAACAGAGAGGAGAGGATGCCTGGCAATAGAAAAACTTTTGTAGAATGGTCTCATGTATAAATACATAGGAGTGCACACACACAAAAATAACATTGATTCTGTTAAACAGTACCATGCTTCATTTTGGAAAAACAGGTCTCCTTCTCTCCTGGGAGAGGCACTCAGACAGGTTCAGTAACACCTGCATTCTATCTAAAGTGGTAAAATGTGTTAATTGCTTATCCTGAAACACCTGAGGGAGAAGGAATCTAATACAAAGCCAAAAGCAGTATGTTTCCTTATCTACTTCATTTAAAAAAACTGAAATAAACATTTCACAGTAGGCAATAGTTACTTACCCAGTACAACAATGCATTTGTATTTGCTAGAATTGGGCAGTGTTACATTTCAGCGCAAAACAGACCTTAGATCATTTGTATATATTAAATCTACCAATGCCGTGTATAAATTAGGGTTATATAATACTACCAATCTGCATACAGATTATATGAATCACATACATTGTGGATGTTTCTACCAGCACCTGATACACCTTATACACAGATATATCAGTCACATATACTGAGTCTGTTTAAACAGTAATCATACATAGCCTACATCTGCTATATACAGTGACACTATGCTTGTACACATTAAGATTATATGAGTGAGATAAATTGAGGCTCTGTTTTTACAGAACGTCATGCACATAATATACCACTCACATATACTGAGGTTGTGACTCACAACCCACATATAGAACCAGTATTAGATTGGACTCATATAGCGGATGTATTTATATCATTCACATATATTGTGTTTCCACTAATACATCAATCATATAGAGAACAGATACACCGAAGCAATGTCTCCACACCATCTTACCTATAGAGCATGTAGAGGGCATATACTGAGGCTGTGTTTTCACAGCGACTCAGAGCATATAAAGAACACACACTGAGGCAGAGTCTCCAGATCAACTCATACATAGAGCATATAGTGGATATATATACTGAGGCTGTGTCCTCATAGTAACTCATACACAGAGCATCTAGTGGATACCTATACTGAGGCAGAGTCCTTATTGTAACTCATACATACAGCATATAGTGGGTACATATACTGAGGCCGTGTCCTCATAGTAACTCATACATAGAGCCTAAAGTGGATACATATACTGAGGCAGTCTCCTCACAGTAACTCATACATAGAGCCTATAGTGGGTACATATACTGAGCTGAGTTCTCATAGTAACTCATATATAGAGTATATAGTGGATACATATACTGAGGCCGTTTCCTCATAGTAACTCATACATAGAGCATATACTGGACACACACTGAGACTTCATACCAATTCATACATTAGAGCATATAGTGGAAACATACTGATGCTGTACCACCACCAGATCATGTACAGATACTGAGGCCTAGTGGTCTCCTATGCGGTATATTCCTCCACTGTCTGCAAAGCCTGCTTATTTGTGATAATGCACAGATAACAGCAATCAATGCCACATACCTTGATAGAAACAAGTGTGTGTGGACTTAGAGTTAGGTTTTTAAAACCTGTCATATACATGTGTGTACCGTAATCAGACACCCAAGAAGGTTCTCTTACCTTGGATATTTCTCTGTCTCCAGGCTGTGGAATTCCAGCAGACTTTTTACAGCCAGGATATCCATTATTAGCACTCTTTTTCACAATGCCTCCTTGCATTATCAGCACTACTTTGCCCAATGCATACTTGCATTATCAGCACTACTTTGCCCAATGCATACTTGTATTATCAGCACTCTTTTGCACCAAACATGCTTGTATAAACTTACCTAAATGCTCACCACACAAATCTCCTAAATGTGACCTATTTGTTAGAAGGAAGCCTAAAGTAAGCAGCTGGGAGGGACTGAAAGAACAAAGACCCAGGTGCCTATACTAGTTTTAATCTAAATTACTAATGCACTTACCTGAACCGTTGCAGGCCTGTGTTTCAGCGACAAAATGGGGATTTGAACAACTGACAGCCTAAACTGTTTAAACTATAGGCTCCCATCTGTACCCCATATGCCATTCATCATCACCATACAAGGTGGAATACATAGAATAGGTATACCCCGCCTTGTCACAACTCTGTTGGCCCTCATGTATGCAGTGTACCACTGTCATACCCTCAGGGAGAGAGATAGGTTAGACTCCTGATTGCTGAAGGAGGTACCCAGGCTGGCAACTCTTACACATGTGCTGTTTGCTGGGTCTTCAGGGATAAAGGCTTAGACTCGGCTGGGCCTCATGTATGCAGTGGACCGCTGTTATCACTTCCTAGAGAGATAGGTCAGACCCCTATTTGCTGAAGTAGGTACCCAGGCTGGCAACTCTTACCGGTATGCTGTTTGCTGGGTCTTCAGGGGTAAGAGGCTGAACCCTGGCCTGGCTTCATGTAGGCAGTATATCACATACATCACCTAAGGGGGTACCCGAGATGGCCTGTTGCTGGGTCTTCAGGGGTAAGAGGCTGAACCCTGGCCTGGCTTCATGTAGGCAGTATATCACATACATCCCCTAAGGAGGTACCCAAGATGGCCTGTTGCTGGGTCTTCAGGGATAAGAGGCTGAACCCTGGCATGCAGTGGACCACTTTCATCCCTTTCAGGGAGAGGTTGGGTCCGACCCCCGGTCACTAAAAGGGGTACCCAGGCTAGCCACTTCATCTTAGTGCGTTTTGCTGGGTCTTCAGGGCTTAGAGGCTGAACCCTGGCAGGGCTACAAAAAAATTGCCTGGTGAGCATTAAAGAAAAAATCTAGGCCTGCATAAGCAGACTCCTTCCAAACTGCTGTGAAGGCTGCCTGATGGGAAGGGGGAAATTCTATTTATACCAGTTTCAAAGTTCTATTTCCTGTCCTTTTTGCTGTAAGGGGAGGCGCTAACCCATGAGTAAATGCTGCCGTGAATAATGGTCTGGAAACACTATTCACACACAAAGCAGCTCAGCAAACTAAAATGCTTTAGGAATTTGGAGTGTCATTTTAAGATTGCAGTTTCCTGGTGAAATTCTATTACTTTCTGGTGTAGTGAATAATATAAACTAAACTATTCAAAGTGAATTTTGAGTTTTAAACTTAAACCACATTCCAATGCACAGATCTCTCCAGTGACTGGTTTATATGATTGGCTAGTGATTTATTTTCCCTGAAAACTGAAAATGTACCCTTTTATTTCAACAGGGACAGTAGTATTCAACTGGATATGTTAGAATCCAGCCATACAGCCAATGATGTCCCTACTCCATTTCAGCTGGTCATTGGGAAGTAATATAAAAATTATTTAAAAAAACAAACATCTGGTAAAAATTACAGTGTCGCTCACTTACTTAAAGTGGCTCACTCATTATTTCTAATTCATTAAGGATCCAAGAGCCAGGGATTGACACTTGTTGGGTAACAAAAACTAAATTTTGCCGAAATATGTGCAAACAAGCTATCAACTGTAGCACGAGGAGACAGTCATAGGTGAAGTAATCGACAATTATATAAAAATGAGAAGATAACGTATCCAGTATTGCATTCTGTAATGACTGTATGGGACTGGCATTGGAGTGAGTGTCTGTGTTTCTATGTGTTGCTATGTTCCCCTTGCTTATATTTTTACTATGTGGACTCATCATTGTATATTTATTAATTTATTACATCTCTGATTTGCAGAATTTCATTATTATAAAGAAGTTTACAGTTTTAAAATTATTTGCTTAAATTATACTCCACAAAGTCTGTACTTTCTTTTCATTCCATCCATAGTGTCTCAACAGCGTTTTGTACAGTTTTATGACTTCAAGTGTCTACAAAGACGTGACAATACAATTGCTATATATTGCCTAGATCAAAACAAAAAATACTTACCAGAAAATTCAACATAGAAGGAGTCATTGTTAGCTCACCAACTTGATTGTCTGACCTTTAAGGCCTGGAAAACTTGCATTCAACAAAATCTACATAGTATTTTCATTCACGTCCCATGAAATGTATCACAACCCACATAAATTCAGATACTAAAAGGTTGCTTTGATTCCTGTCATTTGAATACCACCTGCGTGCCGGTGAATGAACTGATTAAGCATTAGACACAATTTGTTTCCGAGTAACTGCCAAAGTAGGCAGAACAAGCAAGAAATGAATACAATAGTACAAAACAGATTTATACATGCTTCGACACTTCAATTAAAAACTCATAGAACAAAAATGACAAGGGGAAGATTCAGCGTTTGGTATTCAATGTTTGTCGCTGTGATATATTGAAATAAAATATAAATCTGCTGTTTCCTAAAATAGAAGTAAATGCAGCAAGGTTTAAAAGACAAAATAGTAAAATGTGAGCCATATGAAAAGAGAGCACAAGGCTTCAAACCACAACCTATATTGTTTTTGAAAAAATATATATTTTTATCATTCTTTATAGTCATTTGCGATTTCTGATTACTGTACATCTCTCCAGGTAAATTTTAATATTTGCGTACATTTTATATTTTCCTAATTATAAATAACTAATAACAAAAGCCATAGAAACAAATATTTATAAAAGGGGTAACATGGGCAGGGTAACAGTTTAAAGCATACCACAGTTACACACAGCATTAGTTGTGGCAGTCATGGTTAGGACAGCATTTTTAAGTCTTTGCTAGGCACTGAAGACATTTTAATCTCAGGTGCCTATAAATTCTAAATTCTCAGGCATCCTACTACCCTCTTCATCACCAAAAAAAGATTTCACTGTTGCTTGTCCTTTGGACAACATATTTCAATTCCTTTTCCACAAACTAAAAGCGAAATTAGCATGTATGAAAATGAGAATGTATATCACATTATATATAAAAAGGAAAAATGCTCATTTATAATTCAGGTAAATTTCCTTAGAAAATGGGTGGGTAGCTGCCAACTCTGCCAATTAATCAGTATGGCCTTTTTTAAAAAAAAATTTTTATAGTTTTTTTTTTTTTCTTAGCTTTAATTTGTGTTTTAACCACACTTCCAGTGTCAGTGGAAGACTCTGGGGTCAATCACCATATCTGGGAGCTCTTTTGTGTTCACTGAAGACAAGGCCTGACAACTAGACCCTGATTCAAAGGACGTTTATCTAGGGATAGTTTAGTCCATGTTCAAGCTGTCCTGTGTCCTTACATTGTAGCCTAATGGTAGGTTGTGATAAGAGCTTTAAGAGAACACTGTCTAACTTTGCAAGTTAAATTAAATTGAAAAATGTAACATGAAAATAGTGAGGTTTATGGAGCTTTAAAATTATATATGATAATACAAAGTACTTTTTTTATGATAATGCCAGTTTAATAAGATTTACAAATGTTGTACATTTTACAATTGTGAACTAGAAATATGTAATGTCACATGACTATTCTATGCTGTCATGTAGTGTGTGTGTGTGTGCATGCTTGCTCGAGTTACATTAAACCCCTTTCCCCACTATCATCTTATTGTCCTTTCCCCTTCCAGAGTTATACCACTCCTTTAATACATAATAATAGACATGTGCAATTTGTTTCGTTCCAAATGTTAATTTAGACAAATTTTGGGCAATTCGTACATTCGGATACCTCCGAATGTTCGAAAGCTGAATTGCTGAATTTCCAAAGTTTCCAAGGTGTCGAAGTTCCAAAGTGCCAAAGTTCCGAAGCACAGAATTGCCGAAGTACTAATATACCCAATGGAAGAATGGAGAATGTTACACTGTATACCAGTTTAAATAAAAAGTATACAAACATAGCCAGGATTCAGCTGTAAGCTTTTGCAACACTTACAACAATCAAGTAACACGTTCAAATAAAATGTAAGTTACTTCCATTACAGTCAATGGATGGGAATGAGGAAGTAGATAACTCCCTAATTCCCACGGTATTAGGATGCTAGCTACCAAAAGATTGAAAGACCTAAATTGGTCTTTCAGCCAAATTTACTAATACTAAGTAAGTATTACTTAGTATTAGTAAATTCTGCCCCTACTCGCTGTATCGCGAGTAGGGGCATGTCTATTAAACAGTGAGCAGCCTATGGCTGCTCACTGTTAAAAAACACACACAAAAAATGTGTCCCCCCTCCCGAGCCCCCACCTGTACCACACGATTGGGGGCTTTTAGAGTGAAGGAGGGACCTATTGCCCCCCCATGAATCAATGCATCTCTATCAATGCAGAGCGTGGAGACGCTGAATGGCAGTGCTGCCTACTGTGCAGCACTGCCCCAGGAAGCACCTCTAGTGGCCATCGGAGGAGTGGCCACTTGGAGATGACCCTAGGGGACAATGTATACACTACCTTTTCTCTGAAAAGTCAGTGTTTGCATGAAAATGCCTGTAGATTATACTCACCAGAATCATTAAGCTGTTGTTGTTCTGGTGGCTATAGTGTCCCTTTAAGTAAGACAGAGTTTACTACAAAAATTGCTGTACTGTGTTGCTCATCCTCTTATAAAAACACTAACTCACAAAAAATACATACACATATAACTCACAGGCTAACACATTTATTGAAGGATTTTCAAAAATTTTTAAACCAAATTTACAAGTACAGTGTGTACATATACTGTATGTATTTATTTGTATGCACATGTCCCAATCATTGAACTACGTGATAGCTCACAAAGGATTAGAGAAGGTGTAGTGCCAAAACAAAAATAATTTGTTACTTGAGAAGAATCTGAAAATTCTAGATTAGTATTCTACTGAAAATATATTTACACTGTTACATAGACTACCACTGGAAAAAAAAAGGTTTGCTCAGCTTGATGAAAACCAGCAATTTCAAAAAAAATATTACATTCTGTCAAGGTACGGAAACATTTAAACATAACTGCTACAAAATGCTCTTTCACATAGGGGAAACGTGTAATTTAGTCTTCAGAACATATTATCCATGATAGAAACTCTGTAATAATGCACTAGTTCGGGAAAATGTTGGTAATTTTATAGCAAGCTCTAAATCATGGCTAACTTTTATTCATATAAAACTGAAACTGAAAAAAAAAAATCAGGAAATATTTGACTTCAAATTTATTATGAGACGTAGAGTAATCATATTGATCTAATAATCTAAAGCGACACTATATCAAAAGCATTTATTATTGATTATATAAATGATCTCATAAAAATACCTTATATATTGGCTTCTTAGCATGACAAACATGTTCAAAGTACACTAATAGGAGAAACATAAACAGTAGAGTTGAGCGAACATTACGTTCATTACGTTCAAAACGAACATTACGTTTTTTGGACCCCAGACCTGAACACGGACATATCACTGTATGTTCGGGTTGGAGTTCGGTGTTCTGCGATTTCATAGGGCGTTTTCAAAGTTGCGTAGTGCCGCACGCACATGAGGTCTTATTAGTGTAGGGAGAGGATGCTGCCGCTGATAGGGAATGCACTAAGAATGCAGCTTCAAAATGGATGCTGTCCAGGAGTTGGGAGGGTCTGGGAGGGAGGGTCTGCTGCTGATTGGCTGGAATGTGTCTGCTGACTGGAGTCCGTGGCGAACCGTTCGCGGCAAACCGCGGTGAACCATTCGCGAACCGTTCGGCGAACCGTTCGGGACATCACTAGTGCTAATCTGCTAAATAGTACATTTGCGGCCTGCGGTTCACTTCATATGTGAGAGTCAAGTAGAAGCGTCAAATACTGCTGTCACTTTGCAGTTTTAAAACTTTAAATTTTTTGGGTGCTAAACTGCTAAATAGTATTTTAGTGGGGTGCACTTCATATCTGAGAGCCAAATAGAAGCGTCTGATAGTGTGCTTACAGAGCAGTGGTAAACATTCTAATTTTCTGGGTGCTAATCTGCTAAAAAGTAAATTTTGGGGCGTGCACTTCATATCTGAGAGTCAAATCGAAGCATCTAATAATGTGCTTACAGCGCAGTGGTAAACATTCTTATTTTCTGGGTGCTAATCTGCTAAATAGTACATTTGTGGCCTGCGGTGCACTTCATATGTGAGAGTCAAATAGAAGCGTCTAATAGTGCGCTTACTGCGCAGTTGTAAACATTCTAATTGTTTTGCTGCTAATCTGCTGCTCACATTGGAGTTTTAAAAAGTCAATATAAAAAAAATTGGGGTGCTAAATAGTGTATTTGGGGTGTGCACTTCATATCTGAGAGTCAAATAGAAGCATCTAATAGTGTGCTTACAGCGCAGTGGTAAACATTCTTATTTTCTGGGTGCACATACCAGGACCCTGATGCAGCTTCAGTAAAAAGAGTACTGGATACCAGAAGCCATCACCAGACTGATCCGCAACTTGGAACATGATGTGACATTCACTTTGGGGCGTGCACTTCATATCTGAGAGTCAAATAGAAGCGTCTAATAGTGTGCTTACAGCGCAGTGGTAAACATTCTTATTTTCTGGGTGCTAATCTGTTAAATAGTACATTTTGGGGCCTGCTCTTCATATCTACAAGTCATGCTACAACAAAATTAAACAAGTTTTAAAAGATGTATGGGCCAACCAGTGGCTGTAAAAACAAAGTTTTACTGGTTACATTCATGACTACACACTCTAGTCCTTTCATGTGCTTTTCAGATGTCATATTGTGAATTACCAATTTTTGTGTAGCCAGGTTTTTTTGTTTGTTTTTTAAGTGAAAAATAAGTGTTATTGTGATCGCTTCATATACAGAAGCATTAATATACATTTCTATATTGTGTAAAGACACAACTACAAAGTTAAAAACCAAACACCAAAACAATGTGCCAGACAATCTACCTGTGCATGGCTAGTGTGATACAATAAGTCTGCATCTTAAAAATGCAATAACCCACAGAAGATGGGCGAGAATTTTTTTTGCAAATGGAACTTTGATTCGAATTTACTACATCGGTCACTTGTAATATTGTTTCATGCCTACAACACTTGTTACACAGATCTAAGTGATAGAAAACAGATTGATATTTTCTACACTAGAAACTACCAGATAACAAGCTGCTATATTTAAACCAGTTATCAATAGCTAAGAGGTACTTAAACAATATTGTAATTCTGGGGCAATACCCTCACAAGTCAAACTGAGAGGTCAGTTTATAGGGAAAACCGTTGCCTGGATACAATTCTAAAACAATTTCCATATGTCCTTTGCATACTTTACATGCTGGAAAAACACAGGTGCCAACTGCTGTGGCTTTCTGCAGTGTGCATACCGGCAAGGAGGGCAGGGTTGAGGAGTGGGTGGAAGATGATGTGGAGGATGATGAGGTCCTAGACCCCACATGGAATCAGGGTCATGCGAGTGATATGTGCAGTTTGGAGGAAGACGCGCTGGTCGCACAGAGGCACCAGCACAGCATAAGAGGGAGCAGGGTGCAAAAGCGGAGCGGCCGTCCCTTAGCGCTCGTCGGCATGTATTAGCTCGAGAATTACCAGTTATCCAAGTAATACATGTAGCGATCAAAGGATCCATAATAGAGTTGAGCGAACCCGGGTTCGTACCAGATTTAACGATCCATTTGTAGTTTCACAGTCAGGTGGGCAGTCCAGTGACGAGGACCCAGACACTGTCTGGGCTGCGGTCAGACGACCGGGACCCAGTATGCCTGATGTTGAAGTTAGGAGTCACAGTGTGGAATGGATTAGCAGGGCCTGGTGCAGGGTAACCGCACGCCCCCTGGTGTTGAGCACCAGCGTTTGTGCGGCCACATACCAGGACCCTGATGCAGCTTCAGTAAAAAAGAGTACTGGATACCAGAAGCCATCACCAGACTGATCCGCAACTTGGAACATGATGTGACATTCACTGTAGCGGCTATGCGCGCTTTTGGCATTCTCACCCTGCTGTTGCTCGCCTGTCTGCGCTGCAGTGTAACTTCGGCCTTCCCGCTCACCACCTCATGAGACTGTTTGAGCAGCAGCAGGCGATAGTGGAGTTTCAGCTGCAGCACGCACGGGTCAGTGGCTCTGCACCAGACTTCCCTCCAATTGATCAGAGTTAAAGGATTTCAAGTGGACTCATTACAATTACAGGGCCTCTAAAGAGTCCTGTATTGTTATTTGTCGTCACTGCCCGTTGCCTTCCTTGCATGTGGTAGCCGTTTCTCAGGGTCCCTGTACGGAATGGAACCCTGATTCCCCGTTACCCGTGGTCACCATGGTAGGCACAGAAACTGGCATTAAAAGTTGATATGGATGAAATCCAAATGCAAAGTCGCCATCACAGGGATGTGCGATTGGCCCGAGGTTCTCTAGAGTCAACAAAGTGCCTGCGCAACTATAATGTCAACAGCTACTCTGTGGAACAGAGTTGTCTTTTTTATATGTCCGAATATTTGGGGGGCTACCCCAATAAAAAAAATATATATATATATATATATATAAAAAACAGTGTTGGCTACCTCATCCTCCTCCTCCATCGCCGCTTCCACCTACATCGCCACGGTCACCGCCTCCTCAACCTATGGGTCACTTAGTATAAACTATGTACACATTAGCAGAGGCTTGTGAAGGCCTTTTCTCCATGCATCAGGAGTTGAGCATTTCTCCATGCATCAGGACTGCAAGAAATACACCGCAGGCCGCAAATGTTTCTTTTTTTGTATGTCCCAATATTTTGTGGGCTACCACAATTAAAAAAATTTAAAAAAACATAAAAAACAGTGTTGGCTACCTCATCCTCCTCCTCCACTGCTGCTTCCACCTACACAGCCACGGTCACCGTCTCCTCAACCTATGGGTCACTTAGTATAAACTATGTACACAATAGCAGAGGCTTGTGAAGGCCTTTTCTCCATGCATCAGGAGTTGAGCTCAGTTTGAACAATGAAAGAGTCTGCAGTCCAACCCTCTCTCAAATGGATAATTCTGGTGGTCCTCCTGACAGCCATGCTTTAGATTTTGATTTATGTTCTTCCAAAACTAAAATCAAAGATTCCATCTAGTGCTATTTTATGGCTCAGCTGTATTTTTAATTTTTATTTTAAGTGATTTCCCTATCCAAATTTGTTTGCAGCGCACTTGTCCTACTCTTACCCCCATTTTACTTCCTTTTGCAGGCATTTTTGTGGCCAAAAGTTCGGGTCCCCATTGACTTCAATGGGGTTCGGGGTCAAGTTCAGGGCCAAGTTCGAGCCCGAACCCGGACTTTTTTCAAAGTTCGGTCAAACCCGCCGGACCCAAACATCCAGGTGTCCGCTCAACTCTAGTAAACAGGTTCATTTCAATCCAGCAAGTTTCAGAGCAGTGCTTTTAAACTTTCATGATGCTTACATGTATCTAGGAGTAACTTTAATAATAAGCCAATAATGATTATAGAGTGTTCATTTAAAGCTGGTGAGATAGCTTAGAAGCTAAATGTTCTGACTGCAGTATCTGCAATCAGGGTTCAGGATTTATTGCCTTCAAGCCTCCTAGAAACTTCCTCCTTCGAAGGTAGATATAATGAGTACCATTAAGCTGGGTTATAGTTATATCTGTTTATCCACTGCTAATTTGTTTAATCGAGTGTTTGTTAAAAAAAACTCCAAGTCCATGAAGGAGAAAAAGACTTTAGTACTGAAAATGTTGGCACTTTTTAAAAAAAATAATACAGATAATTATAGTATTATATATACAACCTAATTATAATTACATCATCTTTCTTTATTAAATCCCTTCAATTTTAGTTACATGGTTTCTCCTTGCACAGCCCTATAGATAGGAAGTTGTAACTGATAGTATAGGCTTCTTATTGCCCTAATGGGTTCATGAAGTTAGTAATGTTTTCTTTGTTTTTTTTCCTACCAGTTTTTTTTTTTTAGGGACTACTTTTTCTTATGGTGATTGTTATCTTTAACAATTTTTGGCAATGGGGAGGAGCTTAAGCAATGATCCATTTTAGTTGCTTATCAAATTAACCCAGAATCCATCAATCAACACAATCACACACACTGGGGTAACTACCTAGGTCGTAACGGTCGCTATTGCAATCGGGCCATTGGAATTCCATCTGTCAAGGGTAGTTAGACCAGTTAGCCCCTTTTGCAGTATGTTAAATAACTCTTAGGGTTCACATGGGAGCTATTGGTAATCCTTGTTGTGTCTTATATTGTACACACATCCACTCTCATTACATGGGGAACTCTTCTTTGATTTAATCCACTGGGGCCACTAATCTCAAACAGAAAGGCAAACTGCTGATATCCTGGACACAGGAGAACAAAATGGAGGTGCCCGGTAGTTAAGATCCAGCATAGTCGAGAAAACAAAACTTTAAATAGAAGCAAGTGTCAATGATGGTATATACTCATTAAAATACAAGGGGCAAAAGAATAATGAAGAAAAAAACAGTGGTGCTTTCATTTTTTTTTTGGGGGGGGGAGAAATTTTGTTTGGAGAAATATTCCAACTTTGTAGCCTGATGAATATAACTCTGAATCAGAATATGACATGTTTGCAAAAAAAAAAGTTACACAGCAAAACAACCTCTATACTGACATTTAAAGCCAGCAAATGCAGTGTTAAAATGTGTACAACAAATTAATTGAAATTAAAATTAAATTGAAACTCCCTATATGTTATTTATTTCAGTGGACCAATTAATACCACAGTATTTTCATTCACGGGTAATGTAACACACTTTTACACTTAGTAAAAAAACTAGTAAAATATTGGTGGCGACCGACTACCCCGAGCCAGAACCAAAGTTTTCTAGATGCACCTCTACCAAGATCTATGTAATTTACTGTACGATCTGTGTAATATTTTCATTGTCACGTCAAGAATACTGTCAATAGGAATGTTCTTTCATGTTCTCTGAAATCTTTTCAATAAAAAGAAACATGTGAAAAAAAAAGGGCATTTAAAAAAATGGCTTCCTGTCTGCTATAATTTACTGAACTTTGGCTCGGCTTTTGTTATCTGTAATACCATATATATCCACTGGGAGGTGTCTAATAGATAACACTAAATATTTTTACTGTTGTGACACTAGTGCTACTATTCTGTATTTATCGTCCTGGTCAGTTATTTTATAACAATATGTTTGGGTCATTGTTAAAGTGTCATGTAACTAGTCCATTACATTGACCCATTGTCTGAAAGTTGCCATTCTACACTCAGGCCAGCAATGCTAACTTTCCCCAGTGGCAGCATTGTAATCTGCAAAGATGGTGTTCTGTAGGTTGCTGTATGCATGAATATAAAACAATTAAGGGCCACATAATGCGAAGCAAAAGTGCTCAGAATACTAGACTAGGGGACTATTATCAATGCTGTACTCCCCAAGGTAATTTTTATTAAAATTAAAGTTTACATCTTAACATTTGAAGAAAAGTGCTCAAATGTTCTTTACTAAAAAAGCAACATGATCTGAGAAATGATATGTTAAATTTAGAAAACAAGAATTCAAAACTTGCTGCATCTCCTGTCACTACTCTTCCATCTATAATAATAAGAGGCACAGAGGTTTAGATTTACATAAAATTAGCTTTTGTTTTAAACAATGTTCCTGTCCCTTTTTTTTTTCTATTTCGTTCTTACGCTACACCTATAACCTACTTTAAAAACACCTGTTTATTAAGTCTGCCTGATTTAGTCATTTCTACTGTCCTAGAATACAGTTTCTGAAAAGGAGGGCAGTGATCACATCATATCCAAAGGCAATTTATATTTTTTAAATGACTGTCCTTCTATGAAAGTTTAAATTAAAAAAGCAATCAATGTTTTAAATATTTTTTTAAATGTTGCTACCATGTTAATTCCTAAAATATAAAAGTTTCTAATTGTTACTGTGTACATCAAAGACAAAATATTCCAGACACCTTCATCAACTGCAACACCCCCGGCTGAACGGGCCACACTAGGGATGCACCAGCCCTCCACCGCGGGGCGCAGGTAGGTCGGAAGACTGACACGCGAGCTATATATACTCGCACGCCGGGACTTTCTCCTGCAGACACCGCTGACCAGGTCTTACCTAGTATGCACCCCTCAGATGAATCTGAACTAATGCTACTTTCTGTTACTTTATATTTTAAGTTTGCATATATTACATGTCCAGTTAATAACAATAGGTCGCTGACTTAATGCCATGCCTACAAGGAACCGTTCACAGCCAGCTAGGCAGGGTAGAAACGGATCTAATTGCACATGTTAGAATTAAAGCTTGTTGATAGACCGACGCAGGGTGACCCTACCATAATCCAACTCAGTGGATGGGCGATGCTAGCCAGCACTCGGAATGTCTATGTACCTATAGTATGTTCCTAGCCTATGTTTTCCATGCCTACTAGCCTAAACACCTACAGCATAAAGTGACTACGCATAGTTATGTAAACTTAAGGATATAACTGTTCAAGCCTGTTTATAGCTTAACTTCACTATTGAAGACAATGCTTAAAGGACGTATCTACTAATGCTGATACTTGCATGTCATATATCACTAGATTGTCTTATTACGTTTGTAAATTTTAAAAAAAAATGTGCTTTCACCTCAATGCCACATATGTATAAATCTGTGATATTGCTGTGATTATGTTTGCTGTTGTGGCAACGTATATCATCTTGTCAAACCATGCACAACAAAAATTAAAAATTCAAAAAAAATTTCAAAGACAAAATATTCTGTATCAGAAATGAACTGAGTACTCAGAATGGACAATTACTCAGTCTCACCTTCAGTTAGTCCTTACTCAGGTGTCAAATGTAAGCTCCCATGTACCATTACAGAGAAAAACTATACCATTTACATATCAGAATGATCCAAAACACAGGTGCAAGAGCAAGGGGCCCCTGTATGGCACAAGGCACTAAAACCTTCCCTACAGCTTTTCTGTAGACTACAGTTTCAAAACAATAAGTCATATATTAACTCGATTCCATTAAATTAGTGAATTAGGTTAAAATGCTTGACCTTAATACACCATACCCAGCCAGGTCAAGACGGAAGCACTGTGGATCGCATGCTGTACAATTATTAACATATCTGATTATATTATTGACTAATGTACAATATAGTAAGTAACATGCACTGTATGGTCTACAACAGGACAAAAAATACAACCCAGAATACCCTAAAATAGACCATTGACATGGACTAACAACATCTGAAAAAGCAATAAAATCACATAATAAACACTTACTGGTATTACTTATTAATGGATATATAGAAGAAGAACAAGAACTTACTTCTGTTTCCATCAACACCCAGAAAGATGTGCAGTAAACTTGTAGTTCTTAATAGCCCGTGCAGTCCAGTATGTGGCCCACATTACTGCCCTTAAGTTCCCTAGTGTGACAGGTAAATGCTGGACCTTCAACACACAATTGAGAAATGTAAGTAAATTTAGCAGAATCCTGGAAAAAATCAGATTGTTCACTTTAATAAAGAATTGTTGACAATCAGTAAAAAAATGGATTGACTCATGGATTAATTCTTTTGTGTGTATGATGGCCTGTATATAATGGCTGTATGGGATTTTGTGTATATGGTTAGAGGAAGGTAAGTACATTTGCCTCTGTTGGTGGATAAATATTGGCTGTTGGGTGCAGGGAGGTCTGGGTTCGTAATTTGTAATTTAGTGTCTGCAGTGAAGGTGACTAGATGGCTTACCATGTATAACTGTATGGGAGTTTGGGAATGGGTGAGAGCATGTAACAGGTTAGAAGTGTGTTACAGGTACATGTAACTAAGTGGGAATGGTGATAGACATATGGTAAGTTCATGTTACAGTCACACATTGTTAGCACACTGGTTGGATGGGTGTCTGTAAAGGGAATCCAAAGGAGTTGCAAAAAGAGTTTATCTGCCTATAAAGGTGAGGTGCCTGGATGCAGTGCATCATGTGCGCAGGGCCGGTGCTAGACTATTTTGTGCCCTAGGCAAGACCAGCTACTTGCACCCCTCCTGCAAAAAAAATAAAAATTGCTAGCTTTGTGTGTCTCTGTCTCACCCCAGCACCTTTCTGTGTCTCTTTCTGTCCAACCCTTTTCCCCTTTCCCAGCCTTTCTGTGTGTCTCTTCCACTCCAGCACGTGTGTCTCTTTCTCCCTCCCAGACTCCCTTTGTGTGTCTCTTTCTCCCCAAGTCTTTTTTGTGTCTCTTTCTCCACCATCCCTGTTTTGTGTCTCTCCTCTATCCCCTTTGTGTGTCTCTTTCTCTCCCAACACCTTTGTGTGCCTCTTTTTCCCCTTTCCCATTGTCTCTGTGTGTCTCTTCCCCCAGCCCTGTTGTTTGTCTCTTTTTCTCCAGATCCTTTTTGTGTCTCTTTCTCCCTCCAGACCTATTTTGTGTCTCTCCCCCAACCCCTCTTGTGTGTCTCTTTCTGTTCCCAAGCCCCTTTGCATACCTCTCCCACCCCTGCCCATTTGCATGGCTCTTTTTTCCCCTTCACCATCCTCTCTGTGTGTGTCTTGTCCACTTCCCCAGCCCCTCTGTGTGTGTCACTGTCCCCGTCTGAGTGTCTCTGTGTTCCTTTCCACAGCCCCTCTGTGTCTCTGTCCCCTGTGTGTGTGTCATTGTCCCCTTCTCCAGCCCCTCTATATGTGTCATTATTCTCTTCCCGAGCCCCTCTGAGAGTCTCTATGTCCACTTTCCCAGCCCCTCTTTGTTTGTTATTGCCCTCTTCCACAGCCCCTCTGTGTGTGTCACTGTCTACTTCACCAGCCCATCTGAGTGTCTCTCTGATCCCTTTCCCAACCCCTCTGTTTGTGTCATTGTTTATGTTCACTCCTTCCCTTTGTGGTCTCTTCCCCCACCTATTTACCTTCAAGTAGCGTGCCTGAGTGAACCATGGTAGATGATCTTCTGTTTCCTACCCGTTCTCACAGGAATTGCTCGCAGGAAGCATACTCCCCAAGCGTCCTTGTTTAGGAGGGACAGTCCCTATTTAGGGCCCAAATCCCTCTATCCCTCCTTTCTACCCTACTGTCCCTCTTTTCTAGGAGCTCCATAATATTGGTGTGTCTGAGTATATAACAGAGCTTCACAATATAAAAGAGCTCCACAATAATATTCACTGTAATGTGTCTTTAAACTACAATACATATGTTTAGAAATCAGTCTGTGTAAATAAGATATATTATATTATATATTATATATAATTCTAGTTCTACATTACATTTTAGTTCCATAAATTGTTATTAGTGAGGCTTGTAAAATTTCTCAGAAAAGCCCCACCCTTGGCCACACCCTTAAAACCTTTGTCCATTTTATATGTTAGGAATCATGTAAAAAGCATAGTGATATGACACAGGCTCCTACCTTAGCCTTACAGTGATAATTCCTTATGTATGGGTGGAAGTGGAGATAAAGAGGACCCTCTGTTAAAACCTATTTCTATGGTTTAACCATGCTTTAAATGGATTAATCACAATTTAAAATTCTTGTTTGGATCTTGGTCATTTCAAACAAATGTTTATAGGCCTCTAATCTACAGTCATTGTGAATCATTGTAACAAGTATCTCCGTATAAATGTTCCAGAGGTCTGGGTGACGCATCATAATCTGTTCCTCTTCCCACTGGGACTTTAAAAGTTTAATACATTGACTGTTACGAGAGACTGCAAGGTTTAAAAACTTGAACAAAAAGGTGAAACAAGTCAGTTTGTTCAAGTTTCTATTGCACTCAAGGTATTTTCTCCTCCTATCATAAGAGTTTCCTTTTGTTTTCTATTTTTGTGACATGTTATGTCAGTATCTATGTTTTTTAATTTTCTTAAATGTGACAAAACTAGATGAAATCATTGTGCAAAACCACACAGGAAACGCAGATAACAGACAGGGAAAGACACGTCATATTTTGAGCTCACACTTTCCTTTTTCGCACATTCTCTTTCCTCTAATGTCTTTATTTCTGTCTGCATTGACACAAACAATACACAGCTGGAAATGTAGAAAAACAAAAATGAGGATATTTTTAATAAAATGTTCCTAACATGTATTTTGCATGTGCATAGTGAGTAATTATGACAACGAACCATGCTCAGTTCAGTGCTTCATGTTTATGATGAAAGTAATACAGATAACAACTTTGTAGCCTATGCATCTTCCTTTGGTTAACAGGTGAATAGGGCTCCACTATGAGCCCACACATTAGCCAAGAAAAAATATTTTTGGGACTCCGTTTGGTGCATCCAGGGTGCTTCTTTTGAGATTAGTATAGGGATCCTGAGATGTTTGGGTGGACACAATTCACATTTTTCACAGTATTTTGTGATGATGTGAGATACTTGTGTATGTGCCTGCTTAGAGTTGGTCATCACTGGGTTGGATTCAGAAATGAACTCTACTATATCATTTCTGAGCATTCTAAAAACCCCATGCAGAGCAAGACATTTTGGTAACTCTAAGCTTGCAAACACTCAAAAAGGATATGTCCCAATTCACCTAATTTTTGTCCATATGAAGGCTGGAGCCAGGGCTGGAATTACATCTTGAGTACCTGAAGTTCCCCTGCCTCCACTCTTCCAAACTTAAAATGTAAAACAAACATAAACTTGACAAATACTTCATTACTTAACTAAGACAGAAATGTTGTATAAAAAACACATACAGAGTGTGTGCTTGTGTATACACCCATGACTGTGTATATGTACTTGTATGTACATGTCTGTTTGTAGTGCGTGAGTGTTGTAGCAGTGCATGTCTTTGCCTGTGTGTGTAGTGTGAGTGTAGTAACAGTGTGTATATGTCTGAATGCGTGCATGTGTGCGCGAAGCAATGTTTGTTTGTAATATTATGGGTAGCAGTGTGTCTAATGTCTAGTAGTGTGTGAGGAACAGAGTGGATGTCAGTAGCAGTATGTTTAGCAATTTGTAGTAGTGTTTGTGTATATAATGTGGGTACCTGTCATGCTTTATAGAAGGTGGCCATTCGGGTCCCAGTCCTCTCCCACCTTGCTTTTCTAGAGATGCTTTGTTCAATCTGTGGGGATGAAGCCGTGGAGAGTCCAGGCTCCCTCAGACTTAATACAGCGGCCCCAGAGCCTGGCAGCCCCTGTTTGGGTATTTGCTATGTAGCAGAGCTATAATAAGGCATTGCAAGTAGGCACCAAGACTCAGGGGTCCAACACAATTTTAATCAAACCTCCATTATATCCAAGAGGGAGTGAAGGTTTGTGTTGGCATAAAATAATATACTATTCAAAGTGTCTTTCTTGTTTTATTTTGACATTACAGGGAACACCTTCTGATCTCCACAGCCCTGGGAGAAAGAGTCTGATGGTCTCCGGCAAAATCCTGTAAGACACTGTAATTGATTAGAAAAAATAGGATCTGTATTCACGATCAGGGCCGGATTAACATAGGGGCTGATGGAGCTGCAGCTCCAGGCCCAGGCCCATGGAATAGGCCCATTGATTTAAAAAAAAAAAAAAACAACAACATTTTTTTTTTATTATTTTTTTGGTTCACACACTACTCTTAGGGATTCCAACTGGCTTTTATTTTATTGTCACATCCAGTATTTGAGGCTGCCTGGCTGGTGCCAATATTGCAGTGATACTGGCAATACAAATGCAGATATTTTTCTCAGTATAAACAAGAGATTACTATGCAATACTAGCACTGGCCAGTAGGGGTCGCTGTATGTGGAGAGAGGCAGGGATAGGAAGTTCCAGCGTTTCTCTCCCTGCCTATCTATACTCACTGATCTGCAGGGGTGCCGCTACAGAGAGTCCAGACAGCAATTCCCACCCTGAAGAGACAGCCTACAGCTCAAGGAAGTAAGGGATGGGGGGAAAGGCGGCAAGGAGACATACACTGAGAAACTAAGGGACATTGGGAGACATTATTACATAGACACATGGGGACACAGTGTCCCCATGTCTCCCAGGCAGTGTCCCTGGTGTCTCAGTGCCCCCTAGTCTCCCAGTGCCCCCAGTCTGCCAGTGTCTCACTGTCCCCATGTCTCCTAGTGCCTCCATGCCTCTCAGTGCCTCAAGTGTCACAATGTCCCCATGTGTCCAAGCTAGTGTCTGTGGCCCTGGTGTCTCAATGTCCCCATGTCCCCCAGCCAGTGTCCCTAGTGTCTGTGTCCCTGGTGTCTGTGTCCCAATGTCTTCAAGTGTCCCCTATTTTCCCATTGACCCCATGTGTCCCAGCCAGAGTCCCCTAGTCTCCCAGTGTCACTGGTGTCTCTGTGTCCCCAGGTCTCCCCGTCTTCCTAGTGTCCTAGTGACATGGGGACCCTGGGATACATGGGGACACAGGGAGACATAGGGCATTCAGACACTGTGATACATAGGATCACTGGGAGACCTGGGGACATGACACTGGGAGACATGGGGCACTGAGACACTGATACATAGGACCACTGAGAACTGGAGTAATCGACACATGGGGGCACTGAGTCATGAGGGCACTGGGAGACATGGGGGCACTGGGAGGAATCCATCTATACAGCAGAATCAAACTAAGTAGTTTTTTTGTGATTTTACAGCATTTTCTCTTATGTCACTCCTTGTGATTTACATCATGTGATGTCACCCATACATATTTAATTATGCAAATTAGCAAGGCGGTATGTTTTTCCAAAAAAGGTGGCAACCCTAACTACTTTTCACATACTCTTACTTAAGTATGGAAACTTAAGAGGGATGTATGGGAACAAAACTTGTGTGGACTGGCTGACAATGAATATAGTTAAAGGGACACTATAGTCACCAGAACAACTATAGCTTATTGAATTTGTTCTGGTGAGTAGAATCATTACCGTCAGACTTTTTGCTGTAAACACTGTCTTTTCAGAGAAAATGCAGTCTTTACATTACAGCCTAGTGAAAACTTCACTGGCCACTCATTAGATGGCTGTTAGAGATCCTTCCTGGGTCATGGCTGCCTAAAATGCATTCAAACATTCAGTGTCTCCTCCCTCTGCATGCAGACACTGAACTTTCCTCATAGAGATTCATTAATTCAATTCATCTCTATAAGGAGATGCTGATTGGCATGGGCTGTGTTTGAATCATGCTGGCTCTGACCCTGATCTGCCTCTTTGTCAGTGTCAGCCAATCCTACGGGGGAAGCACTGTGATCGGATCAGGCTACCACTTCTAATGATGTCAGCAGACTGCTTGTTTTTATGAGTCTAACAGCATGCAGAGTTACAGCTTCAGGCTTGAACATAGTAAGATTTTGCTATATTTATGGAGGCATGAGGGGCCCAGGGGAGCTAGATGGTGGTGTTAACACTATAGGGTCATGAATTCATGTTTGTGTTCCTGACCCTATAGTGATCCTTTAAGGTAATGATGACTTTGGTCTCTCTAACACTGTGGCATGTTCCCTTTCTTCTACACTCACTACATACAGCTTTTCTCTGTCCCAGACTATATACCAGGAGCTTCTGCCTGCCACTAAGAAGGTAAGGAGACAAGTGGACCAGCGAGTGCTAGGGGACAGTCCTTAGAAAGCGTTGAGTGAGCACATCATTAGATGCATTTATGCCAAGCCCTTAGTTGGCCAGCTGCATGATTGGCAGGCAGCCTGACATGCATTCATGCCAGGCTGGCCTTCTAATTCTTTGGGCAGACATGTCCTCTTTTTGGTCATGTTCGCCCCTTTTGGCAGGTTACGTGATTTGTGTCAATGGCACACCCTTTTACCTTCCTGCTTGACTGGACACTGCTGTTAGGGGTTATGGATTTACTTGAAAGATGAAAACATAAATTAGAGAGAGATTAGCCTAGGGTATGTGTTTTCTTATAGCTGCTGTTTTCTATCTCTCCAGCACCATCTCCATCAGATACATGACGCTTGGGAGTGTTTTAGTGTTTTTGGTCGATAAGATTCCGTAATTAGGCCCGTCATAATTGTCAGCACCAGGCCCACTGGGCTCTTAATCTGGCCCTGTTCACGATGCTGACATCTGTTGGAAGAATGTAAAGCAGTCTGTAGGAGAACAAAGCAGATTTACAACTTTGTTGATCCTTATGTTTGGCCCATTTGGATTTCCTATCTGTTTCCTTACTTTCATATCACCAGTCCTTCAAAACCATTGCAGATGGTAGAGAACTATACTAAGCTATGGCCACCTCTCTGCTTTCATATTTACCTTTAATAGAAAAGTGGATTTATGTCTAATGGTTAACATTTTATGACAAGAATAAAAACTGATCACTTGAGATAAGTCTTAAAACAGAACAGGAGGCCAGGTGGTACCTAGCATTCAATATACACAGTCTAGGAAAATATTTAACTATTTTGAATAAATGTCAACAAACTATAAACAGTGTTTAGATCCAGGATGTGACTTTGAAGGCCTGATTCAAGTTATTTATTAAAAGTATTATGCAGATACACAAGAAAGGAAGTTTTATTTATATTATAAGTGATTTGAAGAGCTATTTACAAAACGTAGGTCAAAATAATTTACCTGGAAAAATAATTCAGCTCAGAAATACTCACAGATTTGGTGCAGTAAATATCTTCCCAATCAGCTAAGAGACTGAGGAGCGTGTCACATGATAAGTAGTATATCTAGATTAAAGGACCACTCTAGGCACCCAGACTACTTCAGCTTAATGAAGTGGTCTGGGTGCCCGGTCCAGCTAGGGTTAACCCTTTTTTTTTTTAAAACATAGCAGTTTCAGAGAAACTGCTATGTTTATAATAGGGTTAATCCAGCCTCCAACTCCTCTAGTGGCTGTCATTGACAGCCGCTAGAGGCGTTTGCGTGCTTTCCTATGAGACCAGCTGAATGCGCGTGCAGCTCCTGCCGCGCGTGCGCATTCAGCTGAAGGGGAGGAAAGGAGGAGGAGAGCTCCCCGCCCGGCGCTGGAAAAAAGGTAAGTTTTAACCCTTTCCTCTCCCCAGAGCCGGGCGGGAGGGGGACCCTGAGGGTGGAGTATGTTTTCCTGGCACTATAGTGGTCCTTTAATGTTAAAAAGCAACATAAAGAAAATACACCAAAATACAAAATATCCCCAATTTAGCAACTTTTGATTTTCCCAAAAGACTTACTTTGATTTATATTTTGTAATTCTTATGCCATTTATCCACAATTCTTTGTCTAGTAAAAGGGTTAGCCACATTTAAAAATGAGCACTCTTAGGCTGTTTTGATAAACTGGCTTTAAAAGAAACAGAAATTGCTAAATATTCTTTACCAACTGTTACATAGGGCATGATTAAGTAAGTGTGTAAAGTATAACAATGAGTATAACTCATAACTATATAACTCATTTAGAAAAGGTTGTTAATGTGTTAAACCCATAACGGCCTTTACTCTTTTTTTTTTTTTCAAGCCCGACCAATCTTGCCAAGTACGGCTGAATTTAACAATGCTTTGCAAACCCCTGGGGCAACACAGAGAGGAAATAACCACTGGGATTATTTATCACAGACATACATTTGTCCTTCAACGCCACTTGCTAATGCCGATACAGTTATTGTATCCGTAAAGTCACAGATTCTGAAGCAGGCGGGGTATATGTACCTCTCTACCTTTTATCAGATCTAGAGAAAAAAAATGCAGCACAAACATTATCTATTGTTAATTAGCTGTAAAGTAGGGCTTTAGCCACTTCCACTGTTTCTAAAGAGCTCTGAAGTGAAACTTGAATGAAGTTACCCATTGTTTCCAATTGTACAAAAGCCAAAGGCAAATGGAGCTCAAATGGCAGTTCTGAAAGGCAACAGGAAATTGGCATACTGCTAATCTGCACTGAACTATTCATAGTAACAAAGGCTACATTCCTGCTGAAATATTCACCATTGAAAGTCCTAGGCAGATCTGTTTTAGCAAGTAGGAGAGAGAAAATCCACAGAAGAGACGGCCTTCAATTAGATGTCCCTGGGAAGCAGTCCATTCCGCCACTGGCCTGTGACTTGAATGCATTATAAATTCCCCTACAAATTATTTCTAAAATGAAGTGGAAGATTAAAATTGAATGTAACAAAATGAAGTAGGAAGAAATCATGTTTCCTTGATTTGTAAATGATAACCTTTTTGGCAGTAAAACAGAACATCAATAATAATAGACTTGATGCAGTGTGGATTCATGGATTGACGTTCTAGCAGAGTTAGCCAATGTAAATGCAAAGGGGAAGATGTAAATAAAGATCTGGGATTATGGGGTTTATTCACTAAACTTGGGAATCGTGTTGACCTGACATAGTAGCTAACTTCAACTTTTAGGCCAAAAGAGCTGATTTGGAAACTTAGCATGTCTCCCTAGTCCCTGGTTTCGTGAAGGTCCCTACTGTCTTGATCAGCAAACAAATTCAACGATTATGGTTCTACGAAAATAGACAATATAGATTGGTCTATGGGGGCAAGCTAGGAGTGACCACTTGTTGCACGCTGCAGCAGATTGGTTCCTGGTTGCCATTTGTTGCATTTTTAAGTAGATAGCATTTGCAAACTGCTATTGATTTTTAACTCCCAGGAAAATATATGGCTCTGGCAGAATAAAAAGAATAAATCAGTTTAACATTTTCTGATAACATGGTAACAAATATATAGTGCTCAGAATATATTAGCAATTTATCATTGCACATGTAATTAATTATATATTCATTTAAATTGAAGGTACTTACTAAAAGAGTTTCAGTATTAAGGTATACACATGTACGAGATGTATCACGGGACATGAAGGGTAATGGAATAACTTCCTAGATAAATGGGGTACTACAGGCAGGAAATAAGTATCATTTTAATTCAACATTTAAATAATGCATTAAAAAACGTACAAAAAAAAAAAAAGCCATTGTATTTGAAGTGCCTGTGCTTACAGTAAATCCTGAAAATGTAAGGTTTTCTGCAGTAAGCCTTGCCAAAACGAGGAAGTAGCTAGCTGACAACTAGCACCAGCACACAATTAAAATTAACTCTGTATATGCAGTGTTTCAAGCAGAAAAACACTGCAGATACTGACTCCTACCACCATGACCACTTCAAATCACAGAAGTGGTCATGGTGGTTGGAGTAACTTTTTCATGCATAAATAGCCAAATTCAACGCATAACCAACTTAAGTGAATTTTTTCAGTTTGGCTATTATGAACTTAAATCTAAAAATTCTCTTTAGAGAAAATCCTGTTGCATGTGTGAGAGTGTGTGCATTGGCTGAGTGTTTTGTGTATGGAGAAGGCTTAAAGAGTATTTGGAATGGAAGTCTGATTTGCCTGTGTGTACTGGTTCAGTGTTGTGTGTGTGTGTGTGTGTGGTGGTTACATTTTGTGTGTAGGAGGAGTCAGTGTTGCTTGTGTTGGAGAGTAGTCTGAGATTGTATGTGTTGGGAGAATAGTCTGAGGTTGTATGTGTATGTGTTGGAGAGTAGTCCAAGTGTTGTATGTGTATGTGTAGGAGAGTAGTCGGAGTGTTGTACGTGTATGTGTTGGAGAGTAGTCTGAGGTTGTATGTGTATGTGTTGGAGAGGAGTCTGAGTGTTGTATGTGTATGTGTTGGAGAGTAGTCTGAGGTTGTATGTGTATGTGTAGGAGAGTAGTCTGAGTATTGTACGTGTATGTGTTGGAGAGTAGTCTGAGGTTGTATGTGTATGTGTTGGAGAGGAGTCTGAGTGTTGTATGTGTATGTGTTGGAGAGGAGTCTGAGTGTTGTGGATGTTGGGGAATAGAGGATTGTCATTCTGGACAATATCCCTGGAAGTCCAATGGGAGAACATTGTGGTCAGCACCTCCATCAGGTGAGACATTGAGAAGCACTGGGACCTCTTAAAGTGATCTGCACCTGATAGAGGTGCAGACCACGAAACTCCCTCAATGTAGTAAAGAGGTACTGGGCTGATCTCCCTGTTGGCTCATAGAGGATCCTCTAACATACAGAAATCCAGGCTTGTGCTGCCTTATCAGTAATCTGGCTCTGCTTAGAGAGTTGTGAAGTCACAGTCACATACATGTACATTGCTTTCTGGGTTATGTATTTCAGATGGAGGGTAGGCTTTGAGATGCAAAGGTTTTAATGAAGTTCTGTAGCCACAAGCAAAAGTGGAAAGGGAGATATGGGACATCTTTACACCAGGACCTAAAGAAGTTGCTTGGGTCTTCATCAACCGGTGGTTCCTGTAACATTTTCCAATTGGCTTATTTACTGTTAAATTTTCCCCATTATAATATATGTAATAAGTTGGAGCTATATAAACCCAAAATAATAAAATGTCCAAATTCAATGACCTAATAAATAAACAAAAGTTTCCAGCAGAAGGAATTTTTCAGAAAAGTTTGTTGGTCCTACAGAAGAATCTCATTTAGGGAGTAGTAATTAAATATGGGAGAAATATGAGCAGAATAGCAGTGGAACCAGGCAATTGTCAGTATTGGATAGTCATTGGAATATATAATATAAATAAATGCAGATGAATTAACAATCATGGTTTAATAGGGTAGTATTGAAAAAACTGGCATTGCAGCACCTAATACTAGAAAACAAGGGATACATATATCTGAAGCTAGTATTAAGGGAGGGAAAAGGGTTGTAGTAAATTATACAGATTAATTAGTGGATTATTGGAAAATAAGTAATTTCATAGATCTATTTAAGTTTGGAATAATCAGACATGTTGAATGAATATGGTTGGCACTGCTTTTAAAATTATTATGTAACAGTATGCACAAGTTGCATCAGTGTGCTAAAAAGTCTGCTCCAAACCGATCCTCCTGAGCTCACTGTTATTGAAAGCACACTCCAAGCACCATAAGCATTGTAGCCCATTGTAGTGGTTATGGTGCCATAAGTGCTCTGGTGCCCAGGTTGTAAATAGTCAAATCATTTTGGTTTCTGCTCCCTGTCCCACTACATCTGACATACAGAAGCTCTCTGCTAAGCCAGGCAGTGTATGGTTTAGTTCATTGCCTGAGAATTATCAGCTGATGCTCTCAGGAGAGCTAACAAATTCTGGCTCTCTGTCAGACGAAGCTGAGGTTGGTAGCAGCACCCGATGGATCCCATCAGGATTATTTAAATGGTGGTGGTGGGTGGGATGCCTGAGCATACTTGGTAGCATGAACACTACAGCTTGTTGCAACAGTTATGGTGCTTCTAGTGTTCCTTTAAGGAATCATATGGCATTCAGGTTGCTCCAATTTCCAGTGTTTAAACTGGGAGCATACCTATTCGTGTAAGACACAAGAATATGTCACCTTTGTGCAAAGTAGAATATACCCCAATAAGAGTCTAGAAACCTAGCAGTAACAGTGCATTGTGTGCAGAACCAAGAGAATTCTAAAAATTCTGAACAAGATGAGTGTTGCAATGCACTTTTAAAAGTAAGTATGGCAATTGAATCAGAGCTATGTATAGCTTTTCTGTGACGGTAGTACACAAGCAGTCTATATAAGAGGCAGACCAAGCTGACGTGGCTTCATTCATTAGAAAAAGAAGATTAAATATATTTGTGCAGGCTAATAGGAGTTCACAATATTTTGTTAAAGGGACATTGTAAGCACCCAGACCATTTCAGTTAATTGAAGTGGTTTGGGTGCTGTGTCCCTTTTGTACTTAGTGCTGCAATGTAAAGCATTGCAGTTCCAGAGAACTGCAATGTTTAAATTGTAGCTCTAAGTCTACCCTCTGTGGCTAACAAACAGCCACTAGAGGGCTTCCGGAATCCAAATGGACCTCCAGCATCAGATTCCCCCCCATAGGAAAGCATTGAATAATGATTTACTGGTGGTTTGGGCTCTGACCAATATGGCCACCTAACTTGCGAGCTCCGCTCTAACTGTCCCCTCTAAAGCGCTAATACTGTAGCCACAGAACTTAAAATGGAACGTACCCATCGCCTGGGCCTTCCCAGACCCCGAAGGGTTCCCAGTCTGGGTCTCACACTAGACCCATGGATGGATTTCTTTACACGCCATGTGGTGGTGGGGAGAGCAAGCCTCCCCAGCGGCTCCGACCTCACTGCGCTTGACAGGATTGGGGAAGAATTAGGGACCATAGCTGCTGGTCACTAAGGCCGACTTGCAGCTCCTCACCTCCACAATTCAAAAAAACGGTGCAAGAGGTGGCAGGCCTGCAGACTGAGGTAACCTCGCATGACGGCCGCATCCATACACTGAAGTACTCGGTTGAGGCATTCAGTTTGTATCGAGGCCTCTGACTCGGCGGTGGCCTGCCAAGGTGGGATGCTGCTTGCCATGAGACGCCATCTGGAGGACTTGGACAACAGAGGCCGGCGATGTAACATGAGGGTAAGTAAAGTACCCGAAGTGGACGGGGAGGAAAATGTGGAAGAGTCGCTCTCCGGTCTGTTCAGGGTGCTCCTACTGACAACTGCGCCAGCCCATATTATAACGTACCCCGGGATCTCGTCTGCTGCAGGCACTTCTTCACAGTCAAGTATGCCATAATGAAGAAGGCCAGTGATAGACCTACACGGGAGTACCGCGGAGCCCAGGTCTTCCTGTACAATGACCTCTCTCCTCTTACACTTGAAGTGCGGCGTGCACTGAGGCCCGTGACCACAGCCTAGCGGGACCACAACATACGCTACAAGTATGGCTTCCCATTCGCATTGTTGGCACGACATTAGTATGGCTGGGCCTCTGTACGATGGCCAGAAGAGGTTCCTCAATTCCTGGAAGAAATGGGATTACCTCCCACTGATGTAGTCAACTGGGTGCTGGGGCCCTTGGAGCAGAGGCCTCGGCCACAGAGAGCTCCCAGGTGTCGCGGCAGTGGATGCCTGACGGGCCTTCCGCCCTGACGGTGCCCATGAAGAATAAATCTTCAGCGTGAACTCCACCTGCCTGACCCTACCATTCATGATGAACACCCGATCCTGAAGTATAGCTTTCTACCACTCTTTTTTTTCTCTTGTGGTGACGTTTGGCAACATTTGGCTGGGGAACATACGCCTCAGGGGGACACTGCATTCATGCATTTTTTGGGTGGCGGGTGTTTGGGGACTATTCATCACTTACCCTCGGATTAGGCCTTCCTGTATTCTGATGGTGCCTTGGACTCTGTTTGCACGCCCTCCTTTGCTATGCTGGGGGAAGCCTACTATGTTATAGGGAGGGGTTGCCTTTCTTCCTTTTTTTACTTCTTATTAAATATTGGCAGCACTTGTTCTGTGGGCCTACACTAAAGGGGTCACTGTTTGCATTCTTATGTTGGGTGGCGGGCACCTGGGGGTTCTACATGGCCCACACTCGGGTTGGGCCTTTATTGCTCATCGGCAGACGGGAAGTGCCTTTGTCATTACCTGCAAGCCTTCCTCTATTACTTCTGGGGGACACCTACTAGGGTATAGGGTGGAGGGGGGGGGTTTGTTGTTTTCTTTGGGTGGGATTTTTGGGACATGGCGGGCTCCTCACTCTGAATATGACAGTGATATCTCTGGCCTACTTATGCTTCTGAGCATGTTTATTGTATGTTTCTGGTTGTGGGGGAAAGAGAGGGAATGTGAGGGGTGCGCTAGCGACCTCCGAGGTGAGGAGGTATGCCCGTCCGATTCGAGTATAGCTGGCTGATGCTAACTTAGGTTCCCCACACACTTTCCCATGTAGAGGTCGCTTGGGCTCTACTCGGGGAGCAGGGATCGTAGTTCCTCTCTTTTCGGATAAAGGAAGGGAGTGTTAGACCACGAGGGGGCTAAGGAACGGGACTTGCTTTTCTAGACGGATGCGGAGAAGGGGGTGCGGGGCCATGAAATGTTGACATAAGGATGGCATATAGCAGTATGATGTTGGATAGGGGGACACAATGTGCACATACTAGGAGGGAAGGGCATTACATGAAGCAAAGGGAAAAAGAAAGACAAAGGGGGAAAAAAGGGATGACCAACAATAAAAGAGTTAGGGGTAACAAAAGGAAAGGGTGGAAACAAATAAAACGGGATCTTGGTATTGTGCATTTAGGGAGGGGCGATATCAATGTTTACCTCGGAACCCATGTGGGATGCACCTGTATGATATCTCCGCCTGATTTTGTACTCATTGCCCACCCATAATAATTGTCTGCTAATATTGTTTTCCTGTATATGTTGATATATTGGGTGACTTGTCCTAGTGAGATTAGCTTTTGGCAGTACATGTTACTGCGTTGTGGGTTATGTAATGATCTTCTCTCCAGTCCTCTGTTTCAAAAAAGAAAGGAAAAACAAGAGTAGGGGAGGGAAAAGGGGTGGTGGGGAAGGTCCTATTACATGATTGTGTATATGTGAGGGGAGGTAGGAGGCAGGGGGGACAAAAGAAAAAGGAGAAAAGAAAACAAGGGTGGGGGGGAAATGTCAAACAATGTTTATTGTGTCCTAGTCTTGTGCCTCTTCTCGCATTTCAAAATCCTCTATTGTTATCCTCACTTTAATTTTTTATTTTTTTGCCCCTGTACTGCCTCCGTGTGAGGAGCACATAGGTCCTGATGGGAGAAGGGGGGAGGGAGGAATATGTAGGGCAACAGGCACTGGGGTTCTTGGGTGGGGGTGCAGATCCCATGAGCAGGTCCCATCATTACTGCTTTAATGTTAATCTGATGTTTGATATCTGATTTCGCTACTATTTTCTAATGTGGCTGTGTGAGTTTTCTATTTTGTACCACATGGGGAAACAATGGGGTGGACTTGCTATTATGTATAGTTTTTTTTTATAGTTACAGGTTGGAGTCTGAATCGCTTCCCTCGATACAGCTAGTATGTATTTTTTCTTGGTGGTGTGTTAGGGTCTCCGCTTTCAGGTCTGGTTACCGGATCGGCCCCCCAACGACTCCCACCATCACACAGTTTCCCCTCTCTTTTTGGGGGGGGCTGCTGGGGCACTTTTTTGTCCACTTTGTGAAGCCTATCTCTGGTGTCCCCTTTTATTTTCATCTGGCATTTTTTCTTTTCACTCTTCTTTTCTCCTCTCTCTACTGTACTCTCTGTGGCTTCCCTGGTTGCCCTCAATTCTCCCTCTTGGGGGTTGGGTGGGATCAGGTTACCCTTCTACCATATCTCCCTTTCTCCTACTTTTCCTGGTTCCCACTGGGGAGAAGGGGGCTCCCATGGAGCACGCGTCTGGGTGAGTGTGAATGTGTGACTTTGCATGGTGTTCCTTGGTTGTGTTTGGACACGGACCGCGCCTGAATATGGCTTATCGCCCGGCTCCTCTGTCTGTCGTTACCCTGAACTGCAGGGGCTTGAACCTACAGGAACGACAGTCACATTTGTTGAGAGTCTTCAGGAAAGACCATGTGTCGTGGCACTCCTACAGGAAACGCATTTTATGGAGAGAGCATCCCTGGGGCTTTCTGATAACTCTTACCCGACTAACTACTTTTGTTATCACCCCTCAGCACGTAAGGCAGGTGTAGCTATCATACTTGCAGCAGATCTGCAGGTTTGGGAACTTGGGTGAATGGACGATCAGGACGGCAGGTTCCTTTTCCTAAAAGGCATCATTGCAGATAAGACATACACTTTCGCTTCTCTATATGTCCCCAACCGTAGACAGGCACAGTTCATTAGCAAAACTATGGTTAAATTGGAAAGTTTTGCGGAGGGAAACCAGATTGTGGGGGCGGGGGGGTGACGTTAATGCTCCTCTTGACCCGCTACTTGTTTCTTCCTCCGGCCATAGCTGCATTTCTCAATTGCATATATGTTCTAGTCATAAAACTTTGAGAGATATGAGACTGGCAGATTGCTGGAGTTCTCTCCATCTGGACGTTAAGGATTATACACACTATTCGGCATTACATGACCAATTAACTATGTGTTCATTCAACAAGAGGGTTTGTCCCGCCTGCTGGGTGCGACCATTGGACTGTCAAATTGGTCCGACCATGGCCCAGTCCAAATATCGCTTGAATTGTTGTTTCGGCCTTCCACATGGACGTGGCGACTCAATGAGTAGCTCCTTATGGAACCTGCTGTTAGGGAACAAATTCAACAAGCCATGGATCTCTATTTTTAGGAAAATAAGACCCATAGTAAAGCATTGAATAATGCTTTTATATGGGGTCTAATGCGCGCGGCCATTGCTACGCACGCGCATTAGGTCTCCTCTGCCGGCTGATGTCAGTGGGGGAGGAGCGTGGGTGGATAAGTGGTTTTACAGGGTTTTTAACCCCTTCAGCTGCGTGTGGGGGTGGCACTCCAGGAGCCTATAGTGCCAGGAAAACTGTTTTTTTTTCCTGGCACTATAGGATCCCTTTAATGAAAATTTAATATCAGGGTGAGCTGTACATGTGTGTGCTTGCTGTACAGCTTTTAATAAAAAACAAAGAAATGTATGGCCTATGTTATCTAATACAGGATTTTAAACGAGAGATAGAGAAGGTAGGTAGTATAATTTGTATCTTTTGCAGTTGTTTATTCATTCAAAAGGAGGGTCATTTCAACCCTGTTTTGATTTTTTACATAAGCTACATAAAAGGCATGTATAAATGACCATTCTTACATGATCCAAAACGTTATTAAATGAACTACAACTCTAAGTGATTTGTGATGATAAACAGCTGTTAAC
This sequence comes from Pelobates cultripes, assembly GCA_933207985.1. Taxonomy (NCBI): domain Eukaryota; kingdom Metazoa; phylum Chordata; class Amphibia; order Anura; family Pelobatidae; genus Pelobates; species Pelobates cultripes. Next base: position 126,037,885 of record OW240917.1, on the reverse strand, counting down.
ACAAGGATGATTTCATATTAATAATGCATTACATACAGATAATAATACATCAAATATAACATGACAAGGATATAGTTATGTTACAGACAACCATGCACATTAAAAGACCACTATAGTGCCAGGAAAACATACTCGTTTTCCTGGCACTATAGTGCCCTGAGGGCGCCCCCACCCACAGGGCCCCCCTCCCGCCTGGCTCTGGAAAGGGGAAAAGGGGTAAAACGTACCTTTTTCCAGCGCTGGGCGGGGAGCTCTCTTCCTCCGATCCTCCTCCGTTCCAATGAGACAGCCACTAGAGGATTTGGGGGAAGGCTTAACCCATTCATAAACATAGCAGTTTCTCTGAAACTGCCATGTTTATAAAAGAATGGGTTAACCCTAGCTGGACCTGGCACCCCGACCACTTCATTAAGCTGAAGTGGTCTGGGTGCCTAGAGTGGTCCTTTAAATTCGGCAGTAAAGCCAAGTAGGGTGAGATTTGTCAAGATAAAACTGGTATAAACAGCTATTTGTGAGTTTGATTGGTATCCATATTGATAGCTTTTGAACTTTGCCTCAGAATAGCACCTGGTTTTGTCTTAATAAATCTCTCCCAATATGTTCAAATATGTGTGTTCCAACATTGTGTCCTTAAAGGTACACAATATAGTTTCCTTACTTGCCTTGTACATGGTATTACAACAGTATATATTGATGATGAAAGAAAATAATGAAAATTGGCAGATGTGTTGATGTAGTCTGTCATCCAATTAACTAGTCATATCACAATAGCCGGTTTGTGGACCTTTTCTAGATATTTAGTCAAATTATTGATCACGTTACATTCTGGTTACTAAGTTTGATTATTTTATATAATGCTTCCAAATACTCCCTAGGTTCAGGGAGTCCTTCGCTACTAGATTTGATGAAAACTGATTTAGCGTTCACTCAAAAAGCTGAGAATTTGGAAATGTATTGGGAGTTATTCACTAAACACAGAATTGCACTGATATAAAAACCAAATGGCAAAATGTAGGTAAAACAAATCTCCAAATCAGCCACACTCTCAGCTTGGTAATTTTATTCTCAAATATACAAATTTAGTTTTCAATTAACTACTTAGTGAATAAACTGTACTGAGTTTGTCAAGGTGTAAATTCTCGGAACATATTGTCCCAATGACAGACGTGTTTCAGGAGACATTCTTCCTGATTTCCTACCTCTGCAGCAGGTGACAGATGTAACATCAGAAATCTTTCAATATTTACCAAGTAAACTTTTTTTTTACACTTATTACATGGTTTAGTTCCTCTTGCTTTTGTTTCACCTTCACACTTACAACATTGTATCTGATTTAGCTACGCTCCTTTATGAAAAATCCCAGGAATATACATCTGCAAGTCAATGTTTATTGAGTTCCCTCAATTGCAATATGCTTTGTGAACCTCACTAGAAGCTGCTGCTTCCTAGTAGTGATGTCGCGAACATGAAATTTTCGGTTCGCGAACCGCGAACGCGAATTTCCGCAAATGTTCGCGAACCGGGCGAACCCGGCGAACCGCCATAGACTTCAATAATTATGACGGTTATGATGGTTTTTTATTTGGCCTTTTTTGGGGCTGAAAAATGAAGATTTGAGAAAAAAGAAGACGTCGAATGGTAAGTTTAATTTTATTTTACAGGTTAGTTATTCCCCCCTTACTATTTTTTAGGGTGAGGGGGTTAGGTAGGGACTTTTTATTTGGGGGGGGTGGGTGACTAGGGGCTTGGGGACCCCTAGTCACCATGGGGGGGGGGAGAATTTACTTAGGGCCCCCACCCGCAGCCCAGGGGTGGGGGCCGGGGAGGGAGGACAGTAGGTCCCCCCCCCCATTATCTGTATGGCCCCCACCCGCCGTCCAGGGGTGGGGGCCGGGGGGGGCAGTAGGTCCCCCCCCTCATTATCAATATGGCCCCCACCCGCCGCGCAGGGGTGGGGGCCGGGGGGGCAGTAGGTCCCCCCCATTATCAATATGGCCCCCACCCGCCGCGCAGGGGTGGGGGCGGAGGGGGGACAATAGGTCCCCCCCTTATTGTTCATTTTAGGGCCCCCACCCACCGCTCAGGGGTGGGGGCCAGGGGGGACAATAGGTCCCTCCTTATTGTTCATTTTAGGGCCCCCACCCACCGCTCAGGGGTGGGGGTCGGGGGAGGAACAATAGGTCCCCCCCTTATTGTTCATTTTAGGGCCCCCACCCACCGCTCAGGGGTGGGGGGGACAAAAGGTCCCTCCCTTATTGTTCATTTTAGGGCCCCCGCCCACCGCTCAGGGGTGGGGGCCGGGGGGGGGACAATAGGTCCCCCCCTATTAGTATTTAGGGCCCCCACCAGGGGGGGACCCTTTTTTAAACAGTGAGCAGCCACAGGCTGCTCACTGTTTAATAGACATGCCCCTACTCGCGGTATTGCGAGTAGGGGCACAATTTACTAATACTAAGTAATTTTTACTTCGTATTAGTAAATTAATAGGGGGCGGACCGAACATCGCATATGTTCGCTGTCCGTGGCGAACGCGAACACGCTATGTTCGCCAGGAACTATTCGCCAGCGAACCGTTCGGGACATCACTACTTCCTAGTACTTATAGCATTGGTAGCGCCACTCTGAAAGTCAAAATATATCCATGCAGAACGTGCTGCAATGTGCAATGTTAAAGGGGTGCACCATTGCCCAAAACCAAACGAATTTGGCATGCATATAATTATGCATTAATTTATTGGGGGGATATCCAATAACAGCTTGAAAAAGCTGCATATGGCTTTTCTGCAGCCTTTGTATGTTCTCTCTTTTTTTTCGGCACAGAGTTTCAGTGATTCTTATTAAGACGTTTCTTATGTTGAGGTGTGAGCACTCGTGGTGAGCCACGGGTGGTACAAGAACCAACCGAAAACACAGAGGTAAAATTAGCTCTTTGAGACAGTACATACTAAGAGTGAGTTGGGGTAGAAAGCAAGCACGCTCTAGTAAAGCAAACGTGCTGAATTAAAGGAACACTAGAGGGTCAAGAACACAAACAAGTATTCTTGACCCTATAGTGTTAAAGTCACCATCTAGTCCCCCTGCCCTCCCTAAATATAGTAAAAGATTAACTTTAATTCAGTCTGCTGCTGCTGGTTCTGCCCCTGATCTGCCCACTTGGCAGACAGCAGAAGTGTTGATCAAAGCCAAATCCCAATGCTTTCCCATAGGAAAGCATTGGATTGGCTAAGATTGCCATGGAGGCAGATCAGGGGCAGAGCAAGCACAAGACAAACACAACCCTGGCCAATCGGCATCTCCTCATAGAGATGCATTAAACCAATGCATCTGTATGATGAAAGTTTAGCGGCTCCATGCAGAGGGTGGAGACACTGAATGGCACAGTGTGCAGCACTGCCCCAGGAAGCACCTCTAGTAGCCATCTGAGAAGTAGCTAGTGGAGTTATCACTAGGCTTTAATGTAAACATTGCATTTTCCCTGAAAAGACGGTGTTTACAGCAAAAGGCTTGAAGGTAATGATTCTACTCACCAGAACAAATGCAATAATCTGTAGTTGTTCTGGTGACTACAGTGTCGCTGTAATACATCTCCATGAGGAGCGTTCAGCTGCGTGGAGACGCTGAATATATAAGTTGCACACTGTGAACATATGTGACTGGCACTAGAGGTGGAACTAAGCAGCAATGTCAACACTGCCTTTTCTCTGAAGCTGTAGTGGTTCTGTTGACTTTAGTATCCCTTTAATTATGCGTTTTTTTCATTGACGGTGTGTATAAAAACAGTTTTCAAAAGCTGTAGTTCTCTTGCCTGCTGACTCTTCTTCCCCAACCCAAACTTTCTGTGGTTGTCCAATCACAGACTGCCCAATGCAGCTCAATGAGAAAAGTCTTTGTAAGGTAGGCGCTCTGGGCAATTGCCTGCTTCTTTGGCTCAGTGGAGCTAAATTAAAGAGCAAGACAGTAACAGGCCCGGTTTTCTGACAGCTTTGGGGTGTACCAAAGTTAATTCATAAAAGTGCCCATTTCTATTAAAAACTGCACTTTTGGTGAAAATGAAAAAAAAAAACGATAATTCTCACTGTGCAAGTATTTTAGAGGTCTCTTTAAATCTGAAATTCACTTTCAATTCACAGTAATTCTCACTTTAGCGAATAACCATAAAAATATTACTGTATAGTGAACTTTCTAAAAAAAAAAAAGTCTAAACAGAGTACCTCTGTAAATACATGGGGAGCAAATTATGCAAGACATGCTACGATTGGCAGAAAACAAAAAGGGGAGTTTTGCAGAGATTATAAGGTTTCAAAAGTATCACTATCCACTTTAAAAAAATCATATGTATATATAGATATACACACAAGCTAAGTCTGTTTAATGAAACAAATCCATATACCTCATACCAACTTTGAATCTTGTTCCAAAAGCGTTTATCACATCTTAGTTTAAATGGGAAGCCTAAAAAAAAAAAAAAAAAATACATATATACATACATACATCCTGATGAGAAAAAAAAAAAAATATCCCTGTTTATGGAATCAGAAACAGGGGGGAAAATATTCTATAAAAACTTAGTAAACTTTTATTGGGTTTTATTTTTAGACCTGTTTTACGTGGTAAGGCAAGGCACGCTACTGGCAAGTTTAATTATATCACTTTTTCCACATTTCTTTAAGGGACGTCCAGGCCAGCTGTATTTTGAATCCGTAATGCAGGTTTTTCAGGTGTGCGCAAATCTAAATAGAAAGTCTCAGATTCATTTCAAAACCTTCCACTCAGTGAAAAACCAACAACACTGAGGTTATCAGTAGGAACCCAGGGACTGACCATGGTTAAAAGAAATTATACCAAATTGAAAATTAAGAAAGGTGGCATCAATCAGCACTTTAAATACTGGCACACAGATTTACAAATACTGAAATTACTAAAAGATAGGGGGAAGGGTTAAATCCATTATACTAAAGTTAACAATATAAAGGGATTTGCATGTAAACATGCCTGCAAGCTTTTACACACGGTCAGAGTAAAACTTATCAAATACGAAAATTTATTGCATTTTTTTGTGAGGCAGCATTATAAAGATTTTGTTTCTTCTTCTTTTAAAGAAACTGAAGTCATTCAGGTCAACAACCTTCTACTGCTTAAGAATGTAGGCGTACCCAATAGAAATGTTTGCTTGGCAAATTTATGATGACAGATGCAGAGGTGATAGTATACCAAATCACTCTGTGTGAGGAGGGGAGGGGAAGCACATTTGCTACTTCATGTAGAACATAGGAATTTCCATCCGGGAGAGGGTTCCTTCTTCACAGATATAGCAACCTACAGAAAATCAAACGCTCTGTATATGTATTTTGACAAACAGGAGCCAAACTGTGACTGTCTCTCGTTTAAGTAATTATGTCCAAATCTAAAGAGCACAGTGTTTATTAACTAAACTGAGAATTTGTGAATTTCCAAGGCGTTAGCACATTTAAGACTAAAATACCTAGAAAAGTAAAGGTTCCGAGAGTTTTTCCCGTTTACCTGAGGGCAATCTAACAATATCATTACAGCTTATGACTTAGATCAGTCTAAGAACGGTCACTATGCTAGCACAGATTATTAATGAAGGTGCAATATAAAACAGTTTATTCACAATCAAAAGACTGTTACATGTAGAAAAGTTATCCTACACAGCTATAGTCATTTCACCGTTTTACCTAAAATTTCTCTACAATTCAGTGTATAACGGATAAACCCCTGAACGTAACTGACAAAAACAAATTATTGCTGTACCTTCCAAAAGCTGAATTTTACAGAGAGTGACTGCTCTTACATAACCAGTTAAGAGCAATGCATAGGTTTTTAAAGTGTTAGCACATTTTTAGATTTTCCTACTTTAGTGGCACTTTTGACTCTACCTATACTTTGACATAAAAACAATAATAGTAGAGGGGAGGAAACAACTTCAAAAAGTTTGGGGAAATGCTTTAATGCTCATAGCCTTACAGTAATCAAGTCAAAGCGCCTGCATGTTGAGGTAGCACTAGGAAATATCTGCAGAACTTTCCTCTGATCACACACACTCACACGGAAAATTTACACACATTCAGATATGTTCGATTTACTGGTAAACCAACGGCTTATTTCCTTAAGGCTGCAGAGAACACACATACTTTCTGGAAAGCTATTTACTCTATTCATATCAATTCTAATTATTGTCATGGAGGAACAGAACGCAGAGACGCAATGAACTGAATCATTACTTGTACATTTATTCAATGGCTTAGCAAAGAATGGGGGATGTTAGAGCAAAATTTGCCTGTATACAATTGTAAGTGTGGAGAAGAAAAAAAAACAAAAAAAAAAAAAAACTGTTCTGTCTTTTACAACACCCAAAGTGCTTTGATTAGAAGAAGGATATTTTCATAGTAAAACACATACTGCAATCAAAAATCTGCAGAACTGTGAAAACCCGGTTTGTCCCCAAAAACATCTGGCAATGCTGATCTCCTGAAACATGCAGCTTTTCTGATTACCTACTTTTTCTTAAGAAAAGTACAACCTTGTGAAATGTGATCTATGCAACTTGAGACGGCCAGCTCCACCCAGTTCGGAGAATCAACAAATCCACATATTGTTTTGAAGCAAGAAAACCGATCATTCCACTGGCAAACAGAAGAAACCTCCTCAACTTGTTATAAAAATTAAATGTGTGTTACATTTAACCTTTCAGTGGTTACAGAGGTATGCTGCCTTCCAGAGCACAGCATATCAGAATCCAACTGGCAACAAACCAGATACCAAATCCATTAAGGGTCACTTTTTTAGCCAATCAGATTACAAAATCTACTCAATCCCTTTTCCTCTTCCAGCCCATAAAAGGGGCCATTTCCCAAAGCTAAAATCCTGTAAGTAATTAAACAATTAGCTAGGTCAGAATCGTGGGGGACTTCCCTTACTTTAACTTAACCTGGCTGAAACTACACATAAACTAACACCAGAATTGTAAAACACGCAACAGACAGAACTTGCTGGCAAACTAGTTTAAACTCAATTATCAAGTTTTTCCTGAAAAGGATCAAAAGCATTTTACAGGCAACAAAAAAAAAAAAAAAAAAATTCTGAATTGCAGTAAACTGTGGGGAAAATCCAGTTAAGGAGTTAACACACACACACTTGCCATGACATTTCCAATGAATTATAAATGTTTTTAAAAAAAAAAAAAAAAAAAATATATATATATATATATATATATTTTTTTTATTATTATTATTTTTTTAATCCGACTAGCAGAACAGCTAAAAGTGTTGCACAAAGCTAGACAAACATGTGCTATTCTCAAAATAGCCACAAAATAAAAGCACAAATACATTTCTTAGAAAACCAGAAATCTAAACGTATACTTCTTACTCATTGAATAGAACCACCTGGAGAGAAACTACAAAACCAAAACAACAATATCTCAAATAGCATTCATGACACGAGAAAAGACTAGGTTTGAACATTCCGCTCTGAAAGTTTAGATTACTAAACAATGAAAATAATTGCAACACTCAAAAGGTTAGAATGTATTCTTTTACATAACTGCAACTGACCATGTACATATAGCACTAACATTCTTAACATTACAAAAAGTTATTTAGAAAGGCTTGTTTATATGTTATGCTGCAACAGCAAACTCTACATCAAATTTCGATAATATTCACAGAAATGGTTCTACAAAAAAAAAAAAAAAAAAAAATTTTAAAAAATTAAAAAAAAAAAAAAAAACACTACTACGTGACAGGCATTTTGCAATATTTGAATGAATGTGGTTTATTATTCCCATAGCTTTAATAAAATTACATGTACAAATAATTAAAATAAATAAAAATTAAGTACCTAAAAGTTAAATATGATTGGGGGGGTGGGGGGGGGGGGAAGGAAGGGGGGTTAAAAAACATTATGCAATAATAAAACAAAGACCAAAATGTAAAAGTTAAAATACATTTTAATTAAATTAAAAAATTCATTTTGAAATATATGCTACAATGTGGAACAGGCCATATCTGTGTGAATATTGACTGAAAATAAAGAAATAACAGACACATTCATTAATTATATTTTCCGCATTATAGTTAGATATGTACTTTGTGTCACCCTTATTTTTTCAGTAAGTATTGATACTGTTATATTCAGACAAGTAAATTTTCAACTGTCCTTTGTAATAAATATCATAAAATAGATTCACATAATAAATATTTTTTTTTACAATAAAAAAAGTTTTAAACAGACCTTTGTTTTAAAAATAGTCAATATTCAACTTTGTGATTTTATACATATAATATACAAATGCCAGGTTGTGGCTAAGGCAATTAAACATACAAGAGAAAAAAAAAAAAAAGTCACCACGTAGAAACAAAACTTTTCGTGCGTCTAGGGTGAAAGAGCTTATTTCTTTAAGGCTACAATTTTTCTGACAATTGAAAAAAAGAAAAAGAAATGAAAACTTGAGGGGAGGGAAAAAGTCCTTCAACAGAGAAGTGCCTCTGCCTATATAATACATATAAAAGTAAAAAAAAAAAAAAATTAATAATACATGAGAATAGTTGTAGGAGGGGAAGTAGGCTGGAGAAAAAGGGATTACTGACCAATTCCTTCACTGAAAACTGGCATCAAGGACATAGAAGAGCTACAAGGGTATTTATTATGGGGTAATTGTAGGTCTCTGCTTGATGTTCAGATCTTCCTTTAGGCCAGTCTTTGTAAAAGGATTAGTAGTTTTTCAGGTAACAGAGTGGGGGCGGGGGGGTTGTATTAGATTTCTGAAAGGGTAAAAAAAAAAAAATGGGGGGAGGGAATGGGTAAAGTTAGGCTAAGTCAGAAATTAGGCACAAAGAAAACCACTTATGGTGTAAGGCATGTTTATCCTTTCAGCCAAGCACAATAGATTGTATTAACGTGAAAAACGCCTAAGCAACACGTTAGCTCTACCGATTATACTGGGATACTGGTAAAGAAGAAATTGGAACCCTTATAAAACAAGGAAAAGGAGGTATTTAGTGGGATGGGGGAAAAAAAGGATCTGTATGTGTGACCAAACACAGCAAATAGTCCATAAGGCAGAGACGAAGGCTCCCTCATTCAAAGTCAGGAAGGCTTGCCCTGGCCCCGGGGAATATCGTCCAGTTTGCAATACACAGTATTTGAGTTTTTACATCGGCAACCAGGGCGCTTAACTCTGTCATAACATCCTCGGCAGAGTTTTAGGCATCCTTTAGCAGGAGGGTAGCAAAGCAAACACGGCAGGAAAATGGACATTATTCCCATGCACAGGTATCTGGAGCAGCAATGTGACTGGGTACAGGAACAAGGGTTATCCGCACACGAATCCCCCTCATCGTCATTTGAACAGTGATAGAAAGCTCCTTTGACCAGACACATGCAAGTGCCATACTCCACCATGCTCTCAGCTGAGCACAAACATTGGTGGTTGCAGGCCAGACATGATGGCAGGGTCCTCGGAGCAGTGCAGTCTGCACACTTGCACTTCCCACACTGTTCACAAATGAATCTGTGCTGAGAGGAGTCAATTTTCACAGAGCTCTTAAGATCATCTACAATCAAAGATGAAGCCTTGGGCTGCATTCGAACTATCCTATCCATCCGGTGTCCCAAGCCTGGTCTTGGTGGTGGTGACTGTCCCAGAAGTTCTTGCTCAGAAGAGCCACTATTTGTGCTTCCGGAGCTTGCTGCACTTCCAGTGCTAGTAGACCTGCTCAGCACAGGAGCCCGCCCATTATATAGGTGCCCAGTGTGAGCCAGGTGAATAGGTCTGTGCTCATTGTTATTATTCACATTAATTGGTATAATCTCATGAGTTCTCTCCTGCTTAGTGTGCCTTGGTACAATCTTGGGTCCATGCTTCCTCACCATGGATGGACCTTCTGTGTACTCATTCCTGCCCCGAAGCGCTTTGATCTGGTCCAGGGATAAAATAGCAGTTGGTTGAACTTCCCTCTCATATTCCAACCTTTGCCTGCTGTCTAAAGAAGGCTGCTGAATCACAATTAATGAACCACTAGGGCCATGTTGAATTGGTAGCTCCATCTGTAGTGATCTCGACTTCTAGCATTCAAAGTGAACTTGGCATGCATCTGAAGACCTGTAGAAAGGCCAAGAAAAAAAAAAATATATATTTTAGATGCATGAAGGACATTACATTTTATTTACATTAATGTAAACTCCCATTACACATGTGCATAGTACACCATGACTACATGTCAATATTCACAAATTCAATGTGCAAGACCATCAGCTCCCTAGGTTTAAAAGTTTTCTTGAAATTAAATATCTTGTAAGGTTTGAAAATCTCACTAAGTGTAGATAGGCAATATTTTTACTCTGTAAAATGTAGAATTATATTCAATCAATTATGTTGCAGTAACTCACAAAGCTGGCTTCAAATAAAAAAGGTATTTTTACTGGCAGAATTCTATCTATTTCTGCATGACCCAACTAGCCCATAATAAAGCAAAAGCATCCAGATATAACATTACAGTGTGCCAGAAAAAAACGTGCATACTGTATATACATTTTTAAACAACTTGCAACATAATACATTGCTTTGACATTTGGAAGAAAGTGGATTTAAATGCTAAAAAACAAAAAGTTGTAAAACACAATATAAATGAAAAAAAAAACAAAACAAAAAAAAAAACCTTGTTGCAATCCAAAATACATAAGCAGAAAACGAATCCTAAAGTTTAGCTTTTAAACCAGATTTTCTATTTATTTAGGTTTCTCCTTCTTGCGTGACACCAAAAACAGTTAAATAAAATCTGAACTACAAACATTACAATAAAATAGCCAAACACTGAGCTATATCCACTAAATAGTGAACTGTAATGAATTGAAAAACAAACTGTAAAATTGAGGCAAAAATGTGCTAATTTCAGAAAAATACTCAATTTCAGCTGTAGTCAGTTTGGCTATTAATGTTTGAAAGTCTGTTTTAAACCCCCTAAACACTATTTAAACCCCATAGATAAAATATAATTTCAAAAAGGAAGACCACATGATCGATTTTTAGATTATTAATAGTTTGCTAAGTTGCTTCTTTAACATATATTAAACAATTGTGCACTTCCTAAAACACAGTGCATTTGGGTATAAACAGCATCACAAAGAACAGAAACCTCAGTTTATGCAGCATTAAAACGTATCAAAAAGGCACACACATGCTAAAATGTGTAAAGATTAAACCCTGTGTCAACTGATCTTAACAAGGATCAGAATGGATTAAAAGTCACAACACGAACACGTGCAAAGCAAATAGTGTTAAAAAATACTAATCATGCCTGGGAACCAAAAAAAAAAATACAAAAAAAATAAAATAAAAAAAATAAATAAAAAAGATCTACAAACAAGAAGGGAAAAAAAACAAATCCTAAAAACCTTACAACTATACGTTTCACAACACAAAATATGCTTAACTACCTTTGAATGCCAGACAGAAAAAAAAACATTAAAATAAATTTGAAGATCCAGGGACACTATAAAATCTGCATAAAGTAAGTAAGTGCAGGGGATTTGAGAACGCTCAGGCTGGTTTTCAGAGTGAGGAAATGGCTCTTTACCTTTAATGATTGTCAGTAGATCTGGGGAAATATGAATTGATAGAAAGGAGCAGGATCTCCCGAGGTAGGGGAGGGAGAGAGACAGAGAGCTCTAATAAAAGGAGAGATGGGGGGAGACAGAGGAAGGAAAAAGTTATGAATGAAACAACCCCTTGCTGGGAGGAGGGAGGGAGAGAGCTGAACATTACCGCAGGGGGGCGGACTTTCCACTCATCCCTGCTACAGAGCACTGTCTTGTCTCAGACTGGCTCCTTGTGCCCCAAACAGTGCACACCCACCCCCCCGTGTGCCTGGCTAAATGGGCATCATGTGCAAGGTGTAAAAACACATTCACAGTGCTAGCCGGAGGCTATTTACTAAGAGGTTATGCGTCACACGCGAAATGTAGATATCAGTCCAAAATAAAGAAAAACAAACGTGGAAGGCAAACTCTTACATTTACTTCTCCTTGACATATTTACCTATACTGCGCTGCAGTGCATGTTTTACACAGCTAGCCAGAACCAAAGGGCTCAAATTATTGGGGATTTGAAAGTGAAACAATCGCCAACATACACCGCAACGTTGCGTGAAGTTTGGGAAACACAAAATACAGAACAAAAAAAAAAAAAAACTACGAGTAATTGAGGTTATGCAAAAAAAGTGATTGTGGTGGTAGAGTCCTAAAGGTGGAGCAATCAGCAGTGCAATTCTGTTTGGTTTGCATGGTGATTGCTTCCTAATTATTCTTTACATAGAACTCCCAACGTTCTATCCATGGATTAGCCAGCCACACTGTAACCAAATGCGATATAAAAAGCAAGACTGCTCTCAAAGGTGAGCGGTTACCCTGAGAACACCTGTCTCTAGTAATGCTTTTACTGGGGCCCCTTGCTGCAAAGGTCGCGCTTCCTCCCTTTGCTTCTGATAATCAGGGATTTCTATTGTACAGCACACTGGTTATGCATGCAGTATATCAGCAGAGAGCACCCTCCACAGCCCCTTGTGGCTTTCGAACACCAAAAATAATTAGCACCTGCAGGCAGGGTCGGGGGGTTCTAACACGTGCACAGATGGTATACACAATCTGCACGGGGAAACTCACCTGTGTGCAAGCAGACACCAGAGTCAAAGCCATGCAGTGCAGTCCTACGGTTACTGTGCATGGGACATGAGGCGTGTCATATCCCACCAGCTCAAACCCTCCATCCAAAAAGCAGCTAAACAGCGAATCCAGAGTGCAGCAGTGACAGCCAGAGTCTCATCACAGGGTAATCCATCCAGAGAGCCCACTTCCCGCGGTAGGTAGCCACACGGTTGTTGCTGTAGGTCTGGTTACAGGTAACAAGCAGAGTCCATACACGGGTGCAGGACGATCAGACAGGCAGAGCAGCGAGTCCTTGTCAGTGCAGCTAGCTCAGGGTCCGTGTTGCTGCTGTTGCTGCATGCGATGGGAGGAGGCAAAAAGAAGGAGGGATCTGGGGTGCGACACTTTTTTTAACTCACATACTTTCCTCGCCATGTAAATCCAAACGATCACCTTATGGTTTTTAAAAAAATAAAATATAAAGAGAGATGAGATCAATCCCAAATGTTGCTTCTCCTCCAAGAAGAAAATGAGGACAGCAAACGTTATAATAATAATCCTCAGGTTGGCGTGTGAACGCCTCTCTCCAGCATGGGCAGAGAATGGAGCGGAGAAGAATAGTGATGAATGAGGGTGTCACCCTGCAGCAATCACTCACAGCTCTCCCCCCCCCCTCCACACTACAACCTTCCACGCCTCGCGCTCTCCTGCCTCTGAATGAATGGATTCCTGGAACACTGGGTTTGTTCTGGCCGAGCCTTCTGATTGGCTGGCAGTCGCAGAGTGGCGAAGGAGAGAGAAAAAAAAATAAAAAATAGAACGTTTAGCGGCCACGCCGGCATTGATTGGTTAAGGGGGGGGCGCGCTGCCTGCAATAGCGCGGGTTGGACATTGGCAGGAGAGGGAATGTGCTGCAAGGTGTATTGCTGGGATGGTGGCTGAGAGTGGAGGGAGTCTGTCTGCAAGACAATCACTGGGAGTCTGCGACAGCGTCATATACTGCATCAGGGACATTATCAGGAGTCCTTAAAACGTATTGCAATATAGTTTATTATATCAATGTTCTATAGACTTATTTATATTAATATAAAAAAAAAAAAATCCAGCACAACAGTTTATTTAATCCACCCTGCAACACTCGCACTTCGTAAAGCAAGACATGATTACCTGTAGCTTTGACAGAGAGCTGCTATTAAATAACTTCCTATTAGGGAATCTGCATGGATTGAATAGTCACAGATTAAGTCGGAGTCAAAGTTCTAAAGTGGAGCAAGCTGGAAGGAAAGCAATGTGGATTGCGCCATGCTTTACATAACGTTGCCCCAGAATCACTCTTTAAACATACAGTATTATCCGGTAGTTTTATTTTTCACTTAGAGTTTGCGTGTGTGAGCAGTCACGCAGTGAGTAGCAGGCTCAGGTGGGTTGCAGCTCGGAGTGCGTGTTGTAGGGTTGGCTGAATGGAGATGTGCCCACACTTGTTGGAAGTACGAGGCTGTCAGCTTCTGTTTGGAGTAGCAGTCGCGTTGTTTCCTTAGGGAAGGAAGAGCCGTGACCTGTCCCCGGAGGGAGGGGGGGGATGGGTGTTGGTGAGGCTTCCTGCAGCAGATTCCTACATATCACTTCTACTAGTAATTAGCAAGCAGGCTGGGAATCTGTCCAGATCAATTACCTTTAACCCTTTATGCATTGCCTCCAAGGCGGTGACTTGGGCTGGAGTATCACTCTGGAAAAAAACAGTCTGACCTGGAAGCCAAAGAGTTAAAAGGAGAGAAAAAAACAAAGGGGAGAAGGGGGGCAGCCGCATATCCGCTTTGAATATAAATGACCTATAACAATGAAAAGGTTGTTTTTGTATGCACAATCCTGCCATCTACATGCGTGTCTCTCTAAATAATAGCCCCCAGGGTGGCAGACTTTAATGGGCTTCTTTGTGACAACCAAGTTATGCAGGAGGATTGCTTAAAGCTCTAGAAGAGGCAACAAAAATGTAGATCCCGAACTACAACATCGGATGGCAAAGATTTCTAGACCCCTAACACATGGCACAACTACATCTTGGCCGCCGTAACATTAGGAGATAGAGCCCAGTGTTACTATATCAAATGTTTATTTTTCAGATCAAAGTGGCATGTGCTAATTTAATCCCATTGGGTCCAGGTTTCAACTCGAGAAATGGTTTGCAAAAACATAGATTGCAATAATGTTACTGTGCATCACCCTGCAGTAATACGACTGTTCGCTTTTACAAGGGTAATCGTAAACTCTAAGCGTGTTTTATGAATGGCAGTCAGCACTGGCTGATTAATAACAGCTATCAGGATCATTGTTTTTCATGAAACCACCTTTGTACCTTAACATTTATATGGTTAATGATGTGAATGAATCCTTGGCATTCGTTTTTTTTTATGAATGGCAGTCAGCACTGGCAATGTTTTATCCTAGGCAGATTATTAACAGCCATCTGGACCTCACTCATTTTTGCTTGTTTTTGTATTAAAACTTCCACCTATTAACAGCAGTCCATACGAAATCCTCTTCTACTTCAATGAGAGAGCAGCTGGCATTAAAATATAAATAGCCCACTCCTCAGTGACGAGAGAGAGAGTGTGTGTGTGTGTGTGTGTGTGTATATATATATATATATATATATATATATATATATATATATAGTGTGTGTAAAAAACATAAAATTCTTATCTTGTAATACCTTTTGTGTGTGTGTGTGTATATATATATATATATATATATATATATATATATATATATATATATAATAGGATGAGGATTGAGTGAAGAGATACATCCTTCCTCTTGTGTTAATGCGATGATACCTTGCCCTGGAAGCTCCTGCTGTGATTGCACCAGGAGGAAGGGAAACATTAACTGCATGGGGTGTAAAGTGCAGCCTGGGGCATTAATCAAGTCCTTTTTTTCCTCTATAGGGTGAAGAACTGGACATGTAGCTCTCAAAGCTGTAAACAGGAAGCTCTCTCCACGTGTTTTTGCAATTATTGAGCAGA
Source organism: Pelobates cultripes (assembly GCA_933207985.1). NCBI lineage: Eukaryota > Metazoa > Chordata > Amphibia > Anura > Pelobatidae > Pelobates > Pelobates cultripes. The sequence continues at coordinate 126,022,199 of OW240917.1, read as the reverse complement.
ACAAATGCAACTGATTGCACTGAGGATTCCTGGGTATGTGCTTAACCCTTGAGAGCCACTTTCTACATTGCTAGGGTTACACTTTGTATGAAGTATTTTATTTCTGACTGCTCTTATAATAAGCGATTTCTCTTAATGTTATCATTTGTTATTGGAGGGTGGTGAGCTGCAAATGTAAAGATACAAAAATAATAATTTTAACACATTGTGTACAGCATGTGATAATGATTCTGTACAAGATTGGGATTCTAGTTGAACCTTTAGTTTAATTCTTGTATGCTTAATATTGTACTAAGAGTATTTATCCCCCCCATGATTTATTACCCTTCCAGTCTATATCTTGACACCATTTCCAGCAGTTAAAAGGAACAGATCAATAATTATTCACTGTGTCCCAGGAGGACACATTATACTGCTGGCCAGATGGCTGAGCCAGACCCAGCTGCCTGAGTGTATTGTGAAAGAGGAAGCTGCATATCCGGGTCCGTTTCAATGTGAAATCCTATTCTTAGGCAAAGGAAACCACAAGTGGGGTTAATCACCGCACTCCACTTCCTGTTTCATTTCCCAAAGACAGATCCATGAGTGGCTGCTTCCTAAATATCAGCTATAGGCAACACTGACTGCCTGAGGAATGCACCAAAATAGCCAGCAGGAAAAATATATACAGACAATAATAACATGCCACACAGTATGGGTCATTGTCACCTGTCTGTAGCATATTAGCTTTACAAACTAAGCAAATAAACAAAGGAAGGACTTATTTACACTAGCATAAATTGTGTGTGTGTGTGTGTGTGTATATATATATATATATATATATATATATGAGGTGCATTTACCAAGCAGTATGTTGTGACTTGATTATTTAGTAAACTATTTACTAAACTTTTTGTCCCTGATTATTTACTAATACAAATGGGTATAAGGATTTTTTATCCCTAACAGTGAATTGCAGTGAAATGGAAACCACAACAACAAAGCTGTGTTCAGAATAATCAATTTGTGAATATAGTTGAGTGTGAGACTATTTTGCAACTTGGTTAGTTCAGTCCTTATTTTGCATATTTTTTCTTCACTTTTTTATTTTATTACAATTCAAGGTTTAATGAATAACCGTCTGATCTGTTTTTCTATCCATTGTGTTTTTTTTCATTTCCTCGCATTTCATCCCCACTGCTTTGCCCAAGTCGCCTTCCCATCTCTCACATTAATTGCTGCATTTGCTGGCATGGTGGGGTCACTTATCTCTAGTGTTTCCGCCTTTGGCAGCACAGCTCCTCCCTTTACAATAAACAAGTTTCACAAAGATGGCAATATCGACAGCTGTTGTTATTGTAGTCATTCAGTGCCTAGAATAGAATTTATAACACTGAGAACTAGAATGTTCTACAGCTAATACCTCAATTAAAGTCAAATTTGAAAGTGCATTTGTATTACTTAGCAGAGCTGGGAGAGAACAGGGATACAAAAGTATCTTTCTTTCGGGGCCATCACCTGTGCTAGTCTGAGGTCATCCTGTGAGCTGACTAACTGTCCCAGGACCAGAGGGTACAGGAGGAACACTGAAGGCATGCAGTGAAAGCTATCCCTGTGCTCATCATGTCTTCATTTCATTATTGAAAAGATTCAGGTTTACATGTATAAGTTCATGTATGAAGAAGTGCTGTAACTTATATGTATCATCGCAGTTCTGGAGTATTTTTATATCCTGGTTTATGTATAGCTCACTCTAAAACCTGAGGAAATTATGTGATCAGCTCAACAAGTACTAGCAGTGTGTTAAAATAATAGGATGAAGGTTCTCAACAGAAATAAGGCCACGTAGAAAGACCATGCTCTGCTCTGCCTTTACCAGGTTTAATTCCATCCTTTCAAGTATCAGATGTCTCCAGCCATGCACTCTTAATGCCAGCTTATTTTACCAGGTGCTCTTAATAGCGCCAACTCCTAAGCAAATACTTATGTAATTACCCCATTCAGTACACTCACTTTCTAAAAATAAATACCAGTACCTTAATGTTATGCAAAATGATATGTAAAAGGTACTTTAGGCATGAGACGTGCAGATAGTATGTGAATCAAATCAGGAAAATATGCTAACTAATCCTTTGAATTTATTTTAATATATATTTATATAGACTTATTATTCATTTAAAGACTGAATAATTTAAGGAAAACCCATTTCGGCCATCCACTACTCCTGGAATGCAATACATAACTATGTTTGGGGTACTGATTCCCACACCAGCAGCACAGTATGTGACTAGTAAGCTACATACAGTAAATATGGTTGCTTGAATGAAACCAGGCATCTATATTTGAAAGTGAGAAGCATTATTTTAGCTCTATGCCCCTTTTCAACCATTAGCAATGTTGGGGTACCTTCTAGATTCAATGCTAAATTCACATCGCAAGATAATGCATTGAGGAGGTTTTAATAACTTTGGTTACTAATGTGTGCATATGCACCAGGTTCTCTTGGCTGAACTATTGTAAAATACACTGTAGGTTTTATTATATTCCACACCATTAAATACTGCCCTAACAGCTGCTTCTGTATGATCTTTGCTTTGCTCTGAAGGCATCACTATGAAGAGGGCATCAGGGACCAAAATAGATTGTGTAATCTGCAGGGCAGTAGCTCACAAAGTATAAAATGTTCCATACTGTGTTAGTGATTCCCCCCTATGACTAATACAATAGTAACATTTTCCTAGCCCTAATATAATATTTATAGATCATCAAGTTAGCATGCCAACATGAATTATGTTGGCATCTAGCACACTAAACATAAACACAGTAGTAGCACGTCCACTAGGTGGTGTAATTTATCATTGTCGGGCTTGCTAGGATTCAAGCACAGAATGTATACAAGCTAGGTGAAGTTATTATAGCGTTAGACATGGTACTGGCTACTTCTGGCCCTGCAGGTGTTGTGATCCACAACTCCCAAAAGTCTAATAAGCAAGCTGAGCAATGTAGTAGCTGTACCATAGAGTGTCTGGAACAATGGAAGAAAAAAAACCCGGGTTATAAATAAATTTCTATTTTTTTTTTCCAGTTATTAAATGAATATTCCAAGACATCATAATGACTACGGTCCACTTTGACAACTTACCGGTGCCCACTGCCATCTCCTCGGGAACCAAGTTGCAGATTCTTGTTTGTTTTTTTGTTAGTTTTTTTTTTTTTTTTACTTTTACAAGAAAATAACCAAACCGATAAAGTAGTTAAAAACCTGCATATATGAACATTAGCCCTGTTAGTGCCTCATACTCAGGATATGCCTCATAGATTATTTCAGCGCTAGTACATGGTACTAATTATACAATACTTATGTAAGGTGAATTGCACAGTTTAGGTATACAAGACAAGGAGTCAGTGAATGTATGAACCAAATCCTATTTCCGTGCCCAGAATCTAAACTGACTTACACCTTGTGAATATTGCATAGTTTATATCCCATTCATTGAAATGTTTGCTCACGACACTGTAATGCTTAACACCTGATACGTTGTTTACTCCTTTTTATATTTTTTTTGTAATCCAATCCAAACTTGAAAAATCTAATAAATAAAGATTGTAAAAAAAAACCCTGCACATATTTTAAGACCCCTGGGTAAAAACAGAGGGGTGACATTTATTTCAGACTCTTTAAAAGTAAAACACACAATGCATTCTATTTAAAAATGTGAATTGTGTTGAGTTATAATTTTGTTGTTACATTTTTCCTATAGAAAAAGCATGTATAGGATATTGCAAAAATAGATAAAATTACAGAATGATTGATATCTACCTCTCGGTTACCATATTTCTGTTTTCTTTGCCTGCTCTTCATGGGATATTTTTTCCTGATGTCTTTATTTGTGAATTGATCAACAAAAAAAAATCTTAAAGATTTGACCAAACTAAAAAAAAAATATGGACTGATAATATGAATCCTAATAATCCTATCAATAAAGTATATGGGAATGTAAATATTACATTGTATGGAACAAACAGAGCACACAGCAGACACAAATCTTCTAATAACACAGATGGCCAAGCAAAGGACTACAATTCACTACAATTTGTGTTTCCTGTGTGTCTTACTAGTGTTCAACATTTTTATTAAACTGTTTTAAATGTCCACTTTGACACTGAATTCTACCTGTTGAGCCATGAATCAATATTTGCAATTATGTGACTTTTAACTGCTAAAAAGTGCAAATATGAGGCATGTAAGGTATTTCCAAAATCACGAGAAAAAAATAATCTATTTTCGGGTGTGATTAATTAGCCATATTTATAATTATTTCATGTACCATATTTGCCAACATCTAAATGAACAAAGAGGGACGCTTGTATTTTTGGGGTGTGGTCAGGGGCAGGGTTGTTTACATTTTAAATACATTTATTATTAGTAATGTAGAACTAGAACAATGTATCTTATTTGCACAGACTGATTTCTAAACACATTTATTGTTGTTTAAAAATCCATTACTGTGAGTAGTATTGCTGTGGAGCTCTGTGATACACTTATACACACCAATAACACTAACAGGATTACTCATTAAAGTGAGAATTCAAAGTGAATGTCAAATTTAAGGCCAAAGTACAAAACTGGAATCATAGTTGAATTAGAGAATGCTTCTGCTTCGGTTATTTTGACTTTAAATGTAAAATTCACTTTAAATTCTTACTTTAGTGAATAACCCTCTATGAATTTGCAAAAGTGGGGCATTGGGATAAAAAAGAAGGATGAGGGATTATGGAGCAAAATTAGGGACTGTCTCCTAAATAAGGAAACTTGGAAGGTATGATGTATACCTGTAGGATTTCATTTAAATGTGCACTTTATCATACACGAAAAGTAGATAGAGAACAGAAATACCTGTAACACCCCTCTCCATGTTTGAAATTCTTTACCCAAGCTAATTCCTGAATACATTCATTGTGGTTTAGAGATCCCTAACACTGAGTCTTACTGCTATGGATCTCTGTTATACACTCAGACACACCAAAAATTCCAGGCTCTCCTGTTCAGCGCATTATTTGCTGATGACATCATACATTCTATACAGCTTCTTTTTTTTTTTTTAACCAAAAATATGATTTAATTCCAACATGGCCTACTCCGCACAGAAAAACTGCCAGATTTTCACGTGATAAAGAGAGAAAATTGCATGAATTGGCGAAATAGTTTAAAACCAAGTTAGGCAAACAACATTTATATGACAGTACTACATTTGTTCTCTAAACACTGACTAAAAGTGAATTGAACACCAAATTGTCCCACTAAAGGTAAAAATAGCTGATTTGGAAAAGTTCCCCCATATTAGCTACAAACATTTGGCTTGCATAAATGTGGCTAAATTTTGTAATCTGATCTTTAATTCACTTCAATTCAGTGACTAACCAGTGTTTCTAGGGATTTAACACTTAACTATACTTTCATGCGTATGAATGTATCTACAGAAGAGGTTGAAAAGCTCTGTACACTAATTAATGTGTACAGCAATTATACTGTATCTCATAAAAACACCACTATTTTTTAAACTAACAAATAGAAAATTATTGCATCTGCCCTAAATACAAGCTGGAGCTAACCTGATAATCAGTGTAGCCAGTGGGGCTATGACCTTACACTAAAGTCTTCGTTAATTCAGATGATTGTGTGTGTAGGGGAAGAATGTCTTATTAATCACAACTAATGCTATAATGTTTTTCATTATATGAGGCAATGTTCCTTCGGGAGCCTTGTTAAATGGCCTCCTTAGGATATATTTTCCTGTTTTGAATATTTGGGAAGATCTCCAAAAGCTTCTTTAGAGCACAGCACTTGCAAAACTTTTCATATATATAAAGATTTTTTTCTTTTAAAAAGGTTATGTTTGCTTTTATTTTTCCTTTTTTTCATTTCATGAACTGGTTCACACATTAACCCATTGTTGACAGCTACCCTTTTTATTTTTTAAAGATTTTTGATTTCAGGTCAGATAAACAAGGCGTTACAAAGGTATGAGAACAGTGAGAGATTACAATAGTTTTTTTGCCAACATACATACATCTTGGTGCAACATTTGAGTGTTCTTTGAGGGTTTAGGCTTGGAGTCTAGTGGCTAAAGAGTGTTCCCAAGTTTGGGTTGGTACTTCGTCTTTTGACCCTGGTTCCTTTGGGGGCAAATAGTCTGACCAGGGTTATGGACTGACATGGGTTGCATCAAGCCAGACTCTTGGGGTGTGTTTGTTGTCGTGTAGGTGGCGTTTCAGTGATCGGTGTACATTGTGTGTGTGGGGTTGCGATGTGCTTGGGTAGGATGTTACTATGTGGAAGTGGTGTGTCTGCACCTCCAGTTGTTTGACGTTTTGGTGTTGGGAATGTTTAGTGCTCTGGTTGAGTGTTGGCTTGAGGGGCAGGAAGAGGTAGCGAGGGTGGGAGAGGAGGGAAACAAGAGGCGAGAAGGGGAGAAAAGTAATACAAATATTAGAGAGAAAAGGTAGTATTGTGGTAAGAAGAGAGAGGGGGACCACACACCCACAGTCAGTTCCTTTGTCCGAGTGTAGTGTTATGGGAGAGTAGTTAAATGGCCCCGGTTTCACAACCGATCCTCTCCAGGAATTTAGGCATGAGTCAAGGGCTTTAATTGATATGTTACCAAGGAGGGTGGTGTCTCCATCCAGCCAAGGGTGCTACCCTTTTTATAAAGGGTAGAGAAAAATTAGGTAATATATAGGAAACATAAAACATGTAACTTAGCATTTCCTGTGTCCACACAGTAATATCCGCAATCTCAAAAGGTCAGTAAAAAATTTTTAATTCTATAAAATGTCATAGATGTTAGTGTAAAGACATTAAAAAATAATATATGCAAACTTCTGGTCCGTATTGACTTTCTCAGGACAAATCAGTACATTCATGTTCAATGCTGCCGTTTCTCTGTTTTGTGATTCACTAAAAGCAGGCTTCCCCAAACTCCGGCCCTCCAGATGTTGGACTACAACTCCCATGATTCTATGAATTAAATGAGAATCATGAGAATCATGGGAGTTGTAGTTCAGCAACATCTGGAGGGCCGGAGTCTGGGGAAGCCTGACTTAAAGGGATATTATAGGAATCAATACAACTTTAGCTTCATGAAGCATTTTTGGTGAACATATCATGTCCCTGTAGTCTCATTGCTCAATTTTCTGTCATTTAGGAGTCAAATCACTTTTGTTTCTGTTTATGCAGCCCTAGCCACAACTCCCCTGGCTGTGTCACACATATCCTGCAAGATGAAAATATTTTTGTATGCAATCAGATGTTAACTTGCATTAAATGTTTGTATCTCTTCTTTTGTACACTAAACTTTAATCACACACACAGAATGCCCCTGCATGGTCTAGACGGCTATTAAGAGCAGGGATGAGAAAGTCTAAATAAAATACAGTGAGCAATAAAGAAAGTTTAAACATTAGGTCTCTCTTTACAGGAAGTGTTTAGGAAAGCTGTGCAAGTCACCTGCAAGGAGGTGTGACTAGGGATGTATAAACAAAGTGAGTTAATTCCTAAATGGCAGAGAATTGAAAAGTGACACTGCAGGGGCATGATCCATACATCTTTAGCTTCATTAAGCTAAAGTTGTTTTGTGCTTTAGTGTCCCATTACGTATAGCAGGATTTAGTAACTGCTGGAACTGGTTGCAGAATCTCTAGAACAGTGTTGGCAAACCTTTGACTATCATTTTCACATTGGCTGCTAAGGAGGAGATTTTTGTAAATCAATGTGGCTTGCTTATTTAACATCTCTAGACCAGTGGCTCAGGAACCAAGCCATAAAACGAAACAAGATCATTATAGTAATGTATCATTATAGTCTCCATGATGTAACAATGAAATGTGACCGTGCCAAAACAAGTTCTGAGAAGAGAAGGGGAAATATATTTCCTGGGTGCAGGAAGCAATCTACTGTTTTAAATAAGTCATATGGTATGTATTCACGAACACCTGTAATAGATGGCTTTCCTTTAGCTGAAATATTTTCAATAATTGCATTTATAAACATTAAAAAGCTAAAATATCAGCCATAGAGCTTTCTGTAGAAATCTGGCTTCAAACAAAATCCCACACCTAGCTACAAACTCTAACGTTACATTTCCCACACATTACACCGATCAGCCACAACATTAAAACCACCTGCCTAATATTGTGTAGGCTTCCCTTATACTGCCAAAACAGCTTTGATATATTAGGGCATGGACTTCACAAGACCTCTGAACGAGTCCTATGTTATCTAACACCAAGACATTAGCAGCAGATCATTTAAGTCCTGCAGGTTGTGCAGTGGGGCCTCCATGGATCAGAATTGTTGTTCCAGCACATCCCACAGATGCTCAATTGGATTGAGATCTGGGGAATTTGGAAATCAAGGCAACACTTTGAACTCTTTTTGTCATGTTCCTCAAACCATTTGGTCACTGCCATCAGGGAACACCATTGCCATGAAGGTACGTGGTTTTCAATACACTCTAGATAGGTAGTAGGTGCCAAAGCAACATCCACATGGATTACAGGACCGAAGGTTTCCCAGTATAATATTTCCCAGAGCATAACATTGCCCCCACCGGCCTGTCTTCCTCTCATAGTGCATCCTGCTGCCATCTCTTCCCACGGTAAATGACGAACATGTACCCAGCCATCCACCTGATCTAAAAGAAAGCATCATTTAACAATCCAGGCAACCTTCTTCCATTGCTCCATGGTGCAGTTCTGACACTCACACCCCCATTGAAGGCACCCCATACACAACAAACTGTGATGCACTGTGTGTTGTGACAGCTTTCTATCATGGCCAGCATTAAATTTTTCAGTAATTTGAGCTACAGTAGCTCTACTGAGTGATCGGACCAGATGGGTTAGCTTTCGCTCCCTATGAGCCTTGAGAGCCCATGTTCCTGATGTCAGTTCACTGGGTGTCCTTCCTTGCACCATTTTAGGTAGTTACTAAACAATGCATACTGGGAACACCCCACTAGATGTGTAGACCAAATTGCCTCGCTCAATTCAAATTGCAAAACATAGATCAAAAAGAAAAAGTATCTCTGGTGCAAAACAAAACTTTTGTGCAAATTGATAACCAGTGTTGTCCCTCAAAAGTAAAAGTGCAATCCAAATGCTAAAGGCATAGTTACCTTATAATTCACATAAATACTCACAATATAAATATATAAATAGGAGAAAGAGAGAAAAAAACAAGGACACTTATAGTGTAGTATTTTACATAACAAGTAAATATAAAAAATAAAGCCAAGAACAGGCGCTCAAATTGCTCTTGTATGTCAAGAAGATCTCCAAATTTACATAAATGAGAAACAACTTTGGCATCCAAGAATAAATCCAGCAAAGGGTTCTTCTAAACGCAAATGCCAAGAGTATTTTGTGTATTTAAGTATCTTATTCAATGCATTTTGAATTTATTTCAAAAGTTGTAATTCTGCCTCTGTCTCCACTTCTTTATAACGGCTTTGGTCGAAGATCATTGGCTCCTCCAGTTCTCCAAACGCATCACATCCCGTACACTTGGGCGCGACTCTGACACTTCAACAGATATCCCCACGCTAGATGTTATATACACTAAAGCGCAGCTTGACAAATGAAAAAAGGCCAAGCAAACCCTTAGCTAGGTTTATTCTTGAATGCCAAAGTTGTTTCTAGCTGCAGATACACTTCGAACTTTCTTCAGACTTCATCTGAGGCCCCAGTCCAGGAACGCACTCGAATTTCTTGGTGGAGTGGTTATCTTCAACCTGCTTGATGGGACTAATTGTTTATTTTTGTTGTGATATTACCTAGCTCTGGGAATAATACCTACTTTTTGAGTGAACTGCTAGTAAGAATCCTACAGCACTATGTTGCCATGGGTCCTGATTTGGAGACCCATACAAAGTGTTGGTGACTTGTTGTCTCTCCTCATAATCCTCCTTGTTCTTTTGGAAGACCAGTATGTCAACAGCTCTGGGCTTTGAGAGAGGCCTGGAGTAATGTGCACTAGGACTGAAAGCTATGCAGGTAGGAGCAGACACCAGGGTATAATGGTTGCCTAAGGACTGATCCCTGCCTATACTGGTTCAGAGGCTGGTACCAGGTGTGGGCTGCATTGACATTTGGATCCTCCTGTTGGGCTATCAGCAATGTTTGTTGACTTGGCAGGGTTGATGTGTTGGTGGATCCCAGCCTGGAAGTCTTTGCATGCTACTAGCCTGCTGGTGGTCGACTGGACAGGACAGATCCAGTGGACTCATAGTTTTTCTTTGAAGTTCAGCAGTTTCATGTTTGCCTTTTGTGTGTTATTTAATTCGTGCCTCTGTACATCAGATTTCACCTATATTGTGCATCCTACGGCTATTATTTTTATCGGGTTTTGCAGGCAACTTTATAGCTATGATGCAAAATGAAGAAAGAGGGTCGCAGTGCCTTGTGAGTTGAGTGTCTTCTGATCCAGATGGTGCTCAGTGCGTGTAAAAGAACAGGAGACACACTATAGTGTAGTAGGTACTTATACTTGGTGAAGAAAATATAGAAATGCACTTACAGTTTTTTGGAGCTTATGATCAGCTCCAAATAGTAGCGCTTGGGCGGTTTGATCCCCGCCTGTGAATATACTGGTGCAGCAACAGTTTTCCAGGACTTATACTTTTTTGGACTTTTACTTTTTCTTTGAAGTTCTGCAGCTTCATGTTTGCCTTTTGTGTGTTATTTAACCCGTGCCTCTGTACATCAAATTTCACCTATATTGTGTGTCCTACAGCTATTGTTTTTGTTGAGTTTTGCAGGCAACTTTATAGCCATGATTATATATTATGTTTAGTTTGGGGTAATCTCTTTCCCCACTGATGGGTGTGTTTGAGTTTGGATTTTGCAGTTTCCCAATTCCCAGAGCTACTTGCTGGGACTAGGTACCAAACCCACTTGTTTCGTCTCTTGTATGTTTTTGCCATCTATCCATGTTTCTTTTCCCTTTGCTTTCCTTTCTCTTTCTGCTTTGTGTCTTATTTTTCTTTCAGCTGTACTTTCTTCTCTGTTTCTTTTGTTTTACACTTTTGGGAGCGCTATCTGACCAGAAGACGTTGTGTCAACGCAATATATATTGTTTGTCATATTGCTTTTATGGGATGGTGATAAGATGATACTGTGACATATTTCTAAATTTTCTCGATGTTTCATTCTGCGTTCTCCTCTTTTTTTTAAAAAACTTTCTTTTCTCCTCCCATATTACATGAGAGTAGATGATATTTGTCTATATGGCCGGTTCAGACATTCTGTTTGTCTCACAGTTTTTTGCTCTTACCAGACCTGGCGTATCTGTGTTACCTTCTTTTCTAATGTATTTTTTAATTTATTGGAGCTAAAACAGTGTCATACTTTGATTTACACGCAAGCACGTGTTGCTCTTATGGCTGCTTGACAGCCTAGTAATGTAGAGTTATTTCATTTTCAAGATGTGTATCTGCTGTATACATTACTTATTGTATTGCCTTACTATTGTTTTGACAATCCACTTTTGCATTATTTCCTCAGCTATCACTGCGCTCTGTTGTGTATTAATCTTTACCTCTTCTTCAGGAACATAATAAATTCTTATTAAACACAAAACATAACTGTTGTCAGTAAAAAGGTTCTTAATATGCACATTATCAGTGATTATATACAGTTGTACTTTATGGCAGTAATATAAGAAAATGAAAACAGGTATTTGCCTACCTGGATATCCTGTTTTTCTAACTTTAAAGCCAATATTCTTTGTATCGTAGCCTTATTTTATTAATAGGCCTTTTACTGAGTGCTTTAAACATATTATTTAGTTACCAGGTAAAGTGAAAATTAACTATAAATATTATACATTGATACTAGAACACAACATAACTGGTTGTATTTGACTTATCTGTTTGGAATATACAAATAATTTATTACATCACTGTATGCCTTAAACACTTCTTTACATCATTGCCAGTTTTGATGTTCGCCATCATCTTCAATGGATTCTGCACAAACAATATTGGCATTCACTGACACTATTATATAGGGAATTCTCATATGATGGGCAATTGCTTTGACGATAGCATAGCTGAAGGTGTATCCATAGTCTTTAATCAATTCTGCACTATCCCATCACGATTCTGAGATAAATTTGATTCTGAGAACAACTAATGTAAGTTTACATTTACATTGCTAACAAATACAGGGGATTTTAGACAGACAACCAAAAGAAGCATTTCCTCTTTAAGATCTTCAATCTTTGAAGGTCTCCACACTTGGCGTCATCAGGCACAGCCTGATAATTTTGAACTCTGCTAATGCTTCTCATAGCACTTGAGTCAATACTTCACTTTGAGACTGGACTAAAGTAATCAGAAATGATTACCTATGGCTCCAACAGATGAGATGCGACTGTAGTGAGGAGACTTTCCTGCAGTAAAGCTAAGCATTATAACTGTTTTCATGTTTTCTGGGGGGGTGACCTTTTTTCCATTACAAGAAAGGACCTTACAAATAGGTATATTTAAAAAAAAATTTGAATGTTCCTAGCTAGTGCAGCTATGAATATGACTTATGATGAACAAATAATAAATATTATTACGGTCACAAAATGTTTAAAATGTTGTTACATCACCAATAACAGGAACATTTCCCTGGACATTAAAGGGATTTTGCCAGCAATGAAACAGTTAATTCACTAAAATGTGAATAGTCAGGAATACAAAGTGAATTTCATATTTTAGGCCGCTAAATTCAATGCACCTTTGTTTTCAGTTTAACTTTTTTTTTATCTAAAATCTTAAAATTCACTTTGAATGACATTTGAGTTCACCTTTTAGCTACTAAATCTGAATGTATGAGAGTAAGTAACATTAAATTGTAAATTACAAATTCAAATTACAGCTTCTGTCTCTCGCTATATATATATATATATATATATATATTCTATGTGCAGAGGTAATGTATACAGTTAATTTAGCCTCAGTTCCTTATTTCCCCACAATGCTCCAGTTCTGCTTGGCCGTAGAAGGACAAAATACACAACTGTTACAAAAACTCACAATGACTTGATTCGTGCAGACCTAAGTTAGCGATAACGTACCCACATTTAATAAATCATTAGCAAAGCCTCTGTGCGTAATTAGTCCTGGCTGGGATTAAATTGTCTACAATCTGAAGCTGAAGGCAAATAATGGAACTCTCTGTTGTGGGGCAATGCAACAACACAATGACGGTAATTAACAATTTAACATTGCTTCTTTGGTTCCTTAAACGTTTGATACTGCTTTATATGTACATTGACATTTAAACATTACACGACTAACTCTGCCATCTGATGTCCTTCTGTCTACTCTACTTTTGAGTAATATCCTGTGAGTGCACCCTGGAAGCATCCTGAAATAGCATTCTTTGTTTGATAACAATAGGTGCTTAGCATTTAATAAAAGCAGTGTGACGAACAGGAAGTGTCTGCACAAGGCAAGCAATATCAAATTCCAACTTCTAACAAACACAGTACAGTACAAAGGAAAAGGGGACTATTTCAGGGACACCACCATCCAACTTGCAGCTGATTTTGTGAAATGATATTGAGATAACGTCTAATCATGTGGATGGGGGAGGGGGGGGTGTTCCGTCATGCAGTTATTCTGAGTAACAGTTGGCCCAACAGACACCTGCGCAATAAACCCTATAGTATTACATCAATATAAAAATACAACTTCATGCCAAGCAGATGAGCAATCACCACAAATACTCCTGTAACCTATTTAAGAACACACACAGGCTGAATAATGACATAATATATGTACAGTTTTATTAGGCCAAGCAGGGCTGACACATAGCTTTTTGTGTTCAAAAAATTGTCCTCGAAATATGTGTACTATAGAAAATATCATTGTATCATTAAAATACAGTTTGGTTGTTTAGCTACCATTGTATTGTTGTATCGAAAATAAAACATTCAGCAAATATATATTTTTTAAAAATGCTCAAAGAAGTACATAGCACATAATTTCAACAACGATATACAACAGGTATTCTCATACTCAGAAATGCTCTCAGAGAAAGCAATGGGAAATCCATATGATAGGGTGTATATTTTCTCTTTTTTACTCTGGAAAAGGATAGAAGCTAGGGGGGTTCTGAAGGAGAAACATAGTCAGAGCCAAGTATATATTTCCTCTTTATTCATTCTATTAAAATATTCTACCTGAGGTTAGGGACCTCCAATCATTTCTAAAAGAAGTACTGTGCACAGGGTGCAACTACATTCATTCATGAAAAGATACAAGTTAAACTACTCAACAAGTTAATAAATGTCACCCTTATTTGCTTCTCAAATATTCTCATGAATCAAGATGAATTAAGGTGTAGTACAGGCTCTCTCATAGCAAGTTATGTGAGTGCCCTTGACTATCCACAGTATGCACATATTATAATCCCCTGTGATATTAAATAACAGGAGAGGGATCAAAATGAAGGAGGCCAGGGGTGCCCATAACCTATTTAATTATCATGAAGTGTCTCTATAATTATAGACACATTGATTTCAAAATGGTGGAATAGCTATTTCTGGAAGGTTATTCCATGGTTACATGCTTCCTCGATGTACCAGGGTCTAGTGAATAAAATACAGTGGGACAAAAGTAACTTTACCATTTAAAAATAAAATATTTTTTGGGGCTATTATAAGTTTTGTTATTTTTTTAATTTATTTTTTGATCCTTAAAAAGTAACCTTTGAAGATTGGACAAAAACATTTCCAATCTGTGTTGAAAGTGCTACCAAAAAAATAAATAAAATAAATGTTATTGAGAATTAACAAGGTTTCCTCCAGTTACTTTTGGCCCACCCTGTACTAGACGTGGACTGAAGGTTATAGGGAGCATGCGGTGTTGGAGTATACATACTGCTCAGAGAGTGTGGGAGATTACCAGAGACACCATCAGATGGCCAAAAACACAGATAGCATTATTGTACCCTGGAAATAACCTTAGTAATTCTTAACAAAGCACAGCGATGGTAGTGCAACAGGTTGTTATATAAGCTACCCTTAAGATGTCTAGAATATCAATGAGATAAGGCAGAGAAGTGCAGCTTTATGCTGATAATATGACAATGAATAGTTTAGGATTGTAACTGCATAAACTCAGCATGGGGCAGAGAGTAAACTGTATCAATATTGTTTATATTAAAGTTAAAAATTCTTCTTTATTCTTCTCTAATTTTTCTACCTCGGATTTAGATTTTTGTGTCGTTTCAAAGCTAGTTGGTCTTTGTGCTCTTGTGTCTAAGCCGTGCCACATCTGATTATGTACTTAACCTTTGACTGACCCGGTATTGGTTCCCATCATGTTCCCTAATAGCTATCCTTTTTAGCCTTTTCAATGCCAGTAACCTCTTTTGAGAACCATATTATCCTTTTCTTTTACTTTTGCTGACTTCCCTTGAGTATTTTTTCATTGTTCCTCCCATCGTGGCAGCATTCCACTCATGCTGCCAATCTGCTAATAAGCCCTGTTAAAAATGCCTATATTTTTAAAGTATAGCATTTTTACTATCCTTGGTATTATTTTTACATGTCAACAACATATACAGTTCCAACCTACACTTTCATTAAATATTTGGAATCCATTAATCTAGAGTATTTATTTTCTTGGATTTCCCTATACCTCTTAACAGCTCACAGTCACTAACAATATAAAGTGATTAATACATTAAAGTATAGCACTGTCTGGTGCTAATAGTCTGCTGATCCACATTGGAGAAGAAGATTTGTACTTGGAGATTTAATCAATATCAATAGTGCCAGGAATTCAAGAACAAAGCATTGAAATGCATTCAGAGTCAACTATTTAAATCACACATATAGTTCAAATTTGCATGACGTACAGATGTTGGCCGTGTTTCACTCATACGAAAATATAAACAACAGATCTCTATGGAAGATGGTTGCAAGATGGTTAATATTTGGAATCTCTCCCAATTATTAAAGGTTTGTGAAATGCACTTACATAGGCATCACGTGTGCATCCAGGGGGTAGCTACCTGTTATGTCAGCCATTTTGATTGATGGTTGTTGTCATTGGGAAGGTTTAGGTGACTGAAAGCTGTTTTCCATCTTTTTATTAACTAACAGTCATAATAAGACACATGGTTCCATGTATGCTGATTACCCTGAATATAGATTGAAAACACGTGTTGCATGTACCCTGCACAACAGGATAGCCAGGGTTATGTGAACCTCACACGCAGGCTTCTAAAAATGATATAAAAGTGATAGAAAGGGATATTGTGATAGAAATGAGTATTACTAGATCTTAGGGTGGCGAGGCTTAATAAAACACAGACATCTCATATAAAAAGTGGTCATTGTTACCCGGTGACAAGGGAACAACATTGTTTAAAGAGTCTAAGGCTGGTGATAGAGAAACCAGAGGAGTCAAAAACTCAAACAGGAATCACAGAACCAGAACTCAGAAAATCCAACTAAAAAGAGCCAGTTCAGGAACCAGGAAATGAACAAACAGTATGCTGAGTACAATGCACAGCAGGAGAAGCAGGAAGAAAATCAACAGGGGTGAAAAAGCAACAATATAGTGACTTGATGGACTATGCTGACAGTTGAAGATGTCTGTCACAGACCTTGTTTGAGCATCAGCCTGCTCATTTATGCATGGACAAATGATTTAGTCTGTATCCTTTCACAATAACCAAAGATATAAGGACAGGTCGAATCCATATCAAATGTGACCAACATCTATAAAAAAAAAAGAAAAAAAAGGGGAAATAGATAGCAACGAGTGGTAGGTCTTCTCACATAGCTGATTAAGTATAGAGGTGTAAAGGGTGAACCCATATCCAAATTAGTGTAGTTTTATAGTATGTGCCCTACAGATAAGTATAACATCCACCATCAATTAGCACATTATTCTCCACTTCTTGCATATTTAGTAAAAGCCCTTAAGGCAATATGCCCACTTGGCGTGCAGAAGTCAGGAGAAAAAAAAAGCTAAAGTAAGAGATACATTTACCTAAAGCTCTCCCTTGCAGGTGCCTAAATCTTTCTGGTCTATCTTTATCTCCTGGCACTTCATCCGAGCCCATGGGATCCTTCATAGAATTATTCTCATGACATTGTTGATGGCTGTTGGGAAATGACAAAACTTGACAGCAGAAGCTCTGCCTTTTGTCAAGTTGTGTCAAGCTCACATTTTACCATGACACTGTAGTTCATAGTTTATTTTATGACATCTGTTGATTGTGTTGGAATTTCAACACAGTCAGTATGAGATTTTATCTTCATGAATTTCTCAGAAGTGACAGAGCAACTTTAACAGACAATTAATGGCACCTAGACTGCTTCATCTCAATTTAGTTTTTAACCCTGCAATTTACAACATTACCGTTTAGTAGATACAGCAATGTTATGACTGCAGGGTTTAACACACCTCCAGTGGCTGTCTTCCTGATAGCCACTAGAGGCGCTTCCACTGAATAATAGAGTCAGACTCAATTATTTAATCAAATGCAGAATTTGACTGGTGCTCCAAGGAATTGTGCCGCACATGTCCACTTGCCTCTTAGTCCTTCCTTTGGATTGGCTGAGATCATTAATCTTGATGATCTCAGTCAGTGATGCAGAGATCTGCATGGCAATGGAGTAAAGGTAAGTAAATCACTTGAATCTACTTAACTTGTGGGGGAGGGCAATAATCGATATAGCTCTTGCAACACTATATTAGGAATTTATGTTTGTATTCCTATATTGTTCCTTTAAATGAATCTTTTGCTATTCTAGGGGAGTGTTCCAGAACATTTCCCTCTAAGTAAAACACTGAAATTGCACTACATATATACTTGGCGTGGATCTGAAACCAAATGTTTACCTTACCAGGCATCCATATTGGAATGATTTGCATGATTACTCATCAGTGGTAATTTATTCCAGCCCTTAGGCGAAAGCTGATCTGTCCTGGAAGCTTCAGAAGCAGGAATGAGGAAAAGGAAAGCAGCTAAGGGCAGATACGTAGCAATTCTTATAAATCCAGAACTACTACACCTCAGAAAAATGTGTTTAATACATTTAAAAAGTCAAATTATTCCAGAACCAATACATGCACTTTTATTGCCTTCTCAGTTTAAAGGTCAGTTTTTTTTAGTTGATTGTAGGAAAAGTATGATATTGCCCTGAATCAAGTGAAACTGAGGCAAAACACACCGTTTTTATTTTAAGGGGCGGGGGGATTAATAAATGTTACTAATGGAAGAAATTATGAGGGCAAGAATTACAAGGGGCAGCACAAAAAAGCAATAAGTCAGCAGGTTTCCATGGTAATTACTCAATTTTCAGAACTTTGTACAATTTTTGTAGTATGGAAAGTATTATAAATCTCTTCGCATATTTCAAATTATCTGTGTTCTAATGTGTTTGTTAAATATAAGATTGTTTAAGCATGGTTCCAACATGTCTTGTTGCACTTACTTGCTCATTTGTCCATCTATTGTACATTGCTGCGGAATATGTCCGGGCTTTATAAACAACAACAAGAATTAAAAAAAATCCAGGTGAAAATGGACAATCCGGTTTTGCAGTCTAAACCTCACTTTGCTTTGTTTTTTTAATTGTAGACATCTGACCAAATGTAACAAAAGAGATTACATTATATGTAGTTCAGAAGGTGAGCATCCTGAGTTTATTTTTATTTTTTTGAGCTTGTATTCAGTAAAGGTTTACAGAGTTAATCCTTCACATCGGGACAATAGCTTTCTAAGTAGGGACCAGATGGTGATTGGAGAATAATAAAAAAAAAAAATCAGTCTCATCAAGGTAATTTTGAAGAAGTAGTAGAGGAAAAAAAAAAGAAAACTAATTAGAGCCTGAATTTCTTTTCTACAATGTTAAGCTTTCTGGGAAGCACAACATGTGAGAAAGCAAAGCTGCATGTGGCCGAATGTAAATCAGATTAACTCTTTCTTTCAGGAAGTGTTGTCTGGCAGATTACCAAAATCACTTGGAAAGCAAAGTGTGTGTTAAACTGCAAAGCAATGATGCATTGGCACATGTCAGTAGGATCATTTCTTTTAAGGAAATTTCCATGCAAGCAAACTTTGTATACACCTAGGACATGAAAACTCATGTCTCTGTATCATTTTGCCTGATATTTGTATAATTTGATTTTTATTTTAATTTGTTTAACACGAGGAGCTCTACTGGCAATGATATTTGAGTTATATCTCACAAATGAATAACTAACCATTGGTTCAGTTTGAGCAAAACTGGGATACAAATAATTTAAACTCAGTAGTGAATGAAGTTTATTACTTAGGAAGACTCCGAGTACCATAACCACTACAGTGCACTTAGCTCAGAGAGGGAGCTTCCAGTTCTCCATTATTAGTAGTGGAGGCAAGGAGCGGGTTGACTCCTTACAATTTGAGAAGGCAGCCTGGGCAACAGTGAGCTGTTGCGGCTATGGTGCTTGGAGGGTTCCTTTAAATTATCTTATTTCTACAAAGAAAATGTTATCCAACATCATCTGGTGTGAAAAAATAATTGCTCCCTTAATTACTCAACCAGTTAACCAAACTTGTTCAAATTAGAGCAGACTAACCTGGGTTTAATTAATTGCAGCCAAACTTGTAGAACTTTACTTTTGAGTGGGCTACAAGTTCTCAACATGCAGCACACTTTTATTACAAAACCATTCATAAGCCCCTCTGACTGTAGTTAAACACAGTAGTAGCCATCTTCAAATGGAGGTAACTTGATATGGTGTTACATCCTTCCATGAGTTACTGGCCTACCAAAATTCTTCTAAGGGTGTAACAAATTATCAAGGTTACAAAAACACCCAGGAACTGCATGCCTCTTTAGTCTGGACTCACATCAAACTTTATTATTTGAGAACAAGAAAATCGCTGGGCAAAGGTGGAGTTTATAGAACTTTTACAGACGTTGCAAACCCTTGCTAAGAGAAACATTGGTGTTCGTCTCACATTTAAAACAAACTACCTTGATGATACCCAAGCCTTTTTGGATAATGATCTGTAGATACAAATCTAAATCTAGCAGGGGTGGGGCCTGCAGTCAAGATGGCCGGACGTGTTTACCTGTAGCTCCCAGAGACCCAGGCTACAAATCGGATATTTTGGCGGATTTACATGTCCACAGCACACCTTCACTACCTGCCGACGAGTGCACTGCAATGTCCTGATCCAGGTTTGGGTTGCTATTGTACTTGTATTTCACGTCCTTGCCTGCGGCCTTCTGTGACAGGCATGCTAGAAGCTGGGGGAGACGGACGATCCCCGATACTGAGGGCATATCTTGACTCTGCGACAGCCCTGTTAACCCCCCTACCCGCTTGGACCAGTGGGGGATATCCCAATCCCCACTGGATCTCTTGGACTCTGTATCAGACGACACTCTGCATCGTGTACCGCGAGGCGCATCTAAATAGGCCACCACGCTGGAATTACAGCAAGACCGCATGGGCCAAGTCAGGACTTTCTACAACATCAGTAGTGGTGAGATCTGTCCAAGAGCATCCACCCATAGATGCATGTCTTTGAATTTTTAGTGTGTACACACTGGGACTGTATATAATTTTTTCCCCTTATTTTCCCTTTTTCAATACAGATAATTTCTCTTTTCGTGTATTTATTGCAGGCAGTGTTTTCACTTACATAGTGGCCTATAATTAGGGATATTTTATTCCATTCTGCTTGGTATATTACCCACTGGTACATCTGCCCAACTGTTACCTCTCTCTTAAAAGACTATAATCACTATTACTTCCCACTCCAGCCCGTGCCTCCCAGCCCAGCGCCCCTTCCTAGAGGCCCAGGAGTCCACCTAAACTGGCCAGGGGTCTGTTGAGACACGGTGAGCCTCACCAGTAGCAGCCCCAAAACTCTCTGGAACTCTGGAGCAGATTGTGCAGTTGCTGCAACTTCAACAAGGGTACTCTCTGTCCCAGGTCCAGCAGTCAGGGTGCTTTTTGGAGGGGTGGTAGAATGGGTACTAAGGTATTGAATGACATCAAGAACTTGAGTAGACATCTTCGATCGACCGCTTTTTGGACAGAATTGGCGCTCCAGAAAGACCCTTCTGGGGATGTGGGCACACCAGCAGCCAATCATAATCTTTGTGAAAAAATGTTGAGCATGTTTTCATTTCTGACAATGCCTCAACTGCCTTGATCTCCAGCAGTTCTCCACTTAACTCAATACTCTCCTTTTACCCATCTCAAATCTAATTTGCCCTAACTCAGCTGCCTCACTCTACAACTCAACTCTATCCTCTCAACTCGACATCATGGCACCTCCTACAATTAATTGCAGCAAGTGCCCCCACTTACAACCCTGGCACACCAAGCTTACCCATTACCTCCAAAAATGTTTTAGAACTGCTGAACGCTGCTGGAGAAAGTCACACTTTGCATCTGACTTCCTCCACTATAAATTTATGCTGCACTCCTACAGCCTGGCTCTCTCCGCTGCAAAAGTAAATTACTTTAACACCCTCATAAGTACACTGTCCCATCAACCCAAACACCTATTTTCACACTTTTGATTCTTCGCCCTTTTAATCCCCCTATTTCTACCACCTTGTCCACCACAGCCTTTGCATCTCACTACACTGAGATCTCTACAATCAGAGAAGAGATCACTAACTTATCTACTTCCCCTACCATTACATCACCCAACCCCACTCCCTCCACCATTCTGCACTCATTCGCACCTGCTACAGCAGAAGAAGAGGTTTCTGCTCTGCTCCGGTCCTCCCGCCCCACCACCTGTTCCCTCGATCCTATTCCTTCATATCTGATCTGCACTATGTCTCCCTCTCTTGCTCTTCCCCTCACTAAAATTTTCAATCTCTCCCTTTCCTCTGGCACATTTCCCTCACCCTTCAAATATGCAACTGTAACCCCAATTCTGAAAAAGCCCAGCCTTGACCCCAACTCCCCATCCAACTACCTCCCTATCTCGCTACTGCCATTTGCCTCCAAGATTCTCGAGAGAGTTGTGTACACCAGACTGACTGACTTTCTCAAAACCAACTCTCTGCTTGACCCCCTTCAGTCTGGATTCCGCGCTGGTCATTCTGTCAAAACAGCTGTGACCAAAGTATCCAACGATTTAATTGCTGCTAAATCCCACGGCCATTACTCTATCCTAATTCTCCTTGCTCTTTCTGCTGCCTTTGACACTGTTGATCATCAACATCTTCTACGCATTCTCCGTAATTTTGGTCTACGGGATACTGCTCTCTCCTGGTGCTCCTCCTACCTCTCTCAGCGCTCTTTCAGTGTTTCTTTCTCTGACTCTTCCCCCCAACCACTCTCTGTCGGCGTCCATGGTTCTGTATTTGGTCCCCTACTGTTCTCTATCTACACTGCCTCCCTTGGTAAACTCATCAGCTCCTTTGGCTTCCGTTATCATTTCTATGCGGATGACACGCAAATATACCTGTCCTCTCCTGATCTCTCTCCACCCATCTTGACTCATGTCTCTGACTGCCTCTCTTCGATTTCCAAATGGATGGCTGCTCACTTCCTTAAACTCAACTTGTCCAAAACAGAACTTCTGGTCTTTCCTCCCTCAAGTGTTACTACTCCCGTGTCTGTTTCCCTCCAAGTCAATGGCACTACCATCACCTCAACCTCGCAGGCTCACTGCCTGGGTGTTCTTTTTGACTCCAACCTCTCATCTCATGTCCAATCAATCATCAAGTCCTGTTGCTTCCATCTCAAAAACATAGCGCGCACCCGTCCCTATTTAACCCCGGTGCGGCTATGGTGCTGGTCCATGCTCTTGTTCTCTCTCGCCTGGACTACTGCAATACTCTTCTCAGTTGTCTTACGTGTTCACAGATTGCACTGCTGCAATCTATAATGAATGCGGCGGCGAGGCTAATTTTCCTGTCCGCCCGCACCTCTCACGCCTCTCCGCTCTGTCAGTCCCCGCATTGGCTTCCAGTTAGATATAGGGCTCAATTTAAAATTCTGGTGCTTGCTTACAAGTCCCTACATAATGCTGCTCCAACCTACCTATCCTCCCTAATACACAAGTATGTCCCGTCGAGGCCCCTACGCTCTGCCAAAGACCTACGTATATCCTCTGTCCGTACTCCCACCACGAACGCTCGCCTCCAAGACTTTTCCAGGGCTGCACCTCTTCTGTGGAACTCCCTTCCCTTCTCCGTAAGAATTTCACCCAGTCTCCACTCATTCGAAAAATCATTGAAAACTCACTTCTTCAAGAAAGCATATAAATTAAACTAAAGTGGTGAACTGGAACTGTCAAAAAATTACCTACTAAGCCCTCAATTAATACTTTTCTAACAACCTACTTCGTACCCCTACTTTTACCCCGTGTCACTATACCCCGCTCTCTCTAGAATGTAAGCTCATTGAGCAGGGCCCTCCCCCTCTCTGTTCCTGTACGTCCAGTTGTCTGGTTACAATTACACGTATGTTAGTCCACCCATTGTACAGCGCTACGGAAGTTGATGGCGCTATATAAATAATAAAATAATAATAATTATGGATTAAAACGTATAATTCCTAGTTTAGTAAATAAGCAGTACAGTATAGCTTGAAAATGGTGGAATAAGTGTTAAATGTTACTTTATTGCAGAGCAGTCCTGTTGTTTTAGCAACACACAGTTACAGCCATGAAACATGGGGAAAGAAAAAAATGAACAAAATTAGCTGTTTTTTCCCTTACTCTTCCAATGAAAGCAGAACATGCACATGGTTCTTACAAAGCATACAAGGTTCTTTCAATGTCTCATATTAAAGGTTAAAAGTGGGTGAGTGACGGAAGTTAACCTGCAGTTTCCGTACACATACAAAATGTAATGAGGCAGGTAGAGAGGAAGTGAGCACTCGAGGTGTGCTTACAAAAGCACAGAAGGCAGCCTCTGTCTGGCAAATGAATACTGCACTGTGTGGTCACTTTCCCTACCATATAATTTCAAAGTCATAATCTATGACAATCATAACAGTTGCACAGGAAAAAAAAAATGATAATGGAAAAAGAAATGTCCAGACAGTTTGAGCACTAAAAGAGAGTAACAGTGATGTGCTACTTCTGGTAAATTACAACAGTACTACCCAACAACATTTCTGTACATATGTCTATCAGAATTATTCATTAAATTGGTAATTGTTGGGAATTTAACAAGAAAATTTCAGTGTGCAAAATTAGCTGTATTTGAAAAAACATTCTACTTAGGCCTCGATTTGAAATATTTGGATGTTTTTTTTTTTAAAATGATTTATCCCTTGGATTTTAGGGGTGACTCCTGTTGATGAATTATTTGGAAAGTTTTTCTAACAGGTTTGAATCATTTGAAAACCTTATCCAAAAATATTAAATCGAGGCACTAGTTTTTCCGGGTTGGCATTTGTGGTCTAAAATGTAAAGTTCCCTGAATCCTGAGTATTTTACACCAACCCATTGTTTTTAAGATCACTCACTTCCCATCATAAGTTACTTGTATGATATGGGAGGGTTTCTAAAGGTTTTGAAAATAGAAAAATGAATCAGAGTTCTAAAAGTGAAGCAAACATGGAAACCGATTGAATCTTCCTGCATATTCGACTGGTTTTCATGGTGATTTCTCCAAGCTTTAGACTGTGTTCCACTTTTTAAAAAAAATTTTTATTAGCACTACTTTTAGATATCTCCATCTTTGTTCTTCTGCTTCTCAGACTTTTATTCTTATATACAGTCCAAAATCTGACACTCATGAATAACTGGGTTATGCAGCAGGACATGGATCCAAAACAGCTGGATTTAAGTCCACCTCCAAGTGTCTTAAAATAGATAGAAAGAAGGATTTTATGTTATCTGATCAAAATCCCGCATTAACACTATAATGATAAGTACTATTGAGGGTACATAGTTTGCAGAAAGAGATAACCAAAAAAGTGATAGGTGAAATGGTTATTTAGAAAAAAAAAATCCATATTCTGGCCTCACAATCTTCACATTCTCATCACAATTCCCATTTCACTAGCAGATCACTTTTATTTGCGGCCAATCTTGTTGCACTCAAACTCCTTCTGCCAAATTTCAGGGGTGCCTCCTTAAAAATGTTTACAGCTTGAGTAGCATAGGTTGCTTTGTATATGCAGTGAGTGGAATAGCTCTCTGTGTAGCTAGCATAGCTGTAGCTGGAACTGAGCAAAATAATGTAACACACTCAAAGGCACTTAGGAATGTACAATGTATCCTTACCAATAAGAAACACAATACTAACCATGTAGATAAAAAAAAAAGTTTTACTCGTTTATTTTATTTCAAGTTATTCATAAGTGTTATTTGGTTGATGTATCAATATAGATTTTAAAAAAAAGCAAATCATAAAACATTATAAATTGTGTAGTCCACTTTTTTGTTGGTAAGTTTGGTAAAACTGAATCAGAGAATCTGGAATCCTTGGTTTCACAATAGCGAGAGCCTGGTCAAAATGTCTTCCCATGATGCACTGTGCATGTATGTCTTCCTGGAGAGCTAGGAGAGCAGCTTCTCGGCAGAGGGCATCGATCTGCAAAGACACAAAAGGAAACGTGTATTCATAGGCAATATCTCAGTTACCAAGTTCCCATAACTATGTTTATAGATGTAGCAAACCCACTGAGGTAAATTAACTATATCACAACATGATCTATTAAACCACGAAAAAGGACAGTGATTCGGACTACGTTTATATGTCTTTATAAGATACGGTAACACATGTTAAATATGTAAACACTTTAGGAAAATGCCCTTAATCAGTCCTGTATTTAAAATATACAGCTGAGAACACACACAGAAAATAAAAAAATACTATGAAGATGGCATTGATAATGGTATTTCCATAAAATAAATAATCATAATATTATATGCAACATAATTGATCCTGTTACAAGTCTTTTTTCACAATAATTATTTTGATATTTAACTTTAAAATATTTTGCTATTTATGAGCAAGATAACCACTGGATAACTACTCTGAAACTGATCTTCTAAGACTGAAATGTGCATTGAAAGACTGATGCAGAAATAACTTATATGTGAAGGAATGCAATTGAGCAAGAGAAGAGAAATATCCTCGCCCTCTCAGGAACTGGCTCCCAAATCTTTTTGGTAGGAAAGGCATAGCATGCTAAGGAGGGTAGGAAAGGAGTACACTATAGTCAGTGGCGGAACAACCGCGGTTGCAGGGTTCGCAGCTGCGACCGGGCCCGGACGCCCTGAGGACCCCTTTGACCGGGTGCCCGCCGCCATGTGTTGCGGCCCCGGCCACGCGGTAGATCCACCGGAGCCGCACGTTAAGGGCACCATGCTGTTAGGGCCATCCAATGGCAATGAATATCCAGGGGGCCCAGTCAGCGCTGTGGCGCTTTAACAGCACGACCAGGCCCGCTGTGATGAGGTCAGAGCGCAGGGAGGAATTGACTGCCCCTGTCACTTCTTCCCAGCAACCACTGGGAGCCGCGTGGGAAGAAGAGAAGAGGGAGTCAGAGTCCCATCAGGCTGAGCCATCACTGGACCCCAGTGAAGTCACCCTCCTGCATCTAAAATGTAGGAAACAGAAGGGTGCCTTAAACATTTTGCATGTGTGTGTGTTAGGGTTTGTGTGTCTGTATGTATAATGATATATACTTGACACATTTTAATTCCTATGTAGTAATATATATATTTGATCAGCTTTTCCCTATTTACGTTTATGCACATAAGGTAAAACAGTTTCAGGTTGACCCTGGAAGCAGTTTTTACTGCTATGTTTAAAATAATATTCATTTAGAAATCCTATGTTCCTTTGTTACCACAATGTAACAAAGAGGCACGTATATTACATCTGGGAAAAAAAAAAAAATAGGTTAAAGATTTTAGTCAGGCTTGAATAGCTTTTTCTAGACCTTTGGACTTGAGGCAGCGGAAGCCCAGAAGACAGAAAGAGACATTGGTGAAAAGAGCTTGCAGGATAAAAAGAGATATTGTGATTTTCAGTAGAGCAGAGAATACAGTGATTGGTATTCACAGTGTGCCCGTATCTGTGAACCAAAAAGACCAGCTGAAACCTATTTGTTTGCCCATTCAGCATATTTTCTATTTGTTCATTTGCTGTTGCCCTGCTTATGCTGTGCTGATGGAAGCCAATGCAGTTAAGTCGCATTTTAGAGGGATTTAGCAGCATGTTTAGGAAGCTTTCACAAAAACATGCACGGCTTTAGGGGGCTTTGTCATGCAACAATATTACACTTAGTGCCATGCGGCTGGTTTTTACAGGACCAATCAAGCTAAAAATCTAACACTGAATTCCTGTTGTGGATGCAAGGGAAATTCTATACTGTTGAAAGATTGGCCTTTTCCATTCTCGTCCCTTTCATACACTGCTTTATGTCTAAGTACACTCCCTCAAGCCCTTGTGAAAGTCTCCTGCTTATCTCTTCCCAAAAAGAGATCCGTAGAAATCCATGGCCTAGGCAGCAGTTTCAGGAATATTTAATTAATAAGTAAAGATACATGCGTGTTCCTGCAGAAACCATTACTTGCCAAAAATGCCATTTTAAATGATGACATTGAATGTATTTGATTTTCATTAGAGAAACAATGTGCACTAAAAACATTTTCAGATGCAGTCATGCAACTAAGGGCACTGGCTCTGTTGGAATTGATCACACTTGTAATCATTTTTTAACAATTTAGCTTTTATATAATTAATTACATCATATAATTGTATTAGTTTTCTGTGTTCCGTTACTAGGTCTATTAGAATATAACCATGATCACAATGATTAAACACTTGATCATCCTGCTAGCAGGCTGTATGTATGTGTGGGTATTTTAGACTTGCCTCTATTTATCTCATGCTTCAATGCTTGTTAGCTCATCCTGTGTCTCAAGAACCTGACTTTTACTTCAGCAGCCACTGAAGAAGTGCTTACAGGGATAAACCATTCACAAGGCTTGTGCATGAGCATGGTACTTAATCACAGGTCAGCCAACCTCTGAATTAATATATGGAAAGTTTATATGCTGCACCTTTTTTAAATGTGCTCCGAGATTTCGTCTTGAACTCATTTTATTATTTATACAGCACCAGCAAATTCCATAGCGCTATACAATGGGTGGACTAACAGACACATAATTGTAACCAGACAAATGGACGCACAGGAACAGAGGGGTTAAGGGCCCTGCTTAATGAGCTTACATTCTAGCAACCTATTTTATTACCCCTACTTATACCTTTTGTGTCACTAGACACAAAAGGTATAAGTAGGGGTAATAAAATAGGATGCTAGAAAAGTATTCACTGAGAACTTAGGTTATTTTTGAAAGTTACAGGAGAGGAGAAATCGGGGGGAGGAAGGGGGGTTGTGAGGAATGAACCGGCCCTCACTTCCTCCCAGCACTACTAGCGGCTGCAATTTGTTAAAGATGCCCTGTCGCGCTATTGCACGACTGCAGCACTGAACGGGCCTCTAAAGATATAGGGTTCATCTGGTTGCACTAAATGCTGGGGCCGTGTTCAGGACCCTGGCGGGCCGGATCCGGCCGCCGTAGATTGAGGACCCCTGATCTATATCAACTGTCCCATAGATATCTTTACACCTACATTAATGGATTTAGTAACATCTCTCATGGCCCAGTGTTATTGCATATTCATATTAGTGATGTAAATATGTAAATTCCCCTTAGATTGTAAGCTAATGAAGAATGGAGATAAATGTGCATACATCCAAATATCTTTCATTATTTTTTTAATTTATTTATCAAGTTCCAACATATTCTGTAGTGTTGTGCACCGAATGGAGAAATAAACAAGTAGTAGCAAAATTGACATATGGAATACAATATCCTTAGAACGCAAACTCATTTGAGCAGGTCCCTCAGCGCCTTCTGTTTCTTGTGCGTCCAACTTGTCTTGTTTCAAATACTTGTTGGTCCATCTCTTACGTGCAGTGCGGCGGAACAGACTGTAACTCTTTATAAATAATAATTATAATATTGTGGTCTCTGCTCAAACAAGCTTACAATCTAAAGGATATGAAAAGGGAAGTGTTTATATGTAAACGTGTAATGGGTAAGAAATGTCTTCCATGTATACCGACAACCTATACACTGACTATATGCATGTATAACACTCGCTTGGTGTGCAGTTTTAAACTTCTTTGAACCTTTCCAAGTTGCAACTTGTTTTACAAAGCACTCTGTCTGTCTTTCATACACCATCACGCCAGTAAATTAGGAAATGAATGCAAAATTCCTTTGTCATATGTCAAAACAATAACAGTGTTTTGGTGAATGAAGCATATTTTTGGGAACTAGTAATAGATGGTAAATTCACAGTATATGAGGTATATCTAATCTGATACACTATGAAAAGTGTGATCACTTTACATTCCTATCTTTGAGTTGAAAATTGTGTTTGAATTGATAAATTCGCTAAAAAGGCAGTTGTACTAAGTTGAATACTAACTTTTAAAACTCAGACCATAATAGCATGGGTGACTCTTCATCTCTAGAAGGATTCAACACCAGACTGGAAATAAACATAACATTTTCTGAATAGGAGATGTTTTATGTCTCTTAACTATTTTATATTCTACATTATTATTATTTTATTATTTATATAGCGCCATCAGATTCCGTAGCGCTGTACAATGCATCTATTAATGTTCACCACAACATCCAATTATCAGAACCCTTTATTATATTTAGATTTATGTCCAACTTCCACAAAGATAACAACTATGCTTTGTGTTTACTCTTGCTCAGAATAAATGCTTTGGATCCCAAAGCTTTTATTACTCTAATTCAGTCTACCATGCTAATTGTGGGAACACCTCTTCCATATTAATATTTATTAGAAGATTCATGGCTAGATCCAGTACTTTCTAACTATCAAACGCTATGTTTCCTAAATCCATGGCTATACCTAATCGGCATGCATCAAGTCCAGTGATGTCATAGTGCCATGCTGGAACCATGGAACAGGATTGGGGGAAAGTAAGGAAAACACCTATGTAATATTTCCAAAATGTGTCCGTTTCTGAGCATTGTCACCACAAAGCATCTCATCCACTCTGTTATTTCTCATCTCAAATACTGCAATGATCTACTAACTGGCCTTCTTCTATCCCCCCTCCAGTCCATCGTAAATGCTTCTGCCAGGCTAGTCTACCTGCTCCATATCTGCTGCACATCTCTGTAAATCCATTCACCGCCCGAAGTTGACAAAATTCTCACCCTGACCTACAAAATACTTACTAATGCCGCTCCCCACTACCTGTCCTCACTAAATCAACAAATATACTCCAGCCCGCCCTCTAAAATCTAACAACCTACAGCTAACTGTATATGTTTGTCAAATTTGCATTGACTCTTTGATGCAATATATATACAATTGTCTTTTTACATGTACTAATTGTATCCTAGGAAAACACTGCAGAATGTGTTGGCGCTTTAAAAATAAAGTAAAAAGTATAATAATAAAAAGAATATAAAGTCTCTGAAGATTGGCATTACTATAGAGCGGCTTGCAAAGCTAGAATTACTATTAAATTATAGCTCAAAATATTAACCGTCAAAAATAATACTAAACCCAAACTAGCAGGACTGTGCTAATTGAGAATTCTTTCTATATATATATATCAACTGTGTAACTTAAACAGCAATCAATTACTATTTACCTGTTAAAGTAACTGAATGTACTTGGACTGGAGAATTTTGTGTTAGGTAAACTCCATGACAGCTGAGACAAGGAATGAGTTAAAGTGTGGAATCCTGAAAAGAGCCATGCTTTAAGTTCACATTCAACAGGTGGGGAGGATTTGGGCCAGAGATTTCTCCCACCGGTTTCAACATGCCTGGTCGGAAGATTTGCTTCCTCATATAACATAAACTATTCTCAAAAAATGTACAAATTATAACACATTTCCCTAGGAAGGTATGCAAGAAAAATAGCTTCTCGCTTGAAACAGACACACACACAGACACATGCTCACACAATTTTTATTCTAAAAGAAATAGGAGAGGAGATGTGAAATTACACGAGGACACTTGTCAGGATTCACTAGGTCTTGATAAAGATCATTTTATTTTCTAACAAAGATTGAAATGATAAAGTATAGAACTACATTTCCCCCTGTTTAACAGTAATCATACAATTGCACATAGAACCTTCCAAGTGTGTTACAAGGCCCTTAGAAAGTAGTAAATGGATTGTAACTGCACAACATGTTTAAAGAAACCCTACAGTGTTCGGGAATACAAACTCATTTGTATTGCTTACCTTTTTTTTTTCAGCACCAAGATCGAGTCTCTGAGAACCACTCAACCTGCCTCTAGCGTTGTTATGCTGCTGCTTCAAAAGAGTCCAATCCAATGTTTCTCATAGAGGAGCACTGGGGACTAAAAGTGCATGTCTGGCAGCATGTACTTTTATTTGGGGAGTTTGACTAGGGGATGTAGATGTAATACAGGGATTATTAAGAGGGATAGGTATGAATAGTTTCTCAGTTTCCTCTATTTATTATTTATATAGCGCCAGCAAAATTCCGCAGCGCTGTATTTCAGTGATAAAAACCAGTGCCCCTTTTGAAATGACCCCCAGTATGACAGTTTACACAAAATCTGCCCCTAATTGATTACATTTTCAGAAAATGAACAACATGTATCTGCACAGACAAGTCCCTTACGTAGTTCAAGCAAAGTAGTACTTTCCATCAAAGCAGGCTTGCTATTGTGTGAATGCAACACTGGATATACCTGGGAAAAGACTGTCAACTAGATACACCAGGCTGCTCTGACTCTTTGGAGACAAATGGCAAAAATCTATGGGATCTCCTCCCTCCAATAATGAATAAAAAGCTTTCATCGATGGCGTCATCCTTTATGATAGCATAGATTTATTTAAAAATGTATGTCATCTTGATACCCCAGCCTGTAGCACGGTGTGGAAGAACCGATAAGATTTTACCCAGAAGCAGACTGCTGGCAAAAACCACAAAGGTACAACAGCTGCTTTGTGCCATGATGAGGTGCAGAAAAAGTGTACAGTCTTCTATAAAACAGCAGGTAGGAGGGACTCTACATATTATTGCCCTTAATCATTACATTACAAACTTCTCTTTTTCAGCTATCTGTATTGACTTATTGGCTTGTTTTACCAACTACTCTGATTTCTGGATCCCCTGATCTCAGCCTGTCCCTTTTATATATAAAGTGGATAGACACAACTCAAAATATCCCTTTTGGAATACCCTGGGTGCAGAGGCCTAACTATAAACCACGGGGGCCCCTGTGCGATAATTGCCCACGGGCCCCACTGTACGTCTACCCCGCCGCCCCCCTCCTCCCCACACATGCAAACAGATACACATGCAGACACACACATATGTACATATAAACACACATACATACATACATACAAACATACATACAAACACACACACAGAGAGACACATACATACAGACACATAGACAGGCATACACACACACACATACATTTAGATACAGACACACCTACATACAGACACACAGACATGCACACACATACAGACACAGACAAACATTCATACAGACACACATACACAAACACACACATACTTACATACAAACACACACATATACAGACACATACAAAATGTTTAAGTCACCCTCCTGTTTCCTACCTTTTAGGTGCAGAAGGGTGAATTTCCCTGGGGTCCAGTGGATCAGCCTGATGGGTGTCAGCGTTCCTACTCTGACTCCGTCTTCTCCTTCCTCCTCCCGTAGGCTCCCGGTGGATGCTGAGAGGAGTGACTGGAGTAGTCACTTCCTCCCAGCCTCTGACCTCAGCAAAAGGGGACTGGTCGCACTATTAAAGCACCGCAGCGCTGACCGGGCCCCTGGAAATACATAGCATCGGATGGACCCAACAGCATGGGCTACCCGATGGGCCCCTGAATGAGTGCCCCGGCGGTTCTACCGCGCTGGCTGGCGCCGCGCACACTGCCTACTTTTAAAAATTATATGCCATCATGGGGGTAATTTTCTTTCCTAAACTGCCATATTGTCTCATAGGTAATATCACATTGTCATATTTCCAAGTTGAAAAGGGCATCTAATATGTTAGGTCCTGTGACTTACCAAACAAACATGAAAAGACAGGAAAAGGGGGCACTGTTTTATTTGTGAGACAATGTGAAATTAAAATATTGAAGTTTTATTTCACTAACTAATATCAGGATTATGAAATTTCCTGTGAAAATGGAATTTATGTGTATGATAAAACACAAATAAAAGTAGAACCCCAAAATCGGGCCAGCATTTGTGTTAAAGTAGCTAACGTGAGGACGTCCCGCATCGTTTAGGCGACCAAAAGTCGTAAGAAGCCTGAAAGTCCCTCTCGTGGCTGTCTGGTAGACAGCCACTAGAGGAGGACTTTAGAAAAACTGCAATAATTACACTTGCCGGGTTAAGGGTGATGGAAGTTGGCACCCAGACCACTTCAATGGGCTGAAGTGGTCTGGGTGCCTACAGTGTCCCTTTAACCCCTTAAGGACACATGACATGTGTGACATGTCATGATTCCCTTTTATTCCAGAAGTTTGGTCCTTAAAGGGTTAAGGGGTTAAAATGAAACATCTGAAAATATAACTTATAGATTTTACTAGGAGGATTGGTATAAACGTTACAGAAATCATGTTGAAATCATTGTGATCATTCGGGGTGGGGTGGGATAGAGCCACTTTAAAAGAATGGTAATATGGCAAAATCATAATTGCACATAATCAAAAAGGGGTGCCTCAAGAAGTTTCTTGAATAGTTAATGTCAATGTGTGATCATTTTTCCCCTCACCTTCAATTTGACGTTGCAGCATCGTCCCATCCTAAAACTTTCCAGCTACTAAGTAATTTTTAATTCCAAGACTAGTGCAAAGAATTTAACATTTCCTAATCCCATTAACAGCAATAGTCCATAAACTGACATCACTCGAGGCACAGATTTAAAAACACTTGGTTGAAAATGGCGCTGTTGTTAGTTACTGTAATAATTGACTTGTCTTGGCCTGTTTTGATCATTGGAAATCTATTATTCTTCAAGTAAGTGAGATAATTCCTAACCACAAAAGTGATATGCTATAAACCACGGCTGAGTAACTTTATAAGTAGTGCTTTTTAATATATATGTTTATTTTTGTATTTTGGCTTTTGTGTTATTTGTTACATATTTTCTTTGCTTCCAGTGTGTGATCTTGCAGGATACTAATGATTTACATGACTTTTTGCAGCTGCCCTTTAGCATTCAGCCATGTAGATTGGAAAATGCATGCTGTCAAAGCAATATCTAGTGTTATTGTAACTTCCCTCCTAATAAAATGAATGGCTATAAAGTTTGACAGTACCATGTTAGGGATGGGACCACCACTTGGCACCTAGTTTTCCTACTTATTTGTGTAAGTCTGCTCCCAAGTGATGCTATGCATTACATACATATGGGGACCCCACTCAGACTTAAAGGGACACTCCAGGCACCCAGACCACTTCAGCTAATTAAAGTAGTCTGGGTGCTGTGACCCTTTTGCACTTAGTGCTGCAATGTAAAACATTGCAGCTCTAAGTCTGCCCTCTGTGGCTGTCTAACAGACACTAGAGGGCTTCCGGAATCCAAACAAACTTTTGGTCGGTTATCTGACGCTGGACGTCCTCACGGATCTCTGCGTCAGATTTTCCCCATAGGAAAGCATTGAATAATGCTGCATGCGCATTAGGTCTCCCCCACCGGTTGACGTCGGCGGGGGAGGAGCATGGGCACAGCCTGACCCAGCACCGAGGGACATTGGCGCTGGATTAAGGTAAGTAGCTGAAGGGGTTTTAACCCCTTCAGCGACATGGGATAGGGGCGGGAGGGAGGGGGGCACTGCAGGATTCTCTAGTGCCAGGAAAACAGGGAACCAATTCCTAAACTTTTGCAAAAGTTAGTTTCAGGCAGCTATTCCGAGTCAGATATATCTTAATCCACAACAAATCGACCATAAGGGATTTACCTGAGGACTCTTATTCTGAAATGACTGAAAGAAACTTGTACAATTCTAATAATTTATTTTTAATTATTCTGAAGCTGTGTAAAGGCAGTTGAAAAGGTACGGGTTGGTGTGGTCATTTGGGACAAATAGGACTCTGGCTGGGTGAGAGCACCCACTATAAAAATAAAACAAAATAACAGTATCTTATGCTGTGCAATTGTTTGTATTTTAGACACATTTAGACATTTTGTTTTGTTCTCTGTATCACAAGAATGAAATGTCCTTTGTTTTATTTTATTGTTTTATTACATAATATTTTATTACATAATGACAGTCTTTAAAGTGACATTCCTGTAACAATTATGTTCTGCTTATATTATAAAGCTTATTAACAGACCTTTAGACCAAGCATGTCAAACTTGCGGACCGCAGGCCGCATGCAGCCCACAATGGATATATTTGCGGCCCACCTGAACAGGGGCCACTTTGTTTGTAGCTGCGACCAGCAGCAAGATAGGAAATATATTTCCTTTCTCATTCTTGGCTTCCCTCCCACTGCTGATCGCGTGCTCCCGCAGGCCACCCATTCATGTTTGCAGTGCCAGCTTGCCTGCTTGAGCAGAGATGAGCAGGGCTGAAACTGGAGGACAGGCGGATCATCTTAAGGTAGTGGGAGAGGGGCTTGGGGGACCTTCCTGTATAGTATGTTAAATTTGGGAGGGGAGTATATTAAATTTAAGGGAGGGAGGGGGCAGTGTATTCATTTTATTGGGGGGGCACTGTAATAATTTGGGGTTTGAGGGTACCAGTGTATTAAATTGGGGAGGGGGACAGTGTATTAATTTGAGGGTGGTGGAGAGTATATTAATTTGGGGGATGGAGGGGGCAGTGTATTTAATTGGGGGAGGGAGTGGGGCAGTGTATTAGAGTGGTGGGAGGGGGGCAGTGTATTAGCGTGGTGGGAGGAGGGTCAGTGTATTCAATTAGAGTGGAGAAAGATAGGGGAGGGTATTAGACTAAGCGGCAGTGTGTTAGAGTGTAGGGAGAAGAGCAGTGTATTGGATTTGGGGGAAATGTATTGAATTTGTGGGTAGTGTGTTAGAATGGAGGGAGGGGGCAGTGCAGTAGATTGGGTCTGCATGGAGGTGCTGAACGCTCCCCATGGAGATGCTGATTAGCCGCACAGCTTGTTGCACAATAGCCTCCCAAATGCTTTCCTATGGAAAAGCATTGGGTTGGCTGAGATGATCAAGCTTGATAATCTCAGCCAAAGTGATGAACACACTCATAGGATTTCAAAATCAACATTTAGAACAAATGGAAAATTTTAGCTGTGAAAAAAGGTTAACAAATTTAAACCTCTTTAGTTTAGCAAAACGTCGCCTCAGTCAAATATAGCCAGGGACAATACAAAACATTGTGTGGAAATCTATTCACAAACCGGACTTTACATAGGACACGAGATTAGACTGGAAGAAAGAAGATTTCATCTCAGGCAAAGGAAAGGTTTTTTTACTGTAAGAACAATAAGGATGTGGAATTCTCTGCCTGAAGAAGTGGTTTTATCAGAGTTCATACAGATGTTTAAACAGCAACTAGATGCATCCTTGCAAAAATAGAATATTCCATTATATAATTTTTCAACTGTAGGGTAAAAACTTCTTGATCCAAGGATAAAATAACATTTCTAGTTTGTTGCAAAAATGGAAGTGCTTCAACTGTTTTTTTTTTTTTTTGCCTTCATTTGGATCAACAGCAAAAAACAAATGTGAGTAAGGCTGAACTTGATGGACACATGTCTCTTTTCAGCTATTTAACTATGTAACAAGATAACATAATTAGTTTTTTTACAGCTATGCAACAGCATACATTTACCATTTCAATCCCATTACCAAACTTTTCTTAAAGGACCACTATAGGCACCCAGACCACTTCAGCTCAGGCTAACCCTGCCTTTCTCTGAAACTGCTATGTTTATAGAAAAAAGGGTTAAACCTAGCTGGACCTGGCACCCAGACCACTTCATTAAGCTGAAGTGGTCTGGGTGCCTGTAGTGGTCCTTTAACAATCTACTGTAGATTGTAGACTGTTCCAGTAGGATCCTCATTAATCTATTCTTCCTATCAAAATTCGTAATAGTTTGTCTCATTTTCTGGTTAGATTCCCCCTTCATAATATTGTAAAGTGTTGCTGAATAAGTTGGCTATAATTATGCTAATAAAAATGATAATATATGCAGATTACGTAGGATACGGTGCAAGGAGGTCCTTCCTCTCTGTCAATAGTTTTTTTTATAATTATAACAATGTGTAAAAACTGAACTTGTAACATCATTAGGAACCATATTAAGGTACTGCATACATTGTTTGCACTATATAAAATAAATAATAATAATCATAATAACAATTGCAATTCTGAGGGCCTCCGATTTCAAAGCTCTTAATTCTCAAATGTTCTTTCCCAACATTCTATCATACGTGCAAAGACAGAGGAGGTGCTTTTTCCCCATTTCTTTCTATGTAAGCAACCTTGATTTCTTTGACAGGATCAAGCATAAATCAATTGAGTTTTTTAGGCCTCTTGTTGCAAAGGCACATGCCATGAAAATCCTGTCTATTTTTAGATGCAAAACTGAAGGGGGAAGATTGCCATTTAGGGGAATCAGCCATGGGATTGTGAAAGGAAGTAACATCTGCATGTACAAGGCACCAAACAAATGTCAGTCTATACAGAAACAAGCCAGGGAGGAAATGGAGCCGCAAATGTTTTATAAACATCCAATATAGTTTAGTTAGGACACTGTAATAAATGGATTACAAGAGTGAATGAAGCCGATGCAAAACAATTAATGATGGCAAAAATGTCCGTGTATACAAGCTATTAACATAGCTGTACTAAACATAATCCAACAGATTATGCTTTAGGTTGTACAAAGTGCTAGTAGAATGTTTCCCTTTTTTGAGAGCCTTTAAAGTGGTCCAACTGGCAGATGATTTAATACTATTAGAGATGGGTCTAGCAGACACTACATTATGAGCAGAATTATCACTAGTTTTTCTTTTTAACATGAATCAAATTTACAAACTACAAATAGGATTTATTAAACACACTTTAAAGTATTGTGCTTTAAGAAATTAAAATAAAACCAGCAGTTATATTTCTGAAAATATACTGAAACAAAATGTAAACTATATTAAATATAAAACTGTACTTATGCAGGGCAGCTCCTAAGTATTTGGACAGCAAAATAACTTTTGTGATTTTTTTTCTCTCGGTCCTCCAGCATACTTTATTTGTAATAAAACGATAGCCAAGCTTATGGAGTGCAGACTATCAGGTTCAATTTTAAGGTATTTTCTCCCATTAACACCACTTTTAAAAAATATATTTATTTAGGTTTAGGGAACAAAGAGTAATGTTTAGAATTATTAAGCAGCAACCAAACAAAATCACGCTCGTCTGACATCGACAAGCCCAGGTGGAGAGTCCCTGGAAGGTGATGATTTATTAGAAAATATTAAGTACAAGGCAAAAAAAGCAACATAAATGTTTACTAAAACTAAAACTAAAATACCAAAACATCTAAGAAAATGGTGGTGGGTAGTGGATCTAAGAGAAACAAATATCCAAAGACAGCTGGACACAAATTGTGTTAAGTTGATGCTTCCTCAACAGCTGTCAGTGTGTTATAAAATGACCAAGGGGCTAAATAGTGTTTTAAAGGGAGGGGGCATTTAGGAAGGAGTGGTTTAGATAACTATTTCATATTATAAATACCCCTATCCGCTTGTGATCTATGGAGAGCAAACAAACATTCCATTTCTCAACATGTCGTGGGTTTCAGACAGTGACCACACGTCAGTAACGCTGGTAAATAGCTGAAAGTGATGGCTTTAGTCTTGGAGTTGTCAATATCAGCATTTCCCCCCATGTTTGCATGCTGTGATCTCCAAACAAAGATGTGTCTGGACAGTTACTTGTCCTATAGAGAAATTTTGTATGACTGTTCTGGCACTTTTGTGAATGGGGATCAGTTTAGAACATGGATTGTGGCTGCCATGAATTAAAGACTTTAAAATGTAAACATATAATATCCAAATATACAGTTTTAGTAAAGTGACTCAACTGGTCAATTGGAAACCTAACTTTCTTTACGTGATGACACTGTGACTCGTGGATACAAATCATAGCTATTTTGTAGTAATGAAACATCTGCAATAAGAGAATTTTAATTTCCCTATAGCAAACTTCATTTTGTTCAGGAAATTACTCTGCATCCCTGTTCTGGCCTAAGTTACCATATTGATCCTATGAAAATGCAAATTCACTGCTGGTGTATAATTTGTTAAAGGTGCTGGCACGGCTTACCAAGGTTAGCCAATGTGTAGTAAACAGTCATCTGTTGTGGAATGTCAATTCTTAGATGTTCTCAGTCACAATAAGGTGTCTGAAGTCAGAGTTGTGGAGTCAATTTTGGGTTACTGGAGTCAGAAAAAAAAAAGTATCAACTCCGACATTTACGTCGACCCAAAAAATTTAGAGATGTTATATGGGTTTAGGCCTATATACACCAGTTAAGTTGCCCACCAAAATAATGTGCAACATTAGGTCCTAGGCTAGCCCTGCGGACTTGTATGCTTACTATTTGGGCCTAGGCTAGATAGTGTGTATAGGCGCAATGGTGAGTAACCCTCCAGTAAGTGCAGTGTGCACGCTTACGACAGACGTAATTTTTGCATAGAATTTATATTAGACAATCCGGAACAGAGTTCCAAGCTGCCTAAGTCACCTGTGCTGTGGGTGCAACTAGTTCCTGACACAAAAGTGATTACATCTCTGGATGTGCCGTGCTTCAAGTAGAAATTCTGCACATACAGACTCCTACCACCATGACCATTTCAAATTACTGAAGCAGTCATGGTGGTTTAAGTAACCCTGTAATGTAAGATTTTTTCAGATTTAGGCTTATAGATTTGGGACTGATGAAAGTGTTTATTGAGGCTTTACAAGGGGTTAAATTTAGGGTTAGGAAAAGGGGTGTGTACAGGCAAGTCAAGTTTGGAAGGTTATATGCAAAGAACTCACCCTCCAGTGAGTCATAAAAAGATGCAGGAGCTATTATACAGTGTTCATCACTCCCTGATGTCTCAGCGTCTCCTGCAAAGCATTTACTGTGTAAAAGGCTAGGTTAGTGAGCAGATGAGAAGTGACCCCTTCCATTTCTTGTCCAGCCTCACACACAGACACTGGAGGAGCTTAGGTGTACACTCAGTATTGGAAATTAATGATAAAAACCACCACTGGTGTGCATATGGAGCGCTTACAAATCTGTTGACTCACCCATATGGGTTAACATACATATGTATGGAAAACGTGACTCATAGCGATATATCTGAAACAAATGTAAATGCAAGAAATAGTGCAGATAACGTTTTCAATAAGTGCAGTGAGGGAATATTCTATATGGTCTCACTCACATGTAGCAGAGCCCTATAGGATAGGCTCAGATCTCAATGGCCTGCGTGTGCTTATGGTGACACAGTACCCAATCGGTCCTCTAGGCGTCTGGAGATCCTTATGCATACATGAGAGAGAGAGAGAGAGAAAAGGGGAAGAGGAGAACCCCTAGTGCGGTCAATCCCAATGTACAATGTCAAATAGTGCAGAAAAAGTGGCTTCTCACCTGATGTGGAGCCCTATACCTGGCTCCTGGTGTGTAGGTGTCTGTGCCTTTAAGGGGGCAACTACCCTTCTTTAAGCAGCAACAATGGAGGGTGGATTCCAAATAGAAAACAAAATTTATTAAATAAAGTAGTAAAAAAAAAGGACGCCAGCGGATTGGAGGGAGGGAAGTTTGAAGGACCACACAGGAGGAAGTACAAAGTATTTAAACAAGTAACAGCAGCAACTATATTACCGATTGAAAAAGCTGTCTGGGTACAGTGAAACATGTTTCAGCTGGAGGATTGAAGATTCCACATTTTATAATTTCTCACAATTTTGTTCATATTTTACTTGTAAGTTTTTACTACTTTATTTAATAAATTTTGTTTTATATTTGGAATCCACCCTCCATTGTTGCTGCTTAAAGAAGGGTAGAAGCCACCTTTTCTGCACTATTTGACATTGTACATTGGGATTGACTGCACTAGGGGTTCTCCTCTTCCCCTTGTTCTCTCTCTCTCTCTCTCATGTATGCATAAGGATCTCCAAATGCCTAGAGGACCGATTGGGTACTGTGTCACCATAAGCACACGCAGGCCATTGAGATCTGAGCCTATCCTATAGGGCTCTGCTACATGTGAGTGAGACCATATAGAATATTCCCTCACTGCACTTATTGAAAACGTTATCTGCACTATTTCTTGCATTTACATTTGTTTCAGATATATCGCTATGAGTCACGTTTTCCATAC
This sequence comes from Pelobates cultripes, assembly GCA_933207985.1. NCBI lineage: Eukaryota > Metazoa > Chordata > Amphibia > Anura > Pelobatidae > Pelobates > Pelobates cultripes. The sequence continues at coordinate 125,980,762 of OW240917.1, read as the reverse complement.
ATATGTATGTTAACCCATATGGGTGAGTCAACAAATTTGTAAGCGCTCCATATGCACACCAGTGGTGGTTTTTATCATTAATTTCCAATACTGAGTGTACACCTAATCTTTTTTGTACTAATCTATAGGGTAGAGAGTCCCTATTTGTGTGGTAGCTGCTGTCATTCTATTCAATTATTAACTGAAAGCGCCTTGAAAACACACAAATTCTTATTACTGGAGGAGCTTGGGCAGCACATAATTTTACACTCTCTTACATCTGTGCTTTCATGCACAGGAGAATGACTGTAATACTCAAGAGACTGGCCAAGGCTCCTGTCACCTATCTCTCGTTGCAAGACCACTTAAGCTTCAAAGAGGCACAATATATAGATTTGCATATTGCAAATTCTGCAGACAGAGATATTTTGTATTATTTCTGGTCTTCCCCACTCCTTTATAAATATGTTGTTATGTTATTATAAGTTCCTGTATGTTTTCTGATATGATTTGGTTAATTGTATTTTATTGCGTTTGTCACAACAAGGTTGATGTAACGAACATATGGGATAGACATCCGAAGTAAAATAAAGTATTGCATTTTAGGCCCTTTAGCAAACGTGTCCTGTGTGTATTTTTAGAGAACCCAGTAATAGATTCTTTGGATCTGTTGGCTTGCTGCACGATCTCTCTAGCCCTGGGATTAATCGAGAGAGGTAGGCCTGAAAGCCACAAGTGTCTTTCTAAAGGCATGAGGTAATCACATTACAGGCAGAGTTCTGGATATCTGCCTGGAAGAAGAGCTGCTGAAGAATAGGCAGAAGAGATGATGCATGCCTGGAAGGAGAGAGCTGCAACCTGGTCTGTTGGAAGAGTTCCAGGGTCCCTGCAAGCAGCTAGGCAGCGGACTGAGCAGGGATACTCGGCCAGAGTACAGGAACTCCGTCACAAGTACTTTCTCGGTTAGGCCAAACACAATCAATAGAATCCCAGGGTACAATTGGTTGTACAACCTAGTGTTTAAAAATCACTGTTACACTCCTTACATTTCTTTGGAATATAGAGAAAAGATATACCTTTGAATGATGGCTATGAATGCTGTAAGCACCTCAAATAGTGCTGTGGAGTAAGAGTACTGTGACATACTTTAGACTCTGCCCTAAAATGATGACAGTTAGCCTCTTGGCCAGTCCTGGGACCAAAAACACCTATAATGATATAGAGTCTTTGTCAACATGACAGCATGAAATCAGCTGGCTAGAAAGCATTTGCTATTGATCTCTTATTTCCTACTCATACAATTCAAATAGAGTGACTCCGTTCTTCTATATACTATGCAACAATAATAGAATAATGCCCTGTCTTTGCTGGGCAACATGCAGAGTTAATATTGTAGAACTATATCACAACAAAATCAGCCAGATTGTTTATCTTGTGTTACACTGGTATTACAGAATAACCACATATTCTCACATATGAAGTGAGAATATCTGCTCCCTGAAAGGGTGCAGAGATGGAATTTGGTTTCTAATGGACATATTAATCACATAGCTATGCCAAACGTTAAGATTTCCTCTTCAGAGTTAATTTTTAATTTCCTGACCGAGTTGCAATGCTCAAACAATTTTGGCACTCTTTCACAACATATGTGGACCTCTCTACAGGACTGAACACAGAGTCAGCCCAAAAGGGAACCTCCACACCAACTCAACAATCACTATAAAATTAGTCAGGCTTTTAAGAATGTTCCATGGCTACACGAGCAATGCATGCAAACAGTATATACATTTCTCTGCAGCAAAATTAAATGTTAAACAAGTGTTTCCAAACTAATTAAAATGCATCCAGTTTTAGTAATTCCATGTACAAAATGGATTTACCTCTTTCTTTAAATTAAAAACATGTCTGAAGAAGCTGGGCTCGGAAACGTGGAATAGAAACAATAATAAAAAAATAATAATCTGGAAATGGAGAGAATAAACAAGCCTGGATATTCCAAATGTTTGGTTAACACAAAATGTCCACTACCTTGTTAATATGTTACATACTGATTTATCTTTGGGTTATAATTTATTAAGGCACAACAGAGCTTCAAACTTTTCAGTTACAGAACTACAAAACAGAGCAGCACTATATTTTAATATAAGGCCAGTGTTAGGGGGTGTGTGACCTGTGCAATCGCACATGAAAACACAGACCAGGGGTGCTACTACATGACTAGGGGTTTGGGAGAGACACCCAAGAGAGCTATACCTAAGGGAGCTAGAGAAAGGGACATATAGCAGGCTATAGGAAGAGATATAAAGCTAATTGGGAGCCAGGCATCATGGGAATTACATTTCCCAAGCATCTGCAGGCCCTAAATGGTAGGGTGGATTACAGATCTTAGTTTTGCATAGGGTACCTGAGGACTTAATGCAGGCCCTGCTTTAGTATGTTACAGAATGCTTAGACAAATAATGGAAAAGTTTCTAAATTCCTGTTTTAATCTATGGAGCCATTTTCTTTTGACCTATATTCAACCTTTCAACGTAACACAACCTCTAGAGACATTTCAGTTTGTATTTCTCTTTCCCGTTGCTGATGTCATCGAGTAGCCTGCTGTATAACTTCAGTGTGACACTGATAGACTCAAAAGGGATGCATAAAAACAACCACATGTAGTTTAATAAAGAGATATTGTATCTACAGTATATGTGTTCCTTTAAGAATGTCAAGTGCACCCATTGCTCAATAAAAGGCTAGTCTAACAGCATCAGAAAAGCAGGGTAAATGACATCAAAGAATCTGCTGTTCATTTGGAAATATAACAACTTCGTATTATGATGAAAAGTACATGCATGTTGTATTATTGTATTACCTTATTTGAGTCCTATGGATGGTGTTTCTTCATTAATATTATAAATAATACTTTTTATACAAGTAACTTATGCATTCAGAGAAATGAAGTTTCAAAAGCAACACTTGCTTGTGACTGTTTCTTTTAAACAGATCTCCCTAAACACCTACTCTAAATTCTGCTTTATAGAAAAAAAAATGGAGGGCACACCCAGAACATGCATTCTCACCATTGGTGCTGCCGTAGAGACCAAAATGTATACAGACTACAGACTAACAAACAGCACACACACAAAACTACAGTTTTAAATCCTACAAGGATACTTAAAATCACCTATCTCCGCAAACAAATATGGGAATTCAGTCCCACCATTTGGACATATCGTGTTAAGTCCACAACTACACCATAGTACCCTAATATTGATGGGTGCTACACTGATTGTAATGTGGGTGACAAATTAAATAGTGCTGAATGAACTAATGTGTATTTAGTCTGTTGTAAGAGCATTGCAAATATATATGCTCGATGAATTTGATAAAAGTCACACCATACCCCTTTGAGAACTCAAACCTCACATTTTTCCAAGATCTTACCAGAGCCACGCTCCAATGGCGCAGATCACTAGCCATGGTGGCCACTGCACTGCAAGAGGCTGGAGTTGCCTATCACTGGGGCCTCTCCAGGTACTTATTGGTGACCTAACAGGGTATCTGTTCATAGACTTTCGTCTACTACAGAAGCTAACTCATAAATCTTCAGGGCACTGGGCCTTCTTCCACTGGTGACTGGTGAGCCTCAACCACACTCTTTGCACACCTTGGATCCTAATACTGTCAAACCATTAGTCCTACGAAGGACAGAGATGTCTGGCTTAAGAACCTAAATGAAACAAGAAGTGAGCGCACATGGGACCGAAACAGCCAGACACCTACCTATAATATATTCCAGACACCTACCTATAATATATTCCAGTCATTCCAGTTTTTTTTTTGTTCTTCTCCTGACTAGACTATACCTCTCCTCCTCTGACCCCCCATCCCGCTGCTCCCTTGGTTAGGGGTAACACACTTGCTGAGCCTCCAGGTATTGATCCAGTAGCATAGAACAGGGACCTCGCACATAACAACGAGCACTCACTGAACCTAGTCCCACTCTCTATATTGATAATCTTAACTCCAAACAAACATACAAAAATACAGGGGCACACCCGAAACATGCATTTCTTATTAGTGGTGCTGCCATAGCGACTAAAATTTATACAAAATACAGGAACAGCACACACAAAAATAGAATTTTACATTTTACAAGACTACTGAAAACCAGCAAGCTTTTTTTAAACAGGTCTTCCTAGACACCTACTCTAAAGTCTACTTCAGTCATGAAATGGCCTGAGATATCTTAGCAAATTTACAGTCATCATGAGCATGAAATAGGTGATTTTATCCAAGGGACTGTGGTCAAGCCAATTGGCTTGAACGAAAATCACCCTCACGCGTACACTTGGCATCTCACACTCATGTAAGTTTATTTGATTAGGGTACTCACTGCATCCTGTTCTTATTAAGTCAAACCTGTGAGTTGAACCTATCGGTATGTTGTGTGAACCTATTGTATAGAACTGCAGAATATGTTGAAGCTTTATAGTAGCAATAATAATTTGTTTGGGAAACAATTGCATTTATTGATTTAATTCTGTCATCATAAAAAGCACAGTAAATTGTATGATCCTTAATAAGATGCTTATTTCTAGTTTGGATGCCATTGAATGGGCATTTGATTTGCTCCATCTATTATAAAATCAACAGCATGGAGCAACATCCACCTGGCCTTCGTAAACCCATTGGCACTAATACACAAGTCTGCAAGGGTCTTAAATCTGTTGTATAAACTGTACCACAAATAACTGTTATCACCAAATGGCTCAAAGAAAGATAAAGCAGTTTAAATTAGAGCCTCTTCGCTCTCTGTAATTTTCTTTGTGAAAACGTGTCACCAAACAAAGAGTTGACAATCAAGTTTCAAGATTTGATTCCTATCCGAGTCAAAAATTTCACTTTACATTCTACACATCCGAAGGACCCTGGAAGAGATAATGATTTGTACCCTCTGTTTATCTGAATTCAGGCTGGAATAGTCTCTGCTGTCTTGGTGTTGTAGACACAATGTTCTGCTCTGTGTCTGAGTTGCTTTGTTTACTGAATTTACAAATCCACGCAATGGGTAAAACACCCTTCAGCTTCTCATTCCATTACGGCAAACCTTCATAAACAAGCTGATATGCACAACCACTGATTATATTAGTCCTAAAAGAGTTCTGAAGCAAATGAAAAATATCAACTTCCATTCCTAAAAGCACTGTTTTCAATTTTCTGAAGGAAATTAAATAATGTATAAATCAAGTGCTGGGCTCGAGCCCAGTCAGCTGAACATCACTTCGTCCTTTTAAGGCGGAGAGGAAGTGTCTGTTGCAATGGGGACAAGCCAAGAGAAATAAAGTCTAACCTCAGCTCCATGTGAAAGTCATTTGAGATAGTGAGGAGGGGGAGGGAGGCTGCATACAGGTTGGAAGGAAGACCACATAGTAATTTTATAGTGCTTTAAGTGAACAAAAAGAAAATAAATTCCATAACAAAAATAAATTTTAAAAAAGCTGAATATCACTCCCATAGTATTAAGAAGAGTCTTACATGGGATAAGCAGGCATGTATAGTATTGCAAATTAAAACACACATACATCACATAAATACACACAAATGCATATAAATCCTATCTGATGAAAAATGGGATTTAGAAAATGGAGGTTTACTGCCATTGTAAACTAATTCCAATTTTGGTGAGTTATAATCTAACTTTATTGGTTATTTGGGAGCTAAATCTCCAAAACGGTGTATTGCTCTCATGGGACCTAAACCCTTCCTGCTTTAAGCACATTAATAATCTCCTACAATAAATAGTGATCTTTAGACACCATTAATAAAGCACCTGGGTAGGACTTGGGGGGAGAGGCACTAAACTCATAAGTCACAAGAATAAAGCCTTTATCTAAACAACATATATTAATTGGGTTTCTGACGAAAAGCTTAAAGGACCACTATAGTGCCAGGAAAACATACTTGTTTTCCTGGCACTATAGCACCCCGGGCTCTAGGGGGAGGCTGTCTCAATGAGACAGCAACTAGAGGCTGGATTAACCCTATTATAAACATAGCAGTTTCTATGAAACTGCTATGTTTATAGAAAAAGGGGTTAATCCTAGCTGGACCTGGCACCCAGACCACTTCATTAAGCTGAAGTGGTCTGGGTGCCTATAGTGGTCCTTTAAAAAAATACAAAGTATATATATGAAAAATCAGTGCACATCTATAGAAAACATGCTACAGTTCTTTTACTGTAAAACTACAAAACAACACATATCACACCAGCAAACTGTCCTGGATTTGGCATGACTCTCTAAATTTAAGACTTGGTCAATTCTCTAGTGAATCTCTTGAGTAGGAATGACATAGAACATTACATGGCTGGTGGTATGTTGGGTATATCGAGACAGGTCCTCCCAATTCTGGAAAAAATGCTATCGGTTGCAGTTCAACTGGAGACACCTGTGGTACCCAAAGGCCAATCCCTACAATTGAGATGTCATCATTTTGATGTGACTTGAAATGAAACTCGTTCAGGTCTACAGCATTGTCATAGGTAGTAATAGGATACATACAACAATAATTGGCACAGGCAAGGATTATGATAATTCAGAAGCATATCATGGCCTATTGTTAGCACACAAAGAACTGCACACCATGCAATCACTTTGATGGATAATGAGGAAGGGGAACGCTTCCTCATTATTGTGGGATTGTTTTGCTTTATCAAACACCTATTATTATTATTGTTTTATTATTTATATAGCGCCAGCAAATTCCGTAGAGCTGTACAATGGGTGGACTAACAGACACGTAATTGTAACCAGACAAGTGGATGCAGAGGAACAGAGGGGTTGAAAGCCTGCTCAATGAGCTTACATGCTAGAGGGAGTGGGGTATAGTGACACAAAGGGTATAAGTAGGGGTAATGAAATAGGTTGCTAGAAAAGTATTCACTGAGAACTTAGTAGGTTATTTTTGGCAGGAAAGGAGTCATGGGGGGGGGGGGGGGAAGGGGAACTAAACCTAAAAAAAAAAGCCACTGAACCATATCCCCCTAACAAATCAATTACGATAATAAGCTATAGTGGTTATAGTTATTGGGAAGCTGTTACGTGATTGATGATAACTGATAAATTATCTATAACGTGCTAGAATTTGCTATAGGTGATTGAAATGCATGAGAGGTCTAATGGTTCTTATCTGCCGTCACATGCTATGTTTCGAGGTGTGGCATGCAACCTTTTGTTTTTGGTTGCCTAGAATACAATATTGTATGAATTATGATGAAAATGATTTATCAACATAAAATAATCCATAACTTAATAATTAGAGGCAAAGTCTCAAACTGTTTTTTGTTGGGGTCACAGGAATGCATACTGATGTTTTTAGCTATAAATCTGTTCCTCTGACATTATATTGCAAAGTCTACCTATAGCAAAGTACTGAATTTTGGCTCAACAATTACATTTTTGTGTAGGACAGGTAAAACAAATAAAATAAACAAATACTGCACTACAGCCATCTATTTTCAGAAAATGTAAGCAGCTTTAGAAATTATATTTTAAAAATGGATACATTGATAGAACGATCCTTTAATGATTCTAAAAAATAGTCATTCCCTCAACATGCAAACCTATGTAATGGAACACTCTGGGCACCAACACAACTGCATTTGATAGGATTTGAAACCATATTCATGCTGTATTTTTCCACTGTTCAAATATCTTTAGTTGTGCTTTCCTGCTTTCTGTAGTATAGTCCTGCCTCAATGTCCATGTCTCCACTTTTCACAAAATGTCTTCCTGACTGAAGGTAACAAATGTATCTCAGCCAATGAAAGATCAGTGTGTGTGACAAGAATGTAATTTTAAATATTAGTAGAACTAAAGGGAGTCACCATGCAAAGTAGACATTACAGTTTATTGTAGAGACTAGTAAGCTGGCCCTGAAAACTCACCTTTTCAATTGACACTATTTTTGTGGTTTTCCATTTCATCTCTGGTACCTGGGTTACATCATAAGGGAAGGCTAGCTACCCCACTGAGCGATCCAAGTATTTGCATGTTGTGACGATACACAACATGATCATTCAATTAATTTCCAACTCCTTCAGATGATCGAAGCAAAGTTCCCTATGTGGCTCAGAGTACTGGGCAAAAAAATGCACAACTCCTGCAAATTAGATATAATGTTTTGAACGAAGTGAGCATGCTCATTTCATCCAATGGCATGGACAGTTTTATAGGAAAGTTAGACTGGAGTTCAAGCTGAAAAAAGGTCAGTTTTCAAAGACAACTTTGTAGTAGTATTAAAGGAACAATGTAGTGTCAGGAATACAAACATGTATTCCTGGCACTAGTGTTATACTTAACATTTAGGTACTCAGCACCCGTACGATTGTATAGAAAGGTGTTTTTAATAACCTTTTTTTCCCATGCTGCACCAGTCCTGCAACTGCTGGTCCCGCCTGGCTCTGCCTCCATGGCTGAGATCATCAATCTTGATGATCTCAGCCAATCCAATGCTTCCAATGGGAAGCATGAGCCAATCAGCATCTCCTCATAGAGATGCATTCCTATGGGGAGCATTCCATGTCTCAATGCAGAGTGTGAAGATGCTGATCTGAGATAGAAAGCACCTCTAGTGGCCATCTGAGTGACTGCGACAAGAGGTGTTACTAGACACCAATGAAAACACTGCCTTTTCTCTAAAAAAGGCAGTGTTTACATTGAATATCCTGCAGGGACAGGCTGTAGATACCAGAATCAGTACATTAAGTATAGTTTAGTTACACTGAGCTTAGCAATCAGGAAGTAACAGGACTGATTGTCTGATTGACAGCCAAGTGGTGTAAAAAGTGCCAATTTCTATTGAATTCTGTAGTTTTTATAAAATGAAAATAAGAGGGCACACTCTTCACACATAAAGCAAACTGAAGTGCTTTTATGGGTCTGGAGTGTTGCTTTAATATGTATAAAAAAACTGAATCTTGCATGTTACATAACAATGTCCATTCTTCCCATATTCTTCTTAGATAGAAGGAGTGAAATAAAGCTCTAAGGCAGATGTTCTCAAACTGTGCCTCTGAAATAGTATATAGCATTGAGATCTATAAAAGGATGTGTTGTGCATAAATGTATGACACACGTAAACATCATGGGACTACACTCCAAATTAGACTGGACATCTGTAAACATTTAAATCCATGAAACTGCTGCAAAATAAATTCTGTGCAATGTAAGCTACAAAGTTGTGATTTAATATACATATAAACTATTATGAATATATAGTAATGGTAAACAACTACTTAAAAAGAAAATATTTCCATATTTTGAGATAGAATGGCAAATACAGAAGAACATATAACATCATATATGCTAGGACTCACTTGGGGTACTTGACATAGTGATGGCTTTAATAATCTACGGCTATATTGACTGAACAGATGCTCAAATTTTAAATTTAAATAGTGGAATCTAAAGCTTGTGAACTTACATACATTGCGATGCAAAATTCACAATTGGTTGTGAAGTGTAAAAAGTTGATGATGTTCCAGATAGAAACATAGAAACATGGATTCCAATCAACATAATCAACATATACAAAGATTATATATAGAATATCAAAAACTGACTGCAAGTGCCAAAAGCAGAACAATACAAAAGGATCCCCAATTCTTATATAAGATAGATGACTGTAAGTATCCTTGAAAGATTTGAACTTTCACAATTTGCATGCACACTGGTCACACACCTCTCCTGAAAGGTAGTGTAAACAGCATCACTTCTGACATTACAGTAAAAACAAATTAATTTCCCCAAATATACATAATAAAGCAAATGGAAGTAAAGATCTAGGAAATAATACAATGTTTGCATAATTAAAATGGATTATAATACCTCTTACCTTTCGCAATTGCAAAGGTTATATTTTTAACAAACAACCTTTGGCAACAGGACTTGTACGAAGCTAAGGGAACTGGCTATTGTGTGTACCTGGTAGCAGATTGCTGTCCAAATGATAAATGGGATGGGATTTACCAACACCACACCCAATATTTAAAAATGTTATTAGTAATGCATATTTATTTTGATGTCCGTAATGTGGTTTTTGACTGAAGGAATGAACCCCTGAGAGGAAGCCATGGCACAGAGCATAAAGAAACACTGTAGTCACTGTAACTGCTGCATCTTATTGAAGTGTTTATAGTCCCCTGGTGCTGTCCTTCCATTCAACACTCAACCATTTTTAATAGTTTAATGCCAAACAAGAATTACCAGCAGGGCCGGCGCCACCGTTATACGAACTAGGCATTTGCCTAAGGCACTGGCCTGCTGGGGCGCCCACCGGGATATTTCCCCCTGTATTGCGGACTCAAAGTTATCTTTTAAGCAGTCTGCCTTCATCCTGCCACAGTGTGCCTGTAGCCACAAATCTTGAGGGGTTTGACGTGCCTAGGTACATCGGATACTTATCACAACTGACCGTGGGAGTGTACGCCCGGTGCTGGGAGAGGCGGCCGGTCTTCCATCCCTGGGCTCACACCTAACCACGAACTGCTCAGAGCCCCGTACCCCCACTTTGGACCGGTGGGGGATATTCCGGCCCCCACTTGGTGTCTAACTGCAATCAGCCTGAGGTGAGGAGAAAAGCAGTACCAAAAACAAGAAACTTTAGGGCCTCATGCTCACGGGAAAGATGGCGACTTTGAGGGAACATGGTGTCATGGCCTCCCACAAGGACCAAATCGAGTGGGCCTTCGGGCACTTCTGGTCACAGCTCTTGGCCAAGCTCACAGAACGGCCGCAGAGAAGAACAGTTATAGATGTCTCCCGACAGTCCACCGCAGCACCTGCACCGAGGCCTGCACTAAAGCCTGAACCGAGGCCTGCACCAAAGCCTGCACAGAGGTCTGCACTAAAGCCTACAAAGAAGCCTGCACCACAGCCTGTATCGAGGCCTGCACCTAAGCCTGCACAGAGGCCCGGACAAAGGCCGGCACAGAAGTGCAATTCCAAGATACAGCATAAGAAGAAACAAAGAGGAAAAGCGCAGGAGGCACCCCGACTCAGGAGACACCGCCACGCAACCCGCAGCCGCTTACCTGAACCCCAGTCCAGAAGGGCATGTTGCTACAAGCGCAGCTCACACCCTCGGGCAGCGTGCAACAAGCTGCCAGCGAGCGGATCCCGTCTCTTTATCCGGACCTCGGATGTGGGAGAACCCAGGACAGGACTGTTCTCGGGACTGGAGCTGGTGGGGTAGCTATGCGGGGAAACAGTCTTTTGACACAGCACCATGAAGGCTGCGTGGGTTAGAGGGCATAGGCTGACCATCCTACTTAAGAGCAGAGTCGGGCTACTACTCCCTTTAGGCCCCAGGTTTCATGCATGGCAGTGTAGTGTATACCCTGAACCATCATCCACCCACCTTACATTTTTAATTGTGGACCACAAGCCTGTTTAGCTCATGTGTGTTTTTCTTTTTCTTTATTTTTCCCCTCATAGTTGGCGCTAGTGGTAACCTAACCCACAGTAGTTTAGCATGATTTATATAGCCACTTACTATGGAGTCTAGATAGATTTGCATATTCTGATAACCTACGTTATAATATACTGAGATTGCTATCTTAATTATCTAAGCGTCTACTAGAATCTATACCTCACTTATACATATCTAACAGTACTTGATGTCAGTTTGAATCAACTGTCCTGCTATCTGTTTTTCTAGACATAGACAATAGTTACTTACTCTTGTTATCTTTTCTACTATAAAAACAAAACTGCAGCAGCATATCTTGTCATTAACATGTACGACACCTGTCATGTCATTCATCAATATTGCTTTGTGTAATTAACTCTGCACTTTGAAAAATAAAGAATTACAAAAAATTTAAAAAAAAAAAAACCATATGATTGGTATAGGTTCCTTTTAAAGCAACACAGTAGTGTTACATATCGGTGTTCCTAACGCTACAGTCATTATATCCATTGTCATCTCAGGCCCACCCGCCTCATGTGTAAAAATAAAAATAAAAAATAATAATAACTCGAATAACTCAACTTTTCTTCAGCGCAGAGTCCCTCAGCAATGCCATGCTTGGTGCATGCGCCTACAATTCCGCCATACAAAGTCATTGTATTCAGTGATTCTCTATGGCCGTCCGTAACAGCACTGCGCATGTGACGTTATGGTATGTTACAGTATGAGAGCCGGTAAGCAGATAGCTTGGAGTCGTGGCTTGAAGCCTCGCTTCTGAGACTTCTACTTAATAAAATAAAGGGGCTTGAGAGGTAGGTTGGGGGGATCGGGGGTTCCGGCACTATAACAACTTTAATAAAGTGAAGTTGTTCGAGTGCCTACAGTGTCCCTTTAAACACTTTCAGGTCTACATAAAACATATGATGCGGTAATTCATCTGCTTGTTATTACACAACTTAAAGATAGATCCTAAATCATGCTTTGTTTTCGTGACTTACACTTGCCTAAGACTTCTTTTTAAGGTAGTGACTAACTAGTCTTTTCGTTATATCTTTGGAATGAAATATTTCTGAGAAGTGTATTTGGGGAATGCACAATGCAGGAGATTTAGAGAGAGAAAATGGAAGCATTTTCTAATTTATTTTCTCTTTATTTGAAAACAGAGACTTTAAATTTAGACTGTTTCATAAACCCGTTGGTCTGTTTTCTGTGGCATTGTTCATATTTCTTTTGTGATGTGATGTGTGTTTCAATGCCATTACTTGGATCAAGAAAAGATATTCTCCCCCATGAAGTGTATTTCAAAAACATTCTTGGCAACATATCGTCAGAGAATGTGAATAATTATTTTTATTATAGTTTATTTAATGATAAACTTAGTCTGTTTTGGTGCTTAATTTCTATGACATTCTCCTTGAGTCCTCTGTATACAGAGTCATTATCATCACATTATAATCGAATATCTAATAATCAAATGCTTGCCTTCTGTAGGTGAAATAGCCAATTTAAAAAAGTAACCGGATCATTCACTAATGTGGGGTTTTAACATTTATAGCCGCCGTAGTATTAAACTGGAAAACAATCTACAAATCAACTGCAGTTTGGCTACTTTGGCTTAAATTTGAAATTCACTTTGAATTCACAAGAGTTCTCACTAATAAACAACCCGATAGTATTAAAAATATACACAGAGAAGTCTAAATATATAAAGGCAAAGTTATACTCAATACCTTGAATTATATCCTATTGAGATAAGCTTCATTGCATGTGCAAGAAATTGTTAACATGTAAATAAATACACAACAGCTAAAATATTTACAGTATCATTAAAAAACGTTAGTATTTAAACATTAGCTACATTTTTCAAATTACTCAGATGTTTCTGAAATTATTATAAAAGATAAAATTGAGAAGCGTATTTACTTTTCACTCATATATAGTATGGTATGGTATCTTGAATCAAACAAAGATAATACGATCTCTTGCCAAGCTTAGAACATTTAGGTTCAATGTCTCTTTTAAGATGGTAAATACAGTAGGCAACTCATATTATTATTACTAGGATTTAATTTATACGTTCTATACATATTCTATTGATAATCATTTTGTGGAATTTCCTTTAGAATAAAAATATTTGTTATGCACCATAAAGTAAGGAAATACAATGAACAATTAACTTAATAAACAATGTACACAAAACAGATAAAATCAGATATATAATGTCGATAAATCAAACTGTTGCAAAAAAACAAAACATAAACCCCCCCCCCATAATTTTTTAGAGTTGAGCCCCCCTGATTTATGAGTTATATGTCCAACAGATATGTCCCAAACTATAATTACCATACTTATTACTGCGTGTTATATCTTCTACACCCTATAAAGAGAAATTGTTTAGATATCTGCCATTATTAATGCAATAACGTCTAATGACAGGCAAGTTTGTTTCTACATTTGCAATCTAGTTATTAATGTGTTTATTTAAAGAACAAATGTCACCTCAAAACTAGCTTTCAATAGAATAACAATTTCATCAAATTTTGAAAAGAAATTACGTTTATGTTTTAAGAAAGAAAAAAAAAAGAGAATAGAAAAATTCATCGTTACCATATATGACAGAATCCTTCAGCCATATACATGAACCTTTGGTCAGACAGTCTTTTGAATTTGACAGCAAGTCTCTATGGTTTTCCCTGCTTCTGTGCAGGGAGAGCAGCTGGGAAGATCACATTAATGGCATATGACATTGATAAACTAACCTGAAAGAAAGAGGTGAGCAGGACCCTGCTCAAGCAATCTTAAAAACTAAAACAAGTAGGTAATACGTGTACAAGAGGTAAACAGCAGTGTAGCCAGAGAACAGAACTTTGCAAATGTGCAGCCTTTATCCATCGAATCTAAAATGTGTGTGGGGTAACTTTAGAGTGTGAAGGTGAAATAGGGTGAGTCAGACTGCTCAAGTACAAATCGTGTGAGGTGAAACAGGGGCAGATCGTTGCAGAGAGATGAAGTACATAGTGAATTCATAAACTTTCCTAAATTGATTTTTTTTTTTAAGTATTTCTTAAAGGACTGGGGGCTAGGGAATTCTATAGGAATGGTGCAATCCTTCCCCATCTTTTACCCATAATTATAGCAGGCTACATAAATTATTCTACCTAGAACAGTTGTAACCTTCTTACATAAAGACAAATTTACCAAAAACACAAAATTAGTTTCCCTTAATATATTAAAATATAGCTTAAGTTATGCACAGACTTGTATAAATTTATCAAACTCATGGATATAATCACAAAGTAAACTTGTTTGGTGGCTGTCAACCTTGCTGCCCTGTTGTGTATTTGTACCCCACCTCATCTAAACTGTAAGCTCGTTTGAACAGGGTCCTCATCTACCTATTGTTCCCGTGTCACTGTGTAATTGTCTAATTTATTGTAAATTCCCCCCACCCCCTTTCATAATACTGTAAAGCGCTGCAGAATTAGTTGGCGCTATATAAATACCAATATTAATAATAATACAGCAGGGAATGGCTTTTACTGCAGTTGTAAAGGTAGAGAGTCCATACCCAGGGATCAACGGGCCAACACACCTTTAAATATATAAATCCCATTGACTTTTTACAAGGCCAAAAAACAGACCCTTCTGTGTTTATTCCACCAGGTGAGAGCACATCTAAATCATATTGTCAAGGTATCTGGCAATCAATGGATCAGTCTAAAGATGTTTGTAAACAAATACTTTGTGGTTATATCCATTAATTTGATAAATTATGCTTTAGTACCTTGATCTTTTCTATACCGGATTTACACATGATGACTTTCTACCATAGTCTTTTCCTGTCTAGAATAAAATAATAGATTTAAAAAAAGAAGAATGATGCAATCCTGGAGTAGTCCAATAAATGACACTTAGAAGTGTGATTGCAAATGAAGTAAAAGCATAGGTCAGTGGCAGAGCTCACTGTTTTTAAGGAGGAATCAACAGATTTTAGCAACATACTGGATATGAGTTGCAAAGGTGAGACCAGGATCAAAGATAGCACCAAGGCAGCAAGCTTGCAAGGACGGACTGACTAAGTACCATCAACTTGCAGGGAAAGTGAAAGAGGAACATCAGCATTATGAGAAGGAAAAGTAAGTGTTTAGTTTTAGAAAGAGTAAGTACTAGAAAGTGGGAGGACATCCAGTCAGAGATTAAAGAGAGGCAAACTGTGACACATTGAAGGACAGCGGGGGAGAGATCAGGGAAGGAGAAAGATATCTAGGTGTCATTGGCATACAGGTGGTAGCAGAATCCAAAGGAATTAATGAGTTTTTCAGGCAGTATAAAATACAGAATAGAAGGGGACCAAGAACAGATCCTTGCGGGACTCCAGCTGAGACAGGACAATGGGAGGAGGTGTCATAGGAAAAGGAGACACTGAACAAACTGCGGGAGAGATAGGAGGAGAGCCACCAGAGGACATTATCACAGAGACAGAGGGATCAAAAAGTTTGGAGAAGAAGGACATGATCAACAGTGTCATAGGCGGAAGATAGGCCTTTGGATTTAGCTGTGATTAGGTTATTTGTAACTTTAGTCAGAGCAGTCTCAGTAAAGCGGAGGGGGCAAAAGCCAGATTGAAGAGGTTTCAGTAGAGAGTTGAATTGAGGAAGCGAGCCCAATGAGTAAAGACAAGTCTTTTTAGAAGCTTTAAGGAAAAAGGAAGCAGGGATATGGGACGAGAGTTGTAAGGGGAAGACGGGTCTAATGATGGCTTTTTTTAGGATGGATACAACAGTAGCATTTTTAAGGGAATTAGGGACAACACCAGATGAAAGAGAGCAGTTGAAGATGTGTGTTAATTAAGGATGGTACAAGACAAGGGGAGAGAGATCTGCTAAGGTGGGAAGGGACAGGACCAAGCAGACAAGTGGTGGAGCGAGAGTAAAAGAAGAAGCACAACCACCTCCTGTTCAGTAGCAGGGGAGAAGGCTTGAAGAGTAGGGAAGGTACTATCCAGGTGCAGTTGAAAGAGAGAGGAGCAATGGGGAGGGGGGTGGGAGGGATTCTTTCCTTAACTATTCAATCTTGTCGGTAAAGTATTATGAACAAGCTATCAGCTGGGAGGTTAGTGGTGGCTTCAGCTGGGCAAAGTAGAATTGAAAGTATCAAAGAGACACCTGGGATTGTGTGAGCATAAACTAACGAGAGTAGACCGAGAAGACATCCCCATCATAATAAGATTGTTCTTGCCTTAGACCTTTTCTAAGAGCTATTTAAAGTCATCAGTTAATAATTAAATTAAAATGCTGTCTCATCATATGCATCTTATTTTAATTGCCATTGTTATGGATGGAAAGATAAAATACATATGTTTTTCTCTTAAAGTTCATGGCCTAAAAGTGATG
Organism: Pelobates cultripes; assembly: GCA_933207985.1. Taxonomy (NCBI): domain Eukaryota; kingdom Metazoa; phylum Chordata; class Amphibia; order Anura; family Pelobatidae; genus Pelobates; species Pelobates cultripes. Next base: position 125,963,930 of record OW240917.1, on the reverse strand, counting down.
TCAGACTTCACTAACTCATTATGTTTTTGTAGCTAACATCTGCATTATTTCTAAACTGGTATGTAAATATTAGCTTCTTTTTTTTTGTTCTGTTAGTACTTATTACCCAGTTTCCTTCGGTTTCTTTCCCAAAAAATACAATGGGAAAACAATTAACAATTTTCCTGCCAAGCCTATGCAGAATATAGCTCTATATTTGTTCTAATCAGGATTTTCGTGACAAAACTTCAATAAACACTAAACGGACATTTAATTCTGAAATTCTATAATCTTGAAAACCATTTTCCAGCCTAATATCCTTACGTAATCAACACATACGTACTTCTTCCTATTCATTTTGAGAATTAAATTGCTGTAATTAAAATACATGTCTTTTAAATCTTCATAGTATAGCTAGTCTGCAGTAATTTAGAATGTTTATTAATCCTTTCGTGGCTCTGTAATATAGTTTTGCAATTTCCTGTTGCTCTCACAGCTTGGATTAGAGATTTGTAAAAACAGAGGGTAAAAGACATTAAGAACAGACAAAAACTTGAGGGACACTCAAAGCTCCATAACCTTTGTAGATTATTTTAATGGTTGTGGAGCGAGGAAGCTGTTCCTTAAAACCTACCATTTAAATTCTTTCAGTGTTCATTTTAAGCTTTTTATCCGGTGCCTGGGTTCCAACCTACGACCCAGTGCTCCGAGCTAGAGATGGAACTGTGATGTGTGCACTTGCAACACAGTTCCTGGAATCAAAGGAGACATTTGAATGGAGTTAGAAGGCTGTGCATATTCATTTTCCATATGGCTTACTATGTCTATTGTAGACCTTAATTACTTACCAATGTACCTTTTTGCTTTAACGTATAAACAAAAAGACCTTTGAGCAGTACTTGGACATTTTGTTAATATAATTAAGAGTTATTTATACTTAACCTTTTGTATTGACTGTTCTGGATATGGCTTTAGATTCAGATTCCTTGTATACACTGATAACACACTATCTGCACAATTACTGCTTTTAATAAAAAATGTTTTTTCCTGTTGATGAAGCCATATGTTTGATGAACTAAATTAAAAGATTACTCCAAGCACTATGACCACTGAAGTCATATGAAGTGATCACGATGCCTGCAGTAAGTATGTGATGAGTTTCTCTGTGAAACACTGCACATACAGAGTTTAAACCCCCTGGGTACAAACAAAGAATGGGTGTGTACACAAACCACAGTGCAAAAAAAAAGGTGATCAGTTAGTAATAAGCAGAAAAAAACCTCCCTGGCCGGGTGGAATTCCCCAAAGACTTCCTCTTGTCTTCAACAGTATAAACACAAAATAGGGGGAAAATCTGCTAAACCAAATAACAAGAACCATACATAGCGTAATACTGTATTTTTAAGTAAACCAAATGTAAAATTCACAAGTGGCCACTCACACTCTTGTAGTAATTAGAAGGCTTTAAAAATGATTTTCTTTTTCAGCATCTATGCCCTTTTGAATTGAAATCTTCCATCTCTATTGGTATCTCTTGAAATAGTTGAAAGGTGTGGGCTCAAGAGAGAAATATAACAAAATTGTAGTGCGCATTCAGAAATAGAATAAAAAAGTATTTAATAACTTACATCAAGGTATAAAACAATTCTCACTGTCACCACTAGGGGTCCTACGCGTTTCGTCCGTATATAGGACTTCCTCAGGGACTTCAGTGACCAGCAATGACCAGAAAACAATCAATAATACAAAACCCTCCCCTCCTCCACCCTTTATACCTCCCCCCAATGTGCACATAATCTTCTATTTCCTTCAGGTTTTCCGGTTTTCGGTCCAGCATTTATGACGTCATTCTATGCGACTTTCATGTATTCATGCGTTCCACCGTGCGTTCCATTGCCGAAACCGGAAGTTCGCCGTAATCAGTCTGTTCTTTTATGTTCCACTTGGGAACAAGAATAATCAGTATGTGTGAACCGGCGGTAGAGAAGAGAACGGGGGTTATAGTTAAATGGTCTCAAATGACACTATTCTATAAAAGAATGGCACTACTTCGTACTGTACAATTGGTAACTATATAAATAAATAAAACATATAAATATATACTCATAATGATGACATTTTATTTAAAGTAAAATAAAGAACAAATACATAAATGAAATAAGTAATGAACCAAGAAAATAAAAAGAATAATACTGAAAAATTAAACAACATATATAAAAAAAAATATTGAAATATATAAAAGGAAAAAATAAAATAAGAATAAAAATAAATAAATATGAAAATAAGAAGTAAAAATGAAAATAAATAAAAAATAGAAATAAAAATAAAAAATAAATAAAAATGAAAATAAAAAATAAAATTAATAATAAAAATGAATAAGTATAAATAAAAATAATAATAACAATAAAAATATGAAAAATATATGAAAAATATGAATATTTTAAAGTATATATATATATATAAAAAAAAAATTATATATATATATATATATATATATATACTATAATCAATACAATTAACATTTCTTAACTAGAGCACACACAGTTTTAAGGTGAGAAAACATGACATCCCAATTTATGTGGTATTTTTTCTTTCTTTCTTTATTTTGTAAGTCATATTGATATCTCCAAATTAATTTCGAAAGATGAATTTAATTTGAAGTCAATATACAAATTTGAAATTGTTGAATTTATTAAATTTGAATATGAGATACAAAATAGAAATTAGATTTAGATTCATTTAAATATGGGATATGACATAAAGCGAGATGGAATTTTATATAGAATTCAATTTAGAATTAGAATAATTAAAGAACAATTAGAATTAGACATTTTAATTCAATTTAATTTTAAATGGGTATGGACCAAAAGGGGTTAAGTTGGTCTTCCAAAATATCCCCTATACATTTTAGAATATCCAATTACATATCTAAGGAAAGAAAGAACTAAGAAAAAACACAGCATTTACATCAATAGATCAAAAGATTTTTATCCTTATTAGAAATTTCATTAGATGTTCTAGTTATTTCTGTATCTCTTTTCAGAAAAAATCTTTTTACTGTCATTTTACAAATGTATTTTTGTAAATCTATATAAGTATTAAAATAGTAATTAATTTCTTGGATGTCTGTTTTTTTGTTGAAAATCAGACTATACAATCAAAATGTTATTTAAAAAAAACTGAGGGTAATAGTTACATTCACCATAAAAGTTGTCACCATGAAAAATGGCTGGAAATCATTCCAAGAAGCCAACTAACGAGAATAAGACGAAATTGCTCTAGAGATATAGATTACCAGGAACAGGCTAAACATCTAAAAAACAAATTTTTAAATAAGAAATATAAACCAGCGTTATTAGAAAAAGAAATTAAAGATATTGGAAGGAAAGATAGAAAAGATCTTTTGAAATCTAATCCAAAGAAAACAACTACTATAAAGGATTATCAATTTTCATTTGTTACACAATATAATACACAGCATTGGAACATTAAAAAGATTCTAACTAGGCATTGGGATATTTTATGTAAAGATCCTATATTGGGAAAAGAACTTCCAAAGAGGGCACCAATAATTTTTAAGAAAACAAAAATCTTAAAAAACATATTAGCTCCAAGTTATGCATTAAAAATTAATAAAAAAGATATTCCTTCAAACATCAAAGGATTTAATCCGTGTAATTCATGTAAAGCTTGCAAAAGCCAAAGATATACACAAATGAGAGAATTTACAAGTACAATTACTAAAGAGAAATTTAAGGTCAAATCCAATATAAATTGTAACTCCAAATGTGTGGTCTACTTGCTACAGTGCCCATGTGTGAAACAGTATGTGGGAAGAACAGGTAGAAAATTAAAACAGAGGATATTGGAACATCAAAACAATATCAGAAAAAAATCAACAAAACACATAGTATCGATACATTGTGCTAATTGTGAGGTATTTAATTGGAAAAACTTTTCCTTCATGGGCATCGAGCGGGTTGACCCCTATTGGAGAGGAGGCAACTTAATGAAGAAGCTCTCACAGAGGGAGACCTTTTGGATAAACAAGTTAAAAACGTTACAACCACAGGGATTAAATTTGGATATAGATATATGGAGTTTTTTTGAAGATTTAAAGGAGATATATGTATGTACACATATATATATATATATATTTTATTTTCCCCTTGCACTATTGATGTAAATGCAGTGTTTTTTCTTAGTTCTTTCTTTCCTTAGATATGTAATTGGATATTCTAAAATCTATAGGGGATATTTTGGAAGACCAACTTAACCCCTTTTGGTCCATACCCATTTCAAATTAAATTTAATTAAAATGTCTAATTCTAATTGTTCTTTAATTATTCTAATTCTAAATTGAATTCTATATAAAATTCCATCTCGCTTTATCTCGTAACCCATATTTAAATGAATCTAAATCTAATTTCTATTTTGTATCTCATATTCAAATGTAATAAATTCAACAATTTAAAATTTGTATATTGACTTCGAATTAAATTAAATTCATCTTTCAAAATTAATTTGGAGATATCAATATGACTTACAAAATAAAGAAAGAAAGAAAAAATACAACATTAATTGGGATGTCACGTTTTCTCACCTTAAAACTCTGTGTGCTCTAGTTAAGAAATGTTAATTGTATTGATTATAGTATATATATATTTTTATATATACTTTAAAATATTAATATATTTTTTATATATTTTTCATATTTTTATTATTATTATTTATATTTATTCATTTTTATTATTAATTTTATGTTTATTTTGTATTTTCATTTTCATTTTTATTTTTTTATTTTTATTTATATTTCTATTTTTTATTTATTTTCATTTTTATTTTCATTTTTACTTCTTATTTTCATATTTATTTATTTTTATTCTTATTTTATTTTTTCCTTTTATATATTTCAATATTTTTTTTATATATTTTGTTTAATTTTTAGTATTCTTTTAATTATTTTCTTGGTTCATTACTTATTTCATTTATGTATTCTTTGTTCTTTATTTTACTTTAAATAAAATTTCATCATTATGAGTATATATTTATATGTTTTATTTATTTATATAGTTACCAATTGTACAGTACGAAGTAGTGCCATTCTTTTATAGAATAGTGTCATTTGAGACCATTTAACTATAACCCCCGTTCTCTTCTCTACCGCCGGTTCACACATACTGATTATTCTTGTTCCCGAGTGGAACATAAAAGAACAGACTGATTACGGCGAACTTCCGGTTTCGGCAATGGAACGCACGGTGGAATGCATGAATACATGAAAGTCGCATAGAATGACATCATAAATGCCGGACCGAAAACCAGAACACCTGAAGGAAATAGAAGATTATGTGCACATTGGGGTGAGGTATAAAGGGTGGTGGAGGGGAGGGTTTTGTATTATTGATTGTTTTCTGGTCATTGCTGGTCATTGCTGGTCACTGAAGTCCCTGAGGAAGTCCTATATACGGACGAAACGCGTAGGACCCCTAGTGGTGATAGTGAGAATTGTTTTATACCTTGATGTAAGTTATTAAATACTTTTTTATTCTATTTCTGAATGTGCACTACAATTTTGTTATATTTCTCTCTTGAGCCCACACCTTTCAACTATTTCAAGAGATAACAATAGAGATGGAAGATTTCAATTCAAAAGGGCATATATGCTGAAAAAGAAAATCATTTTAAAAGCCTTCTAATTACTACAAGATTGTGAGTGGCCACGTGTGAATTTTACATTTGGTTTACTTAAAAATACAGTATTACGCTATGTATGGTTCTTGTTATTTAGTTTAGCAGATTTCCCCCATATTTTGTGTTTAAACTCCCTGGGGTATGTTTATTTGAAAGCATGTAAGTGTGAGCAAAAACATACATTTCTGTAGTGTAAAGCACAGATTGCTGTTTTGTAAATTAATAAAACTAAATTCTATTAAATTCATCATTTTTGGATTTATTGGTTAGGATTGTTATTAAGTTTATTAAGGAACTTAACTGTAATACAAAAACTCGAATGTTATCAAAGCCTCAAGGAGTTTCATTCTCAGGTTAATCAATATGTTCCGCAGGCAGCATTTCGCCTAATAAATCTATGGTAATGTCCAAATGTTCTCCAGTAGTTTGGGGATATACATTGACAATTTTATAAAGAACAACTGTCATCTTTTAAATTTTGCGCATCGTTTTTCTTTAAATGTATGCTGATGTGTAAATGTATTAAACCAAAGCCTTCTTAAAATGAATTAACTAAAGCAGGAAAATAAGCCTTTCCTGTTCTCTATAATGATCAGAGCATTTGTAATTTACTACATAAACGCTGTATTTAATATGACCAGAAATGAGCTTTCATATGTGCCAGATTATATTACACTTCCAAAACTATCCCACAACATTAAGTGCCAAATATATATATTTGTTCATCTCCTGCATGCAAACATATATACAACAAACTACAGAGTTTCTAATACGGTTAAAAGGTTTTCCTAATCCCTTCCCCCATCATTTTACACAGGAGGAGTATATGGCATGTATCAGTTCCACTTAACATAGCCAATGGACCGACCCCATGCTAATGGGTCCCAGAGGATAAAACAGCTGTAAGAGGAAGAGTCCACTGGCTATGCTCTTTTAACCTGTGCTCTCTGTTAAAATATGTTTTGTGTAGCTATTTGTTAGCGTGTAGGCATCTATGTGATTTGTAGAGGCAGAAATATGGTACTGAGAGTGGTGGGATTTGCATGATCTCAGTGGGGGATGAAGTATTTACTAAGCTACCTATTGGGACAGATTTATTCTTCCCTATAAGGTAGCTTAGTACAAAGAATAAAGCTCTATGGAATACAACCTCAGTCTTGAACCAAACTCGAGCTTGTACTAATTTAGATAAAACAAACATACAAACAAAAACAACCCAGATTATATATTACGTATTACACTGCCACTGTTTTAGGAATAAACAGTAAAAGCGTGGGATGAAATTACACAATTTCACAAGGAATTGAACATGATGCAATATTTAAGTGGAGACAGTCTCTTAGATTCTATAATGAAAATAAATCATTAAAATAGTATAAAATTAGACACAAAAAATATTGCCATTCTTTGCACTCACTTAAAATACAGGGCTGTTACCTTGTTTTATACATTCCAGCACATTTTGTATACTGTGCGCAGTGTGACTTTCAATGACCTAGGACAGGATTAGTCGACCTTTTAGCGGCACTGTACCAAAAGAAGGCTTTGAAGTTCTTTGGCATGCTGGTCCTACTTTTATTTATTTTAATAAATGATGTATGTTGCTGTATACTACTTGTTATGTATGCGTGCTGCCGATGCTTTGTAGTGTTGTATTTTTGGGCATGTGGGCCGTTATAATGAGCAGCTTGTGGTACTGTGGTACCTTTCCACTGAACACTGCCAGTCCATAAAGTTTCACATGTACACACACTGCTAGACAATTGCACACAAATTGCCACACTACCAGACTCACACAAACACTGTAAGACTCACTATTACACCCAGAAATTGGCAATGCTGTTATTTTGAGCCACACTCCTTTTTGCTTACCATTTAGCAGCAGAGGATTGGCTTCTCCTGTACAAGTCATGAGAGGAGTTTTTTTTTTTAGATCACTACCTCCCAGTACTGGAAAGAGTAAATTAGGGGCTGCTCCTTAGCCCCTGCTGCATTCGGTCACAAGCATATATACGAAGAAGTCCTACCTCTTGTCAATTAGTGAAGACAATGTAGTCCAGGCACTCGGTGTCTTTTTCAAACAGCATTTTTATTGGAGAAACACAGCAAACACAGCATTGTTGCAATCTACACTCGGATCTTTCTCAAGCTTGATAAAGATCCGAGTGTGGATATAAACGTGCTGTGTTTGCTGTATTTCTCCGATAAACCTGCTGTTTGAAAAAGACCCTGAGAGCCTGGACTACATTGTCTTCACTATATGGAATGGGGGTTTGCCAGCCCTCGGTACAGTGCACTGAGGTCTACAAGTGATGAGAGTGCGGATCCCTCCTTTGTCTACCTCTTGTCAAGTCAGCTTTGGAGCAAATCATCAGATCTTCCCAGCCTGTTTGGATCTGGCAGCCTTGCGTGCCATATACTGCTGACTCCTGACTTAGGACATAACCTTGAGCTACTCCACCTCTTTTGTTCAACTTTTATTAACAACTACAATCTACAATGTATCTTTTAACCAGTTTGCAATCTATGAACAAACATTTTCACCTATCCCCATTCCTTTAAATTTTTACAGTAATCTTGACACTGGATCCTGGGTGGATGACCTGGGTTACATTCATGGAGGTTTCCTGGTCTAATTTCCTACATTGTTGCTAGGTATGACATTACAGGGACTCTCCGACATGGTGGATCATATTTATTGGTGGAGGAGGAAATATAAGGGAATGAATGTAATGAAAAGTCCACACATAGTGAAAGATTCTGGATTCACCAGAATGGTGCTGTGTACTGGGCATTTCTAAAAAGGAACCGTACTTTGTTGTGACACAAAGGTAAATATCAGTGAAGTGGGTATATGTGCTCCTTCCAAAACAGCAAAAATACTTTTGTATTATTATTTAATCTCATACACACGGGTTTCGACTATATCCTTGTCAAAATGTACCAAAATTTTAAATTAGAAGTATTTGACTGACAAACTTTACATCTGCTTGACAACTGTTGCACGGTAAACATTTTAAAAATGTCTAGACAAACTAATGAGAAACACACAGTCATTACATTTTTAACAGTTTTTTTTCTTTTTAAACTATTACACGCGTGAGATTTGCATGGAATTTTTTTTAAACTTGAGAATGAAAAAAGTATTACTCAATGGCCATCTAGAACCAGGCATTCAGCCTTCACATTGTAAAGTGCTATTTATTCATGCGTGTCACTGTATCCAGTTAAAGTGTTGGGGTTGTGTAAGGCTGTGAATGGTTTTAATATGGTGAAATGGGCTGGCAGAATAAAATTAGAATTGCATTTCAACTCTACCATGTTAACACGCACTATATTTTTTTCTCATGTAAACACTGTGCACGTCTTGTGATCACAGTCTTTGTACTGTGGATATATACCCTAAAGCAATATTACATTTTTCTTGCTATAAGTAGTCTACAGAGTATTTCCATTTATTGACGACGCCAGTTAAAACTAGAACACAGGATGGACAGAGGGGTCTGTAAAGTGTTGCTGAATGAGCCTGCAGGAACAAGAGGTGAGAAAGTCAAAAAGGGCAGATAGGCACATGAAGAGATCCAACTTTGAAGGATTAAAGGACATCACCCAGCAATACAAAGAGGAGGATCATATAGGAAATATGAGTCCCCTCCAGGCAAAGGTACAGATATGCAGCTGTTAATCATTTAATTATCCTTGTCACGCAACTAGCAAGTGATTTCCTAGCTGTCTGAAATCCTGTGGCACGGTTTGCTCAAGTCAATCAGCCAAGGAGTCTGCCATTTACACCTACAAAGTAAAACTAATTGCACTCGTGTCATATAACTACAGTAAGTCAGAAATACAACATACAACAAAACAAACCTTTAAAGGCACAATGCACCAAGCAGATTCCTGCAGAAAGGACAGAGTGAATCATTTTGTTGCAGTAGAAACTCAGTGTACATTGTGTTCTTTGGAATACATTAATGTCTTACGTTGTTAGGCTAGTGATATTAAATATATCCTAATTTTAAGAATCCTGGAAGCAAAACACATCACTCTGTTAAAATTTAGAAAACCAATATTTTACCACCAATGATGTCAAAGTGTACATTTTTTTTTAAAAACACATTTGGCATTACTTTCTATGTTTTAATTCGCTGATATCTTTCAATTTAAAAACGCACTTGATGTTAGTCTACGTTCCATTCAATAATAATTTTTTTGAACACTTTTGCATCTTTTATGCAGTAATGTGAGATGAAGGATTTGAAAGTGTTGGATAGAGCTGAGCAGGAACTATCATAGTTGGGACAGAGATCCTAACACAACCATAACATTATGCTTGCAATCCGTAAATTACAGCTAGGTTTCACTTGTTGATGGAAAGTACATACACAGTGTGCAGTGGCAATATGTAATGTTCATATGCTTCCAGTAGACAATTGGTTAATTAGAGCAATATGGCAGCAGGGCAGCACACTTTATGTATTTGCTAACATCATGTGGAACTTGTTGTGGTCTAGGAAAATATGGCCATATGGCAATTGTAAATCTGTTCTCTAAACAGTATATGACAAACATCTAGAAACAGGAAGTTGATAAATACAATGCCAATGCTCATTAATGAGTTTATCAAAGAATAAACACTTTTAGAAGCAGGAAGTTCATATAACGTATAATATATGCTACATATAATTATTGTAATATAATCTCTGAAGGCTCTAGATTCACACCAGGACAGTCCTTTCCAGGATTGGATAGTATCCAGGATAGTATCCAGGGTGATCAATCCAGCAATGTATTAGTGAGCTCTAGTATCAGCGGTACACAACCTTTGTGGGCCACAACACTTACATACAATACAAGAGTAGTGAAAGAAATTAAGAAAGGAATAAATAAATGAAGCTAATGGGAACGCTGGACAACTGTGGTAACTAATCGGTCATTTCTGCCCTCACTTTTTATGTCAATGTTATGTATACTAACCCTTACAAGGTTTTCTGTAGATATACAAACAAATTCTATTAGATGACCAGAGGTGCCTCAGCGATAACTCTGAGAAGTATGTACAAAAGCCCATACAAGGGCTTCTCACTATATACCGGGGGGTCCTGTGTAACTTTCTGGGGTTTGGGTTAGCCGCATGTAAGAGGGACCACAACTGACTGGTTATATTTTAGTCTCTTAAATTTAATTTTGCATGCGTATAATAGGCACCACACGTAATGGAGTGATGTCACTAAAATAATTTCTGCACGCAATCGTTGAGAAGCTGAACTTTTCTGGTTATACCTGCTAAGCTTCTAAATGAGAATACTATACCATGCTATGTTACTATACCATGCTATGAGAATATATTTGCTGTGTTTGTGGGCTACACTGAAGGGTCTATCACACCACAATTGGCTCGCAGGACATGGGTTAAAAAACCCTGGTATTATATTTAATCTTCAGGATTGTTGACTCCACCCACACCCTCTACCTCTTACCCAATTGCTGCTTACTGAAATCCAGTTACAAGAAACTGGAGGCAACAAAACAGCTTGTTGCGGACTTAACAGTAAACTATTACCAATTGAGAAGCTGCACTAATAGCTAAGAGGCGTATGTAGGTTATTTTCCTGCATAAACTAGCAAAACAGCAACAGCCAGGAATCTAAATGTAAAAACGAAAGGTGCCTTAACCAGCTTCAATTAAGTAAAACAAATTATCTTTATTTCTTAATTTCAAAATATTGCAGGATCATAATGGGGGAGGCATTATGAAGATAATACTAGATAACAATAGAGCTCGCCCTATTGTGCCAACATTTTTAATAAAATGTTTTATACATTCAAAGCTGATGGAGGCAACTTCCATTTTTATATTTGGATGTCACCCTGTTGCTGTTTTCCTTCCGGAAACCCAGCCAAAACAAATTAAAGGGACACTATAGACAGACACTTCAAGTGGTCTTGGTGCAGTGGTTAAGACAACCTCTAGTGGCTGTCTACCAGAGAGCCAGTATAGGCTCTTCCTGGACCATAACAGAGTTTTAGTATGCAAAATGACACTGAGTGGAGGGTGGGAGAATGTGAGACGGGGTAGGTACTTGGCTAGGCCCCTGAGGTAATCCAACGCCTTCAAATTTAGCATATAGGAAAGCAGTGATGCAATGCTTTTCTATGGGAAAGCTCTAATGTGCGAGCAGAGCTTGCTGCATGTGTGCTTAAGGTTCCCCCATCAGTGTGACATTGCGGGATGAGGAGATGTATCCAAAAGGGCAAGTGGAAAGAAATAAGGGTTTTTAACCATTTCATGACCAGAGTGGGGCAGACACACTATAGTGTTAGGAACACAGGTTAGTATTCCTAACGCTATGGTTCCCTTAAGCTTGCATCACAAGATTTGAGGTAAGATGAACTCAACACCAGAACCAGACATTATCAAACACATCAGTTAGTTTTCTTGTTAAAATGGAAATAAAGCTCACCTGAATGTTACATTGTTTACGTCTTTCTCTCTCTTTCTCTAATACACAAGCTATTATTTTCTGCTCACCTTTCCCTCCAGACTAGGTTTGTTATTTTGTCAATTATTTGTATCTTCTGCCTGCCTTTTTCAGAATGTTACATATGTAGGCATGTTACTACTATGTTCAGCAGTTCATATATTATTATTATATAGCACCAGCATATTCCGTAGCGCTTTACAATATTATCAAAGGGGGAGATTTAACAATAAATCAGACAATTACAAAAACTTACAGGAACAATAGGTTGAAGAGGGCCCTGCTCAAACAAGCTTACAGTCTATAGGAGGTGGGAGATAGCAATCAAATAAGGTGGAGTGAAGCAGAGCTGGAGGAGAGAATAGAGTGCTCGCTTTTAGGAGAGAGCAAGAGACAGGTACGTGAGGTAGAGGTTACTCTGGGAGGCCATAAGCTTTCCTAAAGGGATGGGTTTTGAAGCACTTTTTAAATGATTGAAGACTAGGGGAGAGCTTGATGGATTTTTTTTTTAGCATTCCTTCAGGGAGAAATTTGCACTTTTGAATGTTTTTTAAAGGGACACTGTAGTGCCAGGAATACAAAGCTGTATTCTTGGCACTACCGATCCCTATGCCTCCCCCCTCCCGGTAAATACCTGATCCCAGCGCTGATGCCCTCGGTTGAAGCTCTGCCCCCTCCTCTGCAAATGCCGCGTGCACATTAGACCTCCCCATAGGAAAGTATTTTATCAATGCTTTCCTATTGGGAAACTCTGACGCTGGAGGTCCTCGTGCAGAACGTGGGGATGTCCAGCGTTAGATAAAGGACCAAAAGTCTGTTACAATTCCGGAAGCGCCCCCAGTGGCTGGTAGACAGCCACTGAGGGCAGACTTAGTACTGCAATGTAAACATTATAGTTTCTCTGGAACTGAAATTTTTAACATTGCAGCACTAGGTGCAAAAGGGACACAGCACCCAGACCACTTCAATGAGCTGAAGTGGTCTGGGTGTCTACAGCGTCCCTTTAACTCCTTTGTTGAGATGAACCAGTTAAGAACAGTGAAACATTGATTTTATGTACGTGTAACCATTTCTTTGTAAGGCTTGGTGGTATGATTGCCAGGTTATAATGTTGATTGCTTACAAAGCTGAAGACTCCGGGCACAGTATACAAAACCTTTGCCAAAATATTCTGAACATATTGTTACCTACACATCACCCTTACTTAATTTGACTGAAAATCTCTGTGGGAGTAAACAATGTACTCTGTGGGAGTAAACAATACACTAGAAAATAATAGCTAGTGTATCAATGCATATATCTCACATCATTAAAGGGATACAGCAGACAAGAAGTGACCTATTTTGTATGCATTATATAGAAAATTAATTAAAATGCATGCAACAAAAATAAAAAAATCAGTTAAAAAAAAAGAATGCATACCTATCTTAACATACATACAATTTCACCAATTGCATAGGTAGATGCTAGAGAAGGCAGACCTCTCCCACAAAGAACCTTCCGTTAGGAACCCCAATTATGTTATTTCCTAATCTCACAAACATAGCAGGGTTTTTCTCCAAAGCAGGAGAAAGGTGGACGTCCAAGTTGTGCATGCAGTCTGCATATATCTCACACAAAAGGTGACAGTGGTTTTAGCTAATCACTACAGTCATAAACCATTTTTTAGCACGGAGACAGGGAGCAGTGCACTCTCTGAACCATAAGCTTTGCAATGAGGTAAAGTTGGTAAGGTTGTTAAAGTACCCCAATAAATAAGTACTTTTGCATATGCACCTGTATGAGATCAGATTAGGCTTTTTACAAAGGCACAAGAAAAAAAGTCTGTAACTGCAATTATTTTATTCTTTAATATATATATTTTTTTATTATTATTTATTTATTTTACCAAGGACCACTTTTATATAGTATTGATAACATAATGCACAGGAAGATGAAAAGCTTTGTACACATTTGGTACTACAATTAGATCACTATTTAGTTTTGTTGCAGGGAGCAGCATAATATTTTATTGCGGTAATAATTTTACACATTAGTGCTGACCTTGATTTTGCTGTAATAGCACTACATTTGTTAAAAAATATATTAATTTGTTAAATATATGTTTTTATACATAATCCCAGTTGTATTACTGCTGTAGATCATGTCAGATCATGTCATGCAGGTAATGGACCCCTTGGTAATGATGAGGAAATTCTTGAAGAAAGGTGGCGTTACCACTTAATCTTGTCATATTATACTATCTGGAAACATTATAAACTGACATGCTGGGCTGGGCGGGTGGCTGGCGAGGGAGCACTTCCTCTGAGCGGTCTGCTCAGCTCCCTCCCACGCCGCAGAGTGAGGCTGGGAGCCAGAATATGACGTTAAATTAAAAAATATGCCTAGGGCAGCACAAAACCAGTATACACCACTGCACTGGGCAGCACAGCACATTATTATATGAGCTTGCACTGAGAAGTGGGCACTAGTACCATGCAGAAAGCACTTTAGCTCTACGTCCGTGTTTTTCCAGTTCTGCCCACTATTGGCGTTGCCAGTGACATGGGTAGCATCACTGCTAATGCCCCTTAAAGCTCTGCCCACGCCAGCCCGATTCCCAAGATCAGATTGTTTTGAGGTATAGGTAAACAAAGAGAGACAAAGAGAGACCCCTTGATACAAACACTTGATACACACATACAGAGCCACAAACACTAACAGATATACACAGATACACACAAATAAAATCACAAACACTGACACACACACATAAATACTCTCACAGAGTCCAGTTCTCCTTGCTATGGTATAAACTTTAAATGTCTCTCCTGGGCAAACAAGGCATCCACGCAGCCCTGTGGAAACTACTGGCAGTGTTAGTGAAGCCAAGAAAGGCCCCATGATGCACGCAGCTGATGTAAACTGATGCGGTTTCACTGGCTGCAAAGCTGGTAGTTCTGCATCTGGTTAAACTATTTCTCTAACACAAGATGAGAACAATAAAGGTCTATTAATTCTTATTATCTACTGGAATAAATATGAATATTTCAAAATCAGATTACATATTATAGTACCTGGAAATATTATAAAGGGTTTAAACTCTGTAAAAAAATATATAGCAGGGGGGTGGTTAAACTATTTCACTGATTAAAACATATGATAGGAAAAAAGTCTACCATTTCCTTTTATTTGCGAGGTTTTACTGAGATCCAAGTTAAAAGCTTGAATAAATTAGAATTATATATATATATCAGATTACAGGTATCAACACAAATAAACCATGCCTGGCTAAGGATGGTAGGATGGACATTCAGCCCAATTCACAAACAGTGAACACAGAGTGGCTTCAATCATATGCGAGAACTGCTGATTTTGTCAGCTGCTGAGATTAATGGATTTGGTACATACACAACAGAAACAATGCTTTCACTGACTTTAAATGGCTGACATCCAATGCATATATACTTCAGCAAAGTGCAAACAGAGAATTAACAGATAGAGAGTCACAGCAAAAGCTACAGAGCAGATACCTCCTCCTTCCTCCATAATTGTGCCATGAATTACAAATTTACCTTTATTTCTGCTTTTGCCATTGCTGTAGCATGGCTTCACGTCACACAGAAATACCTGGCATGCCATCAAACTCTGAGGCATGGCAGGCACAAGGTGTTCCTGCGATTGCTAGTGTTTTTGATACAAACATCCTTCCTGCATTAGTCTATTGGTGATTGTAGTAAGGAATATGCTCACTGCCAATTTACGTAATATTTGAAACTCAAACCTGTCTGAACAAATTAACACACTAACCACCTGTAGCTTTTTTTCTTTTTTTTTAACACCGGGACAAGATGGAAAATTAATAAAAAAAATAATGCTGTTGCACTTGTGTGCATACATGTCATGCTTTCATGTCATGTAATTACAGGATTTTGGGGTGTTTTGAGCTATGTTTAATCTAATGATAAATACATCACACACAAGGTTTTTTAAATTTCTAAATTCTTTATTTTTGTGTTTGGTGGAAACAAAGGTAAGGCAGCATTCATGAGAAAAGTAGAGTTGGATACGCCATGTTAGCGCAGAATAGGTGTATACAATATACAACACTTTTTTTGTAAACAAAGCAAGATGATGTCACAGCGCAGATTGAGAATAACAGTTTGGTGTAAAGTTAATTGGCTGTGTGCATATGATAAGGAAATCAAGGACATGTTTTAGTACGCAAGCTATGTGTTGCAATTAAACTGAGTATTAACAGAGTGAAAAACAAGGCAAGTCGTGTATGTCTAGCTACCGGAGTTTAGGCAGAGTAGTGACTGGGTGAGAATCACCATATGATTACAAGAGTGCTAGGTTAGCTAGCTCTGTAGAGTATATGCAGATGAAATGGTCAGATAACTGGCTTGTTTGTAAACTAAAATTTCAAGATAAACATATTTACAGTTAAATTAAAGAAAAAGTGATCTGAGAGAGTGTGTCTCGAGTAGGGATCGACCGATATTGATTTTTTTAGAGCGGATACCGATAATCTGTAAACTTTCAGGCCAGTAGCCGATAATTTACTGATATTCTGTACAATTTTGAAAATATAAACTATTTCTAAAGGTAAATGCACAAAATATACATGCAACATGTAGTGGATGCAGTGTGTTTAGACAGGGGAGTTGTATGTGTAGTGGATGCAGTGTGTTTGTGTAGTGTGTGTGTAGTGGATGCAGTGTGTATTTGTGTAGTGTGTGTAAAGTGAATGCCGTGTGTGGGTAGTGTGCATAAAGTGAATGCAGTGTGTGCACAAAGTGAATGCAGTGCTAGTAGTGTGTGTATAGTGAATGCAGTGTGTTTGTATATAATGAATGCAGTGTGTGTATATAATGAATGCAGAGTGTGTGTGTGGCGGAACCAACCTCGCCACTATGCACTGGAGAAGCCTGGTTGCCAGCCTCCTGCCATGGCCCCTGGGATGTATTGCCCTTTAAAGACATGATTTGGGCATAATGGATTTGTGTTGTGCTGCTGCTAGCCCTTTTAAGAACCATCTGGGGACATACTGTGGAGTTACTGGGTGGCCACCATTTCCTGTATCAGAAGCACATGGTGAGAACAATGGATGGCGGCCATTTTAACTCACAGACACTGTGTGGACTTTTCAACACGGTGCCATCTCGCCAGTATTTGTTGCACAGAGACATCGTGCGGTGGTTTTGGACTATACAGCAGGGGACACATTATACAGTGATTGTTTTTATTTAGCCTGTATATGTTCTGCAGAATCTGCATTAAACTGTATTTTCCAAAGTACTGAACGGATCTGGGTGAATTTTGGATATGTGGTTCACCCAGATCCCCCAGTTCCAAGGATATACTTTTTATGGGGTTATTGCATGTTTTGGGGTCCCTGTGATGTGTTTTATGAAACTGTATTTCTCTGGCTGTGATAATTAGATTACCCATTGTGTTCAGTAATCATATCACAGCCAGAGGGGAGGATTTTGTGTGGGAGTGTCTGGGTGTATTGTATGGATTGATTGGCTGTTTTGTAACGCCCTGTGGGCTGTACTATGTTTGTGGATTGGGAATAAAAGAGACTGTATGTGACAGTACAGGGAGTTCCTGTTTTAACCCTCAAAGTGAAGTGTCGTCTCATTATTGGGGGAAGGATTTATTGTATGCTGTTTCAGTTTGACTGCTAGGAGAGTAAACCTATTCGTATGGTTCCTATTCAACTGTCTACAGCATTCATATGCTTGAGAGAAGGTATACGCTTCTCTGGTTCGGTGATTGTGGTGTCTGCTGCAGTGCTTGGAGTTCTCAGGAAGCGCTAGGAGCATCTTTCAACGGAGGTACCCAGTCGGGGTGCCAGGCGATCCGTTACAGTGTGTTTGTGTAGTGTGTATATAATGAATGTAGAGTGTGTGTGAACTGTGTGTATGGTGAATGCAGTGTGTGTGTTTGTGTAGTGTGTTTGTGTAGTGTGTGTATAGTGAAAGCCGGGTTTGTGTAGTGTGTGTATAGTGAAAGCCGTGTTTGTGTAGTGTGTGTATATAATGAATGCAGAGTATGTGTGCATTTGTGTAGTGTGTGTATAGTGAATGCTGTGTGTGTGTGTGTTTCTGTAGGGTGTGTATATGAATGCAGTGTGTGTGTGTGTGTGTACATGTGTTTGTGTAGTGTGTGTGTATATAATGAATGCAGTGTGTTTGTGTAGTGTGTGTATATAATGCAGACTGTGTGTGTGTGTGTTTCTGTAGGTTTGTGTAAAATTTGTGTAAAATGAGGGAGGAGTGGGGGCATTTTTTATTTTAATTTTTAAATATTTTAAAAAAAAAGAATTGTCCCTCCCCCTCTCCCTGCATGTTACCTGGCCAGGGAGGGGGGATATAGCATTCCCTGGTGGTCCAGTGGCATGGACTGTGCAGTGGGGGGCCCAGCAAGCGCTTACTTACCTTCCCAGCAGCTCCCTTCTGCTACCTTGTGTAAATCTCGTGACCTGCGTGCTGCGCGGAGCGTTGCCATGGTAACATGTGGCAACGCTCTGACGGCCGCGGGACTCGCAAGATTTAGACAGGGGAGCTGAAGGGAGCTGCTGGGAAGGTAAGTAAGCGCTTGCTGGGCCCCCCAGGACTACCGGGCTTGTAATGGACTCGGCGGTCCTGGTATGTATTATCGGCATTGTCGGTATCTTTATAAAATACCAAAAATACAGAATATCGGCCAGACCGATAATCGGTCGATCTCTAGTCTCGAGGAGTAAATACTAGTAGAGTTGTGACACGCTATGGTTTGTAGTGCCCCGAACCAAGGGGGCCACGGGGTGAGGTGGAGGGGGGAAAAATGTGAGACGGGGTAGGTACTTGGCTAGGCCCCTTTCACATGGAGTAAAACCACTTTCCAGGCCTCAGCTCCCACCCGCTAAGGGTGTTTTTTGTTGCGGTTACCCATTTGGAAATGTCAAGCTATAACATTGCTAGAAAGAAAACATTGGAAACTAGGGTGAGCCAGGGTGTAGTCGGAACAGCCTACAAAGAGAAAAAGAAAAAAAAGCGCTTGTTGCGCTAGTGACCCATAGCACAGTCATGTCCCAGAACTCGTAGACGGGAAGTCCCGTGGGGTGTAAGCGACTACATTTGTTGGGTCCCAGGTATGTGTTCCTCATTGGC
This sequence comes from Pelobates cultripes, assembly GCA_933207985.1. NCBI lineage: Eukaryota > Metazoa > Chordata > Amphibia > Anura > Pelobatidae > Pelobates > Pelobates cultripes. Next base: position 125,944,639 of record OW240917.1, on the reverse strand, counting down.
CACTTGCCTCCCTGTTAGGAGCAGGCAGTCCCAATGCTCTCAGCAGTGTAGGCGCCTCTGCCGCGGAAGCGATGCTGTGACCTGTCCCGTTGTGGGTGACCATGAGGGTTCGTGAGGTAGTCCATTTGTATGTGACTCCTGCGGTTCTCAGTTGGCTCGTGATTGGAAGGAGTGTTTTACGCCATTGCAGGGTGGACCTCAACAGGTCCTGGTAAAAGGATAAGTCAGTACCCTCGAATGAGTAAGGTGTCTGGTTTCGTAGAGCTGAGAATAGAGCCCTTTTGTCTTGAGCGAGGGAGCAGCGTACTATGATGTCGCTTACTGTATTCGTTGGAGCCCTGGGTGACTTTGGTAGGCGGAACATGTCGTCAAAAGCAAGCTTTATGGCTTGTGTCGGTGGTAGCAGCGAGGCCACCAATTGCCTCAGGTAGTGTGGTAATTCTTCCCTGGTGCCAAATTCGGGTACCCCTCTTATTTTCAGGTTGTTACATCTGGAGCGATCCTCCAGCGTAGCAAGGTGCATGGAAATTGCTTTTTGGACACTGTGAGTCCTTCACATTGGACATGTCTTGTCTCACGTTCATGATGTCCTCTTGTTGCTTTCACCCTGTCTGTAACCGCCTGTAGGTCTGCCTGGATAGCTGCTATGTCGGTGGTTAGCGTTTGTCGGAAGTCATTGAGGATGTCTTTAATGTCCTGTTTAGTGACCAGGGCTGAGAAATCTGGGGAGCCTGAAGTTGACTGTTCTGGTCCCTGTGGCAGGGTGAGGGCTCAAGGGTGGTCTGGTGTGTGACTCCTCAGGGGTCTCTTGATCTTGCCAGGCCGCCATTTTGGGTAGGGCCTGTCTCTGTAATAGACATCGTGGGAGTTGGTTGGTGTAGCAGGAGGTGGCTTCTGAGAGCGTCTCCCCGTGTTTGGGTGCTGTTCTGGGAAAAGTCTGTCTTCCGGGTGGCACTGGAAGGGGATGTGCCTCAACAATTCCTCCAGAGATTGGGAGATGGTAGGCCGCTGGCTGTTTCTGCCCAGAATTAGCCTAAAACGGCATGTGTTGATACAGGAAGCCGCTGTAGGGTAAGTGCTGGAGCTGAGATTGCTGGATGGGCTCTGTGAGATATTTAGCAGATTGTGCAGAGTACCATGGGAGCTGCCGGGAATGATGTCTGCTCCGTTTCACGGTTAAGCCCCGCCCCTTTTATGGCTGGTTTTTTTTTTTTTTTACGTTAATCACTCTTAGGACGTGGAAGGATTGCAATAAAAAAGGCATTCTCAAAACTTTCACATAAAGTGTACACACATTTTTGCAGGGACAAGGCACTCCATCATATTGGATTTAAAATGAGCAATTATGTTGATAAAGTAGATCTGGTCATTATGTTTTCATTATGTTTTCCAGTGTATTTTGACCCATAAATCAAGCCATTTTTATACAAACACCTTGTATTTTAAGAGATCCATAGGCGATGTAAAGTGTCAAAAACAGGGGCTTCAGCCGAACGGTAAATTTTATGGCTCATTCCACACATAATGACTTAATGTTACCCACGCCCCCCCAATCCACACCCTATGTCCAAACCTTACAAAATCCAAATTTGATGCTTGAAAGTGGCATGGTCACAAAATATGTAAGACTAAACCAGACCAGGGCTTTCTATGACAAACTTTGGTCCAAACCTTCTTCCCCTTCTCCCTCCCCAGTGTCTCTGAAAAGAGCAAAAGTTACTACAAAATTTACTGTGCATGTGTTGGTTAGATATAAATATCATTCTGGATATTAGTTAGCTCAAAAATAGAACAGACATAGTATAAAATTGTACGGTACAAACTGAAATTTAGTAGGCCATTCACAAAATTCATATACACACGAATTGGACAGCTAAATTGTCATTCCACAATGGTGTCACACACAGAGGGACAATTCTTATAAGACCAGTGTTCTGCTCTCAATCTGCTCAGGATTTTGTTTTTTTCTTGTTTACTACTTTAATTCAATCAATTGAATTTCATTCTTAAAATCTGGTCATCTTAATCTAGTACATGCAAACTGACTGTGACTCCAACTGTGGACAAATTACCCCAGCCTACCTACACATGTATATATATATATATATGTGTGTATGTATATACATATATATACACCAATGTATGTCCCATATTGGAGTACAGTCAGTACAAAATGACAAGTTTTAAGCAACAGTAACTTTTACAAAACGTTAAATTAATATTTTCCCCTAGACCTAATATTTATAGCTGCTAATGTGCAAACATAACTCACTTACAGGCTGCAAAAAAAAACAAACTATTATAATTTAATTTATTCTGGGTGTTTGCATTGATCTATAAACAATGGTAAAAATATATGTCTATAGCCCTGCCATTGATATCAAAAGCCATAATGGCTATAACAGAATGTTCATCTAGATTGCCGTTACTTCCTTTGCATTAGGATGTCCATGTTCAAGTGCAGTACTTAGACTGAGCCACATTGTATTTTGTTTTTACTCTTGTGCTTAAAATGGTAATTCCTGTTTATTTAAGGAGCAACTTGGGTGGTATATCTCACATCTAGACACATCTGAATGTCTGGTTTTCGTTCTTGTAGCATACATGTTTTTCATATTATCTATACTTTTTACATTATCTATAAGCATGCTCCATTGTACAAATTGTGTGTGGTCACCTATTTTGAGAACAAAATAGTAGTAGCACGAACAACACATGGATTTTTCTGATTCTGGGTAATATCAGTGCATTTAATTACAATACGTTTACAGTTTTTCTTGACATGGTGACGTAGATTTCCCCCATATTCACTCAGTGGTCTCAATCATGGGCATTTTTTAATGCATGTAAGTCCTAATCTTATTCTAGTACATCTTCTCAATGGCTACTCCAACGTCCATGACCATGTCTGCCTTTAGAAGTGGTCATGTAGGAATCAATCTGCATGTGCCATATTTCATATTGAACTTGTTGTGCAAGGGTTTAGTTACATCTCCAGAATACGTGACTTAATCAACCCGGAACTTTGTTCCAGACTGACTAATGTGAGTCCTGTTAAAAAACAAAACAAAGCTTCTGTCGTCAGCATGCACGGTCGTTGGTTTCTTCCCTTGTGGGCAGCACTGTGTGGATAAGCATGTAAGACTGTGTGCATGTAGCTCCCACGTACAATCCAATATGCTACAGTTTATTTTTTATATGCTTCCATCCCTCCATAATGTCAGGCCTCACTATTTTGCGCCACATATTTATAAGTTTCTACAACTTTTGTAAATTTTTTGCCTATCCACTTGTTTACTCTCTAGGCAGGAGGGTATTAGAGGCAACTTGAGCTGTCACTCAGCTTATCACTCCGCTTGTGACCACACACTCTCACTGCACATACACTCAAGTTTCAAAATTGCTTCTGTATGAAACTGTGAACCGGAAGAGGATAGCTCAGCATGATGAAAGAGTAGACTTTGAAATGATCGGGAAGAACATGGCCTAGCACTGGATTCAAGATAAGCTTTAACTTATTTCTAAATGTTTTTCACTAAAAGTGGCGGGGGAGACTCGGTAATGTGTGTACAATATAAGAGAAGAAAAATAATGCTGAAAACTAGGAGTAACCCTTTAATGCATTTAGGAGATTCTGCCTTGCCTCATTCAATTGGTCACTGTGTATCGCTATCAATGATCTATACAGTTTAAGTCATCTAGTTATAATCCAATTTCTGATAAGTTCAGTATAGTAGTTAGGGAGTAATGAACTTAAGTTCATAAAGTTCAACATTTCCAGGTCGCCCTGCTGCTGTTACACAGGTAGGGGAACAATTAAAAAAACAACACATCCTTTCCAAGTAGTAAATTACACAGCTTTACTGCCCTTACTGTTTAGAATTATTTCCTTTGTTCAAGGACGAAGCAACAGGAGATGACCCTGTGTCATTTTTACGGCCATGAGAATAGACTGAACTAAGAAACTATTGTACTTGCTTTGAACATAAAATATATCCCCTTTTCTGCATGTCTTTTGTACTATAAACCTATGCTGTGTTTACTTTTAAATAAAATATATCCTAGTATTTCTGGCCTCTTTTAAGATAATAATGATAATTAAGAAAGGGAAAATCTCAATTTCTCCTTGTTCATCTATTTTATTAACATGGTACTTTGTTAATGGGCCTAGCTGTGACCTAGGGCTGCAAGTGCTAGGCAGTCCAGTTGGGGAGATCAACATCCACTAACTGAACGCATTTCAGATTTTAGGTATAGAAATCTCCCTATTTTCTATATGCGGGAGGAAGGGATGTCTGCTCACAGGAGGCAAGGGAAAGCACTACACTGCCTGTAGCACAGAGAAGCTCACTGCGCCTCTGGATGACAGGAAAGCCACTCCAGCACAAAGGCAAGCAAAGAGGTTGGTGGCTAAAATATAGCTCACATGGTGGTACCAGTGTGCGCGCGCTAGTTCTTATATGTATATGACAGTGCTTGCTTGTATTGCAGTATGTATCTCTGCGTTTGTGTGTCTGTATGTGTGGCTGTGTATATGTGTGTGGCAGTATGTATCTCTGCATTTGTGTGTCTTTATGTGTGGCAGTATGTATCTCTGCGTTTGTGTGTCTGTATGTGTGGCTGTGTATATGTGTATTTCAGTATTTATCTCTGCGTTTGTGTGTCTGTATGTGTGGCTGTGTATATGTGTGTGGCAGTATGTATCTGCGTTTGTGTGTCTATATGTGTGGCTGTGTGTATGTGTATTGCAGTATGTATCTCTGCGTTTGTGTGTCTATATGTGTGGCTGTGTATATGTGAGTGGCAGTATGTATCTCTGCGTTTGTGTCTATGTGTGGCTGTGTGTATGTGTATTGCAGTATGTATCTCTGCGTTTGTGTGTCTGTATGTGTGGCTGTGTATATGTGTGTGGCAGTATGTATCTCTGCATTTGTGTGTCTGTATGTGTGGCTGTGTATATGTGTATTGCAGTAAGCAGAGGCGTAACTAGAAATCACGGGGCCCCGGTGCGAAAATTGCCCTGGGCCCTCCCCATACGTCTAACAAACAAAGCCTTTCTTTAAAGCCTAGCTCTTACAGATTATTTAATCAGCACATGCTGTGACTAGCTGAGCCATTACTTTTTGCCATTAGTTGTCATGCCAGTTTCAATAACCTTTTCCTTTCAACACACCTTCCTATTCATTTATCAGGCCTCTTGATTCCTACTTACTATTTGTGAATTGTTACTCCTCCTAGTAGTACCTTTTAACATGTGTAGGGGATATCATAGGGCAGTCAGACTATATTTTCATTCATTCATCCAATTAAACTCAGAGTTTAACCAGTCATCATGTAGCAGGGCCGGCACTCCCTCTAGGCAAACTAGGCGGCTAGATTATTGTGAGTATGCCCCCCTCCACACATGCAGACACACACACATATACTCAGACACACATATACAGAGACATGCATACAAACAAACACAGACATAAATACAGACACAAACACACACACAGACACATATATACAGACACACACAAACACACAGACACATACATACAGTCACACAAATACACACAAATCTAGAGAAACATTCATACAGACACACATACATACATACAAACAAACATTCACATATACAAAATATTTTAGTTACCCTCCTGTTTCTAACCTTTTAGGTGCAGGAGGGTGGCTTCCCTGGGGTCCAGTGGTGGCTCAGCCTGAAGGGAGTCAGAGTTTCCACTCTGACGCCCTCCTCTTCCTCCCGTATGGCTCCCGTTGTAAGCTGGGAGGAGTGATGGGGCAGTCACTTCCTCCCAGCTCTGAGGTCATCTTAGGGGGCCCGGTCATGCTGTTAAAGCACCACAGCGCTGACCGGGCCCCATGGAAATACATAGCCATCGGGTGGCCCTAATAGCATGGGTCACCCGATGGACCCCTTCAATGTGGCCCCGGCGGTTATACCGCGGGCTGGAACATATAGTGGCGGTCACCGCGGTCGCAGGAGTCCGCGGGGCGCCGGGCCCAGTTGCAGCTGCGACCTCGGTAGTTCCGCCACTGGCAGCATGTATCTCTGCGTTTGTGTGTTTGTATGTGTGGCTGTGTATATGTGTATTGCAGTATGTATCTGTGAATGTGTGCATCTGTGTGTGATTTTGTAAGAGAGTTAGCTGGTGGTTAGAGTGGTCTTTAAAATACAATTGTAAAGCATTCATCGTTTACATAGCACTCACACAATATAATGTCCTTGGACGTGTATCTTAACAAACCAAGGTGAACACCAACATTTACACAATCCTGCTGGAGATTTAGATATTTGCTTATTAAAGTTGATCTGTCATCTTTTTATTTTTATTTCTTACAGTCTACCTTAAAGGGAGACTTCACTGCCCAAATAAATAAAAAAATTATTATTATTTAGTGAGCTGAATACATCAACAGCTAACTGTGCAAATACGTACAATATTTGGAAAAAAGGCAGCATTCATAAATTATTCACTGCATGTTAATTCTATGATTTTTTTTTTACTTTACCTGTAATTTGTGGTTCTTTGATTTTTTTTTTTTTTACTGTTTTAATATAAATAACCCTGTTGAATGCTCAGTTTTTAAAAACTGGCACTCACATTAATAGTTTTTTTTTCCATAACAAAATTCAATACTACAATCCCTTCAGATTAGTATTACTTTAAATTGAGATTTTCTAGTTTTTTAACTGCCACTTGAAAAGTTTTTCAGTGTAAAGGTTGCCATTTTGGAAAAACGTTGCAATTTTCAACCCATCAGGCAAAGTAGTGAAAAAAACTAAACAAAATAAAGCTTCAGAGTGTATGCAATTTCAGCCACCATTATTCAGAATGTGATTTACCGAGAAAATCACAGATTTACGCTGTGTAGAATAATAGTATATTGTCCTTTAAAGTCTCTGATAACACTGTGTGTTTAAAAGGCTTGTGGCAGCATACCCTCTCAAGGATGGGATACTACCGCCAGTGGTCGCCCCTTCCTAGTTGTGCCCAGCTCTAGTGTGAGTAAAGCTTCTAGCCAGTGATTTTAGTCGCTTGCAGAAGTGCAATCGTGGTATCACGAGACACTAGTCGAGGTTTAGTGAAGGGTGAAAATAAAACAGTTTATTTCAGGCAGGATACATGGTATTTATCACAGACCCCCAGCATGGGGTCTCCATTCAAAGTAACATGAGAACATATGCCTGCCCAGGCGCCGCTGTGGAAGCCGAACACATCCCAATACATCCCCAAATAGCTCATGGTCCCAGATATGATCCCTGCAAATAGCAGAGCTATCGGATAAACAGAGCCCGAGAAATTGTCGTACAAAGTCTGGGCTTGAGACTCTGTACATACCCGAAAATAGCGCCACAGGATCACTTGGTTCTGGCCGATGATTCAAATTTCCAGTCTAAACTATGCGGCTGCCAATCAGGAGAAAGGCCACGAACCAATTTGTACCAATCGGCGCTCAGGGAGGAGAGATGTCTCGCAGGTCAATCGGGAGAAAGGGTGCAAAACCAACTTGCACCGATCGGCGCACTGGGGATGGCATTCAGTGACGGTGTTCCGTCACACGGCCCAAGAAAAAAATAACTAGATATTTTTTTAATTCCATTTTTATAGAAAACCAAAATGATTTAATAGCAATTAAAGCAAAGATACCAAACATAAAAAACAACAGAGGGATATTTATAAAGTAAGAATTCCTTCAATGTCAGCTATTTTGGTCTAAAATTAGAAATTTACTTTGAATTCACAATTATAACTGTTTAAGAAATACTTGCATTTTGGTATACTACCGTCTTCTTGAAAGAGGGAGAAAGAGAAACATAAAGAGACGGAGAGATAAAGGGAGAAAGAGAGAGGAAAAAAATGAATTCTTCCACTTCCCTCTTGGATATGTGTCTATATTTCTCCCTCTTCCATTTTCTGGGATCTGAATTTTAGATTTCTGTCATGGCATAACAACAAGGGAAAAAGTACTAAACCCTTGTAACAAACAAAGCCTTTCTTTAAAGCCTAGCTCTTACAGATTATTTAATCAGCACATGCTGTGACTAGCTGAGCCATTACTTTTTGCCATTAGTTGTCATGCCAGTTTCAATAACCTTTTCCTTTCAACACACCTTCCTATTCATTTATCAGGCCTCTTGATTCCTACTTACTATTTGTGAATTGTTACTCCTCTTAGTAGTACCTTTTAACATGTGTGTAGGGGATATCATAGGGCAGTCAGACTATATTTTCATTCATTCATCCAATTAAACTCAGAGTTTAACCAGTCATCATGTAGCAGGGCCGGCACTCCCTCTAGGCAAACTAGGCGGCTAGATTATTGTGAGTATGCCGCCGGCCATTTTACCGGGCGCTCGGAAGCACTTACATTGTTGCTGATTAGCGCCCGGTAGAACACAGATCCGGCGGCATACAGATCAGTCCACTCAGCCAGGACCCCACCCCCAAGACATGCATTGCGGCAGCGCGCGGGCGATTCAATTCCTCGCTCACTTCCCTTCCCCTGTACATGGGAAGGAGCATAATGTGCAGATACAAGAGGAAATGTGCAGAGAAAGGGAAGTGAGGTGCAGGGAATGAACAGCAATGAAGGTAAGGTATATCAGATAATGTGTGTTAGTCTGCTTCAGTCAGTATGTTTATGTATGTCAGTCTGTATGGGTCAGTGTATCTGTCTGTATGGGTCAGTGTGTGTGTCTGTATGGGTCAGTGTGTGTGTCTGTATGGGTCAGTGTGTGTGTAGAACACAGATCCGTCAGCATACAGATCAGTCCGCTCAGCCAGGACCCACCACCCCCACGACATGCATTGCGGCAGCGCGCGGGCGATTCAATTCCTCGCTCGCTTCCCTTCCCCTGTACATGGGAAGGAGCATAATGTGCAGATACAAGAGGAAACGTGCAGAGAAAGGGAAGTGAAGCGCAGGGAATGAACAGCAATGAAGGTAAAGTATGTCAGATAATGTGTGTTAGTCTGCTTCAGTCAGTATGTTTATGTATGTCAGTCTGTATGGGTCAGTGTGTCTGTCTGTATGGGTCAGTGTGTCTGTATGGGTCAGTGTGTCTGTCTGTATGGGTCAGTGTATGTGCCTGTATGGGTCAGTGTGTGTGTCTGTATGGGTCAGTGTGTGTGTCTGTATGGGTCAGTGTGTGTGTCTGTAAGGTAAAAACAAAGAGAGACCACAAATGGTGTAGATAAAATTAAACAAAAAAGTAAAAACTAAGATACACTCACAAACGTATGAATAAAACAGGCGGAATATATGATTCAAATTAAGACTTCTTTTCTTCTTTTCTCCCACTCTTTATGCTTTGAGGGTAAGAGAGAAATACAAGACATAGTGTACGACTATATACTCACAAAGGAAATACTTTATTAGATTGCACTCACAGGAAATCAGTAGTTAAAAAGCCCATCAAAAGTCGCAGTGCGTTTTCAGTATCCAGGAAACAGCTGGTAAACACCCAGGATAGGAAGCATGCGAGTATAAAACAAAATATATAATAAAATTTGCAACATAAAAGCAGACCTACCGCCCTACGCGTTTCGTTCTCAGACTTTGTCAGGGGCATCCGGCTAGTGCCGTACATTCTTGTCTAACGATATCGTTTATATGTCAAACTTGCACATTTACATTTGGCAGTTCACTATGCTTCGTCTATGACATTAGGCAACTTTCAGCACTCCAGCTGTCTTGGTGGACTACATCTCCTAAAATGCTCCTACAGCTATAACGCTGGCAAAGTATCAGGGTGATGTAGTCTACAACATCTGGAGTGCTTCCCCTGGTCTAGGATGTCCAAGAGAAACAAAGCAATGAATAAGGACTTGGGATGATGAGATTACAAAATAGAACAGTTGTGCACAATTTGAGAACGTCAACATGGGGCAGGAAGGATGCCATGAAATGTTTAGGGTGGCCCGTTACCAATTTCATTATATCTATAGAGTCCCTATTTCAATTTCACTAATTTAATGGTTGATACCAAATAAAGCTGAACATTTGACTCTGGATGTTGACCTATAGCATATGGTTAGACTATACTACACAATTACTGTAAGCGGATTTCATATTGCACAATAGTAACCTTTCATCATAAACACTGTACATGGTTTCTAGTTTTCTCATTTTCATGCCCCAACTTGTTATTTTGCTGAATATTGATCATTTTCAAGATAACTTTGTAACGAACGCTGGTATTGCAGATACCCGTTCGTCTATTTCCTCCTGAACTGAGTGATTATAGCTCGCAGTTCAGGAGTTGATTCGAACGTTCTTCAGACGAAGTACAGCATGCAAGTATATTCCCCAAGCAAATCAGACGGATACCCAAACATCAGCCTGAACTAGATGAAGGGTACAACAGGAATGGTTTATTCAGGCTAACCGCCCGGTTTATATGCATTAACAAATGTACAGGGTTTACGTTGACGTATTCCAATGGTATTCCCCACTGGAGAGGGGGCAGTGACAAAATACATTGGCTCTCAGGTCCAGGACACTCCTACTGACAATAATATAATCCTTCCCCTGTACTTGGGAGATAACTGAGTTTAGAATAGTGCTTGACTCAATTATCTCCAAACACAAAAAACACACATTTCCACAAAACCCAGAAAGTACCCAAAACTCCATGGAAACCCCACAAAAGTCATATCCCTGATAGCCCTGATCTGGGGGAACCAACATATTAAAAAATCACCCAGATCGATTCAGGGGTTCGAGAGTTCCATGGAAGTCTTAATTTGACCGACCACACTCGAGGCCCAAAAATAGTTCCTTGAAATTAGGCTGTGCGGTCAGTCTATTTTGAAAAGTCTAAAAACTGAACAAATCCACGAACGGTAACCCTGGCTCATAGGTAGCGTTTGTTCCTCTAGTTCATGGGAACAAACCTACCAAATAGCGCTCTCCTGGCTGGTCGGTGAAAGGATGCAGGCGTTTGCAAAGTTGTCCGGCGTTCGGGGAGTCGAGTGTCCGATTTTAGTTCCAGACACTCGAAGGCCAAGTCCCGCTGCTTCCTTTCGTGCGAACAAGATGGCGTTCGGTTATACGAACGGCGGCCCCACAGAGAAAGCACTTAATTTGCTGTCTACTTTGAAGTTAATGAGTTGGGGAAGAGGGTGGTTGGTGTTCAGTAGTTTTACCTATCGAACAAGGAAAATCAAAGGTAATGAAACAAAAGGTGTAGTTTCTTCACAAACTTAATACTATTTAAATATTGGGGGCAGGGTTGTTTCTTTAATAAGATATCATAATGAATCCCTGATTTTCTTTACCAAACTGTGTCATTTTATTCTTTGACTTGCTTATATTGTTTTATTTTAACATGTTTTCTTAACAAACCATCAAAGTACTAAAAAACTCTGGAAACAACCAATTTATTTTTTATATATTACTTACTTCTTTTAATATCAATGAAAATGACAGTTCCTTTTTAAATATCACACCCTCTTTAACCCCTTAAGGACCAAGGCTTTTTAGCCAGGCTGTGCATACCAGACCAGGGCAATTTTGCTATTGTCACTATGTGCTGTGATTTTCCTCTTTCTTATTTGGTGCACCCTCACATATTATATAAAATTTTAGAAAGGACAGATGGGGCTTTTTGTCATGTTGAATATATATATTTATACATATACAGGCATGGGAAAAAGAAAGTACATCCTTCTTTGAATTCTATGATTTTACATATCAGGACATAAGAATCTGTTCCCTAGCAGGTCTACAGATTAGGTAAGGAAAACCTCAGATGAAGAACAACACATGACATTTTACAATGTGTCATTAGTTATATAACAAAAATAAAGCCAAAACGGAGAACTCATCCGTGAAAAACCCCTACTGCTTCCATACGGAATAAGAGGCTGACCGGTGCTGTTAATCAAATGCCGTTCATTAATTGATCAGCAAGTGTGACCACATCTATAAAAGCTGATGTTTTAGCGGTTTGCTGGTCTGGAGCATTCAGGTGTGTGTTTTATCACAATGCCAAGGAGGAAAGACATCAGCAATGGTCTTAGAGATGCAATTGTTGCTGCCTATCAAACTGAGAAGGGTTATAAGACCATTTACAAACAAGTTTATCATTCTAAATTGCAACCTGTGGTCAGTTACTGCAGTAGTCATCTGTAGGGACTTAATGGTGTTGGAGGTGTTAATTTTGTACTTCTGCGAATTCATTTTTTTTCCATCTGTTTTTAAAGATAAACTATTATCTAGCTCATGGGTCGTCAAACTGGTCCCTACCGCCCACTAGTGGGCGTTTCAGGATTCCAGGTGGGCGGTAGGGATTTCGGCAGCACAACAAGCTAAAATGCTAAATCCTCCTTTTGAGAGAGTGGGCAGGCAGGCGCAAGTGCACACATGAAAATACAAATGCGCGCGAGAATGCGTGCACGCGAACAAGCGCATGCGTGCACAAACGTGTAACACGTGGGAAGAGGAAGGGGAGGAGTGGGAGCTGATGCACGATAGCAGGGACAGGCAGAAGCGGAGCAGAGCAATTGTAAAATAGGAGAAGGAAAAGTTATAGGCAGGACAAGGAGAGAATTGTTGTTGGATAATAATAATAAGTGGGCTAACTAGCTCATCCTTACTTTTGTACATTGCCATAAGGAATGTAAAAGAAAAGCATTAAAAAAGGAGATAAAAAGGAAAAGATTAAAAAAAAATTAAAAAGGGAAGAAAAATAGAAAAAAGGGGATAAAATAAAGGAGGAGAGTACTTGTAAAATAGGAGTAAGAAGGAGCAGAGTACTTGTAAAAAGGAGAAAGAAGGAGCAGAGTACTTGTAAAAAAGAGAAAGAAGGAGAAGAGTACTTGTAAAAAAGAGAAAGAAGGAGCAGAGTATTTGTAGAATAGGAGAAAGAAGGAGCAGAGTACTTGTAAAAAGTAGAAAGAAGGAGCAGATTACTTGTAGAATAGAAGAAAGAAGGAGCAGAGTATTTGTAGAATAGGAGTATTTGTAGAATATTCTACAGAGTATTTGTAGAATAGGAGTAAGAAGTACTCGTAAAAAGGAGAAAGAAGGAGCAGAGTACTTGTAGAATAAGAGAGACTGAGCAGAGTACTTGTAAAAAGGAGAAAGAAGGAACAGAGTACTTGTAAAAAAAGGAGAAAGGAGGAAAATAAACATAAAAAGGAAAAGGAGAGAATTGTTGTTGGCTAATAATAGTAAGTGAGCTACCTAGCTCAGCCTTCCTGCTGGGCATTGCTATAAGGAAGGTAAAAAAAAAATTTTAAAAAGGGAAAAAAAGGGGGAAAAAAAGGGTGGGGGTGTGGGGGGAATTGAGGAGGGAGAGGAGGGGAACTGACACACAGATGGGAAATCATATTATGAGCAAACAGAGAGGTTGTCTGAATATCACCGAAAGAGGAGACCTTTGTTTGTTCCTTACGAAAATCGAACCAGATATCAAATATTTAGTCTCACAGCATCAACCTCAAGGATCTCATTAATCACTAGTTAAAGGTAATTTCAATTTACTTTATTGTTTTCTTATTAAACTTTATAAAGTTAAAAACATTATAAACATGCATAAAGTAGATATAAAAAGATAAATGTACATAATTTTTATTTTTTTTATAAACACCCTCCTTTCTAAAAAATATTCTGCACTTGCGCGAAAACTGGTGGGCGGTAAGGAAATTTTTCCATCAAGAAAAATACATTAGTGGGCGGTAGGTAGAAAAAGGTTGACTACCATGATCTAGCTATTTGATCACAGCTTACACTGGTGATCGCTAAGGAAAAGGGGAAAATCTATCTTTACATTAAATTTTTCTACCACTGGATGGATACACTGGCTCACTTTGACACAGGTCTCTTCTTTTCTGTATCAAACTAGCAAGTAAAGATCAGAGAGAGATACAAAGTCAATGATAGGCTTTCACAGCAATTACCTGCCTAGTAACACAGGCGCCTAGCTGTTGCTGATCTGCCTGGCTCATCAGGCAGTCAGCAACAGAGAAAACCCATGATTCACAACAATTTCCATAGCGTGCCAGACATTTAAAAGCATAATGGTCTATGCCATCGGTGGGCTTTAAAGCTCTGCACCACATTAGGGCATAGACTGTCTTGCAGTCGGTAAGTAGTTAAAGAAAAAAAGTAAATATTAAACAAGACTTGTCTTTATAAAACATGTCCATGTTTACCTCTGCTCCAGAGTATCTCTCTGTCTGTGTCACAAGCTTTTCCAGAGAGATCTCGCTGTTGATGGGCATAGAGCGGAACCGGAGTGTGAAGATCTCCTTGCGGGTGGCTGCATCTGGCAAAGGTACGAAGATGATTCTGTCAATACGTCCAGGACGCATCAGAGCCTGAAATTGAAAGAATACACAAGCATATAAAAACCAATAGTCTATCACACTTCAAAAATGTTTACAAGAATCTTAGAAAAAGCTTAGTAAAGAATACTATTGTGCCCTTTTACAGAGCTGCACAATTTCTTTGGTGTCAAAAACTGGCGTTTTTTTGGACCAACACTCAATCCAACCGCTTAAACATTCTCACTCTGCTCTTTTTGAAGAATAAGAGTTTCTTATTAGAAATGATATTTTCTTGCTTAGTAGTGTGACCACATTATTTGTTTTGCATGTATTTGGATTTATTTTCCTTGTACATTATTTTATTTATTGGCTGGTGTATTTTGCTTATCTTTTTCCACAATAAATAAGCAACTACAAAGATTATCCCTGTTCATTACTTTGGGGGTTTCAACAGCAATAGTAACACCTCCCTGCATGTGGCTTACAGAGCCTTTGTACACACTTCCTGTAAAGAATCAGCTAATGTTTATACTACCTTTTATTGCAAATTCTGTTTAATTTAGAATCTCATCTCCTGCTCTGGTAATAGCTATATGCTGCAGGAGTCTCCTGTATGTAATTAAAGTTCAATATACAGAGCAGGAGATAAAAACTTTTAACGTAATTAACATTTGATTAAAATTGAAACCGTTTTTTCCCAGGCAGGCTGTGTCAATCACAGCCAGGGAGGTGTGGTTAAGGCTACATAAACAGAAACAAAAGTGATTTAACTTTTAAATGGCAGTAGATTGAGCAGTGGGACTTGAGAGGCATGAACTATACCGCAAAACTGCTTCATTAAACTAAATTTTTTTTGGTGACTATATTGTTTGTTTAAGTCTGCCTCCTGTCTATTCCTCTCTTATCACTGTATCTCAGTCTTTTACCCTTTTTTTATTTCTTGATCTCTCAGCAATAAGAGTTCCATTTCTCAGACACTCCATTACATACTAACCGTGTCCTTTTTTGGAGTACTTTTATCTTTCGCTCCCTCTGTAGGTCTCCATTGACTCCTTTAACCTCTCTGTATGTCTCCCCTATCTCTTGCTACATAAAAAACGCATTGCAATGCAAACATAAAGTTAGCCTATGTACTAAACAAGTAGTATTTTGGTTGTATGTGTTCTCTGTCTACATAAGCAGTGAGCTAGGGGTGATATTACATTGTCCTGTAACAAACTATATGATAAACTATTCATAAAAGCCATATTGATTCCAGGTTTCATGTTGGCTCAGATGAAACAAACTAGAATATTGAGGTTAGTAAATATGTCTGACCGAAAGCAACATGTCTTGTGTTTTTTGAAGTTGAATTCTTGTGTTTCTGTTTACATACTCAGGTAGAGGTCTAATTTTTAACATGTGGGCACTGCATGGACACATTGCATGTATACATATGATACAAGCAGGAGAAGTTAGCTTTGTGGTATGTAGGTAGATTGAATAACGCAAAGAAATCCAACTTTCACATGTAATTTAATTCTGAAACAAAAAGGAAATACTCCGGTAGGGGACTCTCATCATGGGTAGAAATACATTGTCACTCATTAAAAGCAGGGTCAGATGTACAGTGAGTTTAGATTTAAGTAAGTTTGTGTTAACAATGATTTTTGGAATTATTCACTAAACTGTGAATTGAAACACGATCTACAAATGTTAGACCAAAATAGCTGATTGAGAAGAGATCTCCAATTTTGCTATAGTCAGAGTTTAACTATTTTATCCCGAAATTTACAATTTGTTTTTTTAAATTATTCACAATTATTTAGTGCTTGCAAAATGAAATGAATAGTGATGATAATATACTTCACACATGTACCACCGATGGTTTCAACATAAGTGTTAGAAAAGAGTGTCCTCAACACACTAACATTAAATAAATAAATACAAATACTGATCACTCACTTTTTCTGGATTGGATTATAAAAGTTCAGACATGTTTATAACACAATGTTAATTTTATAAATCAGCTTTTCATGCCTGTAGTATTATACATTTAAAAAATCTAAAATATACCAAGAACAGCAACTAAGCATTTTTCTTCACTAAAAGGTTCTCACCTTTTATTTTTCTTGACATTAACATAATTGCAATAACTTTTTTATTCTTTAATGTTTTAATTTGTTTCTATTAAAATTAATGTAAATAATAATCTAATGTACTCTTCATCTTTAAAGACTGCATTAAATCTAATTAAAGGAGACTGTTACTTCTTATGATTTTAAATATTATCAGGGTTATTTAGTAAAGTGAGAATGAAAAGTGAATTTCAAATTAGAGATCAGAGCAGCTGAAATGAAAGCATAGCTACATTTTTCCAGTTCGACTATTTTGACCTTAAAGTTGAAATTTACTTTCAAATCTCTCTTCAGTGAATAAGTAAGAAAGTCACTAGAGGCACTTCCTGCTGTTTCATGGAGTTTAAAGGAAAAATATAGGGTCAGGAATACACAACTGCATTAAATACACCAGTTAGGTCCTGGTACCCTTCCCTCACTTTTTTTTTTTTAAAGCGCTGCACGGGTCTGCCGGTGCTGCTCCCCCTGACCCCCCCAAACCGCCTTTTTGAGATCAACAGAATTGATTATCTTCTTTCCCATAGCAAAAGCCCCCCTGCACCAATCAGCATCTCCTCATAGAGATGCATTCATTAAAGCACCTCTAGTGTATTGACTACACACCAGACCAACTACATTAAGCTGTACTTGTTCTGATAACTACAGTGTCCCTTTAACTAATTGAAATGATGCTGGACATCCTCATGGGCATCCAGTGTCTTCTAAATCCCCATAGGAAAGAATTGATTCAATGCATTCCCATGGGGAAGGCTTAATGTGTGCATATGATAATCCCACTGGTGAGGACGTTGGAGGACAAAGAGACAGAGTCAGTGCCAAACAAGATAAGTGGGGAAAACAAAGGGATTTTTTTTTAACCCTGTCATTGTTCATTCAAATGACATTGAGTGAAATAAACAAAACAATGTTATCTTGTCCTAACATCTCTTTGAAATGTGTTAATATGCTTTCAGCACAATACATGACCTCAATAGACACATAAGGCACCAATTGTGTTTATATTTTAAAAATAAATAAATAAAAAATACCATCCAACAGAATGACTTCCATACCTCAATGTAATGCTGAATCTAAAGGTACTACTGCTCTCTACGGTCTGAGGGGGGCACTCTGCGACTGCAGCTTGCCTGTACAAGTGCAGCACCAGGAGGAACTTTAAATGTGACTGTCTTATATTGTGTTCGTATATTTTAATGTATTATCTATGTCAGGGGTAGGAAAACATTTAGTAGTACTGTGCTAAAACAAGATCAAGTCCCCTGGTATACCGGTCTTATTTGTTTAAATTGAGGTGGGTTACCTATGAATGTGGGCAGTGTATGAGGGCTGCTTGTGGAATTGTGTGTGGATGATATGTCACATAGTGTGTTTGGTGGTTTATGTATGGTGCTGCTTGAGGTATTGCATGTGAGAGACTGCTTTTTGGGTTGTGTGTGTGTATTATTGTCAGTGGTTTTGTGCGGTCTGTGTGTGTGTTTTTGCGTGGGATGTTTGCATTATTTGTATGAGGTGCAGGCTTATTCTGCAGCTCTGTGTATATCTAGCAGTGTGGGTGGCTTCCTTGGCGTACAGTGGGGATCGGGCTGGCCAGGTACAGGTCAAGGCCAGGAACTGCAATAGCTTCTGCGGGCTGTTCTACTCCAGTGTGGATTCCCGTTCACAAGTGCTGGGTTACTGGGTATCTAAGTGCTGAAATGCGTAAATTGAGGATTGTCCCTCACCACCTTTTTGCACTAGCAGATATCTAAAGTTTAACTTGGACTCCTGATAGGCCAGAGCCTGTTTGGCTCTAGCAGCTTTGAGTGCTGTGCAGAGGCACCTGGCATGCCATGCTTGGCACACGTGTCATAGGCTGCTGACCCCTGATCTATGTTATACATTAAAAATGAGGGTCACTTCCAGCATGGAATATTCCTTTTATATGCATTTTCCATGCATATTGGTTATTTTATATTCAGTGCAATTGATTATCATCATGATCATTTTTAAGGTTTCCTTCAACCACACCTGCTTTTGGAAGTTATGGTGGTAGGAATCTGTATGTGTAGCATTTCAGCTTGAAACGCTGCACGTCCAAAGAAATTTACACTTCTGTGCCTGGGGATGTTGCACTCTGGTACATGTGATTTAAGCAGCCTGAAACTCTTTTTAAAAATCACCTCCCATAAAGTGGTTGTATTGGAAAAGATAACTTATGATAAGTTCTTTTGCATATTTATTTGTGCCATTGTGTTTGTAGGATTCCTATGATTTGGTTTTATTTGCTTGTATTAATTTTCATTAAATTTGAATTTTCTCCAGTTATTAACAGCCATTTGACATACATATACACCCCAATTGGTGATCACTTCCAACCAATAACATCTTCCTTACAGCAAGCTATGGAAACTGTATAAATCCATTGGTTTGACTGGGTCTAAATTTCTATGGGGAAGGGTATATTTTTTCTCTTTGTTAAACATGAATTCATTCTTAGAGTGTGACCATTTTCAAGGGCAGAAGATGAGGATATCAAAGGCATCAGTTAACAATATTGATTGTGCTTGAAAAGGTATAATACAAATAGTTGTATAATACCCCAATGGAGGCCAATCATAAGTAGCATCCCCACAATTGAATCTTCTTTTGTTGATTTATATTTGCAGAATTATGCACAGAAGACTACATCATATATTAAGGATACAACTAATATTATAAAAATTATTATAATATAGATAATATTGAATGGTGTACCATCTATAGGTGGATCACCATAGATGGAGCTTCCCAGTATACTTTAATTGAGCACAAAAGAGTATTAACAGCAGTGGTGTACTTCCTTTGGAAAGATAAAACCACTACACATAATGTGGCTCTTTTTTTGTTGAAAAAACATAGAATTCACCTTGTATCACAATTATTTCTATTTTTATAAAAATTATAATTTACAGATTACAGGTACCACCATGGGAACCAATTTTGCCCCCAGCTATGCCAATATCTTCATGAGATGTTGGGAGTTAAAGTTAATCTGGTCAAAACTTGGCTGGGAGGAGAACTTAGTCCTATCGTGGCGCTTTAAAGATGACAAATTGTCTGGAAAGGGTCAGATTCAGAACTAAACCAATTCCTCAATATAACAACAAAATTAAGCCCTGTGCTCAAACCTCCACCACATCAGGGCGGCAGCAATGTCTATAGTACACATAAGTACCAATATCCTAAAATAAGGCCCATTTTCTCAAATATATGGACCCAGGACATACTTGAAAACGAGAGAAATCTCAATGTATCTTTCCTGGTAAAATATTTTATAAATAAATAATAAATAAATAAATAATATATCAACCATAATAAGTATCTTTTAGGGGTTTACATCAGATTCTAATGAAAGAGAAATAGATTTTCAGGATGTAACATTCTTTGTAGAGGATAGCAAAGTAGAATCTATTTTAAGGCCATGGATTGCAATGGATATATATACATTGATGTAGCTGTCATTACGAACCATGGCTTAGAGGAATAGCGAAGAGTCAGTTGAACAGGATTAAAGAAAAATTGCAGCAAGGTAGAGGACTTTGAAATTTAAGTAGATCACATAAAAGGCAAACTAATTGATAGGCGGTATAACAAAAATACATTAGAAAAATAAAGAATGATAAAAAAATGAATAAAAAATGATCTACTAAATATCAGAAAATAATTATTAGAGAATATAAAGTACAATGTAAGAAAATCAAAAGAATTCCCAATAAATATTGCTACCAAAAAAACCACCAATAAAAAAATCTGAAAATATTTTGGCCCTAAATTGTATTTGTAAACATACAAACAGCAAGAAAAATGAGAATAGTAACAAAGGAAACTTTGTAGGATGCCTAAGATGCAAGGCATGTAAATCACAAAATCCACGAAACAGTAATTTTACAAGCACTGTTCAAAGGAGAATTATTCAATATGAAAACACAGATAACATGCGAGTCCAAATATGTGATATATTTAATTTGCTGTCCATGTGGCAAACAATACATAGGCCAAAGAAAAAGGAAGTTAAAACAATTAAAACAAAAACAAGAATACTAGAACATTTAAACAATATCAGGAAAAAATGTCAGCAACATTCTGTTCCGTTACACTGCAACCAAAGTCCTTATTTCAGTTTTAAATACCTATCATTCCTAGATATAGAAAGAGTGCTACTGGATTCACAAGCTCAGCACTTTAGAACTTAAGGGCTTTCATGTTGATTTGGATTTGTTGTGTTTTCTTTAATATTAACATTAGAGCATTAGATGTAGTGGGATACAAAATGTTCTGTTTTTTTCCATTACGTATTGAGGTGTAGTAATTGTAAAAAGAGTTCTATGAACTCCCATAAACTAAAGGCTTATAGAATACATCACATAAACATTTATGCACTAGGGCAGTGATGGCATACCTGTGGCACGCCGGGCCCTCTCTGTGGGTACGCGGCCATAGGTCGCTGGGGTAGGGGGCCGCTGTCTGTCGGCACCAATGCAGAGTAGGCACCCGCCTGCCCAAAACGGCAGGAGTCTACTCTGCTTTCATGTCGGGAGGAACCGGAAGCAGGGGGAGGGAACTGGGAAGCAGCTATCCTGTCCTCCCGCAAGCAATGTATGTGGAGCGTTGCCGCGCGTTGCCATGGCAACGCTTCACACAGCGTTGCGCGGGAGGACAGAAGAGTAGCAGCCGGGCACATACTTACCACCACCGGACTACCGGGTTTGCGGTGTCCACCCCTCCTTCACCAAAGGTAAGGAGGGGGGGGGGAGGAATAAAGATTTAATATATCTTTTTTTTTAAAAATGTATCTTTACCACCTTCCCCCACACACAGCACACCTAACTTCCCCCCACACAGCACCCCTACACCCCACATACAGCACCCCTACCCCACTACATACAACACCCCTACCCCCCCACAGCACCCCTACCTCCCACACAAATAAAGCACCCCTACCTCCCTACACACACACCACCCCTACCCCCCCACACACACAGCACCCCTACCACCCCCACACACACAGCACTCTTACCCCCCTCCCCCACACAGCACCTCTACTCCCCACAAACAGCACCCATATCCCCCATCACAAACAGAGCCGTTTGTGTGTGTATTCTGCAGTCTGTGCGTGTCGGTGTGTATGTATTAAGCAGTCTGTGTGTATGTATTGCATTTGTTCGAGATACCAATAAATATAAAATTTGTATCATTTAACTCTCTGTTGTTTTGTTCTTCTTATTAAACAAAAGATGTTAATTAGTTCGGAATAAAATATAAAATAAATAATTTTATTAACCAAAAACAAAATAACAATAAGAAATACAAATATGGCAATTAAAAATAAGGACTTATATGCAATACTATATAATGTCTTTTTGTATAGGTGCAGAACACATTTTTCTTTTTTAAATTTGTATTTTTATTGAATTTCATGCAAAGTAGCAGATATTCACATCAGAGTATCGTTTTTTTCAAGTTAACAAATTAACAGCAGTGGATAAGACATATTTCAAGTAACATGGGATCTGATATATTGCAAATAGCCTAACTGGCATATATGTAGGCTGTCTGTGCATCCTGTGTCAGCTAGAATAAGGCGTTTGTTCAGTGGGTGTCTGTTGTCTGTATTCGCTTTCCCTAAGGCTGTGTCCTGGAAATGTATGTCTCACTGTGTGGCCTCGTGGTAAGCTAGTGAGTATGTGGGTGTGTGTGTGGGCTTCAAACTGGGGTATTGCTGCAGTGCTGGGAAGTTTACTTGTATCTTAGTTGTCTTGTGCCTCTGAGTTGTGTTAGAGTGTGGTTTATCAGCGTTCACAGTTTGCGGACTCCCAGTCTGTGTATCCGCTTCTCCTCTCCAGTGCGGCTACTCGTGCTCGCTTTGGTCGGTGTGTCTTTTCTTTTTCTAGGCTCTGGAGTAACGTCTCAGGATCATCTGCTGAGGTGAGTATGGCGGTCTTTTCTCCTTTTGCTCCGTCTGCTCCCCAGCGGTACCACATCAATTTATCTCTTAATAGTTTGGCTATTGGAGCCAGTTTTCTTCTTTCCATCAGTGCGGTGAAGGGAATGTCGTTGAAGAATGAGATGGCGGCTCCGTCCAGTTCCGCGCCCCCCAGCTTGCTGGAGCGGGCCATAATGGCTGTTCTGACAGCAGTGTCCCTGGTTACTAGTATGGCGTCTCTCGGGGCTGCTTCCGGAGCCGTCGCCGCCTTCCTCACTCTGAAGACAGTGAGTACCATACCAGGGTCTGCTTCCCCTGCGAGGCCTATAGCTGTCAGTAGCCGGCGGGAGTAGGATAGCAGCTGTGGCATCTATGTCGGGTCACCAGGGATGCTACCGTGCGGGTCAGTTTCTGAACCTGCAGCGTGAGAGTGCTGACACTGGTTTCGGTGGTTTGTAGCCGGGATTCCCTCGCTGTGTCTCTCCCCTCCACTTCTTTGAGCTTTGTCCGCATGCCCCCCATGTCTCGTCGGATTTCCTGGAGATCCGACTTCCATGTTTGGCGCATCTCCAGGAGCATTTGCTTTATATCTCCTCTGGTTGCTGAAGCCGAGTCATCCTCACAGTCATCTGCCCCATCCGAGTCGCCTTGTCTCGAGGATGTAATTTCTTCTCCCTCTTCCTCCAGGGATTCCTCCGAGATCTCGTCTTGGCGGGTCTCCGTGGGCGCCATTTTGAGGGGCGCCAGCAGTGTAGGCCGCTGAAATGCCAGCCTTATATCTTTGGTGTTGGAGGTGCCTAGACTCTGAGGTTTGCGGTGTTTGCGCCCCATGTTATCGCTATTGGGGTTAGGTTGCGGGTGGTCCGCTTCGGTTGTCTCTTTTAATGGCAGAACACATTTTAAAGATACATGTGGATTTATTTTGGGCTGGATAAAAAAAAATTCTAATGAAAAAATAGAGCTATAGCCCATGTGGCCATCTTCATATGGGTGAATTCCGAAGGCTAACACATATAACACAACTATTTACATACCTATTAACGTGATGAGATGCAGTATGCAGTGAGGGGACCCAATAAGTAGCAAGTAATGATCTTACCACAGGCTAAATACAGGACAGTATGGACTAAGTATGTATATATAAATATAGAAGATATATACATATTTACTATATGTATGGACTAAGCCTGTGCTAAGATAATTACTATTATTAATACTGATGTTAATTTATGATCTACCAAATAAGCATACCTAAAACTAATATGTCAAACATAAACAACACACAAACATCTCCTTGTAATTCACCGACATGAATACTAGCAAATAGTGAGCTTTTTTGAAGAAATATTTTACCAAATACCATAAGCACCCAGAGGTATTCCACAGGTCATGTTCCAGCCAATTTATAAGAAAGCATTGGTTGCCTTGGGCCGTCGGCCAATGAGAGTTTTTCCCCAGCTTTATCATGTCAGTGAAAGTCATGCAGAAAATAGTAGGAAAGAGGCTTCCTTCCTGTAACACACCAATAGAGTTAACACCCTTCCCGGTGTTGCTTTATAAAGGCTGTTGTGCTGGAAAATGCTGGCTATGACCCCGTTATAATTCTTTTAAAGTAAGCAATAAATAACATGAAAGCCCCAAGAACTGAAGATGTTTGCTCTTCTTCTCCAATGTTCCCATAACAGATTATTTGCATTGGCCAAGGTTGAAATCAGAGCATCCTTAGAGGGCACTCAATCCCGGGGACACCTTCAGCTCTTTGGTATGCTACAAGTGGGAATAAGTTCTGACAGGCCTGAGAGGCAGATGGCTCATATTTCACTAAGATTCGATCAGCTTATATTAATGCAAACAGTTTGCTCTGCTTTTCACACAAATCCTTAACATGCAGGCTGAAGTCTGCATTCTGCCTTTGAACTATTTCTTTTACTAAATCGCAATGCATACCTAAACACTTGGAGAACTCTTTGTCAAGGAAATCTACCCCACTGTGGAATTCCTCATGGAGGAAAATGAAAACATTCAGTTCCTTTTTTTTTTCTTCAGGGGATCTGAAGTGCAAAAACATGGTATTTTCCTTTTTCGTGTGCTTTTTTTGCATCATCAATGTCATGCTAATATAAACATCATGGAACAATTTCAGATTACAGTACGTCAGTGGATCATGTAACAGAGATGCAATTTAAGCCTATAATGACTCATTCTACATTCACTGTACTAATATTTGGCCTTGAAAATATTGCATGTTATGCACAGATATTTCTTGGTTTTATTGATCTGTGTCTGTCTGTCTGTCTGTCTGTCTCTCTCTCTCTCTCTCTCTCTCTCTCTATATATATATATATATATATATATATATATACACACACACAACATACAAGATCCACACTCACCCATTGTACAGCGCTACGGAATTTGCTGGCGCTATAAAAATAATAATAATTTACTGAACAGCAATTTTTAAGGTCACAGAACGTAAGGTCACAGAACCAAGTCTAGGCCATAATAATGGGGATTTAGTTACAGTATAAGCTTGCCACAACACCAATGCAAGTGTGTGTATTTGTGTTTAGCAATGTATTAAAAAAAAAAAAAAGAAAAAAATATATATACATATATATATTGTATCCTATAATTAATTTTTTCTCCATATTAGATGCACAATGAAATGTATTTTTCTAGTTTTAACGTATGTGCATTATAAAAATATCTCAAGAGTAAAAGTGTTGGGTCACAGAGAGTTTAGTACAGCTTGTATTAGTAAATGAAGATCATGAAAAGGCTGAAATGTTAAATCTTGCTACATATACAGATTACAATAAAAAAACCTTATAGAAAAACATGATCGGAGGACACAGGACAAAGTGCTACAGCAATTTAATAACGTTAATATAAGCAAAGCCCCGAGGCCAGATGGAATTCACCCAGAAGTACTTCGGTAGCTAAGTTTGGCAATAAACCCTCTACCTGGAAATTAGAAACAGAATATCCAAATATATAATTGTTTGTGTGAGGTAACACCTTGATAAACCAATGCGAAACCTTACTGCCACTGTGGAGTAAAGAAGATTCCACCCCATTTTCTAGTTTGTTTTAAATTGGGAATCACTTCACATTTTTGCCTCTTGGATAGTAGTGGCTTTGCGGACTGATCTAATATAGGTGGTAGCAGAGTGCAGTAAAGGTTAAACGTCAACTGGACAATTGGATATATAACTTTAGTTAAGACATAGTATATTAGATAGACAGAACAATATCATACTTTTCCAACCTTTGGAAACTTAAAATGTGGAAGGATGAAGTAAAACACTTCTCATGGGTAAGAATCTGTGCAATAATTCAAATAGGTAAATTTAGTTTTTATTTAAAAAACTTTCGATACACAATATATTAGGATACATAAACACTATTAAACAATCATTCTTCTTGGAAATGTATTTTTTCTGTTTATGTTTGGTTAGAAAAAAAGAGTCACAAATTCTTTTTTGGATACAATCGTAATTCTATTTTATCTTTCTGTGGCTTAAACATATATTTTTCTATATTACATTTAAACATCAAATCTGATGATTACATAATGCAAATAACCCTAATCATAAAATTGTTCCCAAAATATAGATCCCATTTAGCTTCACACAGAAAACTAACCACAGCACTTCGATTTATGCCAATAAAACCTTGCATAACTATTTGTGGCTTAATTTACAGTAATAGAAACTAATTCCTAAACTAGACTGAACCCTAGGGCTTTGCTAGTCAACGGTATCTGCCATTTGTTAGTTTATTAGACAACTGATATTTAGCCACAGTGGTGCCCAAACCTTGCCAAGTGGTAAAGTGCTAATAAGTCTCTGTTGGCCAAATGCAAAGTTCACATGCAAAAAGTAGATTGTCTACAGTAATAGGGAAATCCCCTAGCTATCTACTGGGTTCTACCACATCTGACAAGTACATTATCCACATGCTCAGGAGTATAGGTGGAATAATCCTTTCCGAGTGTTCCATGAATTTTAACATCACACAGATGGCTTCCAACACTCATTTTAAAAATATATCACACACTATTGAAAGTACAGTAAATATAATTTCCAGCCATGATACTGAGGGAAAGCAAAACTATTTCAGTGAGAATAAAAGAGTAAACCGTGACAATGAACATGTAAGACATTATTTTATTAAAGTTACCTTCTGCAGAAATCAAGTAACATATTTTAAAGAAACACTATATAGCGTTACGAATACAAACCTGTATTCCTAATAGTATAGTGCCCCTGTCCCGGTTATTATTAAATAACATTAAGATGCCCTTATACACATACTACTTTAACATTTAGCCATGTGATTCACATTGTTCTAGATCAGTGGTTCCTAAACTTTTTTACGCCCTTAATATTTCAATATTTTTTTAAAGCACCCCAAGTCAAAACTTCTAGGTTGTATATCTGTACAGCGCTGTGGCATTTATTGGCGCTATAGTTTAATGTACAGTGTTGGTGTTTGAAAGGGTGCTTGTATATAGTTTGTGTTTTAAATACAGGGGTGTGTTTGTATGTAGTGTTTGCGTTTGATTGCATGGGTGTGTCTGAATGTAATGTTAACTTTTTAATGCGGATGTACATTTGTGTGAATATTTGTGTTTGAGTGAAGGGGGTGTGTGTGTATATTTTTGGGGGAGTTTGAATGCAGGAGTGTGTTTGTATGTAATATTTGTGTTAGATTGCAGGAGTATGTTTGTATGTTGTGCTCGTGTTTGACTGCTTGGATGTATGCACACACACACACACACACACACACACACACTACCACATGCATACTTACACAGATATACATACACATTAACAGAGAGATACATAGATTCACATTGACTGACACACAGACACAGATACACACACCTTTACACAAGTATACAACAACATATACACACACACCATGACACACAGATGTGTGCACACACTCTCTCACACTGATACACACACACACACGTTATATTTGTTTGTCTCCAGCCACCCTCCTGTTAGCTTACCTTGTATGTCCA
This sequence comes from Pelobates cultripes, assembly GCA_933207985.1. Taxonomy (NCBI): domain Eukaryota; kingdom Metazoa; phylum Chordata; class Amphibia; order Anura; family Pelobatidae; genus Pelobates; species Pelobates cultripes. Next base: position 125,917,264 of record OW240917.1, on the reverse strand, counting down.
GGAGGGTGGCTTGGTGTGCTGCTGGCTGCTGTGTGTGAGGGGTCTGGAGCAGCTCTGCACTGCTCCTTTCCCCTCATGCTGCGGCTGCCTCCTCTCCCTCCCGCACCGTCTCTCTGCATGACGCTGGGAGGAAGTGACAGCCGGACGACATTACAGGGTTCCGGTCACTGTCTTAAAGGACCACGGCACCCGACCGGCCCCTGCTCAGCAGTTATGTTTCCCGATGCTATAGTCATAGCACCGGGGAAACATTCCGTGGCACCACTGTGTGCACGTCAAGCATTAAAGTTCTTTGCTGCCACAGATGTATCACCACCTGTGGCAACATCATTAGTCAGTCCGAAACAAGTGTTTGGGCTAGTTAATGTTAATTATGTGCATATTTGATGTCTGTTATCAGCAAAGACAGCATTCTGGGGGCAGACGACCAATGAAAGTACGGCCTCTCCATTCCATTCCACCCAAGTGCTCTCATCAGTCTGTCCTCTCTGACATCCTGCTCTAAGCAGTAAGGGGGTTGACATTATTGGAACAGGATCAGGCTGCCAAGTGAACTTGACTACGGTGTGAGGTCTAAGGTCTTCAGGTTTTTAGGTCATCAGGTTTTTAGCTTTATTATTTTTTATTTGGGGGACCAAATTAAACTGAAAACAGTTTTATTAAACCATATATATTTTTTTGTTGTTGGAGTAACCCATGAAATACTTTCTGTTTTAATTTCGTAATACTTACATACTTTTTGCTTTGGATTCTCTGCTAGCTTAAAAAAAATAATCTTAAAACCCAGTCCAGTTATTACCATTTATTTATCTCCAAACAATAAAGAATACATTGAAATTCTTTTGGAGGCTACAGGTCTTTCCCTTTTTCAGAGGTTCGTATGCATTGTGGAAAAAGGGAATGTGTCCCATTTGTCTTTTGAAAGTAAAACATTATCTTGGAAGGCTTTTCCTTATGAGGCATCTTGATTTCTGCAAGGACTTGCTGCTCGGGTTATTTCAGGACTGCAGCTGATTTCAGCACCTACAGTCACATTTCAAGTGGTTATCGAAACTGAGATCATCTCTTAGAGCTCCATCAGGCAGCAAAATTCTGCCAGAATCGACTTGCTTTTTTTTTTATCACATATTTGCAGATTCAGATTTTTTTTCCATTCTGACATATAAAAATGTATATGGTGATCAACAATTTACTCTGTAGCATAAAATAAAGAAAGGCAGATGTAGACACAGAAGAAGTAATCTGACTTACAATAGAATAATGTTTTTTTCTGTTTCACATCAAAAGGATTTTGATTTCTCCTAATCACTATATAAGCTTCAGATATTATAGACAGCTGGGTGCTTGCTCTTAACAGCTGGTCTGTACGGAGGGCTGTGTGAAGTGTATCCTATAAAACTCAATATGGGCTTATCATTATATATCAGCTGGTTAGAGCAGTGTTAACATCACTGCCTTAGAACTGGGAAACCCAAGTTCGAATTCCGGTCAGACTATCTCACCAAGCAACCCAAGGATAGATATGCCCCTGTCTAAAATTCTCATAGATTGTAAGCTTGTTTGAGCAGAGCCCTGTTTACATCCCTCTTCTATAACTGTGACATACATTGTGGAAAAGATCTATAATAATATAGATTTTCTGTCTATCTGATTGATCTCTCTGTCCATCAATCTATTGTCTGTCTAAGATCTTTGTATTCTTGTCACTCACATAATTTCTGACCACCTTAAAATACACGATTGTTAATTTCTAACCAATTCTAATTAGAACCAATTCTGATTAGTCTAACAAATCCTATAGCAGAGCACAAACCCATTTGGTGCTAATTTTGAATTTAACATTATCGTTATTCATGAAGGAATTTTTTTTTTTTCAAATTTGGATTGAGTTGTCCGTTCCTTATATTTTATGTAAAAAGAAGTATTCTGATTTACATATGTTAAAGAGACTAATTTTCCCCCCAAATTCGCAGCAAAGTAAAAGCTATCCATCACTTAACAGAGATACTTCCTGTTTTCAAGCAGTTGGGAAAGTGTGGCTTCCAAGCTAAACAGTTGACTTGGCAAGCTGCTCATGTGTTGATAGATGCTTTTATAACCACTTCATTCCACCTGAATTTTTTATTCACATTAAATTTAGAGAGTTGAAGATAGGGCAGATGTTTGCAGGAATGACCAAACAGGGGGTGAGGTGAGTAGGTAACTCAGGGGGAAATGGCCTCACTGCAACAGCGGCATGACACAGCTTAGCACGTCTCAGTCAGATATTACTGGATAACCTCAATGTGACATGAAAAAGTAAAGTGAAACGAGCCTTGTCCAAATGTTTTTGCCCATTTCAGAAGTCGTAGAAAGCTCTATGTCGCATTTCTGTAATTACCGTACACAGCGCCTTTTGGTTAACAGTGACAAGGATGATTAAATTACGTAGTGTTTTTATATATTGTTGGACAATTTGTGAGCAGAGAGCAGGACAGCTTCACACGTCTTTTTTTCCCCGAATGTTTGTTTGATTCTGGTAGAGTGAACAATATAAGAGAATTAAAGTTTTGAGCTACTTTTAGCAATCAAATAAATAAATGCATTGTTATACATCTCTAGGTTATACAATGCTATATATTTAATTTAGTATGCTGACAAGCAATAATATGTGTATTGATTCGATAAAAAAGGTTGCACTTTTGGGCATTGTACAACAAATGTTTGAAGAACACGGACTTCCACACCCTAAATGATGTTTGTCCAAAATAATCTAATGAAGTGATACACAAACCAGATCTCAAGAATCAACATAGATAATTTTACCAGATCCACCATGTTTTCAGGGACACATATAATCTTGTCATATTTATGAAAATGCATGAAAAGGGTTGTCCTGCAGTATGTATCATGCATATTCTGCAGGATTCTTCATTGCCTAATTACTTCATCATATACAGCTTCTTCTGAATTCTACATATTGCAGGGCAACCCTTTTCATGTGCGGTCCATCAAAATGTATTTATGACATGTGTCCCTGAAAACATGGCAGATCTAGTAACCCTAAGCACAGGTTCATGATTTAGAGATTATTCCGTGATCAACTCTGTAATGAATAGATGACTGTTGATGATGGTCGGTTTGAGAACACAAGTCTAAGGAGCTCCATTATCATAATTTCTCATTCATATAGTGTCAACAGTTTACACTGTGTTTGCAATAGTATTGCCAACAATACACAGAGGTAAACTGATAGGAAAGTTGTGGAAAGTCCTTCAAGCCACCACAAGGAAGACACAATGTGAACTGCAGAGAAAGAAGAACAAAAGAAGAAGGCAATAGGTGAAGACCAGAGGGCTAAGTCTCACAACAAAACATCAAACTATTGCAAAGTAGGTTTAAGCAGAATGTATTTTGAAAAGCAAGACTGATATGATTATAGATACACAATTTTAACCTCTAAATTCTAGAAGGATGAATACAGAACATGCCTTTAAGAAATAGAAGGGGTTAAAGAGTAATTTCTGTCTTTTATCATTCAGAAAATTCTCACTTTCATGTTAAAGGAGGAAGAGCAAAAAGGAATAGGAATAAACATGCTTATGTAATGGCTCAAAGCCGACTGCCAAAATTCAAGCAGTGTATGAGAGCAAGACAAGCTCCTGCAAGTCCCTGGGAACATGAGCATCTAAGTTGAGGAGATCCTTTCCACCACCTCCTTCCTTCTAAGCACCAACCAAAAAAAATAAAAAATGATTCCATATAACTGCCAGATGTAGTTACCAAGGAAGCCCCTTGATTGTGAAATACAGATAACCGTGCCAAAGAAATAGCAAAACAAAATCACGCTTTCCAAAAAGAATGTATATAGAAGAGTAACAAGACAGACGTTGTTAATGGGGCACGAGGAATGTTCGCAGTATTGTTGACTTCATCAGCCTTCGACAATAGTTTGTATAATCCTTAACATAGCATTCCATGGAGAAGACGTATATATAGAGCACATATTTTTTATATTATGCTGTATGAACACGGTCACGTTTTATTTCTTCATAGTAGTTATCACTCTTTCATTTAGAGTGCACACCTTCACATGCCACGCAGAGTGGCTCTAGAATTTAGAAGTTTCCTAACAGGGTTATTCACTAAACTGAGATTTGCTGGGAATTCATAGAGAATTTAAAATGTAAGGCCAATATAGCGAAACTGGAAAAATATGTGCTTTTCCAATCAACTGCTGCTATCAGTTATACTCTAGTGGTTGTCAGTGTGGCCGTCACTAGAGGTGGATTCAGCCTACAATGTAAACATAGCCGTTTCTAAAGAAAACTGCAATATTTTACATAGCAGGGTTGAGATGAAGTGGTATGGGTTACTAAAGAGCTCCTTTAATATGGACAAACCAGGGTAAAATATAAGCAATTTGTTGCCATCAGAATAAAGAAAGAGCAGTACTGATTTAATACACTTTCCAAATTATTTATTTACAAAAATGTCCATAGATGTTAATGGTGACTTCTGTAGATAAACCATTTGGAAAGGTTTTTTTCTAACAGTATTGAATCATTTGGAACACTTATTAAACAGAGGCCAATATGTCAAGTTGTTTTTGCTTGATATAATTGGCTCGGTTACATTAATTGTAATGTGCTGATTCATTTATAATTACTTTCCTGTCCAAACTTAGAAGCACCTTTATGCAACAACACTTTTTTTCAGAACGTAATACGATAAATTCAGCACAGGCAGCCCTGCAAGAAATCTGGTTATGTGTTGTACCCTAGAGCTATGCAACTTCATTGGCAAAATAATTATACCCCACAAAGCTCTGCATTATACTTGCAAGATACCTATTTCTCTACACAAATCAGTTTGATTTAGTTTAAATCTAAATATTACTTTCTACTCATTTATCCATCTACCTACACCTATAAATTAACACTTCAAACACCCAAATGTTTTGTAGTGGATATGGTGCCTCCTTCAACAACTTCCTTACAACAATTCTTAAAACATCTTTATTACGGTCCCTTGTTATACAGAACTACTGCCTTCTGTTGTTTTTTTCTCTTGTCTCTAAATGACTAAGAACAGTTGTGTATATTTGCTTTATTTACTTATTAATTGTTATAATTATATAATGGAAACTCTGAGAAAACCTATTTTTTTTTCTAAACTCAAAGATTACTTCCTTCCTACTAATTTACTAACGGGGTTATTTGTTAAATTGAGAATTCAAAGTGAATTTAAAGTCAAAATAGGTTAACTGATAAAAATCTGCTATGTTTTAATATCGGCTACGCTGTTCTTACATTTAAAATTCACTCTGAATTCACACTTTACTGGATAACCCTGTTAATATGCATCTTCGTAAGGCACTGCATTTCACCAATGGTATTTTTTGCTACAACTCTATTCAGCTACCATCATACACTTGAATCTTTACTGCACGTGTGTTTATTTTGCTGGCCTTATTTTACACTGTTTATGACTATCAGAATACAGCATAAATAACTGAATACTTAATTGAAGCAGCCAATATATTTCACACGAAATATACATCTTGCAATATTTCCAAAGCAACTTAAACACTTGAGGCGTGCAACAAAAAAGCATATCCCATTTAGATTACTTCTTCAACTGTATACAAGTTCCTGTCTTTGACCATGTCTGCCCCCAAATCATTGAAAAAATTATAAATTCTGAGGCAGGTAAAGTATACTGCACACATGTATGCAAGCTCCCACCTATGTAAGTGGAAGGCAGATACTGGCATTCCAGATGTTACTTATCTAGACTAACAGCTGGAGAGCTCAAGGTTACCTCTATAAAATGAATGCCTACATTTAATGGGGTAGTATACGTTTTTAGAAAGAGAACATACTCGGATGTAATAGAGGAAGCAGCTCTAGTGGCAGTCATATAACCACTGCTATTCCTACAGAACGGCAATATTTTTCTCTGCAGGCTTCAAAAAGACAGGGGCACTGCATCTAGACTACATCATTGAGATAAGGTAGTCTGGGTGTCTTTAGTGTCCCTCAAACAGTACCTCTCAGCTTTAGGTACACAGGGCAGTAGAACACAGCTCGAATGTCAGCAAACCTCTCTCCACATATTTTTGGGGGGTATATAGTACTTACAACTATTATGTTTCAACTTTCATTTGTGTAAGTTCTTAAACTCTTAAAGCTAAATCTTAGTGACAAGTATGGAAACCAACATAGGGACAGCAGGGGACCAATAAAATTATTATTACACACATACAGCTTTGTCCAACTTTAAAGTGTTATTATTCATGTTCATATGTACATAAAACAGTGGGCACTTGGTGGTTAATTCCCAATGGACCTGGAGCTAGTAGGGATACTTTGATTTTTTTTTCTTGCATGGGTATTTGTCCATGGAAATGTACAAAAAACTAAGGACATTAGTATGCAAACCATAGTGCATTTGAATTAGGAGGTAATTTGTATGCATAGGACTTGTTTGGCTTGCATTTGCACAGCCTTTCAAGCAAAGCAGAATGATTTCTATCCAAGACTTAACCTCATTACTAATAGGAAACATCTTGTCCAGCTTCGTCCTGTCTCCAGTGAAAAGGCTGTAACTTTTTAAATATAGTGTGCGGGGGGGGGGCTATCATTTCAATATTGTGTATGCGCACAAACATGTGTTAGTGGTTTTAATAAAAAATAAATAAATAAAAAATGCTTCTCAGGAGAACAAAAAACATTCCTCAAGAATTATAATTAAATAAAATCACCCGGGAAAACAAGCAAGATGGATGCAACTCTGAATGTAAGAGAAGTTATTTGCAATGCAGATATTGGGCTGAGCAGACAATCATTCTTTGTTTTATCTGCCACAGCTATAGGACAAGTTGTTGCTCAGAGCATACCACGAACAAGTATAAGATGCAGTTGACAATCACACCATCACCAAATCTGAGGGCTTCTTTCCAATGCTTTTGTTTAGTGTCACTGACAAACTACTAATTGCTAAAATGGGTAACATTAGCAAGTAGCGACTCTTTCAATACAGAAATATCTCACCAATTACAACTAGCTATTCCTGGCTGACAGGAATCTTAGCATTTCCATAAAGAATAATAAGAGATCGTAAGCACTACTTACCAACTTGTTCCCCTTCTAAATGCTACATTTTGCTATTCCCACTACTGCAACATGTTGTTAAACCCAGATCATGCCATGGAAATTACCAGTGCTTGGCCATCACACCCTGTTATAGATCTAACGGCCTATGACAGCTGGAAGATGGAGCTTGAACTCCTATGCCTGGAACTGTTACAAAGCAGCCCCAGTAAGGGGTACAGACGCAAAATGAAAATCACGCTGATTCATGCCAACACTGGATCTCAAGTAGTGGTCAAAAGTAATGCTGAAGATTTATATGTTTGTTTTGCACAAACAAATTGCTGACAAAAAGCAAAATCTGAAAACCTATGGGTTGCTATAGTAATGTTTTTTTTCAAATGTAGATTGTACACCTGGCTGTCCTTGCACAACCAGTGCATGGCATGTGAATTTAACACGCACAATGCCATATGAATGCATGCAAATTACATCATGGAAGGGATACTGTAGTGTTTATGTGCTAGGAAGTGTAGTAGATGTAAGTGCTTTATAGCACTACTTACTACAATCAGTTCAATAGGGCTCATGGGCTATCTAACTAAGTATAAAAAATAGCTTTAATGGTTAAATCTTAGCTTACGTTCAGGACCCTCTTTACCTTTTGTATTTGTCTCTGTATATTGTACGTTCTACCCTAATTGTAGAGTGCTGCGGAAAGTGTTGGTGCTTTATAAATGCCAGTAATAAAAAAAAAATTAAAAAGCATTTACTGGCATTGTAGTGGTATTTTCTCATTAAATATATGTCAAAATATTCTGTTTCTCTGATTCAGGGCATATCTAAAATGAAATACAATTATTTCAAAACCTAATTTCAGACATACAAATGTAGTTTTGTACCTTTAAAACTGAAGAAGAAGAAGAAGAAAAATCTGAGAAATTAATGTTCAGATCTTGAGCACCATGGGCTTGGGCCGTTAATCCGGGAAAGAAAGTTGTCTTCAAAATTAATTAAAAAACATTGTTGAGTGGGGCTGTGGGCAATGACTATCAAGAATGTCCCTTTAACTGCAAAACCAGAGAGCCTCCAGGACAAAACATGGCAAGTTCCCAAATTATAATTTCATCCATGTGTCCTGATGCTAATGATGTCAAATGCACTATTTTACAGCAATCTCTCTCGCTCTGCACATACATATATATCCCACATCCTACTCTTTTCGATACAGGTGTGATGTACACTTTGCCAGTATTTTCAGTCTTAGAGCAGCTTTTACAGCTCAAGAAAGTCACAGGCATTGCAAGATTATAGTTAGAGATAAAAATTATGATGGATGTAATTATCAATTGTGTAAACAGGACCATTTATACAGGCATACATGGGCTCTATGATGACTAATGTAATTCAATGCAGTCTTGAAGCACAATTTTCCTTGTGGTTCTCATGAAGTCAGCAAAGTCTCCATAATCTACACATAAAACAAATATATACAGCCAAACCAAGCACTACATATACAAAAACACATTACAATTTAATTGCCACCAACATTGCAATATTTCCAAAGCAACTTAAACGTTGAGGCATGCAATAAAGAAGCATATCCCATTTAGATTACTTCTCCAACTGTATACAAGTTCCTGTCTTTACCCATGTCTGCCCCCAAATCATTGAAAAAATTATAAATTCTGAGGCAGGTAAAGTATACTGCACACATGTATGCAAGCTCCCACCTATTTAAGTGGAAGGCAGATATCTCTCCCCATATTTTTGGGGGGTATCTAGTACAACTATTATGTTTAACCCCTTAAGGACACATGACATGTGTGACATGTCATGATTCCCTTTTATTCCTTAAGTTTGGTCCTTAAGGGGTTAAGCTTTGTTTCAACTTTCATTTGTGTAAGTTCTTAAACTGTAAAAACCTGAATCTCAGTGACAAGTATGGAAACCAACATGGGGACAGCAGGGGCTCAATAAAATTACTATTACACACATACAGCTTTGTCCAACTTCAAAGATTTATTATTCATGTTCTTATGTACATAAAACAGTGAGCACGTGGTGGTTAATTCCCAATGGACCTGGAGCAGTGTGTGCCATAGATGGCAATAAACACAAACATATGAGCAATAGATTAAGACAATAAACATTACAGAGGATCTCCTGAACTCCATGCAAAAGTCATGGTACAGAATACCATACACTGTCTCCCTACAGCAGTTGTCAAAAGTTGAAGTTTTGTTTCCACTTTGCGGTCAAACTTGTAAGTGCATTATTAGCACCATCTGAATCTGAGAGACCAACTCACATCTGACAATGTGCTACCACCAGCCTAGGAGATCACTGCAAAGTAGTACATACTTTGTCTAAGATATATCTTGTGATTGCATTAGCATTTCTAATATTTTGCGAAACAGTCAAAACGCGTTTTTCATATTATTTTTAAAAAGCTCAACAGTGACAGTGCTGTTTTAAAATGTATTTTTTTCCTTTCATTTTTTGTAATTTATTAATTTGTGTATTTTATTTCATTATTTATGTATAAACCATTACCACATGTGGTTGATTCATGCATATTGTTTCCCTTTATCCCTCTAGGTTACATGAATACCCATCTAAGCACTAACAAATAAAGTGAATAATGACATCAATAAACAGAATAATACACAGGTAACAGTGGGGGGTATGACTATGTTAAAATGAAAACTGAAGAGTAAACACGTGGGAAACATGGAAAGGATCAAAACTTAAAGCAGAGATAATAATGTAAGAGGAAATTGGAGGGATAATGAGACAGGAGGGAAGATCAGAAAATGTAGCTGTGGGGGATTGGTAACAATAAACACATTGGCTGGGGGGGAGGTAGTTGGGAGGGCTACATTACAATAAAAGGGGCAGAAAGAAGATAGTTCAGTTTCTTTTCATTCCAACATATATAATTGTATGTTAAAATATGTTAGTTTTAGCAACTGAACTGTTATTCTGTTATTGCTGTTGAAAGTGTCTGAAAATAAAAATGTTAATTTGGTGTGTGTCTCTTTAAATCTACACACAACTAGAGAAATACAACTGTAGGTATATGAAATAAAACCAGATGAATACCTTTCTTTCCTTCTGTACAGTAAAGAGAAATACATTTGTTTTGTAATTATCTACCCATACCCTTTCAAAGTTATGTAGTAAATAACAAATTTTGATTTACCAAAAGATGATGATTAAATGGATATGGATTTTTTTTTTTTTTACTGTAGATGATTATCAATAGAAATGCAATCCCTAGCCACACAAATCATTTTTTCATGTATTCTAAAAGGACATCAAAGACAATTATCCAATTGCATGAATTCCATTTGGTTGGTACTGTAAAACAGTCATGATTAACACACTCCTCAAAACAACACCCATTATATATTTCACTCCTAAATTAGTAACATTGAAGACAATTTCTTTGTGCCATACAATAGGGGGATTCATCAGATCCATTGCGTACAGTCATAATGCCATCTATTGACCCAAATATATTCTGTCTAGACAAAAAGAATAGACTATTGCTAACAAGCACAATTCACCATTATAAAGAACAGAAGCTTCCAGTTATCTGACTCATAAATTCCATCCTGACAGTTTTTTTTTTTTTTTTTGGAATTCTTTATTTTTGTTGTGCAGGTGATTACAGAGTATCAACAGACGCCACAACAGCGTATTTCAAATTCACAACAGTTTAACAGTGGCATGAGAATTTGCACAGTTTTATGTTTTTAAACATGCTTGACTAGATAGCTAAATCGATATGGTAGGATTAACTAAAATACAGTGAAATAAAACAATGTTTACTCATCGATACTAGATATGATGGAACTTATTTAAACCAGGTACATTGATCATAGTTTTACTGCGACTGCAAAGTATACGGCATTCATTTTCAAGAGTTTTATGGAAGTAATATCGGTAAAGGTGCAGTGGGCATAAGGTACATTTTGTAACTTGCAAGGGGTTACCTATTGTCATTAGGTGCCACATCGGAGTAGTACCAGCTTCATAGGCGGTAAACAGTAACCTGATATTTTGCCCAGTTTTTATAGTTTCTAAGTGTAACTAAAGAGTTGTGTCGTTGGGATGAAGTTAAGGTACAATATAGTAAAATGAGAGGTGCTCGGTGTGTAGTTTTGCTAGGTCTGCTATGCTAGTGTGCGCGTTTTGTAGTGGAGCTTTATCTAGTTGCGATGTGTTGCCCAGATACTCTGTGCCCAGGGCCGGTGCTAGGATTTTTGACTACACAGGCGAAGATGCATTTTGACACCCCCCTCCCCCCCCAAAAAAATAAACAATGCCTCTTCACCTCTGTGTCTCGTAGCCCCCTTTTGAATTTCTTACCCCCATTAGTGTTGCATATCCACTCTCTTGAATGTCTTATCCCTTTGGCCCCTTTGTGCCTTACACCCCCCTTTAGTGTGTCTCCTACAACACCTCTTATGTATTTCTTACTTCCCCGCCAGCCCCTATCTATCTCTCTTTTTCTCCCACATAGACATAGATACAGGCAAAAATACATACATGCACAAATACACAAACATACAGACACACAACCATACAAGCACACAGACATAATTTTTCAGGCACACAGTCACAAAGATATACAGACACACAGTCATAAAAGGCACACAATCAAACACAGTCATACAATCTACACATACAGGTACATTGTCATACAAACACAGACATACATTCATACAGACACATGCCCTCACAGAAATACAGACAGACATAAAGAAACATAGAGATAGGCATACAGAGACATACATACACAGACAAACAAACAAAGAACCCTGCACACTGATACCGTGTAAATGCTCCGGCCTTCAACAGTGGTGGATGCTCCGTGTCAGGTGGACATCGCTGGATCCACCAGTAAAGTCTTCAAAAGGAATAAACGCAGGCAACACTCCAATAGTAAGGATGGTATATTTATTGGTAGGTGAACCACCCCATAGAAAGTGTGATGTTTCAGCTCATGCAATAAGGCTCTGCTGAGCCGAAACGACGCACTTTCTTTGGGGTGGTTCACCTATCAATAAATATACCATCCGTACTATTGGAGTGTTGCCTGCGTTTATTCCTTTTGAATACATACACACAGTCATACAGAGACATACATACTGTATGTCTCTGTATGACGGTCTGTGTATGTACACAGGATGGCTAAAAGATAGATCCCCATCTGTCGTGCAACTTCAACAATGCTTTGAAAGCTGGGGCTCTACCGATTCCCCAGGCTTGCAGGATTGTATTTAGCATGGAGCAGTATTTGTGTGTTTGACTGTAAGCATGTGTTTGTATGGAGTATGTTTGTATGATTGTAGTGGTGTGTTTGTATGTAGTGTTTGCATTTGAATGCAAGCATGCATTTATGTGTAGTGTTGGTTTTTGAGCGGTGTGTGTGTTTATATATAATTTTGGTGTCTGATACAGAGGTGTGTTTGTATGTAGTGTTGACATTTGAATGCAGGGGTGTGTTTGTATGTAGTGTTGACGTTTGCATGCAGGTGTTTATTTGTGTGTAGTGTTGGTGTTTGAATGCTGAGATATATGCACATATACACATACACTGCCACACACGCACACACTGTGATACACACACTGACACACATGCAGATATACATATACACAAACTGATACACATTCAGATAGACAGACACACATATACAGATACACACAAACACTGACAGACATACAGACACGCTGACAGACATACAGATACACACATACACAATGATAGACATACACAAACACACAAAGACACACACTGACAGACATTTAGATACACACAGACACACGGACAGAGACATTTACATACACACTGACAGACATAGATACACACACACTGACAGACATAGATACACACACTGACAGACATATACAAACACACTGACAGACATACAGATACACACATACACAATGAAAGACATACACAATGATAGACATACACAATGATAGACATACACAAATACACACTAACAGACAGACATACACACACTGACAGACATTTAGATACACACAGACACACGGACAGAGACATATACATACACACACACATACTGACAGACATGGATACACACACTGACAGACATAGATACACACACACACTGACAGACATGGATACACACACACTGACAGACATAGATACACACACACACTGACAGACATGGATACACACACACTGACAGACATGGATACACACACACTGACAGACAGATACACACACAAACTGACAGACAGATACACACACAAACTGACAGACATGGATACACACACACACTGACAGACATGGATACACACACACCTGACAGACATGGATACACACACAGACACTCACCAACAGGTTCAGGAGGGTGGCTTACCTGGGATCCAAAGTGCTGCCTGAGGTAGTTGGGAGTTGGAGGAGCTGGTCCTGCCCAGCCCCCCTCCTCTCTGCCTTCTGCTGCTGTACTCTTCTTGGGAGGACTTCCTCCCATGCTGATTAGAAGGGGGCCCGTAGATCCGCCCCTGCTGGGCACCAGCCGCGCTGTGTGCTTCAGTGGGAGCAGGGATATGACGTTCATATCCCCGCCCCCTCCACACAGTCCGCGGCACTGCAGGTTGGCGCTCGGCCACGCTACAAGAAGTGGCCGGCAGGAGAGGGGAGCTGTGCGCTTCCCTCCTGCCGGTCACCCGGACATTTGCGCCCCCGGGCCGGTGCGCCCTAAGGCGGCCGCCTGTGCCGCCTTATGGACGCGCCGGCCCTGTCTGTGCCATGTGTGTTTAGGCTGGGAGGCCCCAACTCCACAGGCTAGTGACTTATTGAGGGTACATAGGCTTTCTGGGTGTTGTGCGTGGCTGTTGAAAGGCAGTGTCAGCGTGGTTTAGAGTGCGTATATAGCTACTGCGCTTTACTGTTAGATATGTGCCAGGATATCTGGGATTTATCTAAGCTACTGCTGACCTTTTTTTTTCCGCTTGTAAGCAAGGCAGGAGAGAGCAAGACAAAGCAAATGGTGATTGTGTGACTTAAAAGTATGAAAAGCTGAAGGAGTAGATTATTTGATACGTTAATGAGCAATAACTATGTACTTAATGCTGTAGATGGACTATTTTAGGCATGACAATCGTAGCTTCGGAGTCTCCCGGGCTTCCCCAGGCTTAGGTCTTGCTCCATGAGCTGGCGTGAACAATGAGAGTTAGATAGAGCATGAGAGAAGGAAAGAGTTCTCTAGGTCTTGGTCTCATCAGCCGGTGTATTGCGAGGCATTAGAGGGGTTCCGGTGTGGTACTGTGCCCTTCGGTTCCATTTGTGTGGTAACCGAGGCGTAGTTGATCGGTGTGGTGCTCCGCGGTCTGAACTTCTCGCTGGATCCCAGTTGGCGTGGCCACAGGGTCCCTCCCGGGAGAGTATGTCCTGTGACAGTCCCAAGGTTTATAGCAGAGCCTATGCATCTTGTGTGCTGTAGATTTGGTGTGTTGTTTCACCGTGGTGCACTAGGAGCGTGTGTGAGGATCGCCAGCGATATGGTATGTTATTGCGCTGGAGTGTGGAGGTGAGGTGTCGGAGTGACCTGCGCCATGCCAGGGTTCTGCTGGACAGGTCGGCGTAGAATGTCAATTTTGCGTTTTCGAACTGTATGGGGGCTTTACCCCGGACCGCTGAGAGGACCTTTGATTAGTCTGACCAATTCCCAAAGGTGAGGATAGTGTATTTTGTGGCAGTGTCTGGGGCCCCATCGGGTTTTGGGATTCGGAAGAGATTTGTAGGTGTGATGGCATTGGCTTGGTCTAAAGGTAACATTGAGGTTAGTATGCACTTGATCGTGTGCGGCAAATCCTTCTCTGGTAACCCCTCCGGAATCCCCCTGACCTTTATGTTGTCTTCGTCTAGTGTCCTCCTGGGCTGCGAAGCGCCATTCATACAGCTCATTTTGACGGTGCAGGTCCCGCATGTCTTTCTGCAACGAGGTTATGAGGCGCTGCTGTTCTTGGGAGGATTCCTCTAGCGCTGTGATGCGGCTTGTCAGGCCCTGCAGGTCTCCCCTTAGTGCCGTGACATCCGTTAGGATGTTTTTCTGTAGGTCTGCTAGCAGGGACTTCAGAACCCCGGTAGTCACCAGTTCGGCGTCAGGGTCTTTCCTGGGTTTGCAGGGTTTTGCCTTCGGCTTTGGGTCTGGGTTGAGGAGGTATTCCTCTTCTTCTCCTGAATAATCATCTGAGAAATCCGTGCAGCCTCCGTGGAGTGCCGCCATATTGCATCTGCTCGGGCCGCATGCCTGCCGCCACATTTCCCCTATTGTGAGTCCTGGGGCTGGTTTATCTTGCGTTTGTTAATTGGTTTTGCGTCCCATGGTGGCTTAAAGGGTTCCTGCCTGTGGTCAGCGGTTATTTGGGGTATTATCAGTCGTTTTTGTTTTTTTTCTTCTCAGTTTTTGCTCGGAGCTCTTGGGTCTGCTTGCCTCGGCAGTTAGGCTCCGCCTCCCATCCTGACAGTTTTAAATATGTTTTTCAGTCATTAAAGGACCACTCTAGGCATCCAGACCACTTCAGCTTAATGAAGTGGTCTGGGTGCCAGGTCCAGCTAGGCTTAACCCATTCTTTTATAAACATAGCAGTTTCAGAGACAGCCGCTAGAGGCGCTTGCGTGATTCTCACTGTGAAAATCACAGTGAGAGCACGCAAGCGTCCATAGGAAAGCCTTGATAATGCTTTCCTATGCGACCGGCTGAAGGCGCGCGCAGCTCCTTCCACGCGTGCGCATTCAGCCGACAGGGAGGATCGGAGGAGGAGAGCTCCCCGCCCAGCGCTGTAAAAAGGTAATTTTTAACCCCTTTTCCTCCTTCCAGAGCCAGGCGGGAGGGTATGTTTTCCTGGCACTATAGTGGTCCTTTAATAAAGATAGTAATACACTGGAACATTGAGGAGTATAGACACTGAGGTTTCTTAAAGGGACACTGTATTCAAAATTATCAAAAAAATTTTTTCCAAGTTCCAACCTTTTAATTAAAATCACTCTTAAAATGTTTAAAAACAAAATCTCATAATATCTGAATTCAGTAACAAGACAGGCTGCTTACTGCACAGAACTTCCACCCTCACTGAAGTCTGAAGAAATTTAATGACTTTTGCCCAATACAATGCTTATCCATGAGAAGCATCGTGGCCATCAGCACATGCACAGGTATTGCCAGATTCAGGTTATTTAATTTATTTTATCAAGGAAAAAATCTCAGACACTCATTGTGACAAGTTAAGCAGCTTTAATGGACACAGCAACGTTTCGACCAGTACCGAGGTCTTTATCAAGCTTGATAAAGACCTGGGTACAGGTCGAAATGTTACGCAGTCCATTAAAGCTGCTTAACTTATCACAGTAAGTGCCTGATATAAAATTGGTGCCAATATTGCATCACAGGCTGTCCACCGATAGACAAACAGTGTTACTTTACACAATCTAAATATATAAATCAAGCATATATATTAGTAGATCTTCAAGTGTAGAGTTGAAATAAATTAATTTACTTTAAAAACAAACATTTTTAGAGAAATAATATCGGCATCTGAAGCCGGGAAACATGTGATGATTTCCCGGCCGCTAAGCCTTATGGGAAATGTAGTATTTAGAGTAGTGTATACATCGGAATAGGGCTACACGCACTTGTTTTATAAAGTGCACACATAGTAACAGAAAAATTGATCTGGAGATTCCTAACTTGTAGGAAATAAAGATAAATAGTTAAAATAGTTTAAAATAGCTGCAGCGGGAGCAGAACCTGACTGGCGGGCTGAATGGAAGCATGCTTCATGAGCTCTTTGGCTCCACACGACAAAACTCCTCATAAACTAAGTCAGTCAGCAGTTCACACAGAAAAATACCGCAGACCGCACAGCAGTGATCACGACAAGTCGATTGATACCAAAATCGATGCCAGTCTGGTTAGTGCAACCACACTGACACTCAGTGTGGCATACAAGCACTTCTGGGAGCTAAATACAACTACTCAAGCGGATCTGAACCCCCCCCCCCCTGAACTGGCAGGTGTCATCCTGGTCCCAGGAGAGCGTGCACAACTACCTCCTGTACCTAGCATTGAAAAGCACCACGTGAGATAATGGCGATGGCTGCAGATGTTCCCTAAGAGGTCTACACTGACATGTTCTTAGCCCAACTGGACTCTTACTTCGCCAACTTCTGGGCAAATCTGGAGGCAAGGCAACAACTCAAGCAAATATGTGAACTGACCACCGCCAAGTCTCCGACCCAGCAGTCCAGCACGCACTGGACCGCCTCCCAAGCGAAGCTCCCATGCACTCCGCTAAGTCAGCAACGAACCCGTTCACCGCGGCTGATTGAGGCAATGGGGGGGGCACACCACTAATGGCAACCAAACATCTGCACCAGCTTGCCCCGAATATTTAGAGCTACATACCTGCTCACAAGGTGCTGACGCAACTTCAAGACCTCCACGCAGTGTACCTGCTCTACAAGACCCTCTACATACACGGCAGACACCAAGAAGGTACCGGAGTGCTGGTCGTTTGGGGTGCACAGGACATGCTGAAGTGGGAAACTGGAACAAGGCCCATGGTGCTGGGGCATTGACTCCCACAACATCTCAAGATGGCGACTCCCAACAGCGGTAGCCCACGTTACAGTGTGGTGAATAAACACAAGTGGAACTCCGCAACGACGAAACTCCACCAGCGGGAAATCTCCTACCAAGAGCTCTGCAATCTCCCCTCAAGCTGGGAATCGGATGAGGGTGCACTGAATTCCCAGATGCTGCGGGGCGCACTATAGTGAACTCACCGACATAAGAATCACCCACAGTTACATTGTGATGGACTCCCATACTAAACCTCATCTTCAACAATTAGCCTGTTAAGTTTGCTTTCATTTTATTATTTTATTGCCAAGAATAACTGTATAATCAGTAAGCTTAGCCTGTTTTGTTTGCATTTACTTAATATCAGCTAGTAGATTTAACGTAGTTATCAGTAGTATGTTCTCCCTCAAGTGAGGTTAGTTAATGCGTTAAGTCAAACCCTCTCGATTCATATCTCGAACCTTGCTTCACTGGTGTACCATATACTACAAAGAATATTAGTCTTAGCTTTGCTCTATCAATAGAGATGTCTGTAATCAATCTTCATGTTGCTTTTTTCTCATGCATAATCTGCAGCTGAATCGATCTCGACCTAATTCTATAATATTTTGTTTTTCTCTAATCTTGTTCATTACCATCATCAATAATAAGATAGGATGTAACTCTTTGTCATATGACATGAATCCATACAAATGTGCTATGGTTTCTAATGCCTAACCACTGCAAACCTATGTCTGAAGGTTTGCTTACTCTAGCTGTTGTGGCATTGTGAGCCGTGTGTAATTTCCTTGCACAAATAAAATAAAGAATTTAAAAAAATAAAAATAGCTGCAGAAGCAATCTTGGTAGGGGAAAAGGAGGTGATAGTAAAAAATCATGGCGGGGCCATATTGAAGAGGAGCAAAGTAGGTGGCCATAGTAGGAGGGGAACAGATAGTCCTAAGGGAAAATAAAACAACAGGACATAATAAAAAAAACATAATAGTAGGTTAAAATGTATTGTGCAGTAAAAGTAAATAAAAGAAGTATATATATATGTATATATATATATATATACACACATATATAAAAAAGAGGAGTATACAGATATGGAGTGGGATTAAATAAAATTGAACAAATCAAATTCTGCATTTAAACCATCAGGGGCGAGTGTTTTGTAAATTAAACGCCCATTCCATTTCTGATTTGCCAAGGATGTTTTTGATATTCCCTCCTCTCCAGGGGATAGTAAATTTGTTGATGCCAATACACTTTAATAATTTGGGGTTGTTAATTTATTTCAACTCTACACTTGAAGACCTACTAATATATATGCTTGTTTTCTATATTTGTATTGTGTAAAGTAGCACTGTTTGTCTATTGGTGGACAGCCTATGATGCAACATTGGACCCAATTTTAAACTATCCCATTCCTATAGTTTATTTATTTATAAAATATTTTACCAGGAAGGAGACATTGAGATTTCTCTCATTTTCCATAAAACATTGCATTAATACAATAGGGTACAATAAAATACAAAAACAATATTAATGCATAGTATATACAATATTTAACATAGAACAGGTAGGAAATATATAATCAACCATGACAGGTGCATTCTGTTTTGAGATAAACCCCAATTTACAAGGCTGTATGTTTTTATTCCATTTGAAAAAGACTATATTGGTGAAATGCATTATGGATGTCATTTTCTATTTTATTTAATAAAGGATTTTTGGTTACCACAATAGCATATTGTGCCATTACCTTTATATTTAATACCTTATTTTTATTTTATATTTTATACCTCCTGGCATTTTTATCATCTCTACTCTCAAGAAATTCCAGGTGGGGATCATACCACCAACGCTATCATCATAGAGCAGTGAGCCTGCTCTACTCTTGAGAGCACTATTTGTTGCTTTTTTATTCTCTTTTAAGCACCTGGATAACTCTACTGATGCAGACGCCCCTCATCTTATCCTTTAAGTGGGGATTGTACCACTGTATACTGTACACGCTAGAGCTGGCCATAGCTCTTTTACATGTGAGTGTGACATCGCTACCTTGAATATACCCTGATACCGAGTTTCGACATATTGCAGTTTGCCTTGTCTTTCTTTAGTCACATACGGATACCTAAGAGATTTGAACTACCACATCCCCCAAGTACAAATAATCCATGCTTATTTAACACGTACAGCTGCACTTACCTCTTAACAAGAGGCATCTTCGTATGTGTGAACTTTCATTGTTGGGACAAGACTTTTTATAGTTTGTCTGATTACTGTAATTTTGATGTGGCGCAGTCCTTTTTCTTGTGCAACATTCTTTTAGATTTTGAAAGGGTTGAGAGGGTTGCTGCCTTGTTTTTACTCTTTTTGGTTATTTAGCGCTGACCCATTTATTTGTTATATACTATAAAACGCTGTACAATAGGAAACAACACAAACATTAAATTCTAACAAAACATGTATGGCATACGAGAATAGTAGTTGAAGAAGACACCAGCCAAACAACCATACAATCTAAAGTTGTTTGTAAGGTTGTTCAGAGACTTTTTAGTTGACTTCATGATCTACTGATAACCTTTTATGCTACCTAAAATGTACATTGAACAAAACACTAGTACATTATGGTCTCAAATTAATTTCTACAAAAATGCATTGTAGTTTAAAGTGATATTGCTGTGAAGTTGTTTTATACACTCTTATGCACCGAAAAAGAGGAATATTTAGACAAGAAAGAATGGGCACAGATGGATTTAAAGTCAAAAGAGGGATACCTCGTAGTTATGAGAACAGATCTCAATGCTGCCTATTATTTTGTAACCTTTTACCACTATAAGATGAATGTGCAAATCATCGCTCCCACACTCAGAGACTTCAAAAGCAAATTTCAAATCTGTGGAACCTTATTAAAAAATACAATCAAAGAAATCAGAATGTAGGAAAATATAGCTTAAAAAGTTATGTTTTAAGGTCTCAAGAAAATGTAAATAAAACAAAAAGTGAAAGCTCTGCCGTGTAATACCCTACGAAGAAGGATCTGTTTTTAAACATTTGCCAGGTTGGTAAGTTTGCATATTCCCGTCTCTGCAATACATCCGTGTATTTCTGTAGCATGCAAATGTTTACTGTTAGAATGCTCTGCTTCCTTTGAAGCGTGCACCAAGAGAAGCTTATGTAACAGGGTTCCTATGCACTTCCTCTGAAAGGTCGGTTCAATCTGCAGTGTTGAAAGACGTCATACAGGGGCTGAAGTTCTGATCTGTCCATCTCTCTTCACCCGGAGGGAGGGGGGAGCGAACACTATTGCTCCAAAAGCTTTCCTCAAGAAAACAGCAGTGAGGGCTGCAGACAAAAATTACTAATGACTTCTACCAGCCGGGCAGGAATTATAGGATAGACAAGTATGATAAAATCACCTCCAGTAGGATGTATGCATGAGTTTGAACTCAAAAGGCTTACGATATTCTTTTTATTTCAGGCTGTCTCTTGTTTGATTCCAAAAAGAAAGCTGTAGAATTATCCACAAGTATTTACAATATTGTACAGATGACATGGTGTCTTCATTCCTCCCTTGATTTCAAATAGCCAATGACAATTTTGGTTTATAGGGTGAGACATTCCAGGAGCAATAAGGTGAATTCATAACATATTGAAAACCACACCCGGAGCCAGGTATTAGAAATATACGCCATTTTAGAGACACAAATAAAAAAGGAAATATATTTAGTGCATTTTAAACTCGCATTACTGTAATTACTATAGTGAATCTATTGGTATGTCTTGGATCTCTAATACAGCATCAGAGGCTCTTTCCATTATGCATGATACAATAAGCCTGTTCTAAACAATAGAGCCATATTCACAATAGCGTTTGGCCCAATTTTGTCCTAACTAGGGTTGCTAGAAGCTCTCTTTTCCTGGATACTCAACATGTTGATTCATGAATTACTTCCTTCCATATTTGCCCATCAGCATATGGAGGTGATTTAAGCCCAAGAAACCACAGCAGCCCTAGTCCTATACCAAAGCTATTATAAGTGTCTCATAATGCTCTGTCCAAAGGGCATCAAGGGAAAACAAGTACACAACAGCTGTAATGTCAGAGTTTAACCATCAGTAGCCTAGGACAATAACAATCCTTCCATTTTCAAATCTGCCTGAAGCAACATTTCTGCAATACTTACCCCCTGTTATTCCATATATTATGGGTTCACACCCAGCCATGTCACCAGACTGAGTATTGGGAGATCGTACTCCCTGTGCAGCTGGTATTAGAGCACATTCCATTGTGTGTGTGTGTGCTTGCGTATACATATAAAATAAAAGGACATTTTACCATCACTCAAGATAAATTATAGGATGTAGCAGCATCTCAGTTAGTTTTAACAAGGTCTTGAGAAACCATGACAAAACTTCCATTTCCGAAGAAGAAAAAAGTTCTAATGTATTAATTTGCTGTCAGGCAAGTTTTCTTGTTTACGTGCAATGCAAACAAAAGATTGCTTGTTTGAGTCCTGTGGCAGGAAAAGCTCCTGCTGTTACGGACTCACAAAACAAAGCGAGGAAAAAAATCTATATGCTTCGCAAGCCTTCACTGCCTGAAAATATAGGCAGCTGCACAAATACTCTGGTATGTTCTTTATCATTTTACTTTCAGGAACTTTAGCACAACCAGGATCCTGAAAGAACACAGTAGCAACCATGCTGTTTAATAGGGCACGAATGCTATTCGAGGAGCCAGAGTCGTAGATCATTGTAGTACGTGTGAGACTCAACTGCTGGACATGGTAATGCTTGAATCTACAGTATTAAACATTCAGAACGGACAAAAAAAATCATATTTTTGCATGATAAAAAAATAAATCTATTTTTAATTATTTTTTTATGTTTTGTTTGTATGTTTTCTTATTTTAGAAGGCACGACACGGAGGTCACTGCAGGGCTTCACCCAAACCAGCCACAAGTTTTATTGGTCACAACATGTATGTTGTTAGCTCATGCAAATGGCGGAAGTCTGGGAAGTTCTCTGTGACGTGTACCTGTTGTTAAATGTGACCACATAGGGCTGCAGGGCAGAATTCACACACTAGCTGTTTTCTTCACTAAAGAAAATAGTTCACACTTCCCTGCCTTACAATAAGCCTCTTCCATAACCTGTTAATTAACATGCTTGATACTTTAGAGTTCTTTGGTTCCAGGGGGCTTGCTGGCTTAAGACACCTTTATAAAGTAGACTTTCCTGTCAAGCTGGCTATTCACTAGAGAGGAAGACAATTAGAGAGCACCATTTTTTTCAGTCTGAGCTGTGAAATAAAGTGGGCTGGAGGAATCACTCTCTTTTCAGTACCAGTATTTACGATAATCCCATTTCACTCTGAGAAAAAAAGGCCTTTAGCAACATTATTTTCAAAACCTTTTTACAAGGACAATGCTGGGAAGAAATTGGCTAAAGACCAATGAATAGCTTATGGATGTTGACTGAATAGTGAAAGATGCCTTGTTGACAAAGAGGACTCATGTCAGGAGGTTCAGTGAAAGGGAGATAAGCAAATGACAATTAAGTTACATGAAAGGCAGCATATACAGCATATACAATGATAAGCACTAATAATTACCAATTTCTCAAGAATATAAGTGAGTGAACCATTCCCATGATATCTGCAAACATCCAAGATATCTTAAAAAGGAACAATCACCATCACATAACACCAACTGAACATGAATATAGACTATCACCCAGTCAGAATGAGGTTTGCTGAACACAAAAGTAGGAATTTAGAGGTACTCCACGGAGGGCAAATTATTGAAATTCTACTGTCCAGAAGACTGGAGGGGATAAGGATGTATTCCCAGCAGTTACAGTACTACAACCCCTAGGATATTTTAATAGTAGAAAATGCATTTATCTGTATTATAATTATATTTAAAAAAAAAAAGAACAAGGTATTATATACTTTTTTCAATTCCAATTTTTCTTTTTTATGTTAGGTAGTTCTAGAATGTGTAAACACGAAGGTCAATGCAGTGCAGTGCTTTACCGAACCAAACCAAACATTGTATAGGATATGAGAAGATGCTGTCTTTTTCAAATTCCATAATATTTGGGAAATTTGCCTATAGGGTGTGCCTGTTGTTAAATGTGTTGTTTTTGTATTCTTTGTAGCCTGACTATATAAGAAGTCTTACACTGACATTGCACAATTATTAACAGAAGAAGCAACTCCAATCAAGATTAAATTCTTTCAGTAATACAACTCTATTTATTATTATTATTATTATTATTCTGCAATAGTACAAGAGGCACACATGTTAACATGCACACTCTCCATTGTTTCCCATAATCAATCAATAAATGTATCCAGCACAGAATCAATACTGGAAGTGTTAGATTAATCTGGTAGTTGTATTAAAGAGGCTTAAATGTATTATGGCTTATTAAAGGGACACTATAGTCAACTGAACAAGTTTAGCTTAATGACGCAGTTTTGGTGTATAGAACATGCCCCTGCAGCCTCGCTGCTCAATCCTCTGCCATTTAGGAGTTAAATCCCTTTGTTTATGAACCCTAGTCACACCTCCCTGTATGTGACTTGCATAGCCTTCCATAAACACTTCCTGTAAAGAGAGCCCTATTTAGGCTTTCTTTTTTGCAAGTTCTGTTTAATTAAGATTTTCTTATCCCCTGCTATGTTAATAGCTTGCTAGACCCTGCAAGAGCCTCCTGTATGTGATTAAAGTTTAATTTAGAGATTGAGATACAATTATTTAAGGTAAATTACATTTGTTTGAAAGTGAAACCAGTTTTTGTTTTTATGCAGGCTCTGTCAGTCATAGCCAGGGAAGGTGTGGCTAGGGCTGCATAAACAGAAACAAAGTGATTTAACCCCTAAATGACAGTGATTTGAGCAGTGGAATTGCAGGGGAATGATCTATACACTAAAACTGCTTTATTTAGCTAAAGTAATTTAGGTGACTATAGTGTTCCTTTAAGGTCAAAATAAATTATTTTTTTTACAATGTATTATATTGCTAATGTATTCAGAAATAATGCAAAAAATTAAAATTAAACTAATAAAACAAAAAAGAAACATGAAATAAACCTTGAAAGATCCACATAATTCACAGTGTATTGTCTTTGATTGTAGGTGCAGGTAGATTCCTTTTACACCAGTTAAGGTGTTCCAATCAGGAATATGGGGACTTATGTTATCCCATAAACCTTGGCCCAGTTTATGGGATAATTCATTTACCCCCCACCCGCAGTAACAAAGATTAAATAAGATGCTAGAATTGCATTATAAACTGACAGTAGTTTAAGCAGAACCTAATTCACTGTTTAGTGAACAGAGCTGTATTTTTGATATTGGTTGAGGTGAGGTGTGGCCTGCGCATGCACCGTCCGCGACTTGTCTCTATCGAGGGAAAAGAGAGTGCAGAATGCACGCACAATATGGTCAAAACTGGTATAAGGCCATTTGGAACTAATATAACCATTTGCCTGAGCTAGTGGGCTGTCTTATAGTGACTGTGATTATTTACTAATTGTTACTTCTATAAGCCACTCTAAGAAATGAGAGATGGCTCAGAGTGATCCAAATACCACACTCTTTGGAGGATGAAATGTGGTTATAGTGCTTACACTGGCCCTTTCAGTTCGATGACTAAATCTCTAATGCTTCGGGCAAGGAGTGAATAACAATTAATTAAGAAGTGAGTAAAAACGTTCGAAGCAGACCCAGACCACAAGCAGGGAAAACTCCATAACGTATAAATGTGAGCAATAATGTAGAAGAGGGAAAATCAGGATAGTTCCCTATACCGAATTTTGCCCTCCCTTACAGGGGGATATGCCATTTCCCAGGATTTTATAAACTCTATGTATTAGGAAGGTGTGAATGCAACGGGTGCTTCCACCTTATCTCCTTGTCAGACAGTGTTAGTGTTTTAAGAGGCGTCCTTTGCACCCGTATGTCAGCAAATAGAAAGAGGAGAAATTAAACAATGTTTCTGCTTTTCCTTATGCAATGTGTGCTCTGGCTGTGCCTGGACACATCTCAATTGAAATGTCAACTGTTAAATCTTTAATATACATTTAAAAGACAACAGTTCATCACA
The DNA here is from genome assembly GCA_933207985.1 of Pelobates cultripes. NCBI lineage: Eukaryota > Metazoa > Chordata > Amphibia > Anura > Pelobatidae > Pelobates > Pelobates cultripes. The sequence continues at coordinate 125,891,457 of OW240917.1, read as the reverse complement.
CAAACGAGAAAAAAACTATTAACACTAGTTTTAGGTGAATTTTAAAGGGTTATTTGCTATAGTGAGAATTTTAAGGAATTCAAAGTGAATTTCAAATATTATACCAAAACAGCCATAATTGAAGCGGACACTCCAGATTCTTCCATTTCAGCTATTCTGGCCTTAACTTTAAAATTCACTTTGAATTACTGATAACTCTCACATTAATGAATACCCTGGTAATGTTTTATTTAATGGGGTAACTTCCAGAGAAGTGACATTCCTCCTTTAAGTGCATTACTAGATAAAGCTATGTAGAAACATGTCATACATTATCATTGGTGAATTAAAAAAAAATAGTTGTCACATGTTTTGGATATAAAACTTGTTTCAACAATCACAATCTTGTTAGTTCTAAATGTGAGGTCTAAGAGATCACAAGTTAAGGATAGCCCCCCTATATATCTTTCCACATGTGCTCTCTTCTCCAATCAAAGCTAAATGCTACCATAATGAACCAGAGGAACAAATAAACAGTCGGTTCTTGAAAAACTCTCCCCAACCAGTTTAACCAATGTTTTTGAGGAAAAAGAGCCACTAAGTCTATTGGATCCAGATTTCCCAAGGCAACAGTACCAACTGCCCCTAAAACAAATTATATCATTATGTTTCATGGATGCATTTAAGAGCTAAGTAGTTATAGGCACCAAATGGATATTTAGGCATTGTATTTCTCAGATCATTTATATACCTACATGTCATGAGAGTTTCTCTCACACCACAGAAATATTTAATATTTAACACAGACACAGCTAATGTAGGATAAAATAATGGGCGTTTAGTTAACAGATGCCTCATGCCAGGGCCTATTTAGCCTTGTACTGCAGAGAGCCCCAGATGGATTCCCTCCTCCCCCCCCCAAGTAAGTGAATTAATTTCAAGAGCAGACATTAGGCTGTTAGAGTAGGACCTGCCAAAGATGGGGTACATTGACGTTGTGGCAGGTTTATGCAATGTATGATCATATAATGTAACTATACCCCCATTATTTTTTACCTAGATTAGGTATTTTTTAAAAATAAAAAAACCTCATAAAATCTGTCAACATTGAAGTGGCTGTTTAGTGGATAAGTGAGTGTGCTGGATCTTGTATGTTATATATACATATTTTATATTATATATATAATATACACACATATATGTTGGGCCGATCAGTGTAACAAAGAGTTCTGCTTTCAGTCTTCTATATGTGTTTTAATAAAATGCACTTTAACCTCTCATGTAAATATATATATTAATTGCAATATACCTTTATGGCTTTAAGTGTATGATGGTCAAATATATTCTGCCATTCTATTATATTTCACGTATATCATATTTATGTGGCTTTTATAAACCTGTCACAAGAAGGTGACCCTTTTCCATTAATATGAGTAGTTACAGGAATTTGTTCATAGAGAGCTTTATGGCAATATTATGAAGAGTTGCAATACGTCTATCTATCTATCCATCCATCCATCATTATAAAGTAGCAGCTAATTTAAATATTTATTTTTCTTTATTATTATGAACATTTATACAGCACCAAATTATTCCACAGCCCTTAACACTTATAGAAAGGAAATATTTACAGGTGAAGAAGCCAATGCCTAAATGGGCTTAAAATGTGTGAATATGGCAAAGATCGTAATGTAATTATTTCTGAAATGTGCTTACATTGACATAATTGCAGTTTTATGGACACTGCTATGTAAAAGAATGTAATTTAGTTAATGCTTGCTTCAGTATATTAACCTTTCTATAAATTCTATAAAGGAGTGAAAAGGAAAGAATGAAACATCTAGATTGATGAGAATGCAGACAAATTAACAAGGCAACAGAAACACAGGCTTTAATGGCCAGACTGCAATCAACTATAGGCACCGCACTGTTTGAGCCTGAGGCTTCTTGGTGACAGTAGAGTCAGGTGAAGCAGCCACTTGATATCCATCATAAACAGAGCCAGCTTGTAGGAAAACAGTGGATTACTGACACTTCCGGGTTTAAGAGGAGACCTCCAGAGTGTCGGCTCCTTTCCAGGTCAGACTGGCTGCCGCCACTGATGCTGACAGGGAGAGTGAGCATGATGATTCTGTACACATAATGATGAGTGAGAGACACAAAAACAAAAAGGGCAAGGGACAGTCCTAATTAATACAGGTGTTAACCCTTTCAGAGTGCCAGGTGAAAGCAATGTATCAGCCACCAAAGACAGCTCACAGCATCAGGTCTTTAACCCTTTCCATGAGGGACAAGTACGATGCTCACTGATGGTATTGTATGGCTTACATACAAAATCCTGGAAATTAACCACATACCACCTGGAATCGCCTACAAAATGCCCAGTATTTATTATTCTCATTAATGATAACCTGACACTATATACTTCATATTGGAAAATGTGAATTTTAAACACTTGGATTCCACCAAGATAAAATAAAACAAAAAACAGAGTTAACTATGGCAAATGACAACTTTTTTGCACAATTTAGGTCACAAATTGAAATTGTTTCCCCTAAATATTACAACTTGGTTGGTCAACATAATTCACTGTTTAGCATATAAACCCCATAATGTTTGGTCTTCTGAGATTTAAAATGATCTACAAGGTACTGAGATCTATATTCCATTTGTAAGAACTTGCACACAGTCCTCTAAAGAATCAAAAAGTTAAATAAGTTCACTACCACTCATGAATATTATATAACAGACTAATCTTTCATTTCCATTTTCCGGACCCTGTAACCTAACTATCCATCTGAGAATTCAACATGTAATACAGCTATATAGGTCAATTGACACTAACTCCCAATGTGCCTGCAGATGTACACAAACAGTTTATTTAAAACTGTTACTGAGAATTAGGAATCCATGTACTATGCCAATATTTTCCATGACAGCATGGTAAACGGAGAAGTACTTTATGTGCTTACAACATTTGCTCAGAAAAAAAGAGGATATAATTTATCACACTGTTTTGTCAGGCTTAATAATAAATAACTAGTTAACTGATTTCCCTGAGATCACACAGTGCTGGTGGCCTAGGACAGGATGGAATCCCCAGACTTGTGTACCCGAGACCAACAACTTAATTCTTGACATACTAGCCCCAAAGGGCATTCCACTAAAATGTTATATTCCAAAACTTCCCCGCAGTACACCCATTAATGAAATGGTGTTGATGTAAACATTAAAAGGTTTTTTTTGTTGCATTCTTAAAAGAGCACCTGTCATACTAAGCATATTAACATGATTTGGCATCAACGTATGACAACATTTAATCTACACATCATGCTAGTCAAATCGTTAGCCAATGGAGAGATTAATCGTTTTCTTGAATTTATGCTGTTCCTTTGACATGGTCATAAACATTTACAACATGGGCTCCAATAGAAAGCATAATGAAGGTGGACCTAAAAATATTTAGGTAAATATATCTTTTAATGTAACTTCTTGAAGGTGAACTTGTCACTAAAATGGTTTTTAATCATCCCCTAAGGAAGTCAAAAGATTGATAAAACAAGTTGGAAGGAAGTGGAGTGACATCAAGAGAATTTATCAGTGAGAACTTTCATATATCCTGGAAGGACAAGTGGTACACTTAATTTAGTTTTAATCTGCCTGCACTTTAATTTATAAGTGAATTTTAATATATGAGCCCACTGTAGCAAATTAATTTTATACAATATTACACTATTGCCATTTTTTCTTTACTACTCCGCCCACTAAAGCGGACTTAAATTGAACAGAACGGCAGGACCACAACGTGACCTGAGGAAGCAGCCCAGGCGAAATGCGTCATCAAGTTCTATTATGCGCCACGGCGATGCTTCCCGGAAGGACTCTCCTTTAGACAGTATATTCCATACGCTACAATTAATTGCAAATTTGGATAGCAGTATATTTGAAAGGTGAGAACTACATTGGGACTAAAGAGCTATATCACCTTGTGATTTTTACTTTTATGTTAAATAAAGAAAGAATTTCTACTGCCGTCCAGATCATCTACCATAGTCTAGTCCTGAGTTATAGGACCAAGCCTTCAAAGTTAGAGCAGACTTCCACTGCTCTCTCCTTGTGAGTTTATTTTCATTTACAGATCTTTCATATAGAAGTGTTGCAGTATTATACTATATTTTTTCCCTTTGTAGTTATTTGCATTATGTTTCAACTTATCCCTGGCAGAATACCAAGAGACTCCAGAGTTAAAAGATGATTGTAAGTTTTTTTTCCACTTATGCACTGATTTTCCACTCAGTTATTTATACTTTCTGCACATTATAGTGCACTGTGAGTTGCACTTTATATATAATCTGGATTATAAAGCTAGAACTACCCTAAGGAGCACCTCCATTGCAGTTACCGATTGATTGGCGTCAAGGGGAGAGATGTTTTGTGGGGTACAACCATTTTAAGAAGGTTTTATTTTTCCATGGGCTACTGGTGCTTATTAATTATCAATAGCCTTGTTTTTTAATTGCAGCTTCTGGATCAGGATCTGAAAATACTGTAAGGCAAGCATATCAAACTAAAAATCTGGATCGGGCCACATAAACAAGGTTTAAGTTTATGTGGACCGCAAAAAAAAGAAAAAAAGAAAATACCGTAAATGTTCATAGAAACTTAGGTTTATTTGAAAAAGTAAAAGTACAGTATAAAAAAGAACCTAGCATCCCCCTCTACTAAATCACATCACCATGTGCCAAACCTGATCCTCCCGCTGACACACACGCATATTCACTGACTGGCACACACAAACAGGCACACTGACACACACATACTCACAGACAGACACATACTGACAGACACACACACTCACTGACAGACACACACACACACACACACTGACAGAGACACACACATACTCACTGACAGACACACACACACACACACACACACACATACTTACTGACAAACAGACAGACACACACACTGACAGACACACACACACATCACACTTACACATTCTTGCACAGACATACTTTTTTTTTTATTGCTCCTTACCTTATGGAGCCGATGTGGGGCATCTCTCTGTGGTCCTTCCTGCTCCTCACTGCTCATATTCCGGCACCCGGCTTCACTACAGACGGCGAGTGAGCAGTGAGGAGCAGCAACACTGAGCTCCCTCGCTGGCCCTCCTCCATGGCCAGGTAAGTGTTAGAAGAGTAGACACCTGCAATGTGGGGAAAGCAGGTGCCTACTCTACTATAACACCGGCATGTACTCGGGGCTCGCGGGGCCGTAAAGATGGACCTTGTGGTCCGCGGGCCACGAGTTTGACATGCTTGCTGTAAGGTAACCTGTGGTGTGCAAATATCAATATTATTTAGCAGTATTTGTGTTTATATATAGTGAATTAGTGAGCTGTGCAGCGAGGAATGGCGTCCAGCTGGCCTTGTGCTTAAGTCCCGTCCCTAAACTTAGAATCTGGCCAAATATTGGAGTGTAGATGCCTCCTTTGTTTGTTTTTTTCTTTATGAGTTATTTTTCCTTTTCCTTTCTTAATAGATATTTTGCAGATTTACCTTTAAATAGATTTTGTTTATCTTATTCTTACTATTTAAGCCATCGAAATAAGTTAATATCACATACAAATCCCACTGCTACCTCTTGTCTCATCTCCCCAGTTTAACCTTTAGATTGTAAGCTCACGGGCAGGGTCCTCTACCTGTTGTATCAGTCTGTTATTATTGTGTTTGTTTTTTCCCCAATTGTACAGCGCTGTGGAATTTGTTGGCGCTTTATAAATGCCAGTAATAATAATAATAGTAATAATAATATCAGGCACATCTTCCAAAGATGCCGGGATATAAAGGGAAAGCATAAAAAGAAGGATTTTTTTTTTTTTTTTTTAGAGATTTTATTTATTTATTATTTATTAATGGTACATACCAGTTGATTACATATGTGTCTCTTGTTTGACTAATACAACTAAAAGTGTTCAGTTCATACAGACATTTGTATTTTATGTGTAAAGCGGAAATGCAAATAAATTTATATTAAATTGAAAGCAGCACTACTGCCAAGGCAAACATATAACATAATGTCATGGCTGTAACATATTTTCATTAAAAACGGGCGAAAAAAGTGAAGAAAATTATATCTGGAGAAAATATATTTTCTGTGTCTTATCTTGTCTCAAACATTAGATCGGAAAATGTTTCCTTGTTATTGGTTTGTGAGAGGTTTGTGTATGTGTGTGGTCTGTCGCTATATTTTAGATTTTTAGTTGACCTTGCTGATGTTATCAGTGAGTTACCAAGTCAGAACATTTTACAATAGTCTCCCACTCAACTCCCCATACAAACATACTTATGGTGACCAGGCTACCCTAGACATGTAATTATTGCTAAAACTCTTCAGAGAAAACAGAAATTAAAAGGGGCTCTCCTGGCACTCCACTTCCATCAATATTTAATTTGTATGTTTGAGTTGGAGATTATTTTACAGTTCAATAATGATTTTTATAAAATGTAATTTCTAACTACATTTTTTTTTAAAAGTGGAGTGGAAATTATTCCCTGGAATCTATAATAGCCTCCTTATGCTCAGATTCTCTGGGAATGGGGGGGGCAGGGGGAGAGGAGGATGCTTCTTATAGACAACCACTGAAACAATAATGGTGTTCATGAATACCGTTACTTTGCAAAGGAAGTGCTTCTAGTGGCTGACAGTTTGACAGCCACTGGAGGTATGTTCTCTGAAAAATGTAAACACTGTTACATTTGCAAAGAAAAGAGCGGGGTCTATGCACCAAAACCGCTTCATTGTAATAAAGTGGTTTTGGTGCTTAGAATACTCCTTCAATAAACATACTACATTGGCATACATACAGTAAATACATAAGAATAAAAGTAAATAAACTTTTGAAACTGTGCAAGAACTCATTATTTAATTGCACAGCTCATTAACGCTCAGCCTTGCTACTCTCTGGGTACAATGCAGAGTGCTGAGATGCTGTTTCAGGCTATTTTCCCTCCATGCACAGCATCTTATTAAGCTCCTAAATTGCTGTTTCTTTATCCTATTCTGTTGTACATTGAAAGATGGACATGCACAGCATCTCATCTTAGCTTACAGTAGTGGACAGAAAATATGTGAGCAAAATGTAAAATAAAAAATGAAAATGATACACATACAGAAAAACATGTAACATCAATCTCAAGATTACCATGTGTCTTGCATGAATAGATTTGCTCTGAGGCATATCATTTAAATTATTATAACACTCTTGGAGGAGTTGGACATGAATCCCAAGAATAAAAATTATTTTTTATGCCCACTCCATCTGACTTTGTGTCTCTCTGCACCTGCCTCATCTGCTTGTGTGACTTTATCTTTCTTTACCCCCTTGGGTGTCTCACATAAACAACCTTTTTTTAGGGATGCACCGAAATGAAAATTCTGGGCCGAAACCGAAAATTCAGGATGCCCTTTGCTGAAACCGAAACCGAAAATGACTTTTTCCCCCCAATGATTTAAAAAAAGTTTTTTTCCTGTAATTTAATTAATCTAATATGAAAAACTTCCCTTCTCTTTTAATGGTTCCACACGCTTAGTGTTCCTCTCCCCTCCCTGTTTTTTAGTGTTCTTTTCTCCAATGTCCCATTATGTTCTTTTCCCCCCTCCCCTGTCCCATAGTGTTCTCACCCCCCGTCCCTGTCCCATAGTGTTCTCCCCCCCCGTTCCAAAAAATTTAAAAATAAAAATAAATTTTTTTTAAATTTTTTTTTTAATTTCGCCAATTTTGCCTGTGGCTGGGGACTCAGATTTTTCAACTCACCTCGCTCTCTCTGCAGCCAGCACACAGGAGCCTGGCAGTGAAGTCAACCGGCCTCTTCTGATGATGTCAGAAGGAGACAGGACTTCAACTGCTCCCAGACTCCCCAGCGGTCCTATCTGCAGCTCCAGCCTCCAGTGCAGCCGTCCCACCTGAAGTTTCTCCCCTCCTTGGCTCAAGGTAAGCCTCCGGGAGGGTTTCGGGGGGGAAGACATTTTAGTATGTTTTTTTTTTAAATCAAAAAGTTTTTGTTGTTTTTGTTTTTTTAGCAGCCCCTTTGCCCCACTACAGCCCCTGCCCCTCTACAGCCCCTCTACTTCACTCTATGGCCCCTGCCCCCCCCCACAGCCTCTGCCCCTGTGCCCCCTCTATTTCCATCTACAGCCCCTAACCCCTCTACTGCCCATGTGCCCCCTCTATTTCCCTATACAGCCCCTGCCCCACCATACTGCCCCTGGTCCCCACCATTTCACTCTACAGCTCCTGTTCCCCCTATACTGCACCCCCTACGGCCCTTGTTCCTCCCTCTACAGCCCATATATTTCACTCTACAGCCCCCGTCCCCACTATACTGCTCCTGTCCCCCCTCTAAAGCCCTTGTGCCATCCTCTTCAGCCCCAGTCCCTCCTCTATTGGTTTTGTGCCCCCTCTATTTATCTATACAGCCCCTGCCCCACCATCCTGCCTCTGTCTCCCTTCTACAGCCCCTCTATAGCCCTTGCCCCCTTTATTGTCCCTGTCCACCCCCTCCAGAGCCTCTGCCCCCATCTACTGCCCCTGTGCCCACACCATATTGCCCGTGTCCCACTACACAACCCCTGCCCACCTACAGCCCCTGTCCCGCCTCTACTGCCCATGTACCCGAACCATAATGTTCCTGTGACACCACTATATTGCCTCAGTGTCCTTCTCTACAGCCCCTCTGTCCCTCTCTACAGCCTGTGTCCCCCACCATACTGCCTGTGTGCCCCTCTACTGCCCCTGTGTCCCACCAAACTGCCCCTGTTCCCCCACCTCAGCCCCTAACTCCCCTACTTCACGTCCCTTCCACTACAGCCTCTATTCCCCTTTTGTGCAGCCCCTAATCCACTTTTACACCCCATAACTCCACTACAACACCTATTCCCTTACTACAGTCCTTACCCCCCGCTAATTAAATTAACCATTTACTTACTTGCAATCCAGCACTGAGACAGCCTCTTTTGAGCAATCTGGTTCGCCTCTGCTGAGGTCATCTGGATTGATGACCATTTTGTCAAATTAAATATTTCTCATAGAGAGGCACTGTGCACTTAGTAAGACTCAATTCTCAATGTGGATGCACCCTCTAGTGGCCTTCTGCTCACTAGAAGTAAATTTTCCCGCAATGTAAACATTGCCTTATCTCCAAAACGGCAATGCTTTACATTGTGGGAAAAAATTTACCAGGCCTAATGCACTCAGACCACTTCATTGAGATGAAGTGGTCTGGGTGATTATAGTGGTCATTTAATGGTAGAAAGGGAGCTTTCCTAAAAGTCTTTGTTGAGAACATGAGCACCTAATCTACAAATCTGAAACAACAATGCTGCAACCACTGTGTTGGTTTAATACATTCCAGTAATATGTTGAACTATACTGAATGACAGGCTTTGTTCCTCTTTCCCAGAAACACTAGTCTGATTCTGTCCTTAATTTCCCTCCTAACTGTAAACACACACACATATATGGATGTCAGAGGTGTATTTTGGAATGGTAAGATGATAGCACAATGTACGACATTCAACTTGAGATAATCAATACCTCCCCGTGAAATTAAGCCAACAGCCTATTGTACATAACAAAAGCATAACCCTTCCCAAGGACTGCGCTCGTGTTGTAGCACAAGAGATTTTTAAGTGCAACAAGCAATTAGGTTTCCAGTAGATGAACCTATAGCTCATACAATATATTACGGTACATGCTTCTAAATATTGGAATAAGAGAGCTCAACATGCTCTTTCTTTAGAACACTGACTGATACAAGGGAGGGCAGGAGGGAGGGGTAGAAAAGCACAGGCATTCAAAGTAAAAACATTTAATGCCCTTGAAGTTTGTGTATGTTATCGGAAAAAAACTAGGAGATTTATTTCTTATTTAAAAATGATATGGAGGCAAGAAAACATTCACACTGATAAAGGATTTAGAAAGTGTACAGGGACACTACTATGCACGGCAACTCTACAGTGTATTTAAGGTAACTGGCCCATTCAGGCCTGCAGTCCTACTTAAAGAGGTACTGTCACTTCACAGCCGGTTAATGAGAATGCAGTAAGAATTAACCACACTTATATCTGCAGCACTCTAATGTGCATGCAGCATAATCCTACCAAATATAGTTTACAAACTGAAAAACAAATAAATAATTGTGCCATGAAATTAACAAATGATGTAATATTACTAATTTTATTCTTTCCTGCAGGCTCTACCACATGAAAATATACAACAAAAGTGAACATATATTGTAATATTAAGAATAAAGATGTATTAAATAATCACACTCATAATGTATCAAACTGTTAAATAGGCAATAGCTTCTTAAAGGGACACTATAGTCACCAAAACCACTTAAGCTCAATGAAACAGTTTTGGTGTATAGATCATGTCCTTGCAGTCTCACTGCTCAATTATCTGCCATTTAAGAGTTAAATTACTTTGTTTATACAGGCCTAGTCACACCGCCCTGCATGTGAGGTGTGAGCTGCCTAAACACTTCTTGTAAAGTGAGATCTAATGTTTATACTTACTTTATTGCACAGTCTGTTTAATTTAGAATTTCTTATCTCCTGTTCTATTGATTGCCTCCTATGTGACCAAAGTTCAATTGACAGAGCAGGAGATAAAAACTTCTAAAGTAAGTCAACATCTGATTGAAAATAATTTTTTTCCATGCAGGTTGTGTTAGTCATTGCCAGGGTGTGGCTAGTGCTGCATAGACAGAAACAAAAGTAATTTAACTGCTAAATGGCAGAGAATTAAGCAGCGATTTATACGTTGATACTGCTTAATTAAGCTAAAGTTGTTTTGATGACTTCAGTGTCCCTTTAAGTTTCTGCTTCAGATTTTTTATATAGATCAAAATCCTAAAATAGGCAATTGTCTCTTTTGTATCTGTAACCAAATGGAAAAGTTTTGCAATGTCCTGCAGCTTGATTCTGCTTGAACAATGCTGTGCAATGCCTTGCTGCACTTCAGTGAGCTCAGAAACAAAAGGGGAGAGAAACCAAATACTATAATACTGTGAATGTTATGGGAACACTGTATTCACCAAAACAACTTTAGCTTAATGAAGCGGTTTTGGTATATAGATTGTGCCCTTGTAGACTCCCTGCTCAAGTCTCTGCAATTTAGGGTTTAAATCACTTTGTTTATACAGCCCTAGGTACATCACCCTGCATGCGACTTACACAGCCTTCTCAAGCACTTCCTGTATAGAGTTATCTAATGTTTATACTTTATTAATTCATGTAATTAAAGTTCGATTTACAGAGCAGAAGATACAAACTTTAAGTAAGTTACACATATTATATACTGTTTTTGTCACCATTAAATGGTCTTTTTAAAGATACCGTTATTTTCATCATATCATATAATTTACTATAAATCAATTATAAAATATGATGAAAACTTAAAAAAAAACAAAAAAAAACTTTCTCTAACTTCCCCAAAATCTATTACGTATCTACAGCTGTCAAAAAACACCAATGCTAAATAGTTTAAAAATTTTGTCCTGAGTTTAGAAATAACCAATGTTAACATATTCTTAGCTTCTTTTTTGCAAGTTATAGAGCAATAAGTACAAGTAGGACTTTGCTATTTCCAAACCATTCCCCCCCCCCAAATTAACGAAATTAACAAATAACCATTCACATGTATATATTTTCTAAAAGAAGACAACCTAAGGTATTAAACGTGGGGTATTTTGACTCTTTTCATGCAACCATTTTACCACCAATTTATGCCAAATTAAAAATAATAATAATAGGTGATATTTTTGATACACATAGCAATTTAAGATTGTACTGAACACTGCCAAAGAACACCTCATCTCCTGAGTACAGTGCTACCACCCATGTATAGGTGTGTCTGGTTCTCTGGGGGCTAAAATACCTTATTTGGAGGGCTTGCATTTCAGTTTTCCAACTTATAATTTTCACAGCTGGTCATCATGCACCCATGTCCTATTTGGGACATTTTTTAAGCCAGCCAATGTAATTTAACCCCTTCAAACCATATATTTTTGAAAAGTTAACACCCTACATTATTTCAAATAGTGGTATTTCAACACTTTCCATGCACTAATTCTACCACCAGTCTTTGCCAAACTTTTGGGTAATAATTTTTTGTGTTATTTATCTTTCACTTTAGGCATGGATTCTCAGTTCCTGTGTGTTATGGACAAAGAACACCCAATATGTGTTCAGCAACATCTCCTGAGTACAACAGTACCCCCAATGGACAGGTTTTATGGGTTTTTCTAAACTTACAGGGGTCAAATATAGGGTCCGTTTGTTTGCACATTGAAATTTGACAGATTGCTGGGCCTATGTTGCCTTTGAGACCGTATGGCAGCCCAGGAATGAAAATTAACCCCATCATGGCATACCATTTGTAAAAATAGAAACCCACTGTATTCAAAATGGGGTATGTCCAGTCTTTTGTAGTAGTCACTTAGCCACAAATGCTGGCCAAAGTAAGCATTTTTATTTTATTTTTTGCATTTTTTTTAAAACAGAAACTGCACTTTTACTGGTGACCCAGGACCAGGTAAGTGCATGGAGTGAGGAAGGGGGGTGAAATCTTTATCATGGACTCACTACTAGTGATTCCTTTATAAAGATTTCACACCCGATTACAGTTATTTTCTCTCCAGGACAATAATATTATTGTCCATTCAAAATTGGTGGATTTTCTAAATTCTTGGAATGTATCCCCCTGCAAATATTGGGGTATTGTTGTAGTTAATAGTTAAATATATATGTAGAATGTGTGGGTGTATATGTATATATACATACATTGTAACAAACCACCTCTTTTACAGGTAGGATTGTCACAGATCTTGCAGTAACTACAGCCTTCTATGGTATACAAAGTCCAGGACACATTCAGCTCAGTTTTCCTTTTTTATTCAATAAGAAAACAGGTGCTTTAAATAATAACAAACAAACAAAATCCCTTGCTCTTACTTGAGCTCTTACTAGACAGGAATTACTATCTGTAATTGGGTGGCTTTCCCACTTACCAATTTTCCAAAAAAAAGAAATGGCTTTGTAATAAACACAATTGATGTTCGCTCTCCTAGCTGGCTTTTTCTCCCTCACTCTGCAGCAGGCTGATCTCTTCTTTTAAAGGCCTGTCTGCTAATTGACTAGCTACAGGTGAGTGCCAATTAATTAACTCTTAAGTCAGATCCAAATTCTGGTCTGTTACACAGCAACAACAAATCCAATTGCCCCCCAAAACAAGGACAGAAGGTCCTGTAGCAAGTGTGTTAAGTTAATGATAAGCTTAGAGTCATGTCTACAAATGCTCGCAGTTTAGGGAATCATATCCATGAACTTGTGGCAATAATGGCAACTGAGAATGTAGATATAGTCATTGTTACTGAGACATGATATAATGAGAAAAATGACTGGGATATAGCAATACCAGGGTAATCTTTATATAGAAAAGACAGAGAAGGCAAGAAAGGGGCAGGGGTGGCCCTGTTTGTGAAGGATAGCATAAAATCTAATCTAATAAAATTTAGTGAGGCGAACATAGAGGCCGTTTGGATTACGTTAGAATTTGGAAATCACACAGTAACTCGTGTAGGTGTGATTTACAGGTCCCCTGGACTAATAGAAGAGTTAGACAATCTACTAGTTGAAGAAATAGCTAAAATGACAATGAAGGGCAAAGTTATTATAATGGGTGACTTTAATCTTCTGGATGTGAACTGAAAAAACAAAACAGCTGCTTGTGCCAGGAGCACACATATTCTAAACTCCCTACTAGGATTGTCTCTAAAACAAGTAGTTAAGGAACCAACTCGTTAAGAGGCCATACTAGATTTAGTGTTAACAAATGGAGATTTGGTATCAGATATTATTGTAGGTGAACGTTTAGGATCCAGTGATCATCAGTCAGTGTGGTTTAATATAAGAACAGTGACTGAGTCACACCACACAAAAACAAAAGTTTTAGACTTTAGAAAATCAGACTTTTCTAAAATTAGAATATGCATAAAGGAGTCCTTGTCAGACTGGAGCAGTTTAAATGGAGTCCAGGAGAAATGGGATTATTTAAAAGTTGCACTGCTGAAGGCAACAGAAAATTGCATTAGGCTTGTCAGTAAAAGCAAAAAATTCAAGAAACCACTGTGGTACTCTGCAGATGTGGCCAAAATAGTAAAAAACTAAAAGTTAGCATTTAGTAATTATAAAAAAAAAACAACAGAGTGAGGAAGACAGAATGATCTATAAGATTAGGCAGAAAGAGGCTAAGCAAGTTATAAGAGCTTCCAAATCACACACAGAAGAGAAAATAGCACAGTCAGTAAAAAAGGGGGATAAAACATTTTTTAGATACATAAATGAGAAAAGAAAAGTAAAACAAGGATTAGTAAGATTAAAAACAAAAGAAGGAAGGTATGTAGAAGAGGATAAAGGTCTAGCTGACTGTCTTAATGAACATTTTTGTTCAGCATTTACAGATAAAAATAAAGGAGAATGACTTCAGTTTTAAAAAAGGACAAATGGGTCATTTGGTACATGTGAGTTTACAGAGGAAGAGGTTCTATTTCAACTGTCAAGAGTAAAGACAAATAAGTTGATGGGGCCTGATGGGATACACCCAAAGTTATTAAAAGAACTTAGTGGTGTACTAGCAAAACCATTTACAGGTTTATTTAACCAATCATTAATAACAGGAGTAGTCCCAGAAGATTGGAAATTAGTGAACTTTGTACCCATTCACAAGAAAGGTAGTAGGGAGGAGTTGGGCAACTATAGGCCAGTAAGCCTTACTTCAGTAGTGGGGAAGGTGATGGAAACCATGTTAAATGATAGGATTGTTGAACATCTAAAATCACATGGATTTCAAGATCAGAGACAACATGGGTTTACTTCAGGGATATAATGCTAAACTAAGCTTATTGATTTTTTTGATTAGGTAACTAAAATAATAGATCAGGGTGGTGCAGTAGACATTGCTTACCTAGATTTCAGTAAGGCTTTTGCCACTGTTCCACATAGAAGGCTCATCAATAAACTGCAATCTTTAAGTTTGGATTCCAGTATTGCTGAATGGGTTAGGCAGTGGCTGAATAACAGGCAACAGAGGGTTGTAGTCAATGGAGTATATTCTAAGCAAGGTCTAGTTACCAGTGGGGTACCTCAGGGATGTGTACTTGGACCCATTCTCTTTAATATCTTCATTAGTGATATTGCAGAAGGTCTTGATGGTAAGGTATGTCTTTTTGCTAATGATACTAACATTTGCAACAGGGTTGATGTTCCAGGAGGTATAAGTCAAATGGCAAATGATTTAGGTAAATAAGAAAAATGGTCAGAGCTGTGGCAACCGACATTTAATGTGGATAAGTGCAAGATAATGCATTGTGGGCATAAACACCCAAGGGCAGAGTATAGAATATTTGATAACCTACTAACCTCAACATCTGAGGAAAGGGATTTAGGAGTAATTATTTCAGATGACTTAAAGGTAAGCAGACAATATAATGCAGCAGGAGGAAATGGTAGCAGAATGCTTGGTTGTATAGGGAGAGGCATTAGCAGTAGAAAGAGAGAGGTGCTCATGCCATTGTACAGAACACTGGTGAGACCTCACTTGGAGTATTGTACGCAGTACTGGAGACCGTATCTTCAGAAAGATATTGATACTTTGGAAAGAGTTCAGAGAAGGGCTACTAAACTGGTTCATGGATTGCAGGAGAAAACTTACCAGAAAAGGTTAAAGGATCTTAACGTGTATAGCTTGGAGGAAAGACGAGTCAGGGGGATATGATTGAAAAATGTAAACATAAAAGGAATCAACACAGTAAAGGATAAGACTATATAATATATATATATACAAAAACCGTCTGTTAACGACTGCGTCACAAATGACCCTTATACTTACCTGGACCGGCAATCCGCAGCAATCCCGGTTGAGGGGGGGGGGGGACTGCCTGAGACCCCAGCAGCAGCTCCGTCTATGGAGCTGCCAGCAGTGGGACTGTCTGAGCTGTCAGTCATATATATGTATAATATATTATGAAATAATTAAATAATTTTATAATATATTATACATATATGATTGCATTATAAGTGTACTTTGAGACATATACACACATATATCTCAAAATAAACTTATAATGTAATAATATATATGCATTATATATGTATAATATATATATAAAATGCTTTATTTTATAATATATTAATCATATATACAAAATAAAACCATGAGTGTGTATATGTATATATATATATATATATATATATATATATATAAACAAAAATATACACACACACGTATTATATGCATATGTGTGTGTGTGTGTATGTGTATATATATATTGGAAAGCTTGGCCTGAAGTTGTGGGAGGTGCTTATGGACCTTTAAAAGGGACTCCCCCCTTCCCTACCCTACCGTGATTGGTCTGATGAGCTGCAGGCTGATGACTCTGTCTGGTTCAGTACAGAACCATCTACTTCCAGTTCAACGGTCATCAACACAAACTGCCCAAACTCCAAACAAGTTGGTCTTGGCCTAGTGTGGCCCACGCAAGTATTTGTTTCACCTCACTCTAGTAAACAGCTGCCTCACTAGAAGCTCATGGGGCACTGCTGCGTCCAGCCCAGCCACGGCATCTATAACTGTTGTTTTTCAACAAAACCGTACGTTTGTTCAGCCATTCGGATATTGCAAATTTCACCAGTAATGCAAATTCAGCCTATTTCAATCATACACAGCATGCCCTTTTCTGCTTATTGTATTTGGCAGCAATGCCTCATTCTGCTTACTGTATTTGGCCCTCACTAGGCCATATCAACTTTTATCCTATGCATTTTAGTTAGTCACCCTGCAATTTAATGTTTCACTCTATATTTTAAAGTTTTTTGTCTGTCCTGGGTATTCATGCACATAAGGATTATCAAATCATATTATTATACAGGTTATCAATTCGGAGCATCATTTGCTCTTCAGACCTTGCACCCATTTGTCAATTATGGTTCTTTCCGTAGGTTATAGAACTCTCCTTCCCCTCTCTGCCTCCTTTAGGGGATACTGAAGATTTCAGTTACAACCATACCATACAGAACTACACAAACTCAAATACGAATTCAGGTAAGTTTTTAGCCACAATTGCTCCCCCGCAATATAGACCTTTTTAGTGAGTAGGTTTTACTGGCTTATAAGTGACCAATAGATGTTAAGTTTCTGGCATCTCTGCCTTGGAGTTAGGGGTCCCCCGAGGCCAACACCTGGGCCAAAACATAGTTAGCCGCCTCGCACAGTGGCATAGAGAGGGCCTCACTGGTCACACCCAATCTATCTCATGATTTAAATGTCACCGAGAGGCCAACACCACAACATTCAGTGGCCACGAATCCCCTTGCGCCAAAGCATAGATAGAGCCTCTCAAGCTACTTGGAAACTAGCAGGGCCTCACCTGTCACTTGGCACTAGCTAGCCAGCCAGTAAAACAATCCTGATCCAAGCTAATTATTAATATATTGCAGTATGTCTCAGATCCCTGTAAGAAGGTGATGACATGTCAATTCCCAGTACTCCAGTCTGGTCCACTACACCTACACTCAAAGGTGACCCTATCAGGTTCCATCAGGTCATGGACCATGCCTCGTATTACGGCTGAGCTATGCAGACGCAACATTCCTTTCCCAGCAATGGCCGGGAAAGCAGAACTTTATATGCTCATGCGTACCAATACGGACAATGCTGATGCGGGGGTAGGCACGAGTTGCTCCAGCAACACCAACCTCCATGCAACGTTCTTAGCATTCGTGTCCTGTAAGGTGTAAATAAATGAGAGAAATACATTCTTGAACCATGACGTCAACTGGATGCTGACCCTTGCAGGGTCCTCTGTATGCATTTGATCATAACACAATTCAATATTGAGCACGTGCGTCTGTACGTTCAGATATCCAACGGGATATTGACTTTCTGTCATGCTATCCAACTTTCTGTCTGAAGATTTTTACACTAATAGGTGAATTAGGATATAGATAAGTTGTGATGCCACACCTATCAGACATCATTATTATACTAAAACATGTCATCTTTAAGTTGAGCCGACCCTACCTCGTACTAATAGAAGTCGCCATGGCCGGCCTGCCACGGCTGATTTAATCGGTTTCTACTAACTGTATGCTTGTTCTTTCAGGGCGAATTTCACTACTATCATATTCAGCATTTCATTAATACGTAGCTTCACAGCGATGCCTTTTTCAACTTCCGGTATAAGGCCCCTTACTGGAACATATCGACTTCTATTATGTGTATTGGCCCCCTACATGGCTAAGTGTCGCTATTGACTGGATCAATCATGTCAAGCCCTACTTGGGACTACACATATGGTTCACAAATATAAACTAACTTGTATATACATTCACTGTACTTACATTAACTACAACCCTCATGGGACTCCTCAGTTAAAGGTTTAGTTATACTAATTAGGGGTTGTTGGTTGGCTTCTTATACACTTGTTAGCTTGAATTCTCCACCGTTCTGGTCCTTGTTGATACCTTTTATTGTATATTCTTGTTGATACTGATACTAGTTACCCATGCTAATTTTTTTTTTTCTTCATTATTGATACTTTTCCAGTTCTCAACCCTTTCTACTCTATTATTTCCCCTATATAAATTGGTTTGTCAACTTGGTCCACGCTGTATTAACCACTTATCTACGTTCATCTGTCTCCGGGCTATCCCATTATTTTCAGGCAACAGGGGCTTATACATGTGACAGGTTCACGATTCACTTACTTTCCAGAGTTTCTGCATTATTAGAATTTTGCTATATGCCTCAATGCTATTAATTTAAGTTTGACGTCATATGCTGGTATTATCATGTTCATGCCACCTGGTTTAGTCTAAGTTGCTCGTGTTACCCCTCAATTGTTTGCAAGGTATATATTGGTTGTCACTTACATGTTTACAACTATTTCCTTTGCCCTCGTAGGGCTCACGTGTCTGGCAGATTCCGCTATTTCAATGTACACAGTATTACTCCTCCAGGTTCTAAGGTATTTCAAGTTGTGCCCTTAGTGGTTTACCAGCAATTGCTGTCACCAAGTCTTTCCATTACTATTCACGTCACAGGTAAGTGGTCCTTCATTACATAATGTTGGTTATTATATCTCTGGTTGTGTTCGCTATTTTTTTTGCCACCTTCAATTTAGGCTCACTATACCATCAAGTTACGCCTGACTGGCATCACATGTTTCTCTACTTTTCACAAAAGCCAGTTTCCTTTCATCCTATCCAATTATACTATACTTAAGGGTATCCAAAATATGTCTAATTTGCTAGATTCAGCCCCTTTCAAACATCTCCCTAACTCTGAAACCGCTATTTACCTGGTCTTGTACGGCTTCCTGAGACCACGAAAATTCACCATCAGTGGCCAACACAACGCACAAGGTTGCCTTTGAAGCTCCTACCTAATTAAACATCAAGATCATTAGATACTGACACTACCCGTGAGCAAAACGAGTCAACCAGGTCAACCCGTCCACATTCCATACTATCCCACGAATAATATATGGTGCCGGCTGGAGAAGGTTTTTCGATTCCTACCTCCTTACCGTACCGAATATCGCATCTATTCCGCTACTGTCACTTTGCGGGACTATCCTCACTACCTCCAAGTTCATGTTATACATATGGTTGTTGTTAACAAGGCTCGGTATGAACCCTAGCCTTTATTCAGGACACTCGTCTAGGATAGGGGCCACATCTACGGCATCCAACCAGCACAGTTCACGTCATTAAAACTCTAGGTTGCTGGAAGTCATCAGCATATACAACATGCATACCCCAACCAGTACAGGAAATACATAGGGCATTCGTTAAAAAAAGTCATCTTAATGTACTTGCGTTGTATTATGTTCTTTACTCAATAAATGTAGTTTTTGCCCACTTTATTTACTGGCCTACAGCATACGTCGGTTTCGGCACACCTCAACCAACTTTTCCTATCACAGGTTTGCTAACCACAATCTTATTTCATATCATAATCAATGTTGCCCCGAACACAAATATGTGTGTGTGTGTGTGTATGTATATATATATATATAAATATATATGAAACAAGAGGGGTTTGGCTGCACTCACCTGAACATGCATAAATGGGGGTGCTGCTGGGGGCCAAATAATACAATACACAAGATCCAGCGCACTCACCTATCCGCTAAACAGCAACTTCAATGTTGAAAGATTTTATTCGTTTTTTTTAACCCCTTAAGGACGGAGCCAAATGTACACGTTGTGAACAAAACAAAATGTAAACAAAACCTGGCATTTGCGCTACATGTCTGTCCAACCGTAATACACCTCTTTCATAGTAAATGCACCCACCCTTATTATATATCATTTTATTCAGGGGAAACAGGGCTTTCATTTAATATCAAATATTTAGCTATGAAACATAATTTAATATGAAAAAAATGGGAGAAAATACGATTTTATTGGATTTTTTTAGTTCTACATGACAATTAAACGGTCAGTGTCATAATACTGTTTGCTTTTACTGCAATAAAATACACATATTTGTATTCAGCAAAGTCTCACGTGTAAAACAGTACCCCCTATGTACAGGTTTTATGGCGTTTTGGGAAGTTACAGGGTCAAATATAGCACGTTACATTTGAAATTGAAATTCGCCAGATTGGTTACGTTGCCTTTGGGACTTTATAGTAGCCCAGGAATGAAATTTACACCCATAATGGCATACCATTTGCAATAGTAGACAACCCAAGGTATTGCAAATGGGGTATGTCCAGTCTTTTTTAGTAGCCATTTGGTCACAAACACT
Organism: Pelobates cultripes; assembly: GCA_933207985.1. Classification (NCBI taxonomy): domain Eukaryota; kingdom Metazoa; phylum Chordata; class Amphibia; order Anura; family Pelobatidae; genus Pelobates; species Pelobates cultripes. The sequence continues at coordinate 125,870,594 of OW240917.1, read as the reverse complement.
GGCCAAAGTTAGCGTTAGTATTTGTTTGTGTGTGAAAAATGCAAAAAATGCCAATTTTGGCCAGTGTTTGTGACTAAGTGGCTACTAAAAAAGACTGGACATACCCCGTTTGCAATACCTTGGGTTGTCTACTATTGCAAATGGTATGCCATCATAGGGGTAATTTTCATTCTTGGGCTACCATAGGGTCTCAAAGGCAACGTAACCAATCTGGCAAATTTTAATGTGAAAAAAATGAAACACAAGCCTTATATTTGACGCTGTAACTTTTGAAAACACCATAAAACCTGTACATGAGGGGTACTGTTGTACTCGGGAGACTTCACTGAACACAAATATTTGTGTTTCAAAACAGTAAAAAGTATCATAGCAATAATATTGTCCGTTTAATGCTGTTTGTGCGTGAAAAATGCAAAAAACGTCACTTTTACTGGCGATATCATCGTTGTAATACATTTTACTGTTTTGAAACACTAATATTTGTGTTCAGCGAAGTCTCCCGAGTAGAACAGTACCCCCCATGTACAGGTTTTATGGTGTCTCGGAAAGTTATAGGGTTAAATATAGTGCTAGCAAATTAAATTCCCTTTACTTTCGGCATGGGTTGTCATGCAGGTCCTGCTAATTGTAATTAATTAAGATACCTAATTATGTAAAAATATTACATAAATATATATGTAGAATCAATATATGTATATATATACGTATGTGTATATATATGTATATATCTATATAATTTTTTTAAAATATTTTTATTTATATATAGGTATATATATAGTGATATATACGTATATATTTATGTGTATAAATATATATATTATTTCGTTCTATGTGTATTTTGATATATATATATATATATATTAATTTCACAATACAGTTAGAACGAAATAACACACATCTATATATTTTTTAATTATTTATTTTTAATTATTTTTGTAATTTTATTTTTTAACGTATTTACATTTTAATTTTTTTTATAATATATATAAATATATATATAACAATAATTATATATATATTTAATCAGTATCAGTGTACGTGTAATTTGATATTAATATATATATATAATTATATATATATTAATAGTAAAATACACCTAGACGGTGTACATGTGTGTATGTATATGTGTATATATATACTTTGATCATATATATATAATATATATATATGATCTAAGAATATATTATTTATTTTTTTACAATATTTATTTATTTCATTTTTATTTTCAGCCAGCAGGGGGACCACATGTCATTACAGGCAGCCCCCCTGCTGGCAATACAGAAGCCAGCTATCCCCGGCCATGTGATTGTGGGGTCCTCGCTAGGACCCCACTCTCACACGGCCGGGGGGCTTCCTGGAGGACGGTCGTGCCGCGGGGGGCTCCCTGGGAGTCCCCCCCACCGCGATCGCCGGCGTGGGACCGCCGGCGACCGGGTAAGTACAGAAAGACCGGAGGGCGTACTATTACGCCCGGCGGCGTTTAGAGCCGCCTATTAGAGGACGTAATAGTACGCCCTCCGGTCTTAAGGGGTTAAAAACACCTAATCTAGGCAAAAATAATGGGGGTTTAGTTACATTATATGATCATACATTGCATAAGCCTGCCACAAAGTCAATGTACCCCATCTTTGGGGCAGACATTAGGGTGTAGGACCTGCCAAAGATGGGGCAGTGACATGTTTGTCACTAATTTAAAAATGTGGAAAGGTTGTGAGGCAGGCGAATTAACCTGCATACAAAGATCTACTGAGAAAACAATTCTAAGCCTGTCATAAATGTGCTGCTAATGAAAATGTGCTTTGTAATGACTTCTATATAAAAGCTAATAAAGAACAACCCACAGGGACAGGAATGACTCCTTTCCTTTGTTCTTATCTTTTGGGATAATGAGTGGATTTTCTAGCTTTATCAGTCTACAAAGCAAGGATTACAAAAGAGGCACCTGGAAAAACATTGCTATGGCCTACTGCTAACCAGCCTCACCCCAAGCTTGCAAGCTCCTTCTCCTTCTATTCTCATTCCTGAAAAGCATTGCCCATATGGCCACAAGAATGTAAAACAATTTTGCAAAGCAGCCTGCGTGAGAGCCACACTTTGATGTATCAGTAAATGCTTGCTAAACATCACAGTTAAGCAAGTTGCCAGCATCTTATGGTTTGCTACAGTTGAAACTAGGGAAAATTTAGGAACATGCTTGTTGGTTCAAGGACTCGTAATCAAATATTACCCACACCCTCTACAATGGAACAAAGAAAAAATTTAAAGAAAAAAAATTGTAGTCTGTGTTATATGTAATGTAAAACACTTTTTTACGTCCTGTGCAAAATAGGAGCAGAGATCGCAACCACAAATACTGCACTAGAGACCTTCTAACTCTGGTAGAGGGAGAAGATGAGCAAGAGTATTGCTGGTATGTGGACGTGTCTGTGAAACAATGAGTCAACACAAGAAATTCTCCAGGCACTCACGGTGTTCAAGCCGCAGGCAGTTTTAAGAGAAAAAAAAAACCAAAGGAGCAGCAACGTTTCGACCTGCCAAGAGGTCTTTGTCAAGCTCTTGGCAGGTCAAAACATTGCTGCTCCTTTTTTTTGTTCTATTAACCCCTTAAGGACCAAACTTCTGGAATAAAAGGGAATCATGACATGTCACACATGTCGTGTGTCCTTAAGGGGTTAAAACTGCCTGCGGCTTTAACACCGTGAGTGCCTGGAGAATTAATTGTGCTGCCTTATCGTTGTTGGATTGCTGGTCCTGCTCTGGAGCACCGGGTGGCTGCTAAGATTGAGTGCGGCTCCTAATGTAATTTTTGTGACACAATAAGTGTCACGGACAACGTCATCCTGATATCAGCAATCATGGCTGGGCATACATTGAGGACAGCTCAAGTACAGGCATATGTGCTTAAATGTCCTCTCAACAATAGGTGAAAGAGTCAGTTTGTTAAGTAGTTGGGAGGAATGAGGGAAATTAAGGTGTCGGGAGACCATGAGACTTGAAAGGTCAATTATTTTAAAAATACAGGCTATATTCTACATTACATAATAATTTACACACTTCTGGTGCATCATTCAGTTTGCATATTGTAATTCAGAGTCTGCATGTGAACTCAATGTGCATATGATTTGCTTGAAATTCTTGTAAACATGCTTTGTGTTATGAGATTATACCATAAATAAACCATGAAAATGTTTTTTGAACTTCCTCCCCTCCCCCTAGACAGATTACTTGAGCCCAGAATAAAGATCGCAGAGCAAACCATTTCCATGAAATGAGCTGAATGAAAATATAAATAAGTAAGAAGTCCACCTGACAATCTTTTTAACACCTGAGGCAACATCTTTAGAGGAACATACTTCATTAAGCCTGCATGGAATTTAACAGGAAATGTAAAAATTGAATGCGATGATACAGAATGTTGTGAAATGTCTGTGCAGTTCTATTTAAATTCATTTAAATTTTTATGTCCCCTATGGCACTGTAACAATAAACTAATTTAATAAATACATAAAGTAAACAAATTGCTTTGCTGTTATTATTAGCATTTATGTGTCAGCATATTCCGCAGCGTTTTACAACTATTATTTAGATATTTAAAACTGACACTATAGATCACTTTATGTCCCACTTATCCCCGCAATCCAAATCATTACAGTTTTAGTGTTTTTATGTGTGTCAGGATATGTATCAGTGTGTCTGTATGCGTGTATGTGTTTGTATCTGTATCTGCATGTATGTCAGTGGGTGTATCAGTGTTTGGATCTATATATACAGACACACAGATACAAACACTGATACAACCACTGACATACATGCAGATACAGACACACATACAGTTGCACAGACACACTGATACATATCCTGACACACATACAAATAAAAACACTGCTACAGACACACATACAGATACACACAGACTCACATACAGATGCATCAACTGCCACGCATACAGATGTACAGCCACACAAGCAATGACACACTCACACAGATACACACATACAGATACAGTAACAAACACTGACACACATTCAGATACAGGCACACTGATGCACATACTGACACAGATGCAGATACACAGAAACAAACACTGATACACACATTGACATAAATGCAGATACAAACACTGCCATAGATACACAGAGATGTGCAGATACACACTGCTATTCATGCAGAGACACAGATGAAAACACTGACATATACAGTTGCACAGACACACTGATACACACACTGACACACATACAGATATACAGACACACAGATACAAGCAATGACACATACAGAAACACAGATACACACACTGACACATACAGATACACACACAAGATGTAATTCTAGTCACCCTCCAGATTCCTACTGGGGCTGATGGGTGTGACAGTCTTGCTGCTGCTTCTCCCCCTCCCTCTTGTGGCTCCCGCGCAGCAGGTTCGCTTTAAGTTGGGAGGAAGTGCCTACCTCACTCACTTCGTTCCAGCTCTCCAGGCACGTTAGAAGGGGCCCAGTCGCGCTATTAAAGCGCCACAACGCACAACTGGGCTCCTTGTGGCATATGTCCATCGGGTGGCCCTGAGTGCATGGGTCACCTGATAGCCCTGTACCTTTGCGGTTCCGACCCATGTGGCGGGCTGTACGGCCGCTGCTGATTTTTTTTTGCGTACCCCCAGGGGCACTTGATTGTACCCCTTGGGGTACGCGTACCAAAGATTGGAAAATTCTGCATCAAAGACTAAAGACTGCATCTACAGGCTGTCTAATAGGCAGGCACTAGAGACACTTCCTGGAGATTCACAGAGTTTGACTCTGTGAAACAACATTGGTTGTCCTCACGCTTTGCATCCTGTTGAAATCCCCCGTAGGACAGCATTTAATCAGCGCTTTCCTATGGAGAAGGCCCAAATGTGTGTGCTTCTGCATATGTACATTAGGTTCTCCATGATTGCTGACATCGGAACAGGGGGAGTCTCTCCCAAGTATTTAAAGGTGTTTTTATAACCCTTTTCTTTGTAGGGGGGCCAGGACAATAATTTTAGTGCATAGGGACACTTTCATATTCCTAATGCTATAGTGTTCTTTTAACAAATGTGTAATCACCACTTTTATTACTGTATAATATGTTTACAATATTTTTTCCATCAGAGGAATCAAGGCTGCAGTGTGGGCAGTTTTTAATTCTCACAAATATCTGCTTGTGGTCAAAGCACTGGATTTACAAAAAGGCAGTCAGCATATTGTGAGAGCTGATATGGGTACCATGGGAAAGTGGATGTCCTCAATCTAGCCGATAGTGACTAAATGTTTTAGCTGGAACTATTTACCTGTAGAGAGAGAGACAGTAACATTGTGCTATGGTTGCATTATTATTTCTTTAAAGATATCACTGTTTTTGTTCTTTTGTTGGCTGTCATTATATATTAGCATGTCCAAAAACAGGTGTGGACGTGATTCATGAGGATAGCTGCAAAGGTGTTTGCTTAAAGAATTTTGCTAGAACTTTAAATATGACCATGTGTGATCCCAAAGATAACAGTCGGTCTGTAATAAAGAGACCACTTCGGTTCAAGTGGCAGTTTTAGTCCCCAGAGAAGCACATTTAATGTTCAGTTTGCCAGCTGTCATACTAGACTGTATAAAAGGTCTAACTGCAACTAATTAAGGGTGGCGTCACACAAAAAAAACCAAAAATCAGACAATATCAGAATTCTAACAGCATTTCGTGAAAATATATGCACATATTTGTTTTGCACAATAAAGGATATTTTAAAAAAAACTTCCTGCAAATCAAACATCCTTTATATTAGTCTACAGCTGACAAACCTTCAATCAAACCTGCAAAGACAAATGGGGAAAGGCTATTAAAAAGCTCCAGTTGAATTATATCTAAAACCTGGATGTCTTAAATGGGGTAGAAATTTCCCCAACACCCCCCCCCCCTTTTTTTTTTATAGCACCAATCTTTTTCACAGCCCTTTACAATATTAAGGGGACATTAACAACAAATGAGATAAACTCTCAAAAAATGACAGGAATGATAGATTGAATAGGAGTGTACTCACAAAAGCTTACAATCTATAATTACACTTAGCCACATAAACTTTTAATGGACCATCCGTTTGCCCCCACCCTCAGGGTCCCACTCCCGTGGCGCTGATGGGGGAGGAAGGGATTAATCCCTTACCTTTTTTCCAGCGCCGGGCTCCCCCGGCGCTGGGACTCTCCTCCCTCTTCTGATGTCATTGGCTGAATGCGCATGCGCGGCAAGAGCCGCACGCGCATTCAGCCAGTCCATAGGAAAGCATTCTCAATGCTTTCCTATGGACGCTGGCATCTTCTCACTGTGAAAATCACAGTGAGAAGTGCGGAAGCGCCTCTAGCGGCTGTCAATGAGACAGCCACTAGAAGATGGATTAACCCATAGGTAAACATAGCAGTTTCTTTGAAACTGCTATGTTTACAGCAGAAATGGTTAATCCTAGATGGACCGGGCACCCAGACCACTTCATTAAGCTGAAGTGGTCTGGGTGCCTATAGTGGTCCTTTAAGCTACCATTAGGATAACTGAAGGACTATATAGCAGCAACAGGCAGGCTTTTTTTTATATATATAGTCTACCTCAGCATTTTAAAAAAGGTTTATTTTCCTTCTTTCGCTGGCAGCGTGGTTTTGTTTAGCAGTAATGCCCAAATCTTTGGCTACATTGTAAGTCACTTTCATTGTCTCTACTTGTAGCTGCTCTATGTTTTTTGTGCCATTGTTTTTGTTTGTTTATATTATTTGTCCATGATTTTGCATTGTATCACATTGACGCATTTCACCCACTGTGCTAGAGAGCAAGTGGTGGTGTTTTGCTAATGTTACCTCCGATGTACCTTGCTAATTGGCTCTGGTGTTCGAAAAGTATAAGCACAGATTTCTAAATAATGAAAGCTCCTCAACAGGTGGTCGCGATGGTAAATCTCCTGTTTGTCCAGTCAATTCACTTCCCTTGTACCATTTGGCTTTGCTCGTGGATACAGAGATCAAGGCGCGTTAAGCTGCTTTCCTTTGCTGTTAGCTTCAAACAGCAAATAAAACAGGAAACTGCCTGCAGAGATCAAGGTGCATCAGATTCAATGTGAACAAACAACAGCAGCCACATCTGCAGAGAATTGTCACAGGAGGATGAAAATCCAGGTGCAAAAGTGACAGATATCAAAGACAGTCATTCACAGCTTCCACTTCCTGGACAGCATCTAAATTTACATTATAGAATAGAAAACAATGGAATGGGATTGACACAAAACACAAATCTTAAAAAAGGTTATCTGTAATAGAATTAGTCAAATTCTCAGGAGGTCGTAAATAGGAACTCTCGCTTGAATACATACTGATATATATTGGGTTTAAATAAATTATATTATTAAAAATGTGATATTACACACAAAAAAGTAACTCATGACATGAGTGATATATTGGGCTTCCACTTATTAAAGACATACTATATAATTAATTTCACTGTTTAGGAGTATGCAAATTTTACTGTGTTTTACAATTTTATGACTGACCACTAAAATGTTTATGAACAAAAATAGTGATCTGTCACGAATAAATCCTAAAATAATTTGAAACATAATGTTTTAATTTAAATGGACACTTAGTCACCAAGACCACTTCTGATCAATGAAGTGGTCTGGGTGCAGTGTCCCAGTCCTTCTAAACCTGCAATGTAAAATAATGCTTTTTTGAAGCTGAAATGTTTATAATGCATGGTTGAGTCCACCTCTAGTGGCTGTCATTTTTATATCCACTAAATGCACTTCCGTGGCACTGACCAAATAAAAAATGCAGAAGCCATCATAGGAAAGCATTTATTCAATGCTTTCTTGTGGGGCAGTTTGAGTGTGCATGCAGCGCTTGCTGTGCATGACCTCTTCCATGACATTGTGAAAGGCAGAGAGGTGAGCGGTACTAAGAGAGCCTCGGCCCTGGACAAGGTAAATAAAACATTTTTATTATAATGTACAAGGGGGTTATATATAGTTGGTGACATATGGTTGCATATAGTCACCAAAACAAATTTAGTTTAGTAAAGCAGTTTTGGTGTATAGATTATGCCCCTGCAGTCACATTGCTCAATTTTCTACCATTATGAGTTAAAAAAAACAAACTTTGTTTATGCTGCCCTAGGCACACCTATCTGCATGTGACTTACATAGATTTCCTAAACACTTCCTGTAATGAGTCATCAGATGTTGTTTGCAAATTGTGTTTAATATAGAATTTATTATCTCCTGCTATGTTAATAGCTTGCTAGATCCTGCAAGAGTCTGCTGTATGTAATTAAAGTTCAATTTACAGAGCAGGAGATAAAAACTGTTAAAGTAAGTTACATCTCATGAAAATGAAACCATTTTGTTTCCAAGTCAGTCACAGCCAGGGGAGGTATGAATATGGCTGCATGAACAGAATTAAGTGATTTAAATGGACACTATAGTCACCCAGACCACTTCAGCTCAATGAAGTGGTCTGGGTGCCAGGTCCCTCAGGTTTTAACCCTTCAGATGCAAACATAGCAGTTTCAGAGAAACTGCTATGTTTACATTTGGGGTTAAGCCAGCCTCTAGTGATTGTCTTCTGGACAGCCACTAGAGGCGCATCTGTGACGCTGAAGGCATATTATGCCTCCATCGCGCAGAGCGTCCATAGGAAAACATTGAGAAATGCTCCGCTGATGTCGGACGGGGGAGCTGACGTCGGCAGGGGAGGAGAGGTCACCAGCGCTGAGGGAGCCCGGCGCTGGAATAAGGTAAACTGCTGAAGGGGTGGATAATTGAGCAGTGAGAGTGCAGGGGCATGATCTATACATCAAAACTGCTTCATTAAGCTAAAGTTGTTTTAGTGATTATCGTGTGCCTCTAACTAAAACCAAGTAAAAAAAAAAAAAAAAAGTTAAACAAGGTAAGAGAAGCAAACCGAGCATTGAAATCACTTTATTCCTTTACCTGAATCAGTCCTATAATTAACCCACATACGCTGATCAGAACTGCCTTTGTACTGCACCTGGAGAAACAAAAACTGACAAACTCTGGCCCATTGAGAGCAAATGGTGAGTACCTAATATAATGTACAGTTAAAAGGGATCAATTACTGGGCATAGTATGCAGCACAGTCAGAAATATCTACCTGATTAGAGGCTTTACCTCATCAGGGAATAGCATTTTTCTGCTAAATAAATCAATTTATTATTGCGGCTGTCAAAAGTGTAAGGACAGAACAGATTTTCCATCCGCATGCATGTATTAGTTTAACATAGATTTCTCCCAAATTCCAAATTGTTGTTTGGCCCTGAGGCTGCTGGAAACATAAGGATTTAATATCATTACTGCACCCCTAGCATTTCCTGTTAAAGCCAATTGTCCTCCTAGCCAAAGACCACATCTGCTCTGTCTATTTTAAACAGGAACTAAGAATTCACAAGCATGTCACTAGTACCAATGTCGTTAAAAAATAAAAATAAAAAGAAACACCTATTTTTTTGCCTGCCAACGCTTACCACTGACAACCCTAGGAGAGTAAGAATTATTGCACGCTACCAAAACTGCCCACTTGACTTTTTTTTTTTTTTAATAGCAATTTTTCTATCATTTTATTGAACTGGCAAGCTCGTTAGAAGGGCCAAATGTTTTTAACATAATGTCAAATCTCTTCAACTGCATATGAAAAACAGATTGGCATTTTATATAGCATGCACGGTCTTGATCTTTGAATACTTTTGTAACAGAAATACTTTGCTATATATCGCACATATTCCCATGGGTGTTACTTCAGGTAATCAAAGTAAAAAAGAAAGCATTCTGCAGAGCAAATGCATTTTGCAGCATCACATATGTATGATGTGTTTTTTGTCTGCCAGTTATCTAAATGTCAAGTCTAAACATTCAATAGTTATGTAAATGTATTGTGAAAGGGTACAGTAGTTCATATGATGCCTTCTACACAGACAGTTTGTAGCTCTCTTTTTATTAAAGGAACACTATAGTTACCTAAATTACTTTAGCTAAATAAAGCAGTTTTAGTGTATAGATCATTCCCCTGCAATTTCACTGCTCAATTCACTGTCATTTAGGAGTTAAATCACTTTGTTTCTGTTTATTCAGCCCTAGCCACACCTCCCCTGGCTATGATTGACAGAGCCTGCATGAAAAAAAAAAACTGGTTTCACTTTCAAACAGATGTAATTTACCTTAAATAATTGTATCTCAATCTCTAAATTGAACTTTAATCGCATACAGGAGGCTTTTGCAGGGTCTAGCAAGCTATTAACATAGCAGGGGATAAGAAAATCTTAATTAAACAGAACTTGCAATAAAGAAAGCCTAACTAGGGCTCTCTTTATAGGAAGTGTTTATGGAAGGCTGTGCAAGTCACATGCAGGGAGGTGTGACTAGGGTTCATAAACAAAGATATTTAACCCCTAAATGGCAGAGGATTGAGCAGTGAGGCTGCAGGGGCATGTTCTATTCACCAAAACGGCTTCATTAAGCTAAAGTTGTTCAGGTGACTATAGTGTCCCTTTAACTCAAAAACTCTTGTACTTGCAAGGCAGAATTTGCACAGCATTATGAGAAATACAGTTCAGTAGTAGTCTTTGGCAGAAGTTGGCAACATTCAGCACTCTAGACGTTGTGGACTACATCTCCCATAATGATTGTACAGCCATAATGCTAGCAAAGCATCAGGGGAGATGTAGTTCACAACATCTGGAGTGCTGAAGGTTGCCAATGTCTGGTCTATGGAATAGCCATGATGACCTCTAACATTGACAACACCCACTTTAGCAGCTAATAAGTGGTCAGAAAAGGTTAGCAACAAAGTTTAAAATAATCTTCACCCAAATGCTGTAGGACAACAGCTCCCAAGAGTCTCTTCCACTATAGTTAAAAACATCACCTTCTGTGGAGCTGTAGTTTGAAACCACTACACTGTGTACGTTTGCACTATTTTTACTGTAGGCCTTGAACACATATATTTCATAAAAGTCCCCAGCTGTATGCAATAGTGTAGACTGAATGACAATTTGCTGGGTTAATATAAAATAATTAACCCCTTCCCGACCGCAGACGGAAATTTTCCGTCAACCTTGTCCTTCAGTTAAGGACCGTTGACGTAAAATTTCCATCATTTACTAAAGTTAACCCCAGATCGCCGCGATCGCAGGGTTAACGGTGCTCCGGTCTGCCTCTGTATTAGAGGTAGACCGGGAGCACCCGATCGGGCTGCCCCAGCACTGGTGCTTGCTCTGACAGGCTGTCAGAGCGAGCACATGTGCTCAGTGTATTTACCTTCCGCCTCCCTGCACTTCCGGGTTCTGTGTGAAGTGCAGGGAGATGGATCAGATCTGATCCTCTTCTCCCTTTGTAAAAAAAAATATAAAATAAAGTTAAATCCCACCCCCCCTTTCCCCTGCTTTAATAAAATTAACCCCTTCCCTGCCAATTGATCACTGACTACAGTGATCAATTGGCAGGGTATACATTTTAATGTCATCTGATTTTTTTTTTAACCCCTGAGGGTTAATTATTTTTTTGTTAACCCTCGGAGGTTAAATTTATTTTATTAATTAATTTAAACATTTAAAAATTATATATTTAGCTAGCTAGGATGGGTGGACATTAGTGGGGAATTTGGTGTTAGGCTAACTAGGGGTTAATGTTAAAAAAAGTTTTAAAATAAGCTTTAAAAAGGTAAAACAAGTTTTAAAAAAAATGTTTTAGTAACGTTTAAGTAAAAAAAAAAATAGAAAAATACCACTCCCCTTTACCAAGTCTAAATAAAAATGAACCCCATTCCCTGCCAGCTGATCACTGCCTACAGTGATCAAAATGCAGATCACAGTATTATACTGTAATCTAATTTCTTTTAACCCATGAGGATTGACTTTTATTTATTTTTTAACCCTCAGGGGTTCAATTTATTTAATTAATTTAAATATTTTATAATTATATATATTGTGCTAGCTGGAGTGGGTGGGAGTTATGGGAAAGGGGGAATTTACTGTTAGTGCTGCTTACTGCTAGTTAGGGGTTAACGGTAAAAGAAAAGTTTAGAAAAAAATTTAAAAGTGTAAAAAAGTTAAGAAAGTGAGAAACATTTAATAAGTAGAAAAAAAAAAGTTTCAAAAGGTGTTTTACAAAATAAAAAAAGTTTTACAAAGTAAAAAAAATACATTAAAAAATGCTCATTACCACTACATTTGGTACAAGCTAGCAGAAAAATTATCCAACGCTAAGGTTCAAAATAGGCCTTTTGAATTGCCCTGGGATGTCTTCTTTAAGAAATGGTATGCCTTTCAGGGGTAATTGGATTATATAGCCTTGTAAAATACTCTAAAATGGGACATGGACACAGTGTAAAAATTCAAAGTTTGAAAAAAACAAAAAACTGGAATGGCTGTGTCTCAAATGTGCCCCTTCAATGTCCACATATACCTGGCAAAGGTACATACGGTGGTTTTGCTGTACTCAGCCAACATAGCTGAGCAACATATGAAGTAGTATACAGTCGTAGTACACATACGTTTTGCAAAATATACTGCGCAATCTCACTTTGTGTGTCAAAAAGGCAGAAATTTTTTTATTACCACTACACTTGGTACAAGCTAGCGGAAAAATGATCCCACGCTAAAGTTCAAAATAGGCCTTTTGAAATACCCTGGGATGTCTTCTTTAAGAAATGGTATGGCTTTATGGGGTATTTGGATTATATAGCCTGGTAAAATACTCTATAATGGGACATGGGCACAGCATAAAAATTTAAAGTTTGAAAAGAACTGGAATGGCAGTGTCTCAAATGTGCCCCTCCGATGTCCACATATACCAGGCAAAGGTATATACTGGGGTATTGCTGTACTCAGCCGACATAGCTGAGCAACATATGAAGTATTATACAGTCGTAGCACACATACGATTTGCTAAATATACTGTGCAAACTCATTTTGTGTGTAGCACTGTAACTATATGGCACGGTAGCTCACAAAATAGTGCCAAAGACATACAATGGGGGTATCGTTGTACTCAGCAGAAGTAACTGAACACAAAATAAAACTTTGTAGAGGAATAGCACACACCAACTTTACAAAATACACATGAGAAGTTCTTTGTTATAAGTTTGTGTGCCAAAAACCCCCAAAAACAAATTTTACTCCAATATTTAGCAGAGGTTGGCGGTGAAATGGCTACGTAGAAAGTGTCAAAACAACCTTAGGTAAATAGCCCGTGATGTCTACTTTATATAAATATATACTTTTGTGTGGCAATTTTGTTTTCTTTTATGGCTATTAAGCTTACAAGACAAACATACCAAATTCTAAAATCGCTCCACATTAAAAGTTTATTTTACTCCTTGTGCTTTGTGACCTGTAACTACCAAAAAAAAACTTAAAATCCCAGACACATTATATATTCTGTAAATCAGAACAACTAAATTAATTTATTTTTAATTGCTTTCTTTAACCTGCACTAATTAGGCACACATTATTATTGCAAAAACTGTACAAAAAACACATATCTTCTCTTTTTTTTGCCCTTTTCTGTATTTTTTAATAATAAATAAGCATATATATATACATCAAATTAAAGCAATAAACGAGAGAGATGCAAATTGCAGTTGAACGCATACAGCAAGAAAATGCAAAAATTGCTAGTGTCATTAAGCGTAAGACAAGCTTCTGAAGCTGTCCCCTTAAGGGGTTAACAAAGATGACCATTATTACCCATCAGGAGAACATCTACATTTCTACAAATATGCTAAAGTGATGCTTTCTCTCTACATGGGCATCACAAATGTTTGCTATGCCTCATAATATACATTTATATTTGTATATGCTGAACATAACAAAATATTAGTGTTAGTCACTAAAGTGTGAAGTCAAAGGAGATTCATAAAGAATGTTAAAATCTAAGGCCGTAATTCACTTATAATGCACAAAACATATTTTTTTTCATTAGCAAACTAATTCCAATTTACATACTTTTTAAATGTATATAAGAACACATAACATTTTTCAAGATGACTTTTATTCCATAATTACTCTAATTAAGAAATAATATTTATTAGTGCTGCAAGGGTGCCATGTCTAATTATCTTTCAAAAAAGAATGTATAACATCTATACAAAATATAACAATAAATGTGAGCTTTCTAGCTAGGTTGCTTTGTGGATGGATTTGGTAGCCATTTTGTTGTATATGCTCAAGGCATTTTACAGGCAGCCTGCATCACATGGAATATCCATGGCAAGCAGTGACTGAACATTCTTTTTCGCTGATACATAAATATGGCTCAAATGACCTTTAGAGACAGTTCCTTGAAAATGACTTTCTTCAATGTGGAAAAGCAAATGCATTAACAGGACTATATAAGGCACACACCGCTTTTATACTGGAAAAGAACAAGAGCTATAATCCCACCTAAACTGTCTCCATTACCAATGACTTTCAGCTTCCATTTTAGTATAGGGTGTACTTGATAATGAGCAATGTTCACAAATACTCAATATACTGTTCTTCTTATTAAATATCTGCAGGTCGGTTACACTACTACAAACTAAATCAAGCAGTAGATGAGACCATTAAACGGCTCTTGACAATAAACTGTATTTTCCCTTAAAATTATAAGCAATGTTGTTGCAAGCACATTAGTTTACCTCCAAATTTATATCATTGCATAAAACATTAGAAAGAAACAGGATAGGATTAGGATTGTGTTTCAATCATAAAATTACAATGTGAACATGGGTAAGCAGTCAAATCAGAAATGGAGAAAGGGTAGGAAATATAAAAAAAACATACATGATGTCAATCCTTGTACGGACCTTAGATATTTGTCTCTACTTCAAGCACCTTACTGCTTCACGCCATCATAACTGCTCCCTCCACTAACTTGAACTAGTTCCAAATTAAAAATCTCTTGAGCAAATTAGGTTTATTTAGCCTAACCAATGATGACTTGGCAACAGCTCAACTTCTAGTGGGTCTTAGTCAAGACATACAACATGTAGTACAGATCAACTGGTTAAGTAATATAAGAAACAAAACAGGATGGTAATGCTTGCATATAATTAAATATCATGATGATGTGCTATTGTTGTAGGTACACAAATATAAATTATATCTATATAGTATGAAGGATAAGTAAATGAAACCCATGCAAATAAAATTCACAGTAAAACCTCTGGTTCTATAATAGCTTATTTATTTTAAATGGTGACCTTATTTTCTTTATAATTATCTTATCAAACTTCAATAATTTATACATTTGAAATAAATGTGTGCTGCTCTTTACATAGTTACATAGCTGAAAAGAGACCCATGTCCATCAAGTTCAGCCTCTCATACATATGTTTTTGCTTTTGATCCAAAAGAAGGCAAAAAACCTGACTGAAGCGCTTCCAATTTTGCAACGAAGTAGGAAAAAAATCCCTTCTTGACCCCAAAATGGCCGTCAGATATCTCCTTGGATCAAGCAGCTATTATCCCATGAATTAGAAATGATATCCCTGTATGTTATGCAAGTATATATCCAATTGCTGTTTAAATATCTGTATGGACTCTGATAAAACCAAATTATTTACAAATTATTCCTGTTTGCTATTTCACTTTTGACAATATGGACCAGCTGCCTAGTCATATATTAATTTAAAAAAAATAAAAACATACCCCAATACGTCTTAATAATTCAGTGCCCCTTTATAAAAGTGCAAAGCAGATACACAGCTCTAGAACTGCTATGGAAAGTAGTGCTGTCTTGTCCTGTGTTCTACACTAAGAAGGAAACTCTTCCATCGATAGATGTACTTCTATAGAGGTGCATACCATGACAAATGTATTTAAAGAGAAATATTTTGCAACTTAAAACAAATTCCATGTCTGTTTTCAAAGAATGCTGAAAGCTAGGGCTTAACTCACTACTAAGAGTAAACCTTCCTTAGGTTACACCTCTGACCACTTAGGCTTACATGCCACATTGAACAGAAATATCGAGAGGAAATTCTCAGCTCCATGATGTCTACTGTCCAGGTAGAGACAGACAGTCAGGCACCATAGCCTCTGTCCAATTTGCTAAGGCATACTGGAGACTGCAATAAACTGAAACTCTTACTTTGTTTCTCTTTTTATGATACAAGTGTAAGGAGATCTAGGAACTCACAGGTAGAAATGAGTGGAATGTTATTATTTTATAAATCAACATCATCAATGTTTCAGTCCCAAGACAGGACTTATCTATGGCAAAAATGCTATGTTTATAGTTCTCCCCAATCATAAATTGCCGCTCACTGTAACTCTACCTACAAATCGCAGAGACCAGCAAGACCAATACAAATAAAAGCTTGATTTTTGCAGTTGCTGTTAATGATAAATGAACCAAACACAGGATAGGTATATAAATATCATTTCCATCCTTGTAATGTGCCTACTATAGCCATATTGAATACATAAAACTTACAACTAAGGTACAGCACATTCTAATGCTTTTTTGTATATTCTTTTTTTCTTCTACATTTAAATGTATCCTGCATCCAGTTTTAGCATTGCTGTGTTCTTAAGAGACACATCTGTGTTCAACACGTTTACCATTACAAAGCATCTCATGGAGTTGAGACATATCAAGGTTTTCATTTTAACATATTGATCAAGATCCTTTTTTTTTTTTTCTGTAAATTTTTTTCTCTCCAATAAATAGTAATTGGATGTCTTATTGCCTAAAAGGGTGTAAGTCTGTTTTAATGGGCATCATTTTTTGTGATACATGGAGTTATGTTCTTTCCTACAGAAGAACATTATAGGAAATGTCACAACTGTGGAGACTGTCAACGGAATGTAAAGTGTCCCAATGTCATTAGGCGTGCACTTATAAAAATAGTTATAATTTATCATTAATGTAGTTTAAATTACTGCCATAAAGGCATTTTGAAGATTTTTTAAAAAAACTGTATACTATATGCACCTATAATACTGTATGTATTTTCTTTAGATTGGGTACTTCAACCATCTTCTCTTGTGTCTTGCTCCATTCTATAATGGGGAGAGAATGTAAAGCTCATGGCAGTTTCTGCTGATATGCATGCATTGCTATCCCCAGTAATTGCTTTGATGATGTAATAAACCTGATCAAGAATCTACTAGACGTAAACAAAAACATATTTCAGAATGAATCAAATCCCGTTTAATCTGTGCCTGATCTAATCATTCTGTCCGGAATTTACCTGACAGATTCCACAGGTAAATATCGAACAGATCAATTTGTTCGGGTAAAGATTAAAAGGAATTTGATCTGTTCGAACCACCTGAAAAAATATGTGACCACAAGTCCAATATTTACTATATTTCTTACACTTGTTCCTAAAGTCATTAACTTTTTGGTATCAGGGCTATCAAATTGGGATGGAAAGTGTAAGGATTTTGGTTTTAATTAGACAAACACTTATAACAATAAAAATATGTTACTTTTTACAATTTAGAGTTCATATTATAACTATGAGAATAAATTGCATACGATTATATACATATACACACACACCAAGTGTTTCTTTCACCTCTCCCTCAAAAAGTGTGTGTAACATATTTTTTGACGTGAACAAGCTTTTCCCCCCAGTACAATTTCATTGGCCTCCCATAAAAAACATTGTAGACTAAGATGCAGATTGAAGCAGCATATGTAATATGATAGGTCCACCAGCACAGCACAGTGGAGGAAAACACTGGATTCTCTGCATACCGTACTTAAATTAGCAAACATGGTGTCGAGTTGGTTAGACACCCCCTATTTATCATGTATTCTTGCAATTTCAAGTACATTTGGGGGGGGGGGGGAATCAACCTTTTGTTTGGGGTACTTTTAATTAGATTTAACAGAAATGTATGGTTTTCATGTGTTCATTACTAAAGAGGTTAGCAGCATTTTCTAACCAGGCAGTTAAATTAAAATACTTTGATTTTGCCTTTTGTTACAAACAATAAGGAGCAGTATCCAATAAAACATATTATACTAGTGATCAGTGTATATCACAGTATTTAAGCTATCAAAAATCACAACTGAACTTGAAAGGTCAATAAGCCAATAGTGAATTTTTTTCGTCAAAACAAGGTAGAGAGAAAGCTTCCTATTCAAAAAATAAATCCCCCTCCCCACATTGTAGAATTTTAATTTCATAAACTTAAAGATGCAATAAAATCAATCAATAAATAAAAGTAGCACTTTTTCTATGATAAGCTCCGTTTAATTTGTGCACGGAGACTAAAAGAACTATCCTGGTTTAGATGTGCAATGAAAGGAATTCTACCACATCAAAGCCATATATAAAAGAACACATAAAGATATATAAGTAGGCATACAAAGACACAAAGAGGTCAATGAGGCACTAAGCAAATTCTGTTGAGAAGTTTTGGATTTATAATTGGGTCCATTAACCACTAGACACACTGGAGGTTCCTCAATAATAATGCATGAGCATTTAACAATTAGCATTAACCCCTTTTGATATAGTGTAGAACTACATGCAAAATATAACTGTTGTCATTAAGGGAATTCTATAACTGCATTGGTTTAGCACTGATTTTTGTTATATGCTCCAGATTTTTTTTTTTTTTTTTATAATAAAAGAATCACTTGACGCCCGACTTATAAAATGTTATTCAAAACAGCTGAGTTAGAGATTTTTTTTTCCACCACTGCTGTTTTGCCACAGTTTCTTTTCGTTCTTTGTTTTTACATTTTTTTTAAAGCTTTATTTAAAAGAAGGATTAAGCAAGAAATATATAGACATGCGTACGCAAAAGTATTGCAGGTTACGGAAAACATTTTCCAAAATTCTGCATACGTTTTAAGATAAGAGTAGAGTAACTGGGCTGGAATGCCCTAAATGATTGAGGTAAGAGACAGAAATTAGAGATGAACGAGGAAGAAAAAAGCATAGGAGAGGGAAAAAATAGATTAAGTATACCCCCACAGGGTAGGGAAGAACAGGTTCCGATGCTCCGAATAATGGTCATTAATCCCACATAGTCCTCCCAGCACTTCCAAAGTTTATGAAGACAGGGGCTTTCTGACAGTGACTGTCAAGGGGTCCACAAGATGATTATTAATTAATTTGTGTATAACTGTGACAAGCACTGGACAAGAATCATGCAAACAAACCAGGAAGGGTGCCTTGCAGCAAGGTTTTTTTTTTTATAAATACCTTGTACTTAGCAGAAGTCAAACTTTTCACTGGTTTCGGTAACAAGTAAGGGTTTATCAATATCTGCGTATGGAACATTCTTGATAAAAGGCCACATATCTGCTCCCAAAACTGTGTCACACTGGTGCATGACTACGTTGCCACAGTTTCAGTTGTCATATTGGCATAAAGGAACATTCCAGTCACCATAACAACTTACAATGAAGTTGTTATGGTGCCTGGAGGTCGCTGGCGCTGGTTCACCTTAGTGGTTAAACTGTTCTTAAATGGTTTAACCCCAAAATCCTTATTCCAGCGCTAAATCTCCCTGCATCTCTGCCCTTCCGTTTTCTAAAAATCTCAAAACTGGAAGGCTCTTGCAGAATTGGGCAGCTGTGCTGCCGATTGACTCAGAGCGGTAGCTGATGCTCTCAGCCAATAAGTGAATCCCCATTCATAAAACTGGTGTGTCCTGTACTTGTAGTGGCAACTTTTAAGGCCTGGCTAGGAAAAAAAGAAATACTGTACACTGTGATTTAGCACCTATTCCAAAAAAGTGTTATTTCGTTATATCTGTATTTTTTTTTTTTTTTATTCATATTCACATGAAACACACTACTTAGTGGTCACCTGATGGTGCTTAAGTGAAGTTTTGTGGTCCACATGTGGCTCATCAATCTACAGTTTGCACTGTTTAGTCTGGATCTTTGATCTCAGGTATTACCTTTGTTTAGGGGGATTGTACTTCACCTTTACAAGTTTCCCACACTTTTTTTTTACTATTTAAAGATGGTGTTTAGAGCTATGGGGTTATCCTGATGAAAGTCCTGTGATGGACTGAAACGTCGATTCGCTGTAACCCGTGTGTTATGAATAAAGACAAATAATTTTCTTCACAAAGCCCAGCGTGTGCCTTTCTTCGTGGAGATTTATGTTGATTTGGCTGAAAGAGCACCGTGGCACTTATACTACAAATGTGAGTGCAGGATTGTGGAATATATATATATATTTACACACTTATAACGTTGTCTATAGTTGACATAACACATTAAAACAAAAATAATATTCCTTGTGTGGGGGTTGGGTAGTTATCTTTTTTTCCTTCTTCTTTTAAAGCCCTTGAGTCATTTTAAAGTCAAATTCATGATCCTGCACGAAACATTAATGTTCTCATTTTACACTCGCGGGTATGTTTTATTTCAACAAGCTGAGGCACGCTATCAAAACACTGGCTCTCTCCATAGGGGTAAGGCTGCATTTTTAGGAAAGATTAGAAAAAGAAAACAACAGCTGTAATATAAGGACACCAAAGAGGTAACATACCAGCAGAACTTTTTAAAACCTGTTATGCTATATTTTGTAAGAGTACATGACATGGGTCCAGGTTGTAAAATAATGATAACAGCATTCATAGTGATGCTGAGCTTTCTATGGATTGTGAAGTGTAACACACGTTTGGTATTCCCAATTCAGTTTGTACCAGACATCATAACCACTGAAACCTAGCATAGTTCTCTGTTAATGGGGTAAACAGTGTTACAATAGTTTGTCCTTTTACTAGGGACTCCTCCAGACCACCTCGGCAGAGCTGCAGAAGCCGAATGCTGGTACTGCTGCCTATTCATTGGCTGAGAGCATCCGCTGATCGCCTATGAGTGACATTTTATGTATGTAAATATGCACAGATATTAGCTACCCTGTTCTGGACTCTCTAATGATGCTCATTAAAGCTACAACTAAAAATGGAACATCTCCTAGAACAAACACATAAAGTCTGTGCAAAATCCACACAGTGTAAAAAGTGCAAAATGCAAAGCAAAGAAAAGATTATTTTAACTGTCAGTTGTAAATAGGGCTGTAGAATCCCAAATCTTCGGTCCTAAATGTAATACCTCTCCAACTACAAGTAGTAATAGTTTACTAAATATATAAATACAAAAAACAAAACAAAAAAAAAACACCCTGTATTTATTATATGTAAATGTATCTCTATTACAGCTTTCTGATAGGTAGTTCACTAACTCTACAGTTTTATTATAGGTAGCTCCTATTTTGTTATTGTCCAAGAATAAAAAATAAATAAATGTAAGTTTATGCAAAAATAAATGTTTGGGAAAATGGAGAAATAGGATGGCACCCCTCCCTCTCAGTCATGCTGGGTTAGCCATAAGTTAGGCCAAATGGCTCTAATTGGAGCTGTTATTTTGCAAAATGTTTATTCACTAATTAGTCCAACTCTTAAACCAAATGCACTCAAAATACATGGCAAGCAGCCAGGAAATAGCTGCATAGCCAATCTGTTTGTCAGACTAAAATTGCATAAGTGCAAAGATTTGCTAAATAAATACCAGAACCACATGTTTAAAAGAGCCGTCTTAACCCATTAGGAATAGCATGGTTAAACAGTATCATGTCTACTATGAAAGATACCTCATTTACTTTTAAACAACACTTTAGAAATGTCATACATAAAACTATATAATGAAAACACTGCTGAGTTAAACTACTGCAGGTAAATCCTGCACCATTCTCTGTTAAATTATTATTTCCACTAGATTAGTTTTTTTAATTTGAACAGCAAATTAGAAGTGGCACTGCACACACGTATTACAGAGCCTCTTTTATACCCACTAGATTAATTTTATCTATATGTTGTTCAACCATGGCCTTAATTTAGTATTGTTGGATAAGATTTCCAAATGATTTAACATTTTTGGATAAACTTTTAAAACTTTTTTTTTCAAAATATATCATGTATAAAAAAAATATATCAATAAAATATCAAAATATTTAAAATATTAAAATAGTTTTCATAATATTATTTAAAAAGTTTAGCCAATATTAATAAATCATTTGCAAAGCTTTTCCAATATTATTAATCAGGATATTATTAAAAAATAAACGGGGAAGACATCCTTATATTCCCTGTGTGCCCACCCGTATTCAGCAAGTGGGGTTATTATAAGATATGGGGGCAGAAACTAGTGCTGGCGGGTGGGGGTCCTAATAATATTAGTAGGGGTGGAACTATGGTTCCCCTACCTCCACAAATGGGTAACAGGTGGAGGCCCTAAAATGAATAATCTGGCCAGGTCCTAGTGTTCCACCCAGCCACCACCCATGATGGTCATTATCCACCCACCCCAAATAGTGTTATGCCACCCATGCCCTCTTGATCCCCCTTGATTTCCAGGGGTTCCCAATGCCCTAACCACTTACCATACTTACCATCATCCATCAATTATCTTGCAATGCAACTAATGAAAATGAACACCTGAATAGCATTTTAAAAAAAAATGAATAACCCAGTGCAACAAAAATCTGGAGGCTCTCACCACAGAACGAACGCTGATAGCAGGGCAAGCCCTTATGTCAACTAATGGACAATGATTGATTGGACAATGCCCAGCATTAACAAGGTAGTAAAATGTCAATATATCTCTTCATTAGCTTTAGAGGCCAATTCTAGAGGAAATGATCGGTTTAGGAATTTGTGCAAATTTTAGTAACTGTATATATATTTATTTTATGCAACAACTAATTATATGCATTATCAGGGCCAGCTTAGGGGTGTGCGGGGTGTGCGAGGTGTGCTTCCACACAGGGTGTCAATGCAACAGGAGTACCATGTGCCTGACATGGCTCTCCCTGTAACTGTGTGTGTGACTGTCAAAAATTCAAAGTGAATTTCATATTTAAGGCCCAAGTAGTTTGACTGGAAGTATACTTTATTGATTTTTATCAGTTTGGCTATTTTGCCCTTAAATTGTAATTTTATTTGAATTCCCAACAATTAGCTCTTTAGTGAATAACTCTAATAGAGTTTCCCTTTTTAGCTTTTTGGGTTATACTTCCCCTTTCCACTTCCATTTATATGTATTATCTTTTCTTTGGTGTGTAATATTTCTATATATGGGAACCACCAGTTTGTTCTCCTCTGCTACTGTGGTCTGAAATGTACTGCTGTGTGGGATTCTTTTGACTGATGGATTATGGGTAAGTGAAACAGAACCTTGCTTAAAGGTAAGTAAGTACTTTAGCTTGCTGAAAAGCTTTGTGTGTAAAAAGTGTGGTTAGCTCAGTGGAGCTAAACTCAAGAGGTAGAAATAGCCCAGTGCATCTGCCTTGCAAAGACTTCTCATTGAGCTGCATTGGGAATCTGTGATTGGACAGCCACAGAAAGTCTGTGTGGGGTTAGAAAGGGAGAGCTGGCAAAGGCTGCAGACAAGAGGTCTGCAGATTTTGCAAGCTATTTTAAGATATACCCCCATGAAAAAAAATGCTTAATTAAATAAATGCAAGTTTTCATTTGGTATATATTTATTAAATGGTAATTTTCATTTATTTTGCATTTGGCTGTAGAGTGTCCCTTTAAGTGCTCCAACTGGCAAAGATCACCCTGTACAGGAGAAAAAAGTACTACTTTTTCTAATGCATTAAAACACAAATTAAAGGAAAAAAACCCTGAAGAAAATAGAGGTACAAAAAAAATGACAGTGTTGCATTAACTGTCCTTCAGTTCGTTTTGTATAGATATGAGAACCCTCTTGATTCTCTCCGGAGTGGCGCAGGTATGACTGATGAATGCCAGGCCTCCCTGTTCCCTGAAGATGGTGGTGGAGAGAGAACAGATACACTCATTCTAAGGGGTAATGCATAAATAAAAGTGCACTCACGAACACCATACTGTTTTTTACCTTAGCTATCTAAATGGGGCTCCATAAAAGAGAATGAGATTGGGAACATTTACATCTTTCTTTTCTCAAGTTTGAATTAATTTATTTTTACAGTGCAGATGACACAAAATTAAGTATGGCGTATAACTGCAGTGTATTAATGTGGGCTAAAAAATATTCTCTTTTTTTTTAACATAATCTTTGACAAAATTACATTATTTATTCCCACAAATGTGTTACAGGTAATGCATTTCTTGTTCTGATTTTATGCATAAACACAGACAGTTTTTGTGCTACAATTGCCCTACTTTTCTTATTGAAACACTTCCCCATCCTCTTGGAAACAGCAACATTATGCATAGCCTCCTAAGCATTACAGAGTGGGCAAAGGGTAGATCCCCCGATACAGTAGACACAAATGATGCTTAGGCTAGTTCTAGAACATTTGGGAATTTAAATTTTGGCCCGTCATACTCTAGCTCACAAGCATATTTTTACAATTGCAACTAAAGCTGTAATAAGGGCTGTGCACTTAATGACACTGATAAAAATACAAATAAGTATTTACCCCACCAATACCTTATATTTACCCTCACCCCAACCAAATAAGACAAATAGTATTCCATGTATTCAAACTATGGCAAAAGTTACAATGTTGGCAAGGGCTCTTAATTGTCTCTTCTTCCTAAGCCAGAATAATGGTTGCACTGCAAATGACTAATGGAAGAGCGAGAATTACATTTCATGTAAAACCCTGTCACCCTCTTAAGACATGTTCTCATGTCTGAAACAAAAATAATCTACTAATAAACAGAAAGGTATGAATTGTGTGTTAAATTTAAATGATTCATCAAGAAACAAAAAGAGAAATTAATAAGTGGCTAACTTTGACCAAAATAAGAAATATGAATATATCCACTCTGATCTATCCAGTGGGGCAATTCCAAAGGAAACCATTTGAGCAAGCAGGCACATTCCAGTGGTAACCGCTCCCTCTTTTGCACCACTCTCTAGAATGGAACATTTTCATGGTTATTCAGTAAAGTGTAAATTCATAATGAATTTAAAATTTTAGGCCAAAGTGGCCAAAACTGAAGCATATTTGAATTGCAGGGACACTCCATACCACATAAGCACTTTAGCTTCCTGAAAAGCATTAGATGTGAAGCGAGCATTCTCCCTTTTCATTTTGCAAAAACTGTAGCGTTTAATAGAAATGTACATTTTTATAAATTAACCTTGTGGCATCCTCCTGGCTTTCATGCAGACAATCAGTCCTTTTACTTCCTGGTTTGGGTAGCAAGACTTTTCATTAAGCTGCATTGGGATGTCTATGATTGGACAGCCACAAAGACTGGGCGGGGTTAGAGGAGGGCTTGCAAAGGCAACAGACAAGAGGTTTAGAAAGCTGCTTTCATTTGGGGTATATTATTTTTATTATTATTTATAAAGTGCCAACAAATTCTGTAGCACTGTACAATATAGGTGGATTAACAGACATGTAATTGAAACAAGTCGAGCTGGACACACGTGAAAAGAGGCTATTGAGGCCTCGTTCAAACTAGCTTACATTCTAAATTTTTTATGTGGGCAGTGGAATGTTCATTTAAGATAATTTATCTAATTAGGCTATTTTGACCTTGAGTTGAAAATTTATTTTGGTGAGTAAACCTGTTTGATACATTTCCACAGAAGTGTCATTGGAAAGTAGTAGTGCAGCATTTTGGATTGCCCACAGGCCGCACAAGGTCCACAATGGATATATTTGTGGCCCACCTGCCTTGGGGCCACTTTGTGTTGTGACTGCGACCAGCTGCAAGACAGGAAAGATATTTCCTGTCTGATTCTTGTCTTCCCTCAAACAGTTGATCGTGTGCTCCCGCAGGCCAGCCACTACCCTTCCCTCCTGCTCGCAGTGCCAGAGGAGTGTCTGGTCTTGTTGAGCAGAGAAGAGCAGGGCTGGAACTGGAAGACGGGTGGCTCATCTTAACGTAGGGGAAGAGGGGATTGAGGGACCTTCCTGTGTAGTGTGCTAAATTAAGGAGGGGGGCAATGTATTAATTTAAGGGAGGGGTGGAGCAGTGTATTAATTTTAGGGAGGGGGCACTGTATTAATTTGGGGGAGGTAGGTGGCCAATGTATTATAGTGGGTATTAGAGTGGTGGGGAGGGGGGCAGTGTGTTAAATTGGTGGGATGGCAATGTATTAATTTGGGGGATAAAGAGGGAGCAGTGTATTAGTGTGGTGGGAGGGGGCAGCGTATTAAATTATACTGCTAGGAGGAGGGGCAGTGTATTCAATTAGAGTGGGGGGAAGAGTGGCAGTGTATTAGATTAAGGGCAATGTATTGGATTTGTGGGTAGTGTGTTGGAATTGGTTCTGTATGTAGGTGCTGAACACTCCCCATGGAAATGCTGATTTGCCTCCCCATGCTTTACTATTGGAATCCTTTGGATTGGCTGAGATTATCAAAGTGAAGAACACACTCATAGGACTTCAAAACAAACAAAATCAAAATCAACAAGATAACGTCATTTGTTTTTTACAGCTGTGCAACGGCATACATACATTCACTATTTCAGTCCCATTATCAAACTTTTCTTAATATGTCAAGGTAGTTGGACTGAAACATTGGTTATATGCACATGCACATCTTTTTAAAATAAATTTGCTCTTTTGTTTACTTTGAAGCCCAACGAGTGTGAGGACGTTTATACTGTACCTTTCTAAATAAACCTACGTTTCTATGAAAATTTAAGTTTTTGTTTTTTTGCTGCCCACATCAACTTAAACCTTGTTTATTTGGCCCGTGTTAGCCTTTGAGTTTGACATGCTTGCTGTAGAGGTAAAAGTGTTATATACATAGCTAGGCCGTACTTCTCACTGCAGTCACCATTTCTTGGGGTGAGTGAAAGAAGAACTAAATAACAGTACTGCTGTGGTAAAAGAGTCCACACCAGTAAAACCAAAACATACAGTTTGTAACCATTTTTAAATACAAGTCTGCTATATTGTGCTTGGACTATAAATACTGTGTGGAAAAAGTAGCTACATGAGGATTTATAAAAACAAAGAAAAAATAATTATTCACAGGAGGATACAAATTCTCAAACAAGCTTTTTGCTCAAGTGCTTTAAAAGCCCATTCAGAAATGTTTTAATGCATTAGTAAACAAATAGAAAGAGGATATAGTACCCTTATTTACATATCCCTCATTATTTTTGTTCCAGCTATACATCCTCTCAGGTGCACCACGGGTTAATGGGTACTGCCACATAGAATAAAAGAGGCCATTGAAGAATGAACACTAGTCAGCACGAAATGGTGCTGCTTAGTTCTAATTGCTATTTGAGTGTCCACTATAAACTTCAATGTGGCATCTAACCACACTTGAATTATGACCTCCTGGCATTTAAAGGTTTTTGGGTAGCTTTCATCCTTGCAGGCTGCACAGCAGACATAAAGCGCTTGTGAGCATTTCATTTCACTATGAATTAGTGTCTAACATTGAGAACGCCTTTCATCATTGACTTGTATTGCCTTCAGGTGCCCATAAATTCCTGTCTTTGTGTTTCACTTGTCTATCAGACTGTGTCATCAGTTTTACTACAGCCAAGAGACAGACACGCCTCTTCCTGAGACACAGACAACAGGACAATTACCAAAGCCACTATCCACACTATCAATCCCCATCAGCTCATCAGCAACTGCTAATCACCCAAGTCTTGCTTAGGTAAACACATTGCCATTTCCACTCACTTCCTTTTGTTTTAGAGCAACCGGCTGCTGAAGTTATAATAAAATGTCTTCTCAACATCAATAACTTGGCTTTCGTTCCAGTCTCCTTTGCCTACATTAGTGGTCACCAAGCAGTCCTTTAATCAGCAGAAATTGAGCTCTCTTTGCAGTGTAGTTTGTCCTTCCAGACTGTGCTACTTAAAGTAATATGCAAATATATATATTCAAAAGAAATGAGAGTACTTATCTGAACGCAAAGTTCAACATTTACAATTCCTTTGACACATTTTCGTTCACAGTAATCTGTTATTACAAGGTCCACAGCAATTAATATAGGCATTGCACCCTGGCTGGATGACAAATGTTGTGGACAAACCAGGATATATTTTTTGTTAATACTAGAAAGTATTTATAATAAGATTTTAAACACCATTTTAATCTGGTTACATATATTTTGAGAAGAATCTTACTAATCCATATATAGAACAATTACAAATTCTGCTCAGCTTATCATTGGGGTAATGTCTGAAAAGGTATACTGGGACTAAGTTCCAAAACGGGAAAATGTACATTTGAGTTTATTTTATCAAAGCCAATATTAAGTTCACAGGGACTACTGAACATATTTATCTTGGGGAGAAGGATGGGGGGAGGGGGGGAAGAAACCAGGACAGAACATTTTATGAGGGTTACTCCTCTATTCCATTCTCAGAGAATGAAGAAATGGGGAAGGAACATTATCCCGTGGATCCCCAACAATTATTTCTGTATAGGTGTTTGTGTCAGCGATGCAACAAAGAGCTGCACATTTCAACTCCTAAAACCGAAGTGCTTGAAAGGCTGTGCTTAGTGAGGGTTTATGGCTTATTAAATGTGTATTTAGAGACTTTAGGAAGTGCAGAGTAGATTAGCAGAGACTCAGGACAAGGAATAATTTGATGGGACTTTTAGCATACTTTTTTAAAATCTTGCTAAACCTTTGTGTAACACATTAAATACCAGTAATACTTTGCTTCAACAAATCATTTTGTCTTATTCATAACTGAATCTCGGCTCTGTCTCAATCTTTTTCAAAACTATTTATGTAGGCAATCTATTTTGATTACAGTTTAACATACCATAGAACACATGAATTCTAGCTCACTGTGCCTAACACTCATTCAGTCTTCCTGTAGATAACACCTAATCAAATATGCAATCTGAGTCTTTGTTAGTAAAGGGATTCAGTTTCATAGGAAGGAAGGCAGTAAGGGATAAAGGAAGCCCTTGGCCACTCATTCAACAAATATACGCAATGTCCAGTCCCTGAATAAAGGCTTTAAAAAGAATAAAGATTACTGCATCATTTACAAAACTGACTTTAGGAAACAAAATTCCTCCTCCCCTTTGCCCCCCCTGCCCAATGGGTGTTAGTGTAAGGAATTCAAACATGACCAACAGAGGACAATATATAAGCAATACCTGGAGCATTTTGATGTTAAGGTATATCAGGAATATAATTACTGTATCCTTGAGAAACTAACTATAGTTTAAATAGGAACACTCCACGGTTATCTGCTTGTATATCCACTCTACGTTATAAGTGATGTGTTTTAAAGTACTGCTGTAATAGTGCAAATTAGGTAGTGTGCGTAAATGCTTCCTTATGTCTCCTAATGTCAGGATAACATAGTAAAAATATTTTGAAATTGAGCACAAATCCAGGATGTTTATTAACCACTGACATCACAGTGTTTGTGGATACAAAATGGTTTACAGCTGTTGTTCTAGAAGTAGGATGTGTGATGGGTACCTCTAACAGCAATTTCTGAGACTGGTAACGTTGTGCCGGGGCATATTGCACAGTAAACCTAACTTCATAAAGAAATGTGATGAAGCCCAACTATGCCATCTTAAAATAGGCTGTCCTTTCTTTAAATGTCTTCACCTACGGTTTTCCTCCACAAATATAGTATAATTTTCAATATTATATCTAAAAAAACTAAATATTACAATTAGATAGACAGACAGAATATTTAAATATTTCCAAAACTGGGAGATGCGTTATTTTTTTGCTGGTAACTTTATGTATCTTTTAAATAACATGATATTTTTAGGTGTGGGTTAACGTTAGGGTATTTTAGATGTTAATGTTTAGTGTTCGTGTAATGTAGGGAATCATTTGTAGTGTATGGATTACAGTAGTGTATGAAATGTTTAGTGTATGTTAGGATAATGTAGGGGTTAAATGGAGAATTACTACAAAGGACATATATAATATTAGCGGGAGTTACAGTCCTGGGCAGCAGCAACTTCAAATGACAAGTGCCCTTTGGGAATGTACATCCCACTAATCTAAAGCAGAGTAAGACATGCATGTCCCGATAATGCGTGGAGGTGATCTGTGTATTATAGCTTGCTCATCATAGGAATAATTGCTTGGATGACATCACCATTTGTGAATATGGGATTCTAAATCATTATCTGCTCCTTAATATAAAAATACAGTATGTGATAACAGTCTAATTTTTAGTTCCAATGAAACCAACTAAATACCACGTGGCCGACACCTAGAAATTATTACTTTATTATTATTATAACTTAGTACAGACCTGCAGAACAAATTACTGGCTTGATGGCAATTGTCTCTCCATTTTGCTGATGTATCAAAATACTGACGCAAGCAACAAAATCTGACCCCAGTACAAGCTGTACCCTTTCAAAATAATATGCCTAACATAACTGAATTTATGTATAATTTTCCTCCTGAATCCCAAGAAATCCAGATGAAGAGTGTTTGTCGTTCTAATTCTGAAATTTCCGGCTTGTGGATTAATTTTAGGCCATTTCAAAATAAACACCACCTCAGTGAAATCTTCAAAGGGGTAAAACAGCTATTCTGCATAATTATCATCCGTTTTTGGTTTACAGTAAATTCACACTGTTGAGCTTCACACATTATTTCTCCTTGCTTAATGTGATTCTTTTTTTTCTCTAACCAATGAAATCTTTCACCTTGCAGTTACAAATCCTGGCACCTATAGCTGCTTTTTGTTTACAAAACACACTTTAAAAATTACAGAATACCAACAAAAGAAATCAGTAAAGAAAACCTGTTAGTACCTCTTCAAATGTGGCTTTGAATCTATCATTAGATTGTTTAGAAAATGATTGTTTTCTGTTGCAGTGGCAGTAGCGAGGTATCCTTTTCAGGGGTTGATATGGGTAGTAACATTGTAAATGAGAAGCTGAATGGTTTTAGACCACGTGGAATGCATAGGGGTATGTTTTTAGGGAAGGTAATGCAGGAAATGAATACTTATGCTTTCTTTTTTTCCTTTTGATATTTCATCAAAACCCTAATATCTGATATTTTTTACTTGCTTTAAGATACAAAAATGTGCTTGTATCTCCTCTTGCAGGGTGATATAGTTGAAGGCAACAACATCTTGTCCATGTGTGTTAATTTGCTCTTTCACTATGTTCACATGTACGGTACCCTTGCACACTTTTTCACTAGCCGGTCTAATATTAGATAGGAAGATGTGACCAGCGAGTGGGCATCACAGACAATGCCCCTCCCCCACAAAGTGGGGCAAGTTATCCCTCCGTGCTAACATAACAGGCTGCCCATCGGGGCATCCAGTCACTACTACCCATACGAGTGCTGCTAAAATACCCTGAATTGAACTCTTAGTGCACCACAGTGCAGTTATACAAGCACTTGCAGTGCACTTTCCTCTGTTCTCCTAACATTGGGTGACAGAGAAGTGCTGCTGTGTGATCTGTAGGGCTGAGGGTATATCATGTGACACAGCACTACTGTGTGACTTAGGTCATCTTCTACCTGCTTGTTTTAGGTTACATAATTTCTGTTATACGGCAATGCTCATTGTATATGATATAATTATTGCATATTACCCACTAATGTGCAAGCAAACATTGTTCAATTTATTTACTGTCATCAGCGCAGCTAATGAGAAGTTCATTCTATGGTAGAGTTGGGTCTCTAGGAACCAGATTGCTATAACAACACACCATTTTGTTGTCCACAATGGTTTAAAAACATAAAGCAGTTGAGAAGACTATATGCAAACAAACTGAAGTAATAAACCCATCTTAAAAGACAAAAAAATAGGAAACACCTCTTAAAAACGCCAATTATGATATTTTGCTATGTAAAGACTGAAACATTTTAAAGAGTGTGTCAGCAGTTCCCTTTGCTAAATAGTAAATTGAAAATGTCCAGTGAAAACTAGGACACGCACTAATGGTCCATAAAGTTCTTGGGTTAATGTAAAACCTGGGAGTATGGCAGTGTGCAATGTTGAAACAACACATTAAATGCTCTCCATCAGTAGCACCAAAGCAAGCAGGTGTCCTAGGCCTTGTAGCAGCCAGCTGTGCTCCCTAAATTGCACCGATACAAACATATATTTGCCACGGTCTACAGACATAAAACTTAACAGTCACATAAAATATGCATGCATACACATACATTACTGTGGCAGCTGGAACACTTTAAGAATGTATACAGCAGACCAGCCACGTCTCTTTCTTTTTTAGGTAATTATATGACATAGAAGTATTTGTTACTGTACACACAATCTGATTCAGTTTAAATATGGCTCAGTCATTTATACACAGGGGAAATTGCCTTGCTTGTAGATTCTAAAACGTGTTTTTAAATTAATTATGCTTGAAAGGTATCTCCAACACCACCACATAGAAAAAAATGTTTTAAAGGGCTTCTCCCTGTACCTGTGTAAATATTAATATACATAATATATATATATACATATATATATTCACACACACAAAAAAAATATTGTATACTTGACTTGTTAATTTGGCAAATATTATAAAGGAATGACTATGCCTTCCATGATATATGGCCCATAAAGCCCATTACCCTAACTGCTCATGGTTTGTCTGAGACATTGTCCTACTGTTTGTACTTCACAATGCAAACTGTTCAGTAAATACAAGAACTGTTTGTCTTTACACATGCTTAGAAGGCATTCGCGACTGATGTTGAGTGTTTGATTTAAAATAATAAAAATTTATATAGTTGGCAAGATACAGAGTGTGTCATATTTGGTACACATATTTTATACTATTTCTCATAAATTATAGAAAGAACAATAAGGTCAGTCAAATTAAGTGATATGTAAAGTACTTGCTATTTCATGTAAGGTGGACTAAGTGACCTTGCACAATCCCTCTAAAAGTGGTAGATATTTTAAAGGTTTTTTTTTTTTTTTTTTTAAATAGTGACACCCAGAACATGACAAAAAATGGCTATTAAATCCAAGGTTCCCTGGCAGAGTCTGCAATGCATTTCTAATTGAAATGTCCATTGACTTCCTGCAACTGCCCTTTGAATCATGGGAAAGGAACCCAACATGCATGCATTCACAGAGTATCTATTTAACATTATGACACCAATCACCTATTGGTGACTGCCTCACTTTGAAAATTACAGTAATTTATCACCAAGACAATCTGTACAAATTAACAAGTGGTGTTTTCTGTAGTTAAAGAAAGTTATTAAGGAAACAAACTGGTTTAAAATAAAAGTCTACATTTTTCACCATGAAGAGAGGAACTGCACTCAATTCCAATCGACACCAGGTGCAGTGAAGCAGGACAGCAAATCCCACAAGGATAAGGCAAACAGGAAAAAGTCTCCAGGCACTCAAGGTGTTCAAACTATAGGCAGGTTTACTGGGTCAAAAAAGTGACAGAAGCAGCAATGTTTCAACCTACTACAAGGTCTTTATCAAGCCTTTTTCACCAAACATTAAGTAAATACAAATGACAAACAACTGGGAACTATTTCTCTCTTTAATTGCAAGTTTTTCAGCAGGCAAAAAAAATAATAATGAATAATTAAATAAAATAAACATTGTTTTTGTTCTATTATGTTGCCTAAGGCTTGGAAGCCCATAGTTCCAATCATAATTAATTATTAAGCCATGAAGCTTCCAAAGGAAAAGGCTGATGACAGGCATTTACAGTGGTTAGCCCGAGGAAATTAAATATTCACATTCACTGTGTCAATATAAAAAAACACGAGCAGCTTTCTCCTTTGGCTACAACGTGAGGGTTGTAAGGTCACGTCTCCAGGTTTAGCAGAGGAAGTTGCATTTAAGCGTAACAAAGCATATGTTAAGTGGTCCTACTACTTTATTCCCTTGGCAACAAAATCATAATAAATTGAGTTCATTGTAATGTTCATTCAAGGTCTTCCCATCACTGCTCAAATCTAATAACTAGTGCCAAATTCTATATTTTCCCTCTATATGAAACAAAACAATTTGGAAACTTCTGCAAAAATACTATTTCACCTCTTCATTTGCCATATTTAGATGGAAGCCAGCTAAAAATTAACTACAAAATCATAATATACAGCTTTGGAACAAAGCAGGAAATCCACACAAGGATTGGTAAGTTTACAGGGAACCATTGTTTAGTAAACAGCTCATGTCTTTAACATTATTATGTAGTTTTTTCTATTTTTTTTAAACCACATAAGCCAGGGGTGCACAAAAGGTAGATCCCCAGATGTTATAAAACTACAACACCCATGATGCTTTGCATGTTTTTAGAAGACATCATTGAAGCTGTAGTTTTGAAAACATCTGTGGATCTACTTTTTGGGCACCCCTGACATAAGCCGTTATTTACAGGTTTATTCAGTCAGCTTTTGTGCAATTAGATATCATTACACAATGTTTATGACAGGAATATTTTAGACATGTATGAATGCACTTGCATTTTAAATTCTTAGACGTTATAAGGTCTTCTTACAGCCAGTTGGTTATGGAACAGTACTTGTAACTATAAAGTGAATCAATGTTCTGTTTAACAGCTTCTACCAAGAATCCCATCTGTCTGCACTACTAAGGCATGCAAAGGGCTAATCATGATGGATCCAAAGTAGGCCTCATTCTCAATGCTCCTTAGTGTTTGGGTAGCACATCATCTGCATTTATTAACTACTTATTACAGGGTCTTTGAAGGGCTACAAAACATATCCTTTGATGTGTGAACATTAAAAATTTCATTCATCTCGTCGTACATTTTCGTTGTCAAATCCAGATGTAGTTCTCCATTGTTTGGAAAAATAGTGGTGTAAAATAATTGCTAAATTGGATGATTGACTACATTCTTTCACTCTGTTTGCTTCTAAATTAGCCCCTAATTAAAACAACATGTGTTGTAAACATTAAGGAAATCAACAGAGGGTCTTTTAATGTGGTGCTTAGAAGCCAGAAAGCAAGAATCAACATGTTTGAAACAAGGCTGTGCGTATAATGTGCAGGCCTAAAAACTACTGTTGGGTGAGAAAGTGTTCTATGCAACTAGATTACATACTTACATGTGTACACAAGTATTGCTCCACATATATAGCTATTCATTTTATCATATTAAAGGAGGATTCTCTTTGTGTCAGTATTATGTCTCAAAACAAGAAAAGTATGCCGAGCATTCTGTTCACATATGCATTCTATTTCCATGAATATTATCATTATTCTAAAATATTCCACGACGTGGTACAATTTAGTGGTTAAACAAAGAACAAAATACAGATATATCAATACAAAAGGAGTAAGGTCTGTCAATGAACAGGAAAATCTAATACAGGATTACAAAATTCAGGTTTTCCACATTCTCGGCTGACATTACTTCAGACCCTCTTCCTTCAGTATCAGCAGGAGAATAGCTGGACTATCTCTGTCCCCCGAGCTGGTATACCAGCATTGTGGGAGATATTACTATGTCTGTCATGTAGCTATGGTGTGAAGTAACATGGCTACACAAGAACATAAAAAATTCAGCTTCTCCTCCTGTACCGGTAAAAATGTTCAAACGTGGCCGAAACAAAGGAGGGGATCAGATTACAATGTTGTTAGGATCGCCAATTTTGTCTTTTTTGGACAAGAGCCGGGTGTGAAGTGTGCTCAATTCACATCCGGCTCTTGTCCAAAAGACTAAATTGACTAAACTGTGCATTCCCGTTACCTGAGAAAGAGGGGAATGGTAATAGGCTGTATAAACGGGACATTGAGGAGCTAATACATAATAATGATGTCCATTGTACTTACTTCCTTTAGCATATACAGCACAAACTTAACACATTTCCAATCCCTAATGTCACTTAATTACCAGCAACAGAATGGTACATAAAAACTCATGCATAATGAAACAGCCAATTCTTGAAAAATTAAAGTAAAGGTAGGAGCTAACTTCTAGCCCAGCGGTTCTAGCTCAGCACCGGGGAAACATTACTGCTAAACAGGGACCCGGTCGGGTGCCGCGGTCCTTTAAGCATCCTACAGGGAAGCAGCACGGGAGGAAGCAGCCGCAACATGAGGGGAGAGGAGCTTGAAGAGCTCCAGACCTCTCCCTCCCACAGCAGCAGGACTCCAAGCCACCTTCCTGGCACATAAGGCAAGCTGAAAGGAGGGTGGCTGGAGATATATATAAAAAAAATAAAAATAAATAACTTGTATGTGTGTGTGTGTGTGTGTTTGTTTCAGGGTGTGCATCTGGGTGTGTGTGTGTGTATATATGTCAGTGTGCTTCTGTGTCTGCGCACACATCTGTGTATGTGCATCTGTGTGTATTTTTATGTCAGTGTGTGTATGTGTCATGGTATGGGCATGTATCAATGTTTGTGTGTGTTGGGGTGCATGTGTGTATCTATGTGTAGCTATATGTGTGTATCTATGTGTAGCTATATGTGTGTATATGTGTCGGTGTCTATATGAATTTGTGTGTATGTGTCGGTGAATTTCTATGCATATGTGTGTTAATGTGCATGAATATCTGTGTAAGTATGTATGTATGTATGTATGTGGTAGTGTAAGTGCATACATCCAAGCAGTCAAACACCAGCACAACATACAAACACACCCCGGCATTCAAACAACAACAAAAATACAAACACACCCCTTTACTCAAACACAAATACTTCACGCAAATGTACATCCGCATTTAAAAACATAGCATTCAGATACACCTCTGCAATCAAACATTACATAAAAAAATACACCCCTGTATTAAAACACAATAACTATATACAAGCATCCCTTCAAACACCAACACTGTTCATTACACTATAGCACCAGTATAATACGCAACCTAGAAATTTTGAGTTGGGGTGCCTTGGAAAAAATACTGAAATATTAAGGGCACCTTGAACCTAAACAGTTTGGGAACCACTGCTCTAGCCTCTATTCAAAGCTCTCCTTGACTCATGACTTTCATTCTCTGTTCTGTCAGAGTTGAATGAATCATCAGATCATGCACTCTTCACCCATGTACAGTTTATGAACAACATTTCATGGATTTTCCATTGGAATCTTAATCAACAGCTCAAAATCTCCTTTGCTAAAATAACATATGACTTCTAACCACTCAGCCTCAACACAGTATACAGCTAAGGTTTATCAACAAGTCTCGGGGAAAAGGTTAAACAAGCCAGTAATGAAGCTGAAAGGAAATCTGTTAACCATAGACAGTGTGAATGACAAGTTTACTTTCAGGTAAGTACACTAGTCTGTACACAGATTTAGCAACATTAAGATTGGTTTGTCCACACTTTGTTCTAATATGCAGAGTGTCTGCAATCAGTATTCCACAATTCCTAATATATGGATGTATGCAAGTTGTTGTTGGATACCCACGCACTACTTGGAGCAGCTGTGTGCAGCATACCTTTAAAGGGATACTACAGTCACCAAAACAACATCAGCTTAACCCCTTAAGACCGCAGGGACCTATTTTGATGGCTCTAAACGCCGCAGGGCGGTATAGAACGCCCTGCGATCTTATGTACTTACCTGGTCGCCGGCAATCGCGGTATGGGGACTCACATGGGAGTCCCCCTGCGTCCTCTTCGGCACCCTTGGGCCATGTGATCGCAAGGTTTTTGCGAGGACCTCGCGATCACATGGACGGCATAGCTGTCCAAGGCATTGCCAGCAGGGGAAGTGTCTGTAATGACAGGTACTCCCCCTGCTGCCTGAAAATGAAATAAGTTAAAACAGTGTAAAAATAAATAATATATACTTAGATCATATTTATTATATATATGATCTAAGTATGTATACACACATACATAGTCTAAGTGTATTTTAATATTAATATATACATAATTATATATATATATATATATATATATATATATTAATATCAAAATACACGTACAATGATATTGATTAAATATATATATATATATATAATTTATATTATATATATATTTATATATAATAAAAAATAAATAAATATGTAAATACATTAAAAAAATAATAAATCATATATGTACATGTGTAATTTCGTTCTAACTGTATTTTAAAATTAATATATATATTAATATCAAAATACACGTAGAACGAAATAATATATATATCTGTATACATAAGTATATACGTATATATCACTATATATATACCTATATATAAATTTAAAAAAATTTAAAATGATATACATATATATACACACACGTATATATACAATAATTCTACGTATATATTTATGTAATCATTTTACATAATTAGGTCATTTTATTAATTACAATTTGCAGGACCTGCCTGACAACCCAGGCTGAATGTTCAAGGAATTTAATTTGCTAGCACTATATTTAACCCTGTAACTTTCCAAGACACCATTAAACCTGTACATGGGGGGTACTGTTTTACTCGTAAAACTTTGCTGAACACAAATATTAGTGTTGCATAACAGTAAAATGTATTACGAAGACGATATCGTTAGTGACAGTGAAATTTATTGCATTTTTCACACACAAATGGCACACTGACGATATAATTGTTGTGATACGTTTTACTGTTTTGAAACACTAATATTTGTGTTCAGTGAAGTCTCCCGAGTATAACAGTACCCCTCATGTACAGGTTTTATGGTGTTTTCAAAAGTTAGAGAGTCAAATATAAGGCTTGCATTTCAGTTTTTTCACATTAAAATTCGCCAGGTTGGTTATGTTGCCTTTGAGACCGTACGGTAGCCCAGGAATAAAAATTTCCCCCATGATGGCATACCATTTGCAATAGTAGACAACCCAGGGTATTGCAAATGGGGTATGTTCAGTCTTTTTTAGCAGCCACTTAGTCACAAACACTGGCCAAAATTGGCGTTCAAATTAGTTTTTTGCATTTTCAAATATTAACACTAACTTTGGCCAGTGTTTGTGACCAAGTGGCTACTTAAAAAGACTTGACATACCCCATTTGCAATATCTTGGGTTGTCTACTTTTGCAAATGGTACGCCATCATGGGGGTAATTCTTATTCCTGGGCTACCATATGGTCTCAAAGGCAACGTAACCAATCTGGCGAATTTCAATGTGAAAAAACTGAAAAATGTAACACGATATATTTGACCCTGTAACTTCCAAAAACACCATAAAACCTGTACACAGGGGGTACTGATTTACACGTAAGACATTGTTAAATACAAATATGTGTATTTTATTGCAGTAAAAGGAAACAGTATTTTGACATTCACAGTTAAAATGTCACGTAGAACTAAGAAAATTTTTAAAAATCTTATTTTCTCCCATTATTTTTTATATTTTATTCATT
Organism: Pelobates cultripes; assembly: GCA_933207985.1. NCBI lineage: Eukaryota > Metazoa > Chordata > Amphibia > Anura > Pelobatidae > Pelobates > Pelobates cultripes. The sequence goes on along the minus strand of OW240917.1, from coordinate 125,831,407 downwards.
TTAAATTATGTTCCACACCTAAATATTTGATGTTAAATGAAAGCCCTGTTTCCCTTGAATAAAATGTTATATAATAAGTGTGGGTGAATTTAATATGAAAGAGGTGAATTACGGTTGGACAGACATATAGCGCAAATGCCAGGTTTTGTTTACGTTTTGATCACAACTTGTACATTTGGCTGGGCCTTAAGGGGTTAAATGGACTCTCCAGTGCCAGAAAAACATATCCATTTTCCTGGCACTGCAGGTTCCTGCAGTGCCCCTCTCCCTCCCATCCCATGTTGCTGAAGGGGTTAAAACCCTTCAGACACTTACTTGAATCCAGTGCAGATGTCCCTCAGGGCTGGGTCAGGCTCTGCCCACGCTCCTCTGACATCGGCGGGGGGGGGGACCTAATGCGCATGCGCAGCAATGACCGCGCACACGCATTAGACCTCCCTTTATTCAATTCATCTATGGGGATTCTGGCGACGCTGGAGGTCCTAATACATAGCGTGAGGACGTCCAGCGTTGTTTAAAACACTTATAAAAACTGCAATAATTACACTTGCAGGTTTAAGGATGATGGGAGTTGGCACCCAGACCACCCCAATGGGCAGAAATGGTCTGGGTGCCTGGAGTGTCCCTTTAAGTGTCCCTTTAATGAAGCAGCTTTGGTGTATACATCATGCACCTGGAGTCTCATTGCTCAATTCTCTGACGTTTAGGGGTCAAATCACTTTGTTTTGCTTGTTTAGGCACAAACCTGACAATTAAACATTCTACAATATTTATTTTAAAATAAGAGAGAGGGGTTGTCAGTACTGATTAATGTTGATCCTACAGATTTTATATTCAAAGACTCTTGGTGTAGATCAACTGAACGAAAAAAGGAAATCCAAAGTCAAATCCTCATTGAAACCAATAGGATACAAACACTCCTACTTTTTTTTTTTAATTTTAGTAACTTTTTGTTTTTTTAACAAAGAAAACAAAGACAAAAAGAATCCAAATAAAAAAAATACTAAAAGCACAAACAAGATTTTATTTGTCATCCATAAGAATGACAAACCTTCATTTGGATACCATGTAGTTTGCAGGATGCATATTTTCCGCTGGGCTGCATAATTCCTTTTTAAAACAGCAAGAAAACAATGTGACATTTCCATTCTTTGGAATCTGTCTCATCCCCTATGGAGAAATTGCAATGCACTTTGCAATGCACAAGATTTTGCCCATCCAAGGCTATTGTGGATGTTTTCCTTTCCTACAAAGACGTGTGCCAGAGAACATATGTCTGTTGTGCCCAGGGCAATGGTGGAGAGAACGTCTGTGTACACTTACCCTGTTCCTGGTTTTAATAAATTCTTCTGAATGGCCATTAAGTTCTGTTTTTATTCTTGAGGAACAAGGGACCTATTACTGGTGGCCTCTGAAGAGGAAGGAAGAGGGAAAGTAAACGGGGAAATGGCCAAGCTCACAAGCAATTCAGCAGCAAGAATTCCCCGGGGGAATTCGCTTCACAGGCACAAAACTGTCCCTAAATTCTTTACAGAGCACATTTTCTCTTTCTGACTTCCTCTCTCCCATTAAAAGGTAAACAGATTTGTCTTAGTAGATTGGTTGAAGAAAAAAAAAAAAAAAGGATTTTGAAATCAATGCTGATAAATGAAATTCCAGAAGTGTTATATTGTGGAGGAATGATGATAATAAAAAAAGTATGTTAAACAAAATGTACAGACTACAAAACCTTGATATTTTATAAACTCTTGTTAAGGGAATCATTGGCTTGTACACACTGATTGCTTACAGGATGTCATTACACTTAACATTTTTTATAAGTTAAATGGTAGTGACCAAAGAAGATTGATGTCTTAAGGCTACAGAGGGCATGTGTTACAGTGTAAAGTGAACTCAGCATTTCCACTAATAATCCTAGAGACAGGCAATGGATAAGTGTTGCAAGCTCCTTTCTTTACTGCATGCTGATGTTAGGAAATACTGTGGGGCATATTTACTAATAAATGCATTAAAAAATAAAACAGAGGTATGTGTGGCATATTATTTAAAGTGCCCTCCACAAATACTGGCACCCTTGGTAAATATGATCAATAAATTGTAAAACAAATACACAAAAATACTCTGCTCCCATGGATATCAAACAATGGCAAACACAACAGAAAAACCTTTGTTAAATATATGTGTGGCACAATTATTGGCACCCCTATGAATTAATATAAGAAATATGCATTTGAAATATATCCCCATTGATATTTTAAATTGTTTAGAATGCCTATGAACAGGAAATTGTTCAACCATGACTTCCTGTTTCCCATTGGTATAAATATGAGGTAACACACAGGCTAAATTCCATTAGTCATTCATCACTATAGGTAAGACCACGTAATATAGCTGTGATGTGCGGCAAAAGGTTGTTGAGCTTCACAAAATGGGAAGTGGCTATAAGAAAATATGAAAAGCATTGAAAAAGGTTTCTTGAAATAACTTTATTTTACGATATATCTGGAGTTTCCATTACACCAGTCTATATTACAGAGGTATGCAACCTCCAGCACTCCAGATGTTGTGAACTACATTTCCTGTAATTCTCTTACAGCCATAAAGCAGGCAAAGGTGCTTCAAGTGCGAATGGTTGCCTACCCTGGGTCTATAATAACATTAACAATGTTATTCACTAAATTGAGAATTCAAAGGGAATTCAAAGATCATTTAAAATTTAAAACTTAAGTATCTAATCTGGAAGTATATCTGACAGAGAATTTTTTTTTCCAATTCAGCTATTTTGACCTTAAATGTGAAAATCACCTTAGTGAATAACCCCATATCTTTAACATACAAAGTGTAGAAAGAGGAAATATAATTAACGCAAATAAAAATGCATTCTACGAAGAAGTAAGTAGAAGTATAGATCAGGGTGTTGCAGTGGATGTGATCTACTTGGACTTTGCCAAGGCATTTGATACGGTTCCTCACAATAGGTTAGTCTTCAAACTAAAAGAAATTGGTCTAGATGAATATTCCTGTTCTTGGGTAGAACATTGGCTTAAGGACAGAGTACAACGAGTTGTAATTAATGGTAAATTTTCAGGCTGGACAAAAGTGGTAAGTGGTGTCCCTCAGGGTTCTGTTTTGGGACCACTTCTATTTAACATATTTATAAATGATCTTGAAATAGGCATTGAAAGCCATGTATCAGTGTTTGCAGATGACACAAAACTTTGTAAAGTAATAAAATGTGAGCAGGATATTGCTTTGTTGCAGAGAGATTTGGATAGATTGGGGGACTGGGCACTAAAATGGCAGATGAAATTTAACATAGAAAAATGAAAAGTTATGCACTTCGGGGTTAAGAATGCACAAGCAACTTACACACTAAATGGTAGTGAATTAGGGATAACCACACACGAGAAGGATTTGGGCATTGTTATAGACAACAAATTAGGCAGCAATATGCAATGTCAATCTGCAGTTGCTAAGGCCAGTAAGATTTTGTCATGTATAAATAGGGGCATAAATTCTCGGGATGAAAATATAATTTTGCCTCTGTATAAATCGCTGGTAAGACCACACCTTGAATATGCTGTGCAATTTTGGGCGCCTGTTCTAAAGAAGGATATCATGGCACTGGAGAGGGTCCAGAGACGAGCTACAAAATTGATAAAAGGAATGGAGCATTTTAGTTATGAAGAAAGGTTACAAAAATTAAATCTGTTTCGTTTGGAAAAACGGCGCCTGAGAGGGGATATGATAACTTTATACAAATATATTCGGGGCCAGTACAAACCTTTATCTGGAAATCTATTCATAAACAGGGTTATACATAGGACACGAGGTCACACATTTAGGCTGGAAGAAAGGAGATTTCATCTAAGGCAAAGAAAAGGTTTTTTACAGTAAGAACAATAAGGATATGGAATTCTCTGCCTGAAGAGGTGGTTTTGTCAGAGTCCATACAGATGTTTAAACTGAAATTGGATAAATACTTACAAAAACATAACATACAGGGATATAATTTCTAATTAGTGGGGTAATAGCTGATTGATCCAATGAGACATCTGACTGCTATTTTGGGGTCAAGAAGGAATTTTTTCCTAGTTTGTGGCAAAATTGGAAGTGCTTCAGACCAGGTTTTTTGCCTTCTTTTGGATCAACAGCAACAACATTTCTGAGGAAGGCTGAACTTGATGGACGCAAGTCTCTTTTCAGCTATGTAACTATGTAACTATGTAACGCATCTAATGCAGATATCGATCACAGTCTTTTTTTTAACCCCTTAAGGACCGAGGACGGTTCAGGACCGTCATCGGCATTTTTGCGTTGCCGACCGATGACGGTCCTGAACCGTCCTAACGGTCAGAGCTACTTACCTGATCGCCGTCGTTCCCCTGGCGGCGATCAGCGTGGCTCCGGTTGTGGGGAGACTGCCTGCAGCCCAGACAGTCTCCCCACACTGATTTAGGACCCCTGTGATCGCTTAACACAGCGATCACATGGTCACAATAGGTGTCCATAGTGCTGCCTGCAGGGGGACTGCCTGTGCTGACAGGCAGTCTCCCTGCATGTGTAAAATCAAAAAAAAAATTAAAGTTAGTGTTAATAAAAAAAATAAAAATAATTATATATGTGTATATATGATATATAGACATATATTATACCTATATAATATATGTCTATATATCATATATATAATGCCATACTAAGTGTATTTTTATATTAATATGTACTTATATTAATATAAAAATACACTTATAATTAAATTACACACGTATATATATATATATATATATATAACTATATATATTGTATATATATTATTATAAAATATAAATAATAAGTAATTTAAATTAAATACATTTTTTTTAAATAATAAAAAATAAAAAAATTATATAGCTATATGAAATTTTATTCTAACTGTATTTTAAAATTAATATATATATATTTATATCAAAATACACTTAGAATGAATTTGTATATATATCTATGTATATAAAAATAAATAAAAATAATAAGAAATATACATATGTCCATATACAAAATTACATAAATAATTATATAAATATACACGTAGACTTCAAATATATAAATATGCATATATATTTAAATTCTACGTGCGTATTTATGTAATATTTTTACATAATTCAGTAATTTTATTGATTGCAATTTGAGGACCTGCCTGCCAACCCAGGCCGAAATTCCAGAGAATTTAATTTGCTAGCACTGTATTTTACCCTGTAACGTTCTACGACACCCTAAAACCTGTACATGGGGGGTACTGTTTTACTCGGGAGACTTCGATGAACACAAATATTAGTGATTCAAAACAGTAAAACATATCACAGCGATGATATTGTCAGTGAAAGTTACTTTTTTTGCATTTTTCACACACAAACAGCGGTTTTACTGATGATATAATTGTTGTGATATGTTTTCCAGTTTTTAAACACTAATATTTGTGTTCAGCGATGTCTCCCGAGTAAAACAGTACCCCCCATGTACAGGTTTTATAGCATTTTTGAAAGTTACAAGGTCAAATATATGGGTCAAATATTTTACATTGAAAATGGCCAGGTTGGTCACGTTGCCTTTGAGAGCGTATGGTAGCCCAGGAATGAGAATTACCCCCATGATGGCATACCATTTGCAAAAGAAGACAACCCAAGGTATTGCAAATGGGGTATGTCCAGTCTTTTTAGTAACCACTTGGTCACAAACACTGGCCAAAATTAGCGTTCAATTTAGTTTTTTTACTTTTTTCACACACAAACAAATATGAATGCTTACTTTGGCCAGTGTTTTCGACTAAGTGGCTACTAAAAAAGACTGGACATACCCCATATTGAATACCCTGGGTTGTCTACTTAAAAAAAATATGTACATGTGGGGTGTTATTCAGAGATTTATGACAGATAATAGTGTTACAATGTCACTATTGATAAAATTTAAAAATGTATGTTTTGAAACTGCAATATCCTACTTGTACCTATAGCCCTATAACATGCAAAAAAAAGCAAAAAAGCACGTAAACACTGGGTATTTTTAAACTCAGGACAAAATTTGGAATCTATTTAGCAGTTTTTTTCATTCGCTTTTGTAGATGAGTAAAAGATTATTCAAGTAAAAGTCAAAAAACATGTATTTTTTTCAATTTTTCATCAGATTTTTGTATTTTTTTTAAATTAAAATACATGAGATTATATAAATAATGGTATGTAAAGAAAGCCCCTTTTTGTCCTGAAAAAAACAATATATAATTTGTATGGGAACAGTAAATGAGAAAGCGGAAAATTACAGCCAAACACAAACACCACAAAAGTGTAAAAATATGCCTGGTCGCAAATGTACAACATCGCAAAAACAGTCCAGTCCTTAAGGGGTTAAACTGTCTACAGCATTGTGAGTGAAGCCCAAATCGATAAATGTAGCTCATTTTAAGATATTCAAATACCCCAAAAAAGATACTGCCTAAACTGTGAATTGTTGGAAATTCAAGGTGATATTAAAATGTGGGGGCAAAATACCTGAACTAAAAAGCTGTCTTGGAGATTTTTCCAATTCAGTTAGTGTGGCCTATTTTCAGATAATTAACATATTAGTGATTAGCCCTGTCATTAACAGACGAGGATGTAAACCATACTGTATTGTTTTGCTACTATTTGTAAGCAGAATTTGGTTATACCAATTACCTCACCCAGTGTATCCAGCTGTGTCAGCACTCCTTATTTAAGTGTGAGGTAAAAGAGGGTTTGTTATTCACAGTACCAGGATGTATTGTAATTGTTCTGGATGAAACCATAATATTTTTGTCTGAATTTAAAGTCAAATTGCAACAGCCTATAATAAAATACTTTACAATCAACAGCAAAAAACAAATGTGAAGTAGGCTGAACTTGATGGACGCAAGTCTCTTTTCAGCTATGTAACTATGTAACTATGTACAATTCACTTGTGACCATTCTGTCACTTGGGATAATAATATACAAATCGATACGATCAACAAAGCCATTTAACATTTGTACATTTTAAGAGTACATGTTATTTATTGCACATAAAATTGTATCTATAAATTGTGCAAAATTGCTAGTAAACAGGGGAAGAACAGGAAAAATCCTACTCCACGTGATTGTCCTTATACCTTCACAACAACTATTGTGCGTGAGAAGGAGATATATCATATTTACTTGAATCTAATGTGCACCTATTTTGGAAAATAACGTTTCCAAAATTTTAATGCACATTAGATTCGATGGAGCATTACAATCGTTGCAAAATTTAAAATTTTACAACTCTTGCAAATTAAAACTGTTGAATTCAAACAGACAAATTCACACAGGCGAATTTCATTCCAGAGGGCTTAAGAAAGACACTATAATTCAAATGCCATCACTGTTACTATGGTATATGGCAGTGATGGGGAACCTTTTTGAGCCTGAGTGCCCAAACCTCAATACATGCCAACTTTTTTCTCCTCAAAGTGCCAACACCGCAATTAAACCCTTTTGTGAGATACGGTATATATGTCTGTGAGGTTTAAGTTTAGAAAAAACAACTCGTACAGTTGTCTGAACTAATTCTCCTCTTCTTTCCCTCAGCATCTTCCCTTCTCTACCCACAGCATACCCCCCTCTTCCCCTGCATCTCCTCCTCTCCCCTTCTCCCCCCAGCACCTCCTTCTCCTCTCCTCTCCTAGGTTCTCCTCCTCTCCCCTTCTCCCCCAGAATCTCCTCCTCTTCTCCTCTTCCTCTCCCCCAGATTCTCCTCTTCCTCTCCCTATCTCCCCCAGCATATCCCCCTCCTTTCCCCCATATTCTCCTCTCCCCTTCTCCCCCAACACCTGCTCCTCACCTTCTCCCCCAGCATCTCCTCCTTCTCTCCCCCCAGCATCTCCTCCTCCTCCTCTCCCCCAGCATCTCCTCTTCCTCCTCTCCCCCAGCATCTCCTCTTCTCTCCCCCAGATTTTCCTCTTCTCTCCCCTAGGCATCTTCCCCTCACTATCCCAGCATATCCCCCCTCCCCCAGTATATCCCCCTCTCCCTACCAGCACACAAATAATGTTTGTTTTTTTGGTGCAGTGGGACTTTGAAGTTCTCCCAGGCTCCCTACCTCCTTCCCGCTGCTGTAAAGGGGTGTGGGCATGAGGGAGCACTGACTTACGTGCTGTTCCAGTACTGCTGTGTGTGTTGGTGGGGGAGGGCTTACCTTATGTGAAAGAGGGGGGGGACATAAATCCCTAGTGGTCCGGTGGTGGTAAGAGGGACAGGTCCTGCAGCTCTGCCGTCCTCCCGCCCGCGCGATGCTGTGTGGAGCGTTGCCATGGTAACGCGCGGCAACGCTGCACACTGATTGCTCGCAGGAGAACAGGGGAGCTGCTTCACAGATCCCTCCCCCTGCCACCCGACACGGATCCCTGCCCCTGGGCAGGCAGGTGCCTACTCTGCATTGATGGCGAGCTATGGCCGCGTGCCCACAGAGAGAGCCCGGCGTGCCACCTGTGGCACGCGTGCCATAGATTCGCCATCACTGGTATATGGTAATAAACATTTTCATTGTAGCACAATGTTGTATAGTAGTATCTTCTTCTATAAAAGTGCATTACATTCACCAACAAAAACATTTTTCAGCTTCCCAGTTTCAAAAATTGAGGTGCGCATTAGATTCAATGGCGCAGTAGATTCTAGTAAATACGGTATATTTAGAAACAGGTATAGGTCATAATAGAAACTAGACTAAACTGCAGGGTGAAACAAACTGGCTCCTCTGAATGGCTAAGCAATATCAGCCATTTTTGCACTGCAACATGAAATTATTACAAGTATGAATTTTAAAAAAACAGGAAGTAAGAGAACCTTTAGAATGATATATTGTAATATTGTTTTCTTTAGCAACCTTGTGTTAAAGAAAAATGGAGAGCAGGAGTCATTTCAAGTTCAAAATAGGGGATTTATCCAAAAAGTTAAGGAACAGGTCAGTAGGCAATTGAGCCCTTCCAAAGCTTTCCCATACATCAAGTCATAGTGTCAATGGCCGTGCTTCAGTGTGGAAAATCTCAGTGCCCTATCTGTGTCTGAAGTAGTAGCAGAAAAACCACTACAAAGAAAATTAAAATTTTGTTAATAAATCATAAAATCAAAACATCTTACTAACACAACTGAAAACGTATTGACCACAAACTTCCTCTGGCTAACTATACTCAAAGTTGAGTCTCATGTTCTATGTCTGCATTGGTGGGGGAACACGATTATCATTACGGGATTCATCACCTCCACTAGACACTGGGGACACTACAATGGTACTCTGTGTTTAGTCCTCACTAAAGAGTGGCTCTAAGCTGTGTGTTAGGGAAGACGGGGGGGTGTGACACCAAGAAGGTAAAATGTTTGAATTAGCTGTGGTAGAATAAGCTGGAATGTCAATGGATGTTACAGCTTTACAAAAGATGGCGGGACAAAACAATTGTCTCCTGGGTGTTGAATCAGATGTAAAGGATAAGTTGATATGCTGAAGGATATGCTAGTGATCCTGGCAGTAGTAGTTGCTAGATAGAGTTACACGTAGACTCCAACTAGAATCAATAAGCCAGACTATCTACCACTCCAACACAGGCACAGCTAGGGTAAGCACAGATGATCACTGCTGGCCTGTCTCCTTCAATAGTTTAATTCAAAGTGTCTCAAAGAATTCTGCTACTCTATTTCCCCCTCTATTGATCACTTTATAGATCTGTGAATAACATGAAAATTTAGAGGCTGTCCCCTAATCATCAACCATCTTTTTTTCTTTTTTTTTTTACCACTTCTTGATTAAACTGGAAATCCAGCCCACGTGAATGGGAGGACCTCTTGTCCATCATGGCAAACTAAGCTGCTTAAAATGGAATGGCACTCTGAATCACTAATGAAAACAAGCATGAATTTCTTTCATTCACTCAATCATCACAAATTGTAGTTCAGTCCAAAATTTATTTTCAGTTCTACTGGAAACCAAATTACGTTTCCAAGATTAAACGTGTAGAGAAACTAACATTGATTCTTGCAGTATAACGACAGAGCATGTACGAGCATAGGGAGATCATCAAGATAACAGGGCTTTAGGGATCGTGTAAGCTTTGCATCTAGTTTTACAATAAAGTGAACACTATTTGTATGTATGTGAAATGTATCATTCATAAATATTATGGCTAATAGATAAACAACACAAGTTTTCTTCGCAAATAAATCAAGAAGCTTGTTTGCCATGTTCAATATCCAACATGCCCACATCACTACTGCTTTCAAACTGTCAAAATATCTGTTCATCTGCCGATTTTTGCCAATGCTAGTCTTGCAGCCTTGAAACCGAACAAATACTGAACATTCCCTCACTGGCTTAAAACACACCTTGTTAATGAAGCATTTCAACTGCTTCAAATCAAGACTCAACAAACCTCTCCATGAAATTCTCACCCGTCTGATCAAACACTACAAACCAATGCACTTATACATACTCCAACTTTCTCTGTATGGCTTCCAACACACCACTCAGACAGTAACCTATTTCTCCTTAATGTTTACTTTTATGCTTAGAATCACTTATGCCTACATTGTATCATAGCTCCCTGTATTCTTATGTATAAAGCACTGTGTACATATTTTAGCAATACATAAATAAAATCTATAAGAGCACATACATTATTGGCAACAGTAGCTAACCTTCAGCTAATGATGTAACCTTTTCCAAACAGTAGTAAATGCACAATCGTTGATTGGAACGATCTCATTAAATAGACTTTAAATACAAAAAAAAAGTGGGAGCTTATTAACATGAACGTATTGGTATACAGTTAGTTAATCTTGTCAACATTCTCTTTAATGAATTAGGTATTCTGCAATAGAGAACACAAACTAAGCTTCAGCCATGTTTATCAAACCACAGCTGAATGAGCAACATTTAGCTGTTTAGTTGAATCTCAAAAGTGCAGAGCAAACCAGACAATTAGAGATATCACTGGATGTAGTAAGCAGGAAATAGATCCCAAACTGGTGGTTGTCCAGCAAAATAAAGTACAGCACACCCCAAACCAGTCCTCCAGACCCAACATCAAAACAGAATATAAAGATATCCCTCTTTAGCACAGGTAAGTTAATCATGGCCCTGTAACAACATCCTTAGTGGGTTCTGAGGACTGTTGGTAGAGAGTTTTCTGATTAGGACACATGCCCTGCTGCTCTACTTTTGGTAAGTTCAGAGAAAATAACCAGGAGACGCAAGTTAAACATGTTAAATGTGCTTAAAGATACATGTGACTAGTATTACTGTCTTTGCAAGAGCACTCCCTGGCTGATTAACAAGTGTTCAGCATACAGGTCAGATTGATCTGCATCAGTTTTAGTCTGTCTTACATGTCAAAAGTGATGTGTTTTTTTTTTTTTACTCTTGCGTTACCTGCCCCTTTCCACTAGCTTTCATACATACATCTCAGTGTTTGGAAGTATGAGTTTTCAGTAGAATAATTACAAACCGCAAATTTAAAAACTTCTAAATGCACTTTCATTACGTAAAGCAAAAGACGAGGATATGGTTTGGAGCACTTGGAAAATAATTACAGCCTTATGCTAAACTGATTGATTTTATACTGTAGCAATACATGAGAAAAGAGCAAGATGTTTCATGAGTAGTACATTTGTGCGCTCATGAAAATTAATTTGTTCGTAAACTAACATGTATTTCATATATCCACTTACCCCCCTCCTTACAGGCATACTGTTCATTTCAGGGATTTTTAATATTATGCATACCTATCCCTACATTCAATAAATATGTATTTAAGTGGTGTGGAAAATAAAATTAAAAGTAGAAATTCACAACTATTTTTTTATTCTTTATTTTGGTTGTGCAGAGATACAAACATGTTTCAGTAATGACACATAACATGAGAGACTAGCAACATATAAAATTAAGAGGTTGTGATAAACTGCACTTTTTATGGAAAAATAATCATGCTCTATCTCAGTACTCCAGAATGGGATTAGTCAGGAGCAGTGATAAATTTAGTCGGCATAAACTGACAGTATGATCTAATAGAATTATAAGGTATAAACAAAACAGCAAAATTGTCATGTCTAGAGCTGCATCAGGTTATGTCAGAGGTAAAGCAGTTAGTAAGTGCTAGACATACGTATTAAAGGTAGTGAGTGCGACTAAGGTTATGTAGCAGAAATTATAAATACAATATAATAACGAATAGGTCTTATGTCTGGGGTAGCTTCTAGTTTGAGTCCTACTCAGTGTTAGGAGAGTTACCACTGGGTATGGGTTAGTCATCAACAATAGTACACCATAAGCCTCATAAGGAAAATGAAAGTAAAGTGTAAGACAACAGGTCAAAATTAAATATAGAAATTATGATGGCAATACTGTGGCCCCAAATGCATCAAAGTGGTAGGCCGTGATCCATTGAGAGTCCTATGCCCAATATTGCGAAGCTGTAGGACAATGTTGGAGGGCTGGTGTCCCTTCTCCCTGCTGTCAGGCTCAATAGATTTTGAAGGACTCCTTGAGGAAAGTCACTGTGATGAATGGCAAGGCCCAAGCGAGTCGAAATTTCTCCTTGACATCTCCTGGTTAGCCGGAAGGGCGGCTGTGAGGCTTGATGGGAGGTAGGATACAGTCCCCTGTGCCGCAGCCTCTTGTCTTCCCTAGGCCTTGGCGGGAGCTGTACCCCGTTGTCCACGGATCTGCTTGTGGCGGTTAGTAGGAGCGCGATCCTTCCGGTACTCCGGTTCATGGAGAGCCCTGAGGGCGGATGGACGATAGGTCGGCTGAAGCTCTGAGTGGGTCCCCTGCCCAGCAGGGAGGTTAGCTGCCCAAGCCGCTGGCCACGTTGGTGATCCTGTCATAGTGGGTGAAAGTTGGGGTCGATTCTTGATTCTGTGAAAGAGCTACTGAGATAAACGTCCAGCCATCTTTGATGTCAGGCCCCACCCCCCAATACACAATGTTTTAGACTGCAACTGGGCAACTTCATCTTTGATCCCTGTCAAAGTTATACATTAAGTTCTTTTGAGCATTAACAAAGCAAACAGAGAAGAGTAGAACAAAAACAACATTTCTGTTTCTCCTCTTCCTTTGCAGTGTTTGATCTGGTGTTCCCATGTCTGAAGTGGTATTTGATGTAATTTGCTAACTAGTTAATATAAATTTAAAAGTACGAGGAGCATATCAAGAAAAAGGTTAACACATGTTGTATGGTATTTGCAATGTTTTATTCAATTGTGTTTGTTAAAGAGAAGTGAAAGTTCTCCATTGACTAATGGTTTTGATAAAAGGATTGTAAAACTATGGCCTCAATTTAATAAGCTTAGCAAATAATTTAATACGCTAAGAAAAACTCTTTAAATAATTTACTTACAAAAATTCCCATAGACTTTAATAGCAATAATTTGGAAACTTTTTCTAACAGTATTGAATCAATTGGAACGGTTATTAAAGGACCACTATAGTGCCCTGAGGCTGAATGCGAATGCACGGCAAGAGCCGCGCGTGCATTCAGCCAGTCCATAGGAAAGCATTCTCAATGCTTTCCTATGGACGCTGGTGTCTTCCCACTGTGAAAATCACAGTGAGAAGCGCGGCAGCGCCTCTAGCGGCTGTCATTGAGACAGCCACTAGAGGCTGGATTAACCCTCAGTGTAAACATAGCAGTTTCTCTGCTATGTTTACAGCAGGCAGGGTTAATCCTAGATGGACCTGGTACCCAGACCACTTCATTAAGCTGAAGTGGTCTGGGTGCCTATAGTGGTCCTTTAAATCAAGGACTATGTTGGGTGCTATTCTTCTCTTGCTATCAATCAAGGTGAGAAGCGCCAGGTTTAACAGCGAGATTATTATGGATAATTTGAGCTCCATGTTACTATGTTTTTTATGTTTTTTCTATTTTAGTTTACTATGTTTTTTCTATTTTAGTTTACTATGTTTTTTATGTTTTTTCTATTTTAGTTTACTATGTTTTTTATGTTTTTTCTATTTTAGTTTATGTTTTTTATGTTTTTTCTATTTTAGTTTATACCCCAATCAAGTTCTACGCTGTTTACATTACAGTCCAGTTCTAAATTGGTAATATCACTTATTTTTGTTGTGATCACATTGGGGAGGTGTATATACTGGTATTTGTCTCTTTTTATTGTAATTTGAGCTCCATGTTCATACTTCTCACAGTGCTAACACTACTAAATAACCGCTCATGTGATTGATGTAATCCCTGTTTAGCCACAGCTAAAGAGTCTATGTCACCTCAAACTTACCTTTGTCCTATTGTTTCCTCGTTTCTTCCTTTTTATATATGTGCTGATTTTCTTCATTTCTGATCTATGTCTCTTTAAAACATATGACAAATTAGTAACTTCTTTATGTTGTGCATTTTTCCTATGCTTCACAACCTTGACAAAGGGTGGACAGTGGAGCTCCACCCATTGTCATGATTGTCAAGTGTAGGAAAAATACATAAGACAAAGTCCCTACTTTGTATCATGTTTAAAGGGAAATAGATCAGAAATGAAAAAAAAAGATGATATTATAAGATGGCATTATGCAAATATGTGACGGGCTATGTAGAGGGACATATTTTCAGAATTCACTCGAATGGTCTTTTTTAACACAATGGCATTGGCTGTCACCACAATGTACCAATGTGAAGTCCTAAATACCATCTGAGACGAAATAATCATGGATACTAATCCCTGGAATGGAACATGACCGGTTCAATGAGACATAATTTGCATTTTACCTATTTGACTTGGCAGATGGCAACCAGACATGTCCTATATCTAAAGCACATAAGATCTGTGGCTTCTTTGCCTAATGGGAAACTTGGCCCCTGACAATGGTGGAAATGAAACTCTATCAGTTGTATTTAGCAGCTGCTTGAGCCTAAACCTCAAGGGTCAAAGAAAGCATTATTTACCAGCTACAGTTAAGTCATGCTTATTTTTGAATAGCTCCCAGCAAATCATTAATGTCAGGTGTATGATGCAGGGTTTTTAATTTTTTACAAAAAATAAAATGACAAACAAAAAACTTCATAATCAGTCACAGGCAGGTACTGAAAATCGGTTAGGGGTAGTTCAGCACAGAACCAGGTACAGTATATGTTTCACTCTATTATATATTATGTATAGACCTGTGAGCATGACAATTTCAATCTAATTGTATTGGAAAAGTAATAATGGAAATAAATTAGAAATTAAAGAGGCACTGTATATACCATAATTGATTTTAATGCGTACTTTATATACCAGTGCTACTGGTTACAGTGCTAAGAGTCTATGGGAGGATATTCAACAGAGTGACAAACTCTCCCTGCAACCAGGATAATGCCGCAAAGTCTGCATCATAATTTTTCAATCACAATTGACGTCAGAATGATGCATGTGAAGAGTTGTTACACATTTCCATCCAAGTTTGGATGGATTCACACTTAATAATGCAGAATTGCAATTTCTAAATTAACTATTCAACTGTTAATAGGTAAAATATAGGTACCTGAGAGAACCTTGGTTTTTATCAAATTGTTTAAAAAATGTTTGACAGAAGACTGAGGATCATACCTACATAGATGTGCAGCACCCTAACCTGTGGCCATTGTGATGATTTGTATTCATTATTGTGTATACAGTGCTCATTTATTTAAAAAATAGGAATACGGTTAATAATACACATAGTTTAAAAATCCAAACTCATGACTGGGTGTTTACAAGGGTGGATTCACTACAAAAGAGCAGAAACAAGTATTACAACTCCTCTTCAAGGTGCACAGTGCAGATTTTAGTCTGAGCCACTGACTGTTGGAGGGGTTAACACAGGAATAAGGAAGTGAAGAGTGCACTTTTCAATCTGATTAAGGCTTTGTATTGTGTTGTTAATGCTTCCTCCCTATCTGTTTTCAGCCCATGCACTGCCTAACTAGCTGTTTACATTTGTAACATTCTCTCCAGCTTTTCGGAAATAAGTGATTATTATGATTGTAGAGGTTGTTTGAAATAGCACTGTAGGCTTCTCTATGCACGCAACTTCCAACAAAGGGGGGGAAAAAATACCTCCTTCTGATTCCACTGACTGAGGTGTAGCACTTGTGAGAGCATGCAGTGCCATCAAGTGCTAGTAATGCATTTATAGTTCAAAATCGAAGACTTTGTAACACGAGAATAGTTTACCCTGTAAAGGAGATATGGCATGGTTGTGTAACAAGAAAACAATCACTTTAAACAGCTGCCTAAAGTTTAAATAGCTATTCAGCCTACAACCATTAGACCTTGCCTTAGAGTCATAATCAAGTACGGAAAAATGTAATCTTTAGCTAAAACGCAAAGATCTCCCTTATACAGCTAGAGTTCACCTCCAGAAAGCCGAAAGCTAGAAGCATACAATACATTTACAGAAATTGGCCAATAGTTATCCTTCATACACTAAACCTTACTTTTCTTTGTTCATTTGCATAGTCTTTGCACAAAACAGATATTTTTAAATTCTGTTACCACTTTCACTGGAAGGCAACTCCATTTATCTACTGCCCTTAGAGGAACAAACTGTATTCCTAATGCTATAGCCAGCCCCTGTCTGTAACCTATTAGGTGCCCCCCCCCCGCGCGTATTAAGGGATACAAATATTTTTTTCACTTACTTAAATTCCAGCGCCGAGATACCGGGCCACTGGCTCTCTCTGCTTCTTCAGTGATGATACACAGTTGGAAGACTTATTGCGCATGCGAGGCTAGTGTAGTATGCGCATTAGGGCTTCCCCACAGAAAACAATGAATCATTGCTTTCCTATAAAGATTTTAAAGACAGTGTACATTCTCATGCATAGCATGAGGGGCATGCAGCATTGTTCCACAGAGTTAAAATCCATGAAAATGCAGGAATATATTCTACTGACTGGAAGAACAGTACTGGCTAAATATAATGGAATATAGAGTACACAATAGCTAAAGGGTAAGAATTACCATTATTGTTCCAGCAAGTTCAAAGGCCCAACATTGTATTTGTATTGATAAGGACATAGTGCAAACGTATTTTCTTTTAATTTGTCACTTGCCTCCAAAGTCTCGAAGAAATAGGTTTTAAACTAGATTTCCCAGCCTCCTCATCTCTCGAAAAAAGCAGACAGACTGGAATGGTTAGTTGGAAATATTTATAAAACCTTTCTTTTCTCCTTTGCTATCACTGTGAGGGTAAGTAGCATAGTTAACTCTCTGCCTCCCATAGATATCCTCAGGCCTGTCCATTCGGAATATGCTAGAGAGAGATGCTATGATGTCCTGTCATGCCAGTCTAGCGCTGTCTACACAGACAGGTCACATTTGAGCTATGCTGGGGAGATTAAGGAGACTTTTTATCCTCTGATATTCACTAAACTAACACCAGCACAAGCTCACTTAAAATTCAGTGATTAGTTAATGACTTTTACATAGGGTTATAGGCTAGAAAGCTTTGAAGTGGACTGAGGGAAAACAGGAATTCGAAGGAGCACTCCAGAAACTTGGACAAGAGCGGTTCTTTTAGTTGCACGGTTTATTGTTCACAGTTTTAATTTATTTGTATTAAAAATAATACTTTGTTTTAAATGCCAACCTCCTCTGACCCATACACCAGTATATAGCCTTTCCTATTCTTCTACAATAATATAGCTGTACAGGACATCATCCCTTATCTCTACTATCCAGAGAGATAGTTTTTAATTTTGTAGGCGAGCACTTAATAGCGCAGGCATGCCCATGTGCTAAGCAAGTAGAGCCCTCTCCACAGACCAAACAGTCCTATCCATCCATTCTTAGAAGTGTGACCTTCATACATAAGCTCCATGCTTAACGATCCAGTTTCAAGGAAAGCCAAGCTGGACCTGTGCTTCTTAGCTTGGAGAAAGTATTACTTTTCTCCTAACTAGTAGCACAACGCCAAAACAGACATTTAGAATAAAAAAATGGAACGAAGAAGTGTTTATATTCAGTAGCAGCACTATCTCTTTGTTTAAAATGACCGCACCCTATATGTGTGAGAGAGAGAGAGAGTGTGTGTGTGTGTGTGTGTGTGTGTCTCTCTCTCCTTCTGGTAAGCAAAAGGGGATTTAGCAATACTGGTGACAGAATGGTTTCTCCATTTTTCTCATTCATGCAAAATGTAATGCTGAGAGTTAGTGAGCACATTATAGATTGTGGTTGGTTGCTGACATTATTTTTTCTGCAGCCTTTTCCTTTGCCAGCAACGAAGCTTTGGAATTCTGGATATAAATCCAAAATGGCCTCAACCTCACTGAAATGAATTCAAGATCTTCGGTAGGTAATTAAAGCTAAACATGATATAGCACAGTTAAATGAAAATATTACATTGATTGAAATATTGTTTAACATCAATGTATCTGTAAATTGTTAGTGCACACCTGATTTAATTGAACAATTTAATTTGCAATAAGAGTTTTGAGATGTTAGACCAAATATCTTAAACAACAGTTTCCTTAGTAGTGTAATTCTAAGCTAAATACTCAAAATAATTATTAGACACTTGTTTCAGGATCTACTGTGAAATTAATACTGACCAATGTATGTCTATTATTCTTTGATGTTTTTAATTACACTTTTGTGTCTTCTTATCATAAGCAGTTTCTTTTGTTACACTGTTTAGAGTACTTCAACATATATCCCCTCTACTAATCCCATTGTGACAGTTGAAAATTTAACTAAATTTAAGACTTTTTTTGTGTGTGTGTATGTATACAGAATATTTAAATGTGCACAAGACCTTTATTTTTAGGTGATCATTTTCCTTTAAGGGCAAGCAAGAAGCGACAGCAGGACTTCATCATAACAAGATCACTGCTGGAGGTCGAACAGATAAATAGCAGAGGCAGTTTTGAATACAACTGTGGCCAAAGGAAGGAAGGAATTAAGTTCATGTTCCATGTAAAAGGATGAAAAGAGCAAGTTGAAAAGAAGATGTAAATAACTACAACCAGAAGTAATTTGCTAATTCAAAGAGGAAGTATTTATCCGCATGCACATAATACACTTGACCGCGTGAATATGAAATCGCTATTCAGTTTTGTAGAATATGGTTATTCTGGTTTCTGTTTGTGATTTATTGTAATATGCCAAATTTATAAAAATGTAAATAATATTTAATGACTATAGTCCACAAAACAGCATTAGCTTAATGAAGCAGTGTCTGTGTATAGATCATGCAGTATCACTGCTCAATTCTCTGCCACTTAGGAATTAAACTTTAAAGCTGAACTGTCACTTCCATCACCCCTGTAAACCTTATTGAAAACGTAGGGTGAGGAGTCCAGCAGAAATAAGCAATGAACTTATTATTGACATCAAATGTGTAAAACTTCAATGTTGATAGTGACATCATCAGCCCTTAACGTAGCTTGGTCAACCACATATAAAAAAATTAGTATTTCATAAAGATCGAATTAAAAGTAGGGACACCATATTTTTTTGCAACTTGATAAGTTTGGCAAAAAAGGGAAGCTACCTTTTGTAAAGATTGTAATTTCCCCCAGCAGTCACCAGTGACAGCTGTAGGGAAAAAAGGTCTTTCATTGAAGTATCCCGGGAGAACACAGGAGTGAAACATAGACCTCAAAGCCGACTCACGCATTGGCAGCTGGAGAGGACCAGACGGAAGAGTATGGTGCTGCCTGCGAGAGACATGTTCAGGTAAGTAAATCTCATCTTTCCCTGCTCCACATGGCCACTGGACCCCCCAGTGACTAAGTCACCGTCGGGGTCTTTGCATATTATGCAAAGACCCCAGGTGGGGACAGAGCCACTTTAGCTCATGTATGCTCGGACATCCGCTTGGAGAAATTCCATGTGAGCACATGCATGTTTAGACATTCCTTCAGTAATGCTGTACGCAAGCATGCATCCACAGCTAGTTTAACTGATGTTAACAATTATGGAAATGTTCAAACTACAAAGTGTAAACTTAACTTCTGGATTTCTTGTACTTTATTCAACCACCATAAAAAGTATAACCATGTGGGGATTATGTCAGGCTTCAGGGGTAGGGTGCAGGTAGCTACCCAGTGATGACAGCAGTCACATATATAAACTTGCGTTCATCCTACCTTTGAACAAAAAGAACTACAAATCATAAGCCCTTAGTAGGATAAAATTCCTAAGACACAATAGATTTAAGTTTGGTGAACATTAATGACATCAAATGTGTTTTCCTGCTTTTAGGACAAGGTCCATATTTTAACTCATACAATGGGCTGGATTATATTATCCAAGACAAAAATAACTCTAGTATTGAATAATTTTTTAATGGAAAAAACTTTCTCCTTTCGGCATCTATTGCAAAAATGTTATTTAGTTTTAAGACAAGCTTATCTCATCCAATAGAATATAGCCCTAGGTAGAAAACACATACCTCCTTCCAAGCTTACCTAATTTACTGTACTGGATGGTATCAAGAACAACTTAATCCACAATAACAAATCTACTACCAACGCGGGCTAACTTGACGTGCAATCCACCCATGTACATTTAATCATAATCGGGGAGGGGGAGGGCTTGAAAATAATTGAAACTGTCACAGCTAACATGTCCTTCTCTGGTTTCTATCCACACAAACATAATTAAGTAAAGCAAGCTTTGACATTTTTGTCAAATAAGATATTTCCACCCAGAAGATATAGGCATAAAGGAATCTCACATTTAGATGAAAGAATGACAGCCGAGACATGAACTATCTTGGGTGACACTAAACACACCACCAGGTATCAGTAAACACGATAAATGGGTGCTTTCATCACTGAGTGATGACATGGAGAAAGGCTGTTTGAGACAGTGCTGGAAATGTAATAGTTTGCTCCCAGGACCAGTGTTTGCTTTTTTAACACACTCTGTTTACTCCTAGTCTCCGGGGTATAGCCTAGATAGAAGGAACCTCACACTTAACACAGTGACATCCTTCATCAGGCTTTTCAATCAGCCATGGCTTAAATCGGGGCAATTAAAAGCCCTAAAAATGGAACTGCTGCACAAGCCATTTAGAATCAATTGCTTTTCAAATTTATGAAGCTCCATTGCCATTGGAGAATTAACTTCTCCCTTCTCATATTCCTTGTAGTAATCCTGCAACATTACCAAAATTGTATAAACTAAGCTGCTGGTAGGAGTGATGTGGGTCTATAAAAATCCACTGAATGCAAGTGAAACTGAAATACTGATTTCATGTCAACTCAAAGGAAGTGAAAATAAAATAAAATTATATATATATATATATATATATATATATTTATATTTATATATATATATATATATATATTGTTAATACAATGTTAAACAAAAATCTGCACACCAGTCAAGCCATAAGACTTGCTTTTTCCACAGAAATCACAAATCTGCAATGATGTTGCTAGTGCAAAGGATTATATATATATATACATATATATATATATACATATACACACACACACATACAATTAAACGCAGAAAGCGCCCCCAATTACAACGCTGGCACATCAAGCTGACCCATTCCCTCCAAAAATGTTCCAGAACTGCTGAACGCTGCTGGAGAAAGTCACACTTTGCATCTGACTTCCTCCACTATAAATTTATGCTGTGCTCCTACAGCCTGGCTCTTTCCTCTGCAAAAGTAAATTACTTTAACACCCTCATATGTATACTGTCCAATCAACCCAAACACCTATTTCACACTTTTGATGCTCTTATTCGCCCTTTTACTCCCCTTCCTTTTACCACCTTGTCCGCTACAAACTTTGCATCTCACTTCACCGAGAAGATCTCTACAATCAGAGAAGAGATCTCTAATTTCTCTCCTTCCCCTACCAATACATAACCCAACCCAACTCCCTCCACCATTCTACACTCATTCGCACCTGCTACAGCCAGGGCCGGATTAACATAGGGGCTGATGAAGCTGCTGCTCCAGGCCCAGGCCCACTGAATAGGCCCATTGATTTATTAAAAAAAAAAAAAAAAAAATTTTTTTCACACACTACTCTTAGGGATTCCACCTGGCTTTTATTTTATTGGCACAGCCAGTATTTGAGGCTGCCTGGTTGGTGCCAATATTACAGTAATACTGGCAATACAAATGCTGGTATTTTTCTCAGTATAAACAAGAGATTACTATGCAATATCAGTACTGGCCAGTAGGGGTCGCTGTATGTGGAGACAGGCAGGGATAGGAAGTTCCAGCATATCCCTCCCTGCCTATCTATACTCACTGATCTGCAGGGGTGCAGATACAGAGAGTCCAGACAGCAACTCCCACCCTGCAGAGAAAGCCTACAGCTCAGGGAAGTAAGGGATGGGGGGGAAAGGCTGCAAGGAAACATGGGTCACTGAGACACTAAGGGACATTGTGAAACATTATGACACAGACACATGGGGACACAGTGTCCCCATGTCTCCCAGCCAGTGTCCCTGGTGTCTCAGTGCCCCCTAGTCTCCCAGTGCCCCCAGTCTGCTAGTGTCTCACTGTCCCCATGTCTCCTAGTGCCTCCATGTTTCCCAGTGCCTCAATGTCCCCATGTTCCCCAGCCAGTGTCTCTAGTGTCTGTATCCCTGGTGTCTGTGTCCCGATGTCAGCCAGAGTCCCCTAGTCTCCCAGTGTCACTGGTGTCTCCGTGTCCCTAGGTCTCCCCGTGTCCCCAGGTCTTCCCGTCTTCCTAGTGACATGGGGACCCTGGGATACATGAGGACACAGGGAGACATGGGGCATTGAGACACTGTGATACATAGGATCACTGGGAGACCTGGGGACACGACACTAGGGGACACTGGGAGACATGGGGCACTGAGACACTGATACATAGGAACACTGAGACCTGGAGTAATCGACACATGGGGGCACTGGGAGACATGGGGCCACTGGGAGGAATCCATCTATACAGCAGAATCAAACTAAGTAGTTTTTTGGTGATTTTACAGCATTTTCTCTTATGTCACTCCTTGTGATTTACATCATGTGATGTCACCCATACATATTTAATTATGCAAATTAGCAAGGGTGGTATGTTTTTCCAAGAAAGGTGGCAACCCTAACTACTTTTCACATACTCTTATTTAAGTATGGAAACTTAAGAGGGATGGATGGGAACAACACTTGTGTGGACTGGCTGACAATGAATATAGTTAAAGGGACACTAGAGTCACCAGAACAACTACAGCTTATTGAATTTGTTCTGATGAGTAGAATCATTACCGTCAGGCTTTTTGCTGTAAACACTGTCTTTTCAGAGAAAATGCAGTCTTTACATTACAGCCTAGTGATAACTTCACTGGCCACTCGATGCTGTTAGAGATCCTTCCTGGGTCATGGCTGCCTAAAATGCATCCAAACATTCAGTGTCTCCTCCCTCTGCATGCAGACACTGAACTTTCATCATAGAGATTCATTGATTCAATTCATCTCTATGAGGAGATGCTGATTGGCCAGGGCTGTGTTTGAATCATGCTGGCTCTGCCCTTGATCTGCCTCTTTGTCAGTCTCAGCCAATCCTATGGGGAAGCACTGTGATTGGATTAGGCCACCACTTCTAATGATGTCAGCAGACTGCTTGTTTTTATGAGTCTAACAGCATGCAGAGTTACAGCTCCAGGCTTGAATACAGTAAGATTTTGCTATATTTATGGAGGCATGAGGGGCCAAGGGGGGGCTAGATGGTGGTATTAACACTATAGGGTCATGAATTCATTTTTGTGTTCATGACCCTATAGTGATCCTTTAAGGTAATGCTGACTTTGGTCTCTCTAACACTGTGGCATCCTTTTCTTCTACACTCACTACATACAGCTTTTCTCTGTCCCAGACTATTTACCAGGAGCATCTGCCTGCTAGTAAGAAGGTAAGGAGACAAGTGGGCCAGCGAGTGCTAGGGGACAGTCCTTAGAAAGCGTTGAGCGAGCGCATCATTAGATGCATTTATGCCAAGCTCAGGGTGCTGTCTGCATAGTATGCCCTTAGTTGGCCAGCTGCATGATTGGCAGGCAGCCTGGCATGCATTCATACCAGGCTGGCCTTCTAATTCTTTGGGCAGACATATCCTCTTTTTGGGCATGTTCACCCCTTTTGGCAGGTTACGTGATTTGTGTCAGTGGCACAACCTTTTACCGTGCCCATTGACTTCCTGCTTGCTTGGACACTGCTGTTAGGGGTTATGGATTTACTTGAAAGATGAAAACATAAATTAGTGAGAGATTAGCCTAGGGTATGTGTTTTCTTATAGCTGCTGTTATTTTTCTCTCCAGCACTATCTCTATCAGATACATGATGCTTGGGAGTGTTTTACTGTTTTTGGTCGATATGATTCTGTAATTAGGCCCGTCATAATTGTCAGCACCAGGCCCACTGGGCTCTTAATCTGGCTCTGGCTACAGCAGAAGAGGTTTCTGCTCTGCTCCGGTCCTCCCGCCCCACCACCTATTCCCTCGTATGTCATCCGTACTTTGTCTCCCTCTTTTGCTCTTCCTTTCACTAAAATTTTCAATCTCTCCCTTTCCTCAGGCACATTTCCCTCACACTTCAAACATGCAACTGTAACCCCGATTCTGAAAAAGACCAACCTTGACCCCAACTCCCCATCCAACTACTGCCCTATCTTGCTACTGCCATTTGCCTCCAAGATCCTCGAGAGAGTTGTGTACACCAGATTGACTGACTTTCTCAAATCCAACTCTCTGCTTGACCCCCTTCAGTCTGGATTTCGTGCTGGTCATTCTGTCAAAACGGCTGTGACCAAAGTATCCAACGATTTAATTTCTGCTAAATCTCGCGGCCATTACTCTATCCTAATTCTCCTTTATCTTTCTGCTGCCTTTGACACTGTTGATCATCAACAGCTTCTTCGCATTCTCCGTAATTTTGGTCTACTGCTCTCCCAGCGCTCTTTTAGTGTTTCTTTCTCTGACTCTACCTCTTCCCCCCAACCTCTCTCTGTCGGCGTCCCCCAAGGTTCTGTCCTTGATCCCCTACTGTTCTCTATCTATACTGCCTCCCTTGGTAAACTCATCAGCTCCTTTGGCTTCCGTTAACATTTCTATGCGGATGACACGCAAATCTACCTGTCCTCTCCTGATCTCTCTCCATCCATCTTGACTCGTGTCTCTGACTGCCTCTCTGTGATTTCCAGTTAGATGGCTGCTCACTTCCTTAAACTCAACCTGTCCAAAACAGAACTTCTGGTCTTTCATCCTTCAAGTGTTGCTACTCCCGTGCCTGTTATCTCCAAGTGAACGGCGCTACCATCACCTCTACTTCACAGGCTCGCTGCCAGGGTATTCTTTTTTACTCCAAGCTCTCCTTCACCCCTCATGTCCAATCAATCGCCAAATCCTGTTGCTTCTATCTCAAAAACATAGAGTGCATCCACCCCTATTTAACGCCGGATGCGGCTAAGGTGATGGTCTCTCTTGCCTTGACTACTGCAATCCCCTTCTCAGTGGTCTTACGTGTTCCCAGCTTGCACCGCTGCAATCTAAAATGAATGCGGCGGCGAGGCTCATTTTTCTGTCCGCTTGCACCTCCCACACCTCCCCGTTCTGTCAGTCCCTGCATTGGCTTCCAGTTAGATATAGGGCTCAATTTAAAATTCTGGTGCTTACTTACAAGTATAAATAATGCTGCTCCAAACCACCTATCCTCCCTAATACACAAGTATGTCCCGTCGAGGCCCCTGTGCTCTGCCAAAGACCTACGTCTATCCTCTGTCCGTACTCCCACTTCTGATGCTCGCCTCTAAGACTTCTCCAGTGCTGCACCTCTTCTGTAAAACTCCCTTCCCTTCTCCGTAGGACTTTCACCCAGTCTCCACTCATTCAAAAAATCATTGAAAACTCACTTCTTCAAGAAAGCATAGCAACTAAACTGTTAGCAGGTTTTTATCCCCCACCCCCCATGACTCCTCTCCTGCAACTGTCAAAAATTACCTATGTCCTTAGTGAATACTAACAACCTACTTCGTACCCCTACTTTTACCTTTTGTGTCACTATACCCCACTCCCTCTAGCATATAAGCTCATTGAGCAGGGCCCTCCACCCCCTCTGTTCCTGTGCATCCAGTTGTCTGGTTACAATTAAATGTCTGTTAGTCCACCCATTATACAGCGCTACGGAATCTGATGGGCTATATAAGTAATAAAATAATAATAATAATAATATATACATAGTTTTTTTTATCTGCTCAGGAATATCTTCTAACTAACATGGTCTCTGTAACAACTGAACCTGCCCTCTGAACCAATCACTCCCCTGTAACCATGGACCTCACTTCCCCCCTTTTTTTTTTTTTAAACAAATCTCTTTTGTCAGATTTAGACAAACTATTCCAATAATCATTTCACCTTGATTCATCTCCTACCTGACAACTGCAATTCTCTAATGTAGATATTTATATATGAAAGGGAAGAGTTACAGTTTGTTGTGTATGCATTTTGCCAAAAAAGTTAGGTGATCTCTAAATATATACAAACATCTCTTAAATGCCACCAATTCCATCTCTCTGGAAGTCGTCTGTATCCCAAACTCTCCAGCAATGGATAACCAAAGAGAAGGACCGCATTCTATGGAGCCCCTCACGTCACAGCTTCCCTTCAGGGTCATTCAACCCAAGCTGGTGTAATTTGGAAATCCTGGACTGAATTTCTTTCCAGGGTTATTTAATTTTAATAGTTCATGATGTACAGCTACTTCAGGCTAGCCCAAAGTGTCCACTACTGTTATCCCCTCCCTAATCTTTCTTTCCTATTTTCACTCTATTCTCCACCCTCTCAATCGATGATACGAGCCCTTTTCTTGTAGTCTTGCTATTTCCAATTATTTCCTTTCTTTGTCTGCTCTTATGGCTATTCTCTCCTGTTAGTTTACTTACTCTCTCTTGTCGATTATAAGAAGCTCTTCCGATTTCTGTTGAGCACTCCTTTATTGATAGAGCACAAGTGTAATGTTGAACTGCATTGTCTGAAACTTAACAAATCACCCTCTTGTTGCTCTGTTATATTGCCCTTATATTGATACTACAAAACAAATGTGCGTGTCACATTACATCTTAATTTGTATTTGACATCCCTATGTCAAAATTAAAAATGTATAAGGACTGTATAAAAACATTAATTTACTAGACAAATTAAAATATCTGTGGTGTAAAACAGAAAGGTCCACTGCAATTCCTTACTTAAATACAAACATTTTGCACATTTCCTTTGAACTAGCAGAGCAAGTGTCAGTATTATTCAAGAATACATAAAAAGGAACGTTTCAGATCTTGAGATACACAATTTCCAGGAGTATCTGATTTACTCCATGCAGTTTACTCAGTGGATTTTATTCACTATAAACCAAATCGTTCTGAATTGAAAACAAAATCTGCAAAATTTAGACAAAAAGTTCTGGAAAAATTATTTAACTCATCTATAGACACAGTTTGGTTATTTCTATTTACTACATTTTGTTGTTTAGTGAATACACCTCAGCTGATTTGTCTTGCTCGCAGTTAGGGCCTCTGAAGAAGTAACTGCTAATTCCCCCACCTACCCAAGCTGTCTCCCACAAATAATTACAAAGGATAGTATAAAGGAAGTATAAAAGGGGTAAGCACAAAATTTAAGTTCATTAACATAATATGACAAACAAGAGAGAAGTGTATAGAAACACAGTATGAGTTCTAATCTAAGATCAACTGTTTGCCATTTCCCCCCTCAATAAGCCCTTTCCTCATGAAAGGATGTTTCCATAGTGTAACACTGAATTTACCTGTTTCCAAGATTTCGAGAAGAAAGAAACACTGGTCCCAAATGGACTTAACAGTGTAACACAAGATGAGAGGTCTAGCATTTGTATGTCTTGGAGCATATTTCTGTTGCTCTAATAAGAATATTGGGATCACATATGCTGAAAATTCATCAAATCATGTTTTGGAAATCAGTGGCTCAGAAAGATATAGAAACACAGACTGCATACAGCATTGTGCATGCAAGCACAAACATATAAGGAAAAGAGCAGTGTAGATAAACATACTAGCATACATACATGTTTCTCTGCCCATCCTCTCTTTCCCTTCAGTAGGTACTGAAAATAATTTCATTATAAAACATATGGTTAAAAGGCTTTACCAAGTATGCCACTATGCAACACTCTGAAGTGTGTAAATAACTAAACCTTGGGAGTCACCAGCTATAAAAATGATAATGAAAGTGATGATAAATTAAAAAAAAAAAAAAGAAATCGTGTGGTAGCTATGTTTCATATTCATGTGGTTATTTACAAAACTGGATATTGTCTAACACGGACAAGGGATTTCAGTATATAGGCCAAAAATGGTGATTTGGAAAAACTGTCTACCTCAACTGTTTTCATAGTTTTTCTATTGTGATGTACTCATTGTAATTTCCTTGCAATTTTCCATAATTCCTGATTATGTTATTAACCCCAAAATGTTAGATAAATAGCATTTATTTGTTGATTACGGAAAAGTTGAACTTACACATCAGATCCATTTTAATTCAGGAAGATTTTATTTTTTTATTATTATACATGTTTTTAACATGATTTGGACATTTTAATTTCATGGTTTGCTTTTCACACAGACTGCAATAGAAACTGAATAAGTTAATGATTTATGGGTCTTCCCAAAATGAGGTAAATATGTTGGTATAAAAGTAGGGCGTTTAGAAAAACAACAAATCCCCTCGTCACTATAAATCTTCTCCCAAAAACTGGCAGCGTTCTTCGTCTGTCACTAGGAGGTTTTAGTATACCTGTGCCTGGGGGCTGGTGCCTCTGATTTACAACTTGTCTTTAAAGCTTTGACAATCAAGCAGTTAAGAAACATCGCTGTTGAACACCTGGGAAATAATTATTAGCTGCACTCCAGGAAAAACCCTCTGTTTCAACAGCACTGTAATAAGCTTTTGCGCAAGTAAAGGCCAAAACATTGTGATAATGGGGAAATAGAAATTAACAGACAAAACCCATCTATGTTCAATCATTGTGAGGGCAGGGCACAAGGTAGAAATTCACATGGTCAACTAAGTATTTTAATTTTGATCCTATTAAAAAAATTGCTTTTGATGCTTTCAAACCCTATTATGCATCAAAAACAGCTACCCTATGTCAATCCAGTTGGTATAAACCACATTTCCCATGATGTTCAGCCATCTGACTGTCTGAGTATAATGGTAACCTCACAGGTGTTTTTTTTTTGTTTGTTTTTTACGAAAAGTGAGAATTGCCTTGAATTTAAAGTAAATTTCAAATTGAAAGTAAAAAAAAATTTAAATTATCCATGCATACTACGCTTACAGTTTGGCTACTGTGGCCTTAAATTTTAAATTCATTTTGAATTCCCTACAAGTCTCACTTTACTAAATAACCCTGTTAGTTCACATGTTAGCTATCACTGATAAACACTGTAGGATGTCATTTTATGTTATGTTACTTATTTCACAACCTTTTCCAGGGTACTTTGCATAGATGAGCACTAATGCAGCTATTGTTGAGCATGTTAATTATGCTATCATCATACGACACATAAAGCCTTAGAGTGAGGTGGAGTCAGACTATATTAATGACAGCAGATGGGGAAGGAACTGTAGATGTCATGGTGCCGGGTAGAATGTTAGGGATTGATTACTGAAGGGAACATGTAAAGTTGGTAGATTACCAGCACAGAAAATGTAGGCAGAGGTCATAAGAGAAAATGAGCAAGGACGCTGAACAATGGACAGTGGGCATTCAGAAATTGTTAAAAGAAAGGTGGCTGACTGTATATAATAAGGACGTTTGACCTTGCAGTAAGAAGGAGAATGGATGGAAGTGTGATGAGGTACACTGAGGTAGGGATTGTAGGGGTAAGAGAGCAGAAAGGATAGGTCAGCAATGAGACGTATGAAGTTACTCTATAATGTGGTAGTCATTTGTTTGTGAGAAAACAAAGTAAGAAAACAAGAGTTTGCAGATTAGAAGGCAGTTGTGCTTTTTTTCAGAAGATGGCAAAGCCTGTAGGAAATTATTTTCTAACAGCATGAACAAATCCCTTTAATAACCAATTAATGCAATACTGGTGCACAGGTTGTTCTTTGCACAATGATACAATGTGTTCACCAGTCCAGTCAACTAAATCAGTGATATGAAAGTAGAGTATATATATATTTCTCTGGAAAACAACTGAATTCTGCTGTGGCCCAAATGCATTATGTTGGTAACTGGCTGAGTATACTGGCACTGTGGTGTTCCGTTGACAAGCATCAATAGCAATGATTTCTGATGAAAATACAAATGCATGGTTACTACAAATGCATCTAATATGCCTGTCTTGTAACAGAACAGACAGACACAATTCAGATCTGGTACTTCTGAGAAGGTTCTACTCTGTTCACTTCTGTTGCAGACCACCATAAACAAAGCTTAGTACCACCTTCATTCAGGCTGAAACAACATACAATACAGTAAGATGGTTGTGATCTGTGTTTTTTTTCTGGTAAGTCAACTGAAATGCACACTGAGCATTTCCTAATTTTGTCTTTTGGAGGTCTCAATTCAACGCTAACATTTAAATATAGACATTTCCCAATAATGCAATTATCTTTCCTTAAAGTGTCACAATGAAAAAATAGTGTTTTAAGAAAACACTGATATTATTTAGATTAGAATATCCCTTCCTAACATGTTCCCCTCAGTCAGTAAATAAAATAAAGCTAAAACTCACCACCGTTGCAGCGTAGAGGCCCTGTACTCCCCTCATACTGCACCACTGATGACAACTCTCTCTAGCTGCCAGGAAGGGGGCAATGTGAAGCGGGGGCTCAAGAAAGTACATGGGCAGCACACAGGTGGGAGCTTTCTGCCATTGGACACAGCATGCTGTGTGTGCTGATCTCAGATGTCCAATATACACAGAATTGACATTAGCCAGCCCGAAACTCTTGTTCCGAGCTGACTAATGGTGCCACAATGACGCTACTGGAGGTGGAATTATACTTCTGGATGGAGATTAAACTCTGTATGTGCAGTGTTTTATTGAGAAACACTGCATATCCATACTCCAAGCACCATTACCACTTCAAATCACTGAAATGGTGATGGCGTTTGGAGTAACCATTGAACATGGGCTGCATCCTTAACCGGTGTTCTGTCAGATCACTATACCTTATCAGAATGCTATACCCGCGTCACTTCCAGTGACGCGGCTGCACCGGAAATTACGTTTCACAGCTGGAGGAGGAGGAGCACCGCGCAGGCGCAGAAGAACAGGTAGGTGAAATTTTCAGCAACTGTACGGGGAGAGGAGGCTACCCATTGCGCATGCGCGAACCCTATCAATGGTCCACCGGTACACACTGCGCCTGCGCCTGGAGCCACAAGAGGGGGGGTAAGGTAGGGGATGTAACGGGCCAGTGCGCGTGGCTAAGTACTCCCGTCGGGCACAGGCAGCGGGATACAACGCGTGTGCGCACCAGCGGGCAGCAAGATCGCTTAAGCCGAACATTCACCCGCTCTCCCTGCCCCACACTGCGCACGCGCCTACCCAGCCAGGACAGCCTCGCGCACGGACACCGCGTGTGCGCACTCAGGGGTATAGAGATCTGATGGCCATTTGTTCTTCTAAGAAATCTCTTACCCCTGAGTGCGCATGCGTGGTGTCTGATCAACTGCATCCTGACATCTATCAGGTCTGTCTCGCTCCCAACACTCTCAGCCATCCGGGGGGAGGAGGATCTGTGCAGTATTGGGGGGTCTGTGCAGTATTGGTGGGGTATGTGCAGTATTGTATTGGGGGGACTGTGCAGTATTGGGGGTATGTGCTGTATTGGGAGGTCTGTGCAGTATGGGGGACTGTGCAGTATGGGGGTCTGTGCAGTATTGGGGGTATGTGCTGTATTGGGGGACTGTGCAGTATTGGGGGCTGTGCAGTATTGGGGGGTCTGTGCTGTATTGGGGGGTCTGTGCTGTATTGGGGGGGTCTGTGCAGTATTGGGGGTCTGTGCTGTATTGGGGGTTTGTGCTGTATTGGGGGGTTTGTGCTGTATTGGGGGGACTGTGCAGTATTGGGGGGGCTGTGCAGTATTGGGGGGGTCTGTGCTGTATTGGGGGGTCTGTGCTGTATTGGGGGGGGCACAGCCCCCCAAATACTGCACAGCCACCCCCAATGCACGAGGCTGTCCTGGCTGGGTAGGCGCGTGCGCAGTTTGGGGCAGGGAGATCGGATGAATGTTCGGCTTAAGCGATCTCCCTGCCCGATGGTGCGCACGCGCGGTGTATCCCGCTGTCTGTGCCCAACGGGAGTACTTAGCCGCGTGTGCGCACTGGCCCCTTACATCCCCTACCTCACCCCCTCCTCTTGTGGCTCCAGGCGCAGGCTCAGTGTATCCCGGTGGACCGTTGATGGGGTAGCCTCCTCTCCCCGTACTGTGGCTGAAAATGACGCGGGTATAGCATTCTGATAAGGTATAGTGATCTGACAGAACACCGGCTAAATGCAATTTGTATAGATTTTGTCAGAGAGTTTTCTACCTAGTAAGAGTATAGTACAACACTAACTCTTTGGTTACCACTAGAGGGCGATGTAAATGTACTCTGCATTGCTCTAGATTAGTTGCCTGCTACCAAGCAAAACAGCCACAGAAAGCACTTGAGTTATTATGAACTGTGCTCAGGTATTTTTCTAAGAATTTGCTCATCATCTCACTCTAGAACATAGGCGTGCGCACTAGGCACACCCCGTGCGCACGCCTATGTTCTAGAGTGAGATGATGAGCAAATTCTTAGAAAATCCCAGCGGCACGTGCCATGTGCCTCCCTCCGTGGGCCGGTGAGAGAGATCCGGGGAGCTCTTGCCAGCAGCTCCGCTGGGTTCCTCTCGCGCGGTCGCAGCGTTGCCGCTCAGATCTCGCGAGAGTGAACTCTAGCCCCACGGGGGCCTAGAGTTCACTCTCCACTGGACCACCAGGGAAGGCAGGAGCACGGTCCCCCCTCCCTACATAAGGTAAGGGAGAGGGGATATTAACTAAACGGCCCCCACACATTACACACAAACATACATCACCCTTACACACACACACACTAACAGCACCCTCACACTAACAACACCCTTACACACACAGCACACACTAACAGCACCCTTACACACACACAGCACACACTAACAACACCCTTACACTAACACCCTCACACATGCACTCACTAACAGCACCCTTACACACGGCACCCTCACACACACAGTACATACTAACAGCACCCTTACACACACACACACACTAACATCACCCTCACACACACAGCACCCTCACACACACACTAACAGCACCCTTACACACACACACACACACACTAACAGCACCCTTACACATACACACAGCACACACTAACAGCACCCTTACACACACAGCGCCTTCACACACACACAGTGCCTTCACACACCCAGCGCCTTTACACACAGCACCTACACACACATACATCACCTACACACAGCACCCTCACACACACAGCAGTGTGTGTGTGTGTATGTGTATATATATATATATATATATATATATATATACATATATAATACACGCGGTGTGTGTTTCTGCTTTAGGGTGCACACCCCTATACAAAAGGCTGCGCACGCCTATGCTCTAGAATTAACAAAACTATGGCACACAAGTTTCACAAACCAGTCCATGTCTCAAAGAAGGATTTTAGAACATTTTCTCAGTCTATGTTTCTCATAAACATAAAGTACTTTGAAAATTTAGTTCTGCACAGAAGCAGTCAAGCTTTTGAATTGCAGTTTCTAACTCCCATTATGCTAAGCTACCTTAAAATCATACAGTAAATCAGCTAAGGTTCCATGTACTTCTACATAAAAGAGACATTTTGATTAGCTTAGGAGATGAATACATTTTGATGATGGCAGAGAAGATACTGTTCTTTAGAGTAAATGTCATGTAAATCTGGATCTGTACAATAACAGGTTTCCATTTACGCTTAAAGTAATCATTTTAAGCTAAAATAGTTGCTTTAAAATATTGAGAAAATAAAACACTTCTACTTGAAGGTCAATGAAAAAAAAGAAATGATAATAAAAAGTATAAACAGCAGTCCTAACACATATCTCATAGATTGGCCAGGTCTATTTTACTAGATCGCTGAGAATTGCAAGCAGAGGAAACATTAAGGCGTTTTTATTCAGTTTTGGGAAATATTCACCAAACGACTGTGAACAGCTTGAAAACACAAAATATATGTCTTACCTAAAAGTAAATAATTATTAAGAAAAATTCCTTTTAACGACTTCATGAACTTTTCCAGTGATATAAATTGTGCGTAAAATCACAATGTTTGTCATTTATTAAAAGGAAGCTCTAAGCACTATAACCATTGCAGTTTATTGCAGCTTAATTGGTATGCTGGATAAACCCAGTAGACATTAGAATTGCATTACGTGTGGCAAAAGTGACCAGAAACAGGATAACTTTACAAAACATTCACTTGGGAGAGGGACACCGCCACATTGCTGAGTTTTTCTGGTTATTTTTCAGCTTTCACTGGAACAAAACTGTAGTCTGGCTGAGAATTCCGAATAAAAGCTGAAATGTCACTGGTACAATAAACATCTTCATAGAAACCTTTTGTGAATTAGTGTTTTCTCTACAAAGCCCTTTTATGTCATAACTATGCACATGTATCTGTACTGAAGTCATAAAAGAAAGTTATTCTGTGCAGAAGCTATTGCTTGCAGGCAATCTCCTTATGAGAACTACCAAGTGGTTTCGGAGAACTGGCTCATAAAAACCTACAGGTGACAGAAGGCAGTCTGTTCTTAAGCTCAGGTGTTGTGATGCTTATTTAGTAAGGATACAGAGGGTCTAGTTCATACAATCAAGGCAAATATTGGCCTTCCTTCAGACTCTAAAGTACTGCCACCTACTGACAGTTCCTAGGTAGTAACGCTGTAAGAAATCAAACTCGTAAGTGGACAATAATGGCATTTAAGTGATTTTACACCTTTTGCTCTCAAAAATGTGATTTATGGTATATATATATATATATATATATATATATATATATATATATATATATATAACCATTTAGGTATCTTGATTTTTACAGAATACATTGACTCTACATGTTATCTATGAAAGGAAAATAGACTATATGCAAGAATATATCCATTTAAATAATTATCACCAAACAAAAAATATCCCACTCTGTGTATGTATGTACATAGGTATTTTATCTGTATCTATATTAAGATGATTTACCCTTGGTTTAAAGGGACACATTGTAGGCACCCAGACCACTTCCTCTCATTGAAGAGGTCTGGGTGCCTTGACCCTGTCCCCTTAATCCTGCAATGTCAATAATTGCAGTTTCTGAGAAACTGCAATAGTTATATTGAAGGGATAACTCCTCCTCTAGTGGGTGTCTTGCAGCTAGACGTCCTCACGCTTTGTATGAAGAGGTCCAACATTTTTTTAAAACTCTCACAGGAAAACAGTGTGTAAATTCTTTCCTATAGGGAAGCACTAATGCACGCATGGCACTCACAGCACATATATATTGGGCTCCCCTATCGCTGATGTCATGGGAGGCAGATCATGATCCAGGGACAGTGAATGAAACCACTAAGACGCTGGAGGAGGGGAGGGCATCGTGAAGGCAGTTTTGTATTCCTAACACTATTGTTTTCCTTTAATGCTTTACGCACAAATATGACACTAACTCAAGAAGGCCACTGAACAGCGCTGCAGAATATGCTGGAGCTATAAAAATAGTAGACGTAAGCATACAGGAGACGTAAGCATAATTCGTAAGTATTTAGCAATATGTCCTGTTATTTAAAAAAAAAAAAAATAACTTAGGCATGGGATTTTGTTATGCTTTATGATTTAAATTTTTTCTTCTGTGCCTATCTAGTAAGTCTCACAAGGTGAGAGGCTTTCTTTATTTTACTTTATCCGTCTGTCTACTTTTGATTATTAGGGCTGCCAATCTTTTAGACAGGAACCTTTCTCCATTTAGCACTTTTTCTGGTGCTTAGGTACTATGGGGAGATTTACTAACAACCTATGCATTAAATGGCCATGACTAATAAAGCCTATATGAATATTGCAGACTTAGGTGTTTAGTAACTTTATCTCCTCACTTACTTAGGCTTGGGAGTAGCCTTATAAGGCTATTTCGGTATTTATTATTATTATTTGGAGTCACAATTTATTTCTGTGTGATACTTTGTTACTTTAGATATTTAGTGGTCTCCCTCTTGTTACATTGTTCCATACAACTGGATGCTTTGGTGTCTACGTCTTTATCTCCAGTCAACATTATATTCACAGTTTGTGAATTTTTTCTTCTTTTTTTCTTTTGAAATAAAGATGATCCTCACATACCGACCGAGTTCCGTACCTGCGACTTGGTCATAAAATGAATTGGTCGGTAAGCGAGGATGCTGAGACAACCACATCTCACATGCGCTAGAGAGCAGGCTTATGTTCGGGGGAATACCCCTGAACAGAGACCAGCTCACTAGCGCAGGGAATTCCTCAAACACATGTTTGATAAAAATTCCCCGAACATAGACCAGTTTACTAAAGCATTGATTCCCTCGAATCAATGTTTGGGGAAGAATCTCCAAAAATAAACCATCTCTCTAATGAAGAGAATCCCTGCACTAGAGATCTGGTTGAATGTCCAAGCCGTTGTTATGCAGATTCACCTAAGCTTCAGCCCCTGGCAAGTGAGGTGGTCTAATGCAGTGTTCTCCAACCTAGTCCTCATGAACCAACAACAGTCCAGGTTTTGTCAGTATCTCCATTGGAATAAAACAGGGAAATACTGGACTGTTTGTGGCCCATGAGGACTGGGTTGGAGAACACTGGTCTGATGGCCGCTGTTCTCCCGCTGAGTTGAATAACACCGCCTTCGATCAGGTGAAAGGTCACGCGAACGTGTTTGCATCATCAGGTCACGTTCTGCAATCACAAGACCCATGTTAGCCAATTAAATAAAATTTAGAGCTATTTAAACCTCTCATTGCTATTTTACATTGTCCTGTGTGGTATCCACTAGATGGTTATCAGAGAGCATGTTCTATAAGTTTGTCTTCTGTCCTGTTCTTGGCTTGTTCCTGACTATCTCTACTTCTGCTATCCTTGACATTTTGTCTTTGTCTATTCGTGTATGCTTCTGCCTGTGTCTCTGACCTAGGGCTCGGTAATACGTTAATCTATTTTTGTATTTTCTCTTATGTTTTACTTAATTATGCATGCTGTGCCACAGTATTGTCCTGACAGCTCCGATCCGACACTCATGTAGGGTAGACCAACATATATCTACAGTAGGTCTGGCCAAAGTCTAGGTCATCTGCTGTTGTAGAACTACAACTTTAATTACAACTTAGGGCTGGCAAACATCATAGGAGTTGTGGTAGAAAAATGGCAAAAAATATCTTTAACTCAGCTGAGCTTCTAATTTGGCTCTTGTGGCCTAAATTTTGCAAGTCATTTGTCAAAATTAAGAGCTCAATTGATTAAGGTGCCAATTGTAGACAACTATGTGTACCATAAAGCTTGCAGGTGCCTAGATGCATAGAAAGTAATAAAAAAAACCACCAAAATTAAAACTCACCTTTCATCTCTTCATCCTGATCTGTCCGGGTCCTGTCATGTCTACTGCTCCTTCTTCATCTAAAATCATTCAGATGAGTTATCTTGGCCAATCAAAAGATTCTCACTAGAGAACCATTATCAGCATGCACGGCAAACACACCATGCCAACAGGCAAACAAGGCATTACGCACATTTTTTTACACACAGCATCTAGGCACGAAGATTACCACATTAAGTTATAGTAGTTTTGGTTCTTCATGTGTCTCTTTATGCATATAAATGTATTTCCTACCTCAAACATTTCCTAAATCAAATGTTTGCCAGTAATCCTGTATAGTTACAGCGATGTCACCTTAAATGAGTTGCAATGTCCCGGTGTATATAATTTACTATTTATAATAGGCCAAGCCAATTTTTAGAATTCAGTTGTCTTTTAGGGTATGCACTACTTCCCCTGAAGCAGAATGCCAGATATTAAACCAAGGATGGAAGGGCTATCCTGTTGAATTTGAGACATTATTAACACATACAAAAAATGAAAATGTGTTGGTTTTTTTTATTGAGCAGAACAATTTCAATTTCTCATACAGCTTTTGCATCACGGGACATGATTTGTGTGTTGGCTAGTGATTAAGAGCCCATTGCCCTGGTGCAGACAGTTATGATGGGCCTAATTACAGAATATTATAGACAGAAAACATTAAAACAGTTATACCACTAAAGCGTCATGTATCTGATGGAGATGGTGCTGGAGGGAAACTCACAGGATATGGCTATCAGAAAACACATGCCCTATGCTAAGCTCTTGCTTTTTTTTTATCTTTCAAGTAAATCCATACCCCCTAACAGCAGTGTCCGGTGAATCAGGATTTTGGTGGGCAGGGTAAAAGTGTGGGCATGTAAATCACGTAACCGGAACTGCCCAAAGGGAAAAACAAATCCAAAAACAGGGCCTGTCTGCACTAAAAAATATGGTCAGCCTGGTGTGAATGCACGTCAGGTTCCTGCCAATCAAGCAGGATGACCAACCAAGGGCATACTGTGCAGACAGCACCCTGAGCTTGACATAACTGTCCCCTAGCACTCTCTCCTAACCTTATTACTAGCAGGCAGAATCTCCTGTTATACAGTCTAGGACACAGAAAAAATTTACCTTAACTAATTTCATTGTCAGCCAGTCCACACAAGTTTTAAGTTTTGTTCCCTCTTAAGTTTCAATAGTTAATCAAGAGCATGTGAAGAAAATGCCCCTCAGCCCCAATCATTGGCCCTATTCCATAGGCATGGGCCTGTAGCTGCAGCTCCATCAGCCCCTATGTTAATCCAGCCCTGTGTTGGGCCACAGTATCGTCCTTAGAGCATGCATACAAACATGTTTTACTTATTTAATGCTTTCATGTTATTTTAATGTGTAAATCTGAGAAGGAAAACAAGCTAGAAATATGTTGAACAGTTTTATCAAACATGATACCAAAGGGAGTAGTAAACACAATTTTAAAAATGCCTTGCTGTCCTCTGTCCAAAGCACTGAAAGACAGAGAGACATACATACAGCAGGTGAGACAGCTCAGTACTTTAATGCAGCAACTGCAGAATCAGCTGAAAAGTCAGGGCAGGAGAATTGTTTATTGAGAGTCATCTTTTCAAGGTTGATAAAATGAGTACCACTGAGTTGGGTAATTGTAGAAACAGTAGAAGTTGTACTTAAAAATGAAAGAATCATTCAATGCATCCTATTAAATCACTTTGAGGATGATTATTATTTAACATATGAAAGATATATAACATGGTATTTAGAGTAAGATACGGGATCAATTTGAAAACTCAAAGATACTTATGTGAGCTACAAGATTTCCCATGACAGCTTTGCAATTACCTAACAAAACAAAAAACCTTTTAACTTTGTTAACCCACCAAGTACCAGAGGGGCTATGTAACACAACAAATGACACATTTCTACTCAGAAAGAAAGAAAAAGAAACTGCACAATAGTACGAGAACGAGAACTTTTTCCAATGTATCTTGTGTCACAAATGTTTCTTTTAATGAAGACACTCCAACCCTACGAGATCACAGCAAGTGACAGCTCCTAAGGAAATATAAACTCCCATCTGTCTGGCATTCAATGATCCCCTTTGTGCCCTGGTGTCTTTTCTGCAGCTATTCTGTGCTGTTAGGAAGCCCCTGAAGCCTGATGAAACTCGGGCCCTCCATCCATCTTCAGACAATGGCCCAGGCTGACATCACTGCGTTTCATTCATCTTCATTTGTCCAATCACATCCTGTCATTCTAATGTAAATGGAACACTTGAGGATTCATCTTTTCTACACTCTATGATAAGGTGGAGAAAGGCTGTCAAAGCCCCCGGGGTGCCATCACAGACAGCAGACCAAGCCTTTATCCTGTGCCTTGTGCTCTGTATCCCAGTTAACGCGCCTGACATTTACATCCAGCTCAATGGGACGCAAAGTAATCCAATTTCTCAGCTCCCTCCACTTCCCCACATTGAGGAAATCAGCAAATTCCCTGTGGATAGGACACTCTCCTTATCTTCTTTGTATTTTAGTACAGAATCTTTGGATTACTCTTGTACATGTTCTCAATCTCCTGAGGAGCTGTAGAGGTAGGAAGATGTGACAGCTAACACATGAGCCTCTCCCCAACCCCCAGCCCCTATTTAATCCTATAATTCTAAACTATGCAAGGTGCAGAATACAAAGTAGCCAGTTAATATTACATTGGCTTCCTAAAGAAAATTAATATTATCTTAAATAACATAATTATATAGTAGCAGCCATTTCCAACTGTGTGTATTGTTGACTCTTTCCAATTATATATATCACTGCAAGCAAATTATTAAGTCATTTGATTATACCGATAAACCAACAAATTGCAGCTTTATTTTATAGTCCAAATAGATGTAATTCTAGTCCATATGCTTCCATTTTCAGATAGATCAAATTATTGTTCAGAGTGTCTGATTCAAACTTACAAATAAGATAAAATCACACATATAACTAATCAAACCATCTATATCTTTAAGTATGTAACTTCATAATCTAAGTATGTTTACTTAGTGCGCAATAACTTACTGATTGCAACTTGCACAGAAGTAAATAACTTGTTATGACCAGGTACTCAAATTAATATAAAATATATAATGAATGTTAATCTCATTAGGATCACATCACGGTCTATGCAGGGGTTAAACGCCCAGTTACGGCATAGACAGTCATGCAGTGGAGGGGCAAAATCCACGCTGGTACCAAAGAGCCCCTCAATGTGTCTGTAACAAGGCCAAACATTCAAGGTTATGTAAACTTTTGATCAGGGCCATTTAGGTGATTCTGTTATCATTATGATTTAAAAAGAAACCAAATAACTATGTGATGATAAATAGCTTCATTTGATCACTATCCTTCAATAAAAAAATAAAAAAATAAAACATTTCTTTGCATGATCAGTCATATTTTCAAAATGAATGCCAAATTTTCACAATTTCTGCCAGGTTATGCAAACTTTGAGCACAACTGTACATGGTTTTCATATTGAGTTGGAGAGTGTCTGTTATGTTTGTATTTCATATAAATGCTGCATGCTTTATTCGAGTCCCTTTTTCTTAGCAGTTGATATTGGTTATGTATTTCAATGTTTAGATTGCCATTTGGATATATATTACTTTATATATGGTGTTAATAAAAAAAAAATTACAACTAAAAACAACTCCCTGTTCAATGAACACTAAACAGTAAAAACAACCCTTTACATTTTAAATATTCTACACAGGATCCAAAACATTAGTTGTTTAGACCAATTTCACAAGTCAAAGATGAAAACTAAGCTACTGATTGTTTAGACACTGATTAGAATAAATTCAATTATAATTGAGTCTCAGTAGTGTTATATTTTTGTTTACATACTACTTGCAATATGTTGGTATTTGTTATATACACTTGGATGGATATAGTAAAGTGTTACCTTGTCTATTAAGTCAGGTCGATTTGTAGCTGCCAAAATGACAACATCTTTAAGCTGTTCTATGCCGTCCATTTCTGTAAGCAACTGAGCTAAAACACGATCAGTCACATTACCGGCGCCTGAAGAGCTATGGGAGAAAAAGAAACTCAATGTAAAAAGTTATAAAATAATTTTAATACTGAGCTAATTAAAATATATACCATGACCATAAATTAAATAGCAAGAATAACACTTCTTTATACAAGATATATAGGTTAGTAATGTTAACAAGTCTGTAATTGTGGGAGGCTCATGTGGTAAGGAAAATTCTGAAAGTTGTAATATCTATCACTAGTAGTGATGTCCCGAACGGTTCGCCACAGACTCATCATTGAGTAAACTTTGACCTTGTACCTCACAGTCAGCAGACACATTCCAGCCAATCAGCAGCAGACCCTCCCACCTCCTGGACAGCATCCATTGTGAAGCTGCATTCTTAGTGAGCTGTCCAGGAGGTGGGAAGGTCTGGGAGGGAGGGTCTGCTGCTGATTGGCTGGAATGTGTCTGCTGACTGTGAGGTACAGGGTCAAAGTTTACTCAATGATGAGTCCGCGGTGAACCGTTCGCCGAACCGTTCGGGACATCACTAATCACTAGTCCATGTTTAGGGGACACTGATTTCTATAAACCAGTCATCACAAGCAGCCATCTATTTATTTATTTTTCAGCTTCCCAAGGCCTACAAATTTGCTCTAGCCATTCACTTTGACCTGCAGGCATAGAAAAATTAATTCAAGTCAAAAATACATCCGTAAATAGCTTTGACTGGGCTAGGACAAGTAAAAACCCAAATACATCACTGTATGTCAGACTATTATTCACTAATTTTGGTTTAACTGTTCAGGAGTAGCATTAGACCAGCAAAAATAGATAAATAAACAACAACTCGGAACATAGCATTATAAAATATTTTCTCCATATATTAAGAAATTAGCCTGTTACACCTCGTATATCCCCATCCTGAAATGGAAATTAGGCAATCCTTAATTGCCTAGTTCTGTATAGGTTTGTGGTTTGTTAGTAAATTATGCAAAACGCTGGCCAACTTTCAGGCTCATATTTTTTTTTTGTTTTTGTTTTGGCACACACCAGATAACTGCCTTTACTCCTACTATTGTCATTATTGCCACATACAGGTGATACTCGAAAAATTAGAGTATTGTGCAAAAGTTCATTTATTTCAGTAATGCAACGTAAAAGGGTAAACTAATATATGAGATAGACGCATTACATGCAAAGCAAGATAGTTCAAGCCGTGATTTGTCATAAGTGCGATGATTATGGCTTATAGCTCATGAAAACCTCAAATCCATAATCTCAGTAAATTAGTATATTACATGCAATCAATAAAACAAGGAGTGTACATAGAATAATATTGGACCTCTGAAAAGTATAAGCATGCATATGGGCTCAGTACTTGGTTTGGGCCCCTTTTGCAGCAATTACTGCCTCAATGCCCCGTGGCATGGAAGCTATCAGCCAGTGGCACTGCTGAGGTGTTATGGAAGACCAAGATGCTTCAATAGCGGCCTTCAGCTCCTTTGCATTGTTCGGTCTCATGTCTCATCTTTCTCTTGGCAATGCCCCATAGATTCTCTATGGGGTTCAGGTCAGGCGAGTTTGCTGGCCAATCAAGCACAGTAGTCCCATGGTCATTGGCTTTGGTGCTTTTGGCAGTGTGGGCAGGTGCCAAGTCCTGCTGGAAAATTAAAGGACCACGCTAGGCACCCAGACCACTTCAGCTTAATGAAGTGGTCTGGGTGCCAGGTCCAGCTAGGGTTAACCCATTTTTTCATAAACATAGTTTATGAATGGGTTAAGCCTTCCCCTATTTCCTCTAGTGGCTGTCTCATTGACAGCCACTAGAGGCGCTTGCGTGCTTCTCACTGTGATTTTCACAGTGAGAGCACGCAAGCGTCTATAGGAAAGCATTATGAATGCTTTCCTATGTGACCGGCTGAA
This sequence comes from Pelobates cultripes, assembly GCA_933207985.1. NCBI lineage: Eukaryota > Metazoa > Chordata > Amphibia > Anura > Pelobatidae > Pelobates > Pelobates cultripes. The sequence continues at coordinate 125,787,835 of OW240917.1, read as the reverse complement.
TGCGCGCGCAGCTCTTGCCACACGTGCGCATTCAGCCGACGGGGAGGAGAAGAGGAGGATCGGAGGAGGAGAGCTCCCCGCCCAGCGCTGGAAAAAGGTAAGTTTTAACCCCTTTCCCCTTTCCAGAGCCAGCGGGAGGGGGACCCTGAGGATGGGGGCACCCTCAGGGCACTATAGTGCCAGGAAAACGAGTATGTTTTCCTGGCACTATAGTGGTCCTTTAAGTCAGCATCCCCATAAAGCTCGTCTACAGAAGGAAGCATGAAGTGCTCCAAAATCTCCTGGTAGATGGCTGCATTGACCCTGGACTTAATGAAGCACAGTGGACCAACATCAGCAGATGATATGGCTCCCCAAATCAACACAGACTGTGGAAACTTCACACTGAACTTCAAGCATCTTGCAGTGTGTGCCTCTCCATTCTTCCTCCAGACTCTGGGTCCTTGGTTTCCAAATGAGATGCAAAAGTTGCTTTCATCAGAAAAGAGAACTTTGGACCACTGAGCAACAGACCAGGTCTGTTTTTCTTTAGTCCAGGCAAGACGCTTCTGACGTTTTTTGTTGTTCATGAGCGGCTTGACAAGAGGAATACAACATCTGAAGCCCATGTCCAGGATCCGTTCGTGTGTGGTGGCTCTTGATGCACTGACTCCAGTCTCAGTCCACTCCTTGTGAAAGTCCCCAACACTTTTGAATGACCTTTTCCTGACAATCCTCTCCAGGCTGCGGTCATCCCTGCTGCTTGTGCACCTTTTTCTTCCACACTTTTCCCTTCCATATAACTTTCTATTAATGTGCTTTGATACAGCACTTTGGGAACATCCAACTTCCTTCGCAATTACCTTTTGAAGCTTTCCCTCCTTATGGAGAGTGTCAATGATGGTTTTCTGCACAACTGTCAGGTCAGCAGTCTCCCCCATGATTGTGATTCCTACTGAACCAGACTGGGAGACCATTTAAAGGCTCAGAAACCCTTTGCAGGTTGTGGCAAACATAGCCACTTGGACACTATAAAGAGACTGTGCCTTTAAGGGTTGCCTATAAGGTTGTGGGATATGTGCTTACCTATGTAGAATGTATGCGTGTTGTAATTATCATGTATTTGCTGTATTGGCTATCTGCCGAATGCAGATAGCTGTATGTATTGGATTTTCTTTTGTTTCACGAACGGCACTTTTGCGGGCCATTCGTGAACCGAAAATACCCCCATGTAATAGCCCACACACAACAATGTTGCAATCGGTAATTAGAGGCTCTCCGAGGTGGTCGCTGTTCGACTACCGACCATGCGGCGGTCGGCCATCTTGGATCCTTTGTTCCCTCAGCGGTGTTTGGTCGTCGAGTGCATGGTACTAAAAACGGCTACTCGACGGCACGAACACCGCTGAGCTTCCAGGCCGTTCGGGAGTTCCGGGCCGTTCGGTACTTTGTTCCCTGGAAGGCAATCGGTCATTTAAACATGTATTTTAATAAATGTGTTTTTCGTGCGGCGTTCGGTTGTTTTAGCTGGGATCTGAGCGGTAATCTCACGAATGATGCGCTCAGACCCCAGCTATCTACCGAACATCCATTCGTGCAAATAGACCGTATATTCAAAGAGTTATGTATTTTAAAGTAAATTGCCGGTTCTGCTGCACGGAGGGATAATCCACTTAACGGTACATTCCTGTGGGAGGATCCCTCTCGTGCAGCAGTGCCTGATGGGAGAAATGTCCTGTACAATAAGTCCCCCATGTAGTTCCCTCTGGGAATGCCCCTGGGAAGGAACTCAGGAGACCCCTTGTATGGGGACTTGTATAAATTGTGGAGCTGAAAATAAAGACCTCAGTTGACTCTCAGAACTGTGTATCGTCCGGTTACTGGGAGATTTGGGATATTGCCTTGCTTTTTCCAGCGCTTGACTGTGGATTACTTCCTGAACCAGCGGAATTCGTGGATTTAATATTGGCGTTCCGCTACACAGGTGTTATGGCTTACTTAGCTGATTAGAGTGGGACACTGTGAGCGTAGAATATTGCACCTTTTCACAATATTCTAATTTACTGAGATTGTGAATTTGGGGTTTTCATGAGCTGTAAGCCATAATCATCGCATTTATGACAAATCACGGCTTGAACTATCTTGCTTTGCATGTAATGCGTCTATCTCATATAGTAGTTTCCTCTTTTACGTTGCATTACTGAAATAAATGAACTTTTGCACGATATTCTAATTTTTAGAGTATCACCTGTACCTCCCAAGTGTCCCTATATTCCCCTGTCCCTTTTTTCTATTCTAATATTCTTCTTTCCAAGGAGCTCTATATTGTTGGTGTGTAGGAGCGTAAACAGATGTCCACAGCAATAATACTAACAGTGCCCACAGTAAATGTGTTTAGAAGCCAGCCTGTGCAAATTTACATAAAATGCTCCCACCACATCCCCCCTTACATCCCTAAAGTTTAAGTGTCGCTCTCGGTCCTTTGAACATGTAGGCCACTTTTGCCCCTACCACGTACTCAACATATGTCAACCATGAGAAAGCATAAACAAATAGGTAGTCTATCATAAATAGTTATAAACATAAATGTGTTCCACAAAAGGAAAAAAACACTGTTTATACATACAAGTATATAAAACGTAAAACCCAGAAGCTGGGTTGCTCTACAGAAGTACAGCTGATGCAGTACTGCCCTCTTTGGCTGAGAGCACTCAAGTGACACTCTCAGCCAACTCTGGTCATGCTTTGTACTATAGAGCAATCTGACTTTGGATGCTGAATACTGAAGACCGGATGCAGTGCTGGGCCCTAGCGTCATCTATTTAAGTAGTCATCAATTTGACATCTTATCATGAGATGGTGCCAGTGCACTCTTGGATCCATAACTACTAAAGCAAACTGTCAAAGACTTCCATTGTTCCCATAAATCGAGGGTTCTTACCCATATATTTTTTTTTTGAATGAGCAGAGAATCCTTTTGCCATCTTGCATCTCAAACTATCATATTTGTTAAATTCTCTCTAACAGCACAATGATTTGCTACTTAAAGTGGCTCTGTAACTTTTTTCCCCATGTATAGTGCTGCATTGTGTCCCACGGTTTCTTCACAAAGTTATACATAAGGAAAAGTAGGGACTACTTTTCCTTAAGTATAAAACGCAGGTTGACAAAATTGACAAAAGGTGGAGCTTTCGTCAAGCTCCATGCCATTGGTTTTAAGTTCTTGCTCAACTTCTTCCAGGGCTGACGTTTGCGGGATCAGAGAGATCCACTTTAATATATCTGTTACGAATGCTGGTATTTCGGACACTTCAAATGTTCCCCACCAAGTAATAAGACGCATACCAAAACATCAGACTGAACTAGATGAAAGGTACAACAGGAATTCATTTATTCAGACCAAACGGCAGGCTTTTTATGCAAGACATGGGTACAGTATACACGCCCACAGAAACTCCCACAACACGCTCCTTACATTCCTGAGTCACAATGACTCAACATAAAATATAAAATATCAAAAGTACATAATAAAACACAAATATTATAGGGATCTCCATAAATGGCATATCCCCGGATAGCTTGGATCTGAGCGCCCAAGTTGTCCAAAAAGCGTTCAGATCCCACGAACAGAGCCGAATCGCCACCGGGGCAAAGATTTGGGTAGCGCTTGCCCAAAACAGTTCCAGAGTTTCATGGGAAACGGTCGATCAATTTCAGGAGTCCTAAACCAAACATATCCACAAACTGTGTCCCTTGCTCATAGGTAGCGTTTGTTCCCTGTGTTCGTGAGAACAAGCCTACCGAACAGCGCTCTCCTGGCTGGTCTGGGAAAAGAAGAAGGAGTTTGCGAAGTTGACCAGCATTTGGGAAGTTGAATGTCCGATTTGGAGTTCCAGACACTCAAGACCAAGTCCAGCTACCTCTTTTTGTGCACCAAGAAGGCCGTTGTTTTCTCCAACACGTGTTGTTCAGTAATACGAAAGGCGGCCACATAGGGCTAGCACTAATTCTTGTGGTTTTCTTTGAACTTAATGAGCCAGGGGGGTTGTTGGTGTTGGGTAGATTTATCTACCGAACAAAAAAAAATAACGAATGAGCAAGTATGTAGTTTTCGTCACAATACCAGATATCTGAATTATTGTGCTTACAGTTGCATTTAGAAAATAAAAAAACAGCACATATAATAAAAATCTTCCATTTATCTTGTTATTTTTGTCGTGCTCTTTCCAGTCTTTTCATGTTGTTCTTGAAAACTGGAAGCCAAATTGCTTCCCACGTAATCATAATACATCTTACTAGCTTGTAAACCTCAGCTGAGGCATTTTAGCTAGCTTTAAAGCAAAACTCTCACCCCCATAACAATTTCCGCTCTCGTCAGCCCAACAAAATTTCCTCTCTGCCACCACAGCATGAGGCAAGTTGACAAGGCCAGTGATAGGCTGAGAGTGGCAGACTATCACTGAGAGTAATGCTACGAACATTCTCAGCCTATCACCAAAAGGAAAGAAGGGGGGCAGGGAGACTAACTTTGAAGATTAACCTTTAGAAAATGATTTAACCTCGTAAAATAAGAAGGCACCTAAACACTACTGTACCATATGAGCTAAAGTCGTTATAGGGATGAGAGTATTTTTTTATACCTTTGGTTGGGTTGTGGTCTGAGTGCAGTGTCACTGTAAAGTTCTGGAAGTTCTCCCGCTCTGCATGAGGACATCTAGTGTCAGTAAAATCCCCATAGGAGGCACTGAAGCAATGCTTTCCAATGGAGAGGGCCTAATGCACTCACCATGCATACGCATTAGCCCCCATTCCCTGTCAGGTGATGTTGGAGGAGGCGGAGTGCTGATCTAGCACTGAGGGAGATTGTCTCTGGAAGCGGGTATGTGTTAAAATATTAACACTCACCATGCAGGGAGGGAGTGGTAGAGGGAACTATAGTGTAAGGAATACAACTTTGCATTCCTTACACTATAAAATCCCTTTAATTTAACACAACTTTCCTTATGGTACAGCAATCTGGAAGAGTCTTTTGAGGACTGTCTTGAAACAAGACTATTGGTATTAAATCTACTTGCTCAAGTACTAATATTCAATCATTTCTAGTACTCATAGAACTGTTTTTAAATGAGTATCCTTTTGATACTAAACTCTATAAGCACTGTACATTATTTTCAAAGTGTTACAGGTGTACTATTATGCCTGAACTACTTTTTAGATGGAATCGCTCTCTAACTAGACACTATTTGCACAGACTGGTTCAGTTATATATCTTGAAAAGGGAGCCTGTTTCTAACTATCAGCAATCTTACTATCCTACACATTCCAAGGAACAAGAAACAATAGACTGCCTTGGTTGCCCAGTGATATTGTCTAGCCTCTGAAGATTTTTTTTTATATTCTCTATTTTGCTTAGACATCAAACCAAAAAATTAGAATATAAAATATACAAATGTGCAAAGCACTATATAAGTGACACAACACAAATGCTAATATGATATATACACCACATTTTACGTTAGCAGAAACCACACTTCCTATGTAACTTCTCCCAAAGCCTCTTCTTACATGATTGAAGAAACTATTGAGGTAGCAAAATGTGTTTCTGGACTTTTAAATAGTTTTCTTTAATCAAATTGGAATAAAGTATTTTTGATAAACTACAAGCATCCTGGTTGTTCCATCTATACAAGAATGGGAAACAGATTGCAGGAAACATTTGGTGTGGACCTCATCTATACAATATCTATTCACTAAAGCCAACTGACTCTTTTCAATGAGCGCATTATATATATATATATATATATATATTTTTTTTTTTTTTTTTTTTTCGCAAGTACAGCCAAGCCTCAATAGTAAGCCAGTAACCAACCTCATGAAACAGCTGTCCATGAGTGGTTCACTGACTTTGCATCTTTTCCTAAGTTGTGTTTAGACATATGTATTAATTTTTGGACGAATACGATTTCGTCAGAAGTTTCTGCCTTTCGGATTAGTTTACTAAAATGTAAATGAACGTCCTACATGCGAAATATAAGCGAAAGGAAAGGGCATATGCTGAATGCAAATTACCTTTTCGTTTCAGTTCTATCGTTTAATAGACTCCGCGCTGCAGGAAAATTAACCCCCACAGCACAGAGAAAAAACAAAAAACGCTGGTTCTCCCTGCAGCCTGAGACTTAACTCGTGCAGGGCTGCAAGGAGACTTTTACAAGCACGGGTTAAGTCTCAGGCTGCAGGGAGAACCAGCGTTTTTTGTTTTTGTTTCTGCGCACACAAAAAAAGCAAGGAGGGAGCCGGCAGCCTTACCAGTTCCCTCCTTGTAATAAATAATATTAATTCCTACCCTAACTCCCCCCCCCGCATTAAAACCTATGGGGGTCACTATGACCATATTAATAAAAGGGAGGTTAAATCCTCCTGCAGGCCCCTACTCGCGGCATCCCTTTTATTAATATGAGGGTCATAGTGACCCCCATAGGTTTTAATGCAGGGCGAATGTGCAGTGGTATTTTCGTCCTAATGGACTAAAAAATAACTTTTACCGAATATTGTCCAAAAAACGAATGGTTTACGAAATGAACAAATTAAATTTTTATTTAGTTTGAATTCATACGTACGAAACAAAAATTTCACTGGTGTACATGTCTAGTTGTGTTTCAAAGCTGTTGTATACAGCAAACACAGACTCAAAGGAATCTATGTTTAAAATGGAATGAGGCAAAAATGTGATTCTTTAACTAATTTGCATATTCCCACCCAGAATCCTTTGCGGTAGTAACATCACTGCAAATTTGTGATTTTTGTGGGAAAAGCAAGTCTTATGGCATTAACAATGAAACAGCTGTCCATGAGTGGATCCCTGGATTTGCATCTTTTCCTAAGTTGTGTTTCAAAGCTGTTGCACACAGCAAACAAAGACTCACAGGAATCCTGTTTAAAATGGAATGAGGCAAAAATGTGATTCTTTGATAAACTAATTTGCATAGGCCCGCCCAGAATCCTTTGCGGTAGTAGCATCACAGCAAATTTGTGATTTCTGTGGAAAAAGCAAGTCATATGGCTTGACTAGTGTGCAGATTTTTGTTTAACTTAGTATTGACTATCAACAGACTTCAGATGGAAGGGGTTTTCAATCACAATTTTTCCCCACCGTAACGTTTTTGTTTTTGCTTCACAAGTACTGCCAAGCCTCAATAGCAAGCCAGTAACTCAATGAAAAGAAGTCCCTATAGTCAGTTGGCTCTAGTGAATATATATTGTATAGATGAGGTCCATATATATATATATATATATATATATATATTTATTGCATTGCCTATGTATAGCAGTATTATGCAATGCTAGTTTCCTTTTTTTGAGACAAAGACATGGTGAAAATGTAAAGGTCATATTTTGGGAATGATAGTGCATTGAGGGGAGTGGTTGCCGTTACAGACCCAGAGATGCATACACTTAGAGCTTGCCTATAAGCTCTATTGCATGTAAGTGTTCTATTGTTAGGATCACTTCTATAGACCAGTGTTTCCCAACCCAGTCCTCAAGGCACACCTACCAGTCCAGGATTTAGGGATTACCCAGTTGTGTCTAAGGTGTTTTTACAAAGAAGAAAAAAAACACCTTAGACACAACTGGGTAATCCCTAAATCCTGGACTGGTAGGTGTGCCTTGAGGACTGGGTTGGGAAACACTGCTATAGAGTGTCTAAGGGTGTTATGTTATGTGTTTATTTTTAAGGCATTTGTACGTTTTGGGGAAGAATTGAAAGAACTTGTATTTTTGGAGAAAAACATATTCCAATAAGTATTAATAAAGAGAGCATGATCATGAATTTGTTGTTATGGTAACTTAAGCGCTCCACTTCACTATATTTTAGTTAACAAAAAATTATTTTTAAAAGTACATCATGTAGCATGTTCAAGTACAATATACTTAATAGTCATTTCCTTATAAAGTAAGAAAACAAAAAAGGTTGGGTAAGAAAGGCTCAGATGGAACTATTGCTACCATATGCCACCAACTAGTAGCATCTAATTTATCGAGACACTTTAAGAGCTGTAACCCTTATAAGCTCATTCTAATGATTAAGTTGACATACCCTCACCCCCACTCTTTTTCTGTTAAACTGATATGGAATAGTTGGTATAAACTTAATTTTCCATCAACCAAATATGGTTGTTTCCACAACAGTTTGGATAATAATCCAAGATTCACTCTGCATTATCCTGTCCAAAGTCAGTAACCTTAGATGACAATGACAGAATGTAAACGTTAGCTCTTGTGACAGGAGTCTCTCTTGCTGTGACAGCAAGAGAGGAAATAGTATTTACTTTTAATTCAGTGCCAGTGTCAAGGTTAAGAGAAAGAGCAGATTTTTATTTTTAATTATTTCTTCTATAAAGTACGCTGCTCCCAGGCTTATCATATTCCTTATATAGTGCTTTCACACAATTCACAACATTTCACCACATTCACCTTCAGGATCTTTTTTCAATTACTGACTTTAAAATACAAAGATCTTCAACAGCTCAAATTCTCACAAGATCTCTCAATCTCTCTTTTGCTCTAGAGACCATCTTTTGTCCTCTGTTTGGATTTTCACTACTGATTCTACTTTAGGACAGGAAGCTCCATTCCAATGGAACACAGACTTAGTCCCATCGGACTGTCCCCCAAGCTCCTTGAGAAAGTCCTTTAAAATGAGAGGTTATCTTCCTGGGTAACCTCTCTTTAAAGTAGTTTTTTCATCCCTTACTTCCACATTTTGCTTTACAGTCTCACCTACCTATACACCTCTTGCATATGTCATGATTATATGGTTTGTCAATTACTTGTTGTTACACATGTTAAAAAAAAAAAAGAAAAGTGTGCAACACTTCACTATGACTCTGCACATACATAATTTAACCTCTCTGTTGCCAGAGCACAACTGGGGCATCATTAGGCAGCCTGGAACAAGAGTTCCAGACTGGCTAATGTCAGTACTGTGCATGTTTGACATCTGTCATCAAGCACAGCGTGCTGGTGACACACAGCCAATATAAGCATGGTCCCTCTTTTCTTTTTTGAGGGGTGGGACAAGTATAACAAGGGTTATTCAAATCAAAACAGTATTTTGAATAAATTTAACACTTTGAGTTCATGTGGTTTGGTGACATTTTCAGATGTAACGACATATATGGGTACAGATGTCGTAATAATACGTTTTTCAATTAAACGGAGGATTTGGGTAGCTCCATTTTTATTCTCATGGTGTGAGATATTTTAGGGACAACACACACCATAGTGAACCAAGCAGATATGACTGTGCAAGTTAACATGTACCTTTTTCCCATTTTACCTTTTTCTTCTACTAAAGTAATGTGAGTAATGTTTTTTGCATATCAAATAAAAACAAGGGTATCAATGGAATGTCACTTTAAACAAAATATAATAAAAACATTATTAAAATGTATTGTTTGCATGGCTATTATTTAACAACAGGAACACAGAGAACTGTAAATTCTTTGAATCTGTTCCAGTGTTCCCTTTTGTAATTTAAATTTTGACAGGAGGTCTGGAAAGTTTGCTGGGAGATATCCAAGAGGTTTTCATCAGACATAAACCAAAAGAATTGCATTTTAAGCAGGATGTTTTTTGACACGGTGATCCAGCGTAGATAGAAGGGCAGGATGCATAAGTTTGTAATCCAGTCTCATTCCAGCGAGGCATGGAATGCTAGCAAGCTTTTAGAGAGAGGCTATGAATAATGATGTTATAAAACTAGAAGACGAAAGGGTCTTTGTAGACAAGTAATATTTAGATTGTTGATTAAGCCATACTGCTTGAAAATATGTGAAGCATGACAGCATGAATTGGACACTGGAGATAAATTCAGGACCCATTCATATTTCTTGTCTAAGGATACATTCAAATTAATTATATCATCTTAACAAACAAGCGATGAAATATTTCTTATTACAAATCGTTTAAAGGGAAGTTTGAATACATGCTTAAAAGTATGGATAGCACTGACCAAAAAATCAATGCATCAATGGTGGTTAAAACGTAGAATTAACAACTTGGCAGCAGCTTTTTAAGAGACGGTGACCTACACCTCGACATACCTTTTCTTTATATTTCTATATTTTTTAACATGTGCTGTCTACACTTCATGTAATTTATCAATCATATTTTATGAAATGTGTAGGGTGCAAAAAGGTATTTTTTAAAATAACATTAAAGGGACACTATAGTAACCAGAACAAATACAGCTTATTGAATTTGCTCTGGTGAGTAGAATCATTACCTTCAGGTACCTTCATCAAAGATATGGAGATGAGGAGATCAAATATAAGGAGAAAAACAATCTTAGACTATGTTTTAACCATTTTCTTGGCAAAAAAAACCAAATATATAAAAATTATGTTGAACCATCAGCTTCATGCAAAATCTTTTGACTTCAAACTTTTGTTCCCAAAATAAAGGGTCAATAACCAGTCTGGTCAATGACTGGTCCCTAAAACAAATGATGCCGCAGCTGCTGTTGGATATATACAATGATGTCAGCTTTCAGATCTTACTTCTCTTCCCACGCATTTCACAACTGCTAAACTCAGAATTAGAAAAAAAAATAATAAATGAACACACGCAAACGATATGCTAGGAATTTCTGTGACGCATGTAGAGACTTATATCCGGTGTTTAGATGTATCTTCACTGTGCCAGGAACTTTAGAAGAGCAAGTCTGTGTGTTAAACTATGGAAAACAGAGTTTCAGAGCTTATTGAGATAATGCACAAGAATGCAGCCAGATATTTAGAAAGAGATTTCTCGACTTTGGCTTGATAGCTACGTCAGCAACCCATACTGAAAAATGCTAAGTCTGTGTGTCCTGCCAGCTGAGAAACACATGTAAAAGAAAAAACGCAAAGGCTCATGTGAATACAACTGACAAAAGCTTGGCTTGTTTATGTGATCTAAGAGGAGATATGTAAACAAAGGAAACAGATAAGAGTAGAAAGATAATAGGATATAATGTTATCTATAATAGAAGTAACTAAAGATTAGCATATAGTTACAATTCTGCTCCATTTTTCCCCCTTTGCTTCTGTAGAGAGCAGACTGATACTGCAGAGTAAAAATTAACTGTGAACGCATTACTTAGATCAGGGGTATCCAACTGTAGGGTAACAAAAACTGTAGGACTATAATGTCTATAATTATCTGCCCGCCTAAATTTTACTGAGAATTTAAGGGGTTGCAATTCCACAAAATCCGAGGGGGAGGAGTTGCATAATTTAAAAGAACACCTTGGACACGATTATAACTTAATTGAAATAAAGTTGCTATGGTGACGGAGGTCCATGGCTCTGGCTTACCTTTAAAGGGTTCACAAAAAACGGTACATATTTATTCAAGCGGTATTCATGAATGGTGAGCTACTGATTGGTTTAGCATTGCCTCTGTCTGCTCTTTTAAGAATATCAGAGTAGTGAAGGGACAGGAGCAGAGCAATACGATGCTGGATTTAGGTCTTTGAGGTTAAACTTCTCATAAATGGGTTAACTCCTAAAGGCAAGCTGGCACAAGGGACCTCCTCACACCATAACAACTTAACTCAGATGAGGCTGTTATGGTTCCCAAAGTGTTCTGTTAAAACTCGTGACTTCTAGACGTATGTCATTATATGAATTTTAACCCCTTAAGGACCAAACTTCTGAAATAAAAGGGAATCATGACATGTCACACTTGTCATGTGTCCTTAAGGGGTTAATTAAATCTGTCACTCAATGACAGTTGTAATATACAAATATTACAGAAATGTGTCCTATCAATTTTTCTTTGCAACATTAGTTGTGCATTATGGCCCAGAGAACCATATAGATATATGGAGTAAACAGATAACTGTTGATGTGAAGATAGTAACTAGTGCTGAATACTTCATGATTTCTATGCATCCTACTTCTTAATAGAAACACTATAGTACTAGAAATAAAAACTTCTATTTGTGAATGCCCGTCCGGCTGCCTGATAATCAAGCTGGTCAGCCCACTGTGGGCAGGACAAGCAGTGCTCATCAAAACACTCCCATAACAGCATATTTTAGGGAACAAAGCATTCCCTACTTGGGAGTTTGGCTACTTATTGCTAACCGGGACAGTTGCCCTTTAAGTATGTTCAGGCAGCTAGAAGAGCACTACAACAACACGGTTGGATACAGAAACTATAATTTATTTTCTTCTTCTCTGGGAAACAACGTTTTTTTTCTGAGGTTCGTGTTAACCTTAAAACGTTACCTCTGCATCTACTGCACTCATAAACGAAAGGTCCAATTACTAATAAAGTGAAAATTTCTCCATAGGAACTGGAAATGAGATTGCTGGGATGTCTGACATCTTCAATTCCTGCGGTCAACTGGGCAAATTCTGGATTTGGCTGCTACAGTGGAAAATTCTTTAGTCTTGGTCTAAGAGTGGAAATCTTGGATTTTTGTCTCCTAGACTCTCTTCGAAAAAAAGCGGAAGGTCGGCTAAATTGGTGGACAACGTGAAGTTTTTTTCCGACAAGTCACTCCTTTCTGTCTATAGAAGGAGTAATTTTTTACCACAGTATGAATCTAACACAGGCTGGGTCACTCATGTAAATTCTCATTCTTGGTCCTAAAAAAAATAGTCCACTAATTTCAGAGCTCTTAAGGCAGTTCTTCACTCCCCTCACCGATTCAGATCTTTGATTGAGGGACTTATTACAATGCGGTCAGACCACGACACTGTTTTCCTCACGTCAACAGACAGGGTGGTGCCAGAGGCAAGGTTTGTTTCAGCTATGTACCAAAACGGTGTATTGTGCTCAGGATCTCTGGGAGGTCCTCTCTCCATGCCACTCATGATTCTTCAAAGACGTGAACGGACAGAGAAGTGGTTCTGCCAATCTTTTCGTACTGGCCAAACACGAGACAGTTTTCGGCCTTGGTTGAGATGATTTTCAAGTTTGGAGATCTTCCGATTTTGAAAACACTTTTGGAAGACAGGATATCCTGCTGGAAGTGTTGAATAGGTTCTTATTGACGGTAGGGTAACTGCTTGGTGGATCCTTCATCTCCTGAGTCTTCATGAGTCAGAGCCCACTTGTTGTGTATAATCTTCTAGTCGTTCTGCCTCTGGTTCACGCATGTGCAATAGCGCACCCGGAACTTCAGTGGAACGCAGCACAACAACAGGCGCACAGCCTGCAGCATAAAGAAGGCGTCCCACGGCACACCCACAATTACCAAGCCGGAACATAATCGGCGCAAAGTTAAACAGAAAGGGCTCCGGAACCTCCATGGATGGAGCCATGCCGCTCAGCCAACCACCGAGGCAGCTATTGGGCTTCCTCCCCCAGACAACAACCTGGGTGCCTCACCTTCAACAGACGCTTGATCCGTCCCGTGCTGGGACAAGGAAGAACTGAGTTGGGTTTACCAGGGGAAGCCCTTTATAGGGTAAAAGGGAGAGACTTTTCTTAATCACCTATCTTGCAGATGCTTGTCCCAATTAGGAAGCACAACCCATACGTACGTACTGCCACCATATGTCAGAAAAATAAACCTTTTTTTATGGAGGCTGTGTGAATTGCAGTCAGGGGAGGCATGGCTAGAGCTGCACAAACAATTAATTTAAGTCCTAAATGGCAGAGAACTGAGCAGTGAGACTGCAGGTGCATGGTTTATACACCAAAACACATTATTAAGCTAATGTTGTTTTGGTGCTTAGAGAATCCCTTTAAAAATAACTAATATTTTGATTTAAAGTACATACTCTAGGTTTATAACAATAATTGAAACATATGGGACAATACAGTTTTTTAAATGGGTGAAAAGCATACTAAAAACACATTGTCCAACACCTTTTTTGCTTCCTGACGTCATTATTTTGAGGCCTGGGGTGTTCGAGGATATTCTTGCCAGTGCTAAAGATTTTCATATTTCAAACCGAAAGATATCTGGCATGAGGCACTGGACACAGTTTCCTTCGTTACACATTCTTTTTAAAGGCTAGCCAACTTTTTTTTTTTTTTTTTTTTTTAAATATATCAATAATATTTAAAAGAATAACAGATGCTACATGTAACCCGCTTGCTTCTGCAATTAGAAATAAGCATACATTAACTATCTGGAGAATTAGATAAACAAGTGCCTAATACAGTCAGTATGTTTGCAAAAATGAAGAAGAGGGCTCTAAATTATAGTTGACTCAAGCCCTCCTTAAAAAAAGCACACATAAAACAACTAAAAAACTGGAATGGTCAATCACTGTTCCACAGAAGCGATTTTGAATATGCATTTTATTGGGTACAGGTATATTTACTTTGTCTTAACTAGTGATGTCCCGAAATGTTCGCCGAACGGTTCGCCACGGACGGCGAACATATGCGGTAAACTTTGACCCTGTACCTCACAGTCAGCAGACACATTAAAGCCAATCAGCAGCAGCAGACCCTCCCTCCTAGACCCTCCCACCTCCTGGACAGCATCCATTTTACATTCATTGTGAAGCTGCATTCTTAGTGAGCTGTCCAGGAGGTGGGAGGGCCTGGGAGGGTCTGGGAGGGAGGGCCTGGGAGGGTCTGGGAGGGAGGGCCTGGGAGGGTCTGCTGCTGATTGGCTGGAATGTGTCTGCTAACTGTGAGGTACAGGGTCAAAGTTTACCGCATATGTTCACCGTCCGTGGCGAACAGTTGGGGACATCACTAGTCTTAACTGATCAACCAGGAAAAGGTATTTTGCCAATTTTGTATATAATTTTAAAAGTGTTGTTGAAAAAGCATTAGAAAGGAGTGATTGTCATTGTATCAACACTGTTGCAGTTAAAATGCAGATACTTTGTGATCAATGCCTATTTATCCTCTGAACTTGGGTGCTCAGATCAGGGCTATTTGGGGATGTATTAATTTGTGCGGTTATTATATATTTTTATGATGTTTTGGGGTATTTGTATGTTTGCCTCTCTGTTCCTGGAAGATAATTAGCTTACCGGTCTTTAATGCAATTATCTCCCAGGCACAGATATTTATGGGAGGGGCTTGTCTTGCATTAGATAGAGACGCCATGCTGGGGGCTGTGTATAAAAGCTGGCAAATTGGACATAATAAACCAGTTCCTTTTCACACTTCACTCGACTTGTGTGATTAATTTCACTACATCAAACTGTTGAAACAGTGCTATATTTACTTTATTTATCTTAACTGGTCAACCAGGAAAAGGTATTTAGCCAATTTTGTAAACAATGTTAAAAGTGCTGTTGAAAAAGCATTAGAGGGGGCAGAGCCTACGCTTGAGCTGAATGGTTGAGCTGAGCTCCTAAACATCCGGCTTAAACAGCGTCTTTTATAGCGGCTAAAAAGCTTAGACCACATCACAAACCTGGTGCACCCAAGATGTCACAATGGGGGCACGTAAAACAGCAGATGCAAAGGAGAAACAATCCTTTTTCACGGCGAAAACCACAAGCGCCAAAACAGCCACACTGCACATCCAAGATGTCGACGGCAGTGAAGAGGACAGGTATCTGTCAAGAACACAATCCCCACACGACACTATGCAAATCCAAGGGGACATATTCCAAAAAATGCTGGATGACATGGCTGCCAAAATTCAGGCCACGGTACAATCGGATCTGAGGAGGGACATGCTGAAATTGGGAAACCGCACGGCCCATATTGAAAACAAAATGGCGGAATTCACGGAGGCACATAACAGCTTTGCTGAAAAGGTGGAGGAAATGGAGGCCTGATTAGAGAGACAAGAATTCTAGTCAATGGACCTGGAGGACCGATCCTGCCAACAGAACCTCAGGATTCAGGGGATCCTGGAAGAGGTACAGCATTCCTGCCCAGGCTATTCCAGGCCCTGGTCCCGGATATCCCACCGCCCATGCTAAACCACAACAGCTTCCTTCCACCGCCCCAATAGATATACTAACAAAACTACATTATTTCCACGTAAAAGAAAATATCCTCCGTTCTACCAGACTCAAACAGGACTTACGAATGCAGTACAGGGATATCAGGTGTATTCCGACCTGTTGACGGAGACGGGCATTCCGAGAGGTGACATCGGAACTACGAAATAGAAAGATCCCTGACCGCTGGGGCTTCCCAGCCAAACTCCTCATTACCAGAGAAGACCAAACACAAGCAGTATCCGACGCAGCAGAAGGCACCCGGCTACTAAGGTAGTGGGGCTTCATTACCACAGCAACGGGAGAGAATACCAAAAGATAAGCAGGGATCCAACAAGAATGGAGAACTATCTGATGCCTGAAAACACCAAGGACCGCGCCAAAGACACACTCACAGACAACGGAGGCCTGGGGGAGAACGGTGAAACAGATCCCTCTTTGGATACGATTGAGTTGGAGGCATAATAGGACTTACTTCCTCAGACAGTGGTCCACGGAGGAGATTCGACACAGACGGGAGGGGGCAATGAGCTAACCACAATGTTACACCGTTTATTGCCGATGCAAAGGGGAGATAGGTTAAAGGGAAAGGGTATGTAAATATGCTAATAAGGAGCCAAGGGACAAGGGCAGCGAGGTAGCTAGAGAGAGACGGTCACAGCACCTCCTCATATCTGTTAGGTGAGGTCATACATAGCGGAGAGGCACAAGGTGCCACAAAAAGCATGAAAAATGAGCAAGAAAACAAAAAAAACTATAAAAATTCCCCACCCGCGGGCTTGCAATATAGTTAAAGACGGTATTAGCTCCTAATGGGCTGCCACAAGTACACTCATACGTGAGTTAAAGGGTTCACATACCCACGGCAATTAAATTGGTCTTAATTACCAGATTACAGATTTACGAGTCAAATGCAAGAGCCGGAGGTGAGAGTAACAGGCTAACACTAGGTGGCCTGAAGGCTAGACCTGTCTCCGGGCCCGGACTATCCATCAAACATCACGGGCAAATGCCCGATGGGCCGCGATGACCAGGGCCCGAGGCCGGCAGGGGAGATCACAGGCCCTGCTGTGTGCCTTCATAGGCTAGTGGAGAGATACCGGCCCACAGGCACGGTAACGTTGCTGCTGGCTAGGTAGGGAGGGAGAGGAAGACCCGGTGGAGCTCTACCTTGCAGTTCCGCCGGGTTCCTCACGCGAGGTCAGAGCCTTGCCGCAGTTACCGCAGCAATGCTCAGATCTTGCGAGAGTGAACTCTACCCCAGGAACTGCAGGGTAGAGTTCACTCACTACTAGAACCACCAGGGACTTCAGCATGCAGACTCCTCCCAGGGTAAAGGTGTAATGGATCGACGGGCACCCCGACTGTTTACCTCCGTTGAAGAATGCTTCTAGCGCTTCCGGAGGGTTTTCAGCACTTCAGCAGACACCATAACCACCGTAGACTCCTTCAGAGAACAAAACAGGAACAAGCTCTTACATGAGCTTAGCAGTGAATATAGCAAGAGAGTATGCAGAGCACTGCAATCCCTTGTAGCAGATTCCCCAATAAGAGACGGCACTCCAAATTGAGGGTGAAGTAGAACTGAAGCTTTTAATCAAACACTCTGCTTTTATGCACATTTTGCACACATAGTACTGCCCACAGGGTTTTGCAAAACAACCAATCAATACGTACAACATACTCAGACATTCCCAGCAATTACACACAAAATCCTCTCCTCTGCCTGTGATACAATTACTGAACACAATTGGCGGACGTAATTATTACAGGCAGGAAAATACAGAATTATACACAATATTCATAACTTTAAAAGTATACATCACATTCGCATAAAACATTTTCAGAATCAACATACTCCAAATACAAACATATGTCAAAATCATACAAATTGGTCCAGTGGTTCAAAAGTTAGTTGGAAATCCCTTTTTGACCAACTGCAAGCATGGTTTGGGTGTGGTAAGCCAATTATCTCCAGCATACAGAAAATATCTCCATTAACAACAACAGTAAAAACACATAAAAATACATAATTCCTATCATACTGAACAGAGCCCCCACATTCAACCTATCCCCAGATATCCCTGAGCGCCCACTATATCCGAACAGCGCTCAGATCCCACAAACACAGTCAAATCGCCATGGGGTTAAAGCTTAGCAACACGTTCCAACTGGTCTGGCAGTGTCCCTGGGACAACGCCCTGCTGGAGAACAATACACAGGAAACGGGGGAGGGGCACACCTTTTCATGTATTCAAAGGGCCAGAAAAAGTGTTTCAAAATCCAGTAAGACCAAATAATGTCTTTAAAGGGCAATACACCCCAGGGGCCATAGTCACATGGCAGGAGGCTGGCAATCAGTCTTCTCCAATGCCCAGTGGCGAGGTCGGTTTCGCCACAAAAGGTAAGAAGGAAGGGGGGATAGGAAGTTTATTTTTTTTAACAATTAAAAAAAAATTCATATATTTACATCTTGCCCACCCCACACACACTAACAGCACCCTCAGACACACACACAGCACACACAGCACCCTCAGACACACACAGCACCCTCACACAGTGCCCTCATACTAACAGCACACATGCACACACAGCACCCTCAGACACACAGCACCGACACACACAGCACCCTCACACTAACAGCACACTTGCACACACAGCACCCTCAGACAAACACTGCACAATCACCCACACAGCACCCTCAGACACACAGCACAATTCGATATATACACAGCACACTCACACTAACAGCACCCTCAGACACACACACAGCACCCACAGACACACCCAAACAGCACCCTCACACATACAGCACATTTACACACACAGCACCCTCACGCACATCAACCTCAGACACACACAGCACCCTCACCCAGCACACTCACCCACACAGCATGCTCAAACACAAGGCACCCTCACACACACACACACACTTACGCACACACAGTACCCTCACACACAGCACCCTTAGATAAACACACAGCACCCTTGCACACACACACAGCACCCTCACGCACACACACAGCACCCTCGCGCACACACACAGCACCCTCGCGCACACACACAGCACCCTCGCGCACACACACAGCACCCTCGCACACACACACAGTACCCTCACACATACACACAGCACCCTCGCACATACACACAGCACCCTTGCACACACGCACAGCACCCTCACACACACACACACACACACATATATAATATATATAAAATAACCCTCAGTGAGTTAAAAGACAAAGAGAATTAGACACATAGAATGTGATGGCAGGTAAGAACACCCTCACAAACACAGCACCCCTTTTACACACACACTGTACCCCTCACACACACATGCTGCACCCTTCACACAGCACACCCCTCTTACACTGTGACCCTCACACATACAATACATACAAACACATGCAACGTTCTCTAAACACACACTCTCTACAACCCCTACACACGCTACATCCGTTATGCACACACTCGCTACATCCCCAATACACACACACTCTCTACAGCCCCTAGCATGATACGCTTTCCTGGCCCTTTTGTCCTCTGGTAACCCACTTATGGAGACACTACAGACAACTTTAAAGCAAACACAGCGCAAGCATGTTATTAAATTTGCTTGCGCTGTGCAGAACACATAGGGCTAGAGCTCTTCAGCAGGGCTCTGCGCATTGAACTAACATGCTCACTTTGAGAGGGGGCATGCTTGTCATTAGTGATGACAAAACACACCCTCTCTGGCCTCACCCTCTTCTCAGGGGGCCGCTATGATTGAAAAAAGCCCGGGCCAAACTTTTTTTCCCGGTCCGGCCCTGTCTCCCTACACCCAGAAGATAGTAGCTAGAAGTTGCAGCTAGCAGGACAGGGGAAGAGCAGGATTGCTAGATTAGACCCAAAAGATCGGGAGATCTACGGTTAATTTTAGTTTAATGAGATATATGGTTATTTTTGTAATGTTATACATGTATGCTTATGTACCTAGGTCGCACAACATCACATATGCCTTACATGAAAGGAGTCACTTACAGTCCGAAAAGGACACACCACAACCAACTGAGGGCCCGAGCCGCAGCAATGGAGATGCCAACATGCAGGGACCCACACATAACCCAAGACGAACACAGAAACGCTTATGCACAATATAGACAGGTTGACCAGGTTTTAAAGTGTACTCACACAGCGTACAGGGCCTCAACATCCCCTTTAAGAGTCCTGTCTTGTCTAGAGAACTTAAAAAAAGCACATGCTGATATAGTGGGTCTACAGGAGATACACTTCCGCACAAACGCGCACCCACAGCGGAATTCACACCAATACCCAGGAGGGATATACGCTATATGGTAATGCGCGATTAACGAACTAGACTACCAGATTGTGAATGTCTACTCCCCAAATGTCCATCAACGGAACTTCCTCCATAGTGTCCTAACTAGAGATGAAAAACTTGGAAAGGGCATGCTCATAATTTGCGGGGACTTCAACCACATCCTCAACCCACAATTAGACTCCACCAGGCCCGCCTCCTCCCCACACTATAGGATACTCCAAAAACAATGCAAAGCCCTTAAGACACTGGTGGCATGATACGGGTTACTCAACGTATGGAGAGCGCAACATCCGGGAAGCAGGGAATATACACACCATTCAAAGGTACTCAATTCTTATTCCAGAATTGACGGTTACCTCATGCACGAATGCACTCTAACCAGAGTGGTGGACATCACCCCCATAGAGTGGTCTGACCACACGCCAGTGATACTGACATTGTCTAACAGCTATGAATACAACCATAGAAACCCTTGAAGCCTAAATGAAAGCCTGCTAAACGACCGCGACTTTTGCACACAACTAGAGACAGAATTGACACGATATTTTGAAACAAATGAAAAGTCAGTCCACAACCCGCACATGTTATTGTTAGCACACAACAATAGTAGTAAGAGGCAGCCCACCTCAAACGACAAAGGACACACAACTTAACTCAATGGAAGCTTCAGCTAGATAAGCTACACAGAGATAATCAGGAAAACCCCTTTCAGCAACAAAAAAACAAATATTCACCCTACAAACTAAGATAAACGAGGCAGAACTTACTAAATTCGGATATATGCTACAAAGGTTGAAGGCCACGTCCTATGTTCAGGACAACAAAGCGAGCAAACTTCTAGCTCAACGACTGAACGACAAGCAAATTCAAACACACATTGCATACATCAGTAAGACAGGCCAGAAATTACTGCTTCCCCAACAGATCTGCATGGAATTCGCACAGTACTATAGCCGACTGTACAATCTCGAAGACGACCCTGACACTACATGTCCAATGGCCACAAGCATACGAAATTACTTATCTGTCATTCCCTTGCCGGCACTGAATATAACACAAAAACAAGCGAAGCGGCACCCATTACAGAAGACAAGATACTAGAATGCATTAACTCCTTGCCCAAAGGAAAAGCCCCTGGCCCGGACAGCTACACTAACTCATACTACTCAAAATGTAAACACCTACTAGCCCCACACCTAACCAGGGCATTTAACCACGCAACGCAGACGGAAAGTTTCTCATTGGAATTTTTAGCTGCACAAGTGGTTACACTACCAAAACCGGGTAAAACACCTACACTTTGACAGAACTTTTGTCCGATATCACTATTAAACTCTGACACCAAATTGTATGCCAAAATTTTGGCTACACGACTCAAATCCATCTTACCACAAATAGTGTCAGATGACCAGGTGGGATTTAAACAAGGCCAACAGGGACTGGACAATACAAGGAAAGTGGCAGACATCTTGCAAACAGTACACACAGACAAAACGCAAGGCCTGCTCATTTCATTAGACGCTGAAAAGGCATTTGTAGCTAAGGTGATCTGTGTGAAGAATAGGCGCTTAACACCTTAAGGATGGCGGGCATGCTATGCCATCCTTTGGGAACTGTCTCTAAACGCCGGGGGCGGCATAGCACGTCCCCGCCGTCCTATGTACTTACCCGGTCGCCGGCGATCGCGGGATGGGGACTTACCTGGGAGCCCAGGAAGTCCCCCTCCGTCCTCTACGGCCCCCCTGGGCCATGTGATCGCAAGGTCCTTGCGAGGACCTCACGTTCACATGGACGGCACAACAGGAACAGGGGGAGTGCCTGTAATGACAGGTACTCCCCCTGCTGCCTGTAAAAAGAAAAAGAAAAGTTTAAAACAGTGTAAAATTAAATATTATATACTTAGATCATATATATATATTTATTATATATATGATCTAAGTATATATATATATATGTATATATATATATACACATAAACACATATACACATAAATACACATACATAGTCTTAGTGTATTTTAATATTAATATATATATATATATATATATAATTATCATTAATTAAGAGCGAGTATATCACTCGCTGGGTTGCTATGGAGCCAGGTAAACATACCGGGTAACCACGGCAACGTCAACACGCTACTTCCGGGTAGCGGCAGATTGACGCATTCGTAGAGATGGCGATAGAACGCTGCGGAAGCGGCACAGCCTTCAGGTGGTAAGTGTTTTAATTATTAATTGTATAATTTGTTCAGTTATATAAATGTGTTATTTGCAATGTGTAGTTTGAGCTGTTAAGATCCTGATGAAAGCCATGAAGTTTGGCTGAAACGTCGATCATGATCAAGTTTTAACCAATGAAATAAAGAAAATCGTTTTAAAGAGATCAAAAGACCGTGAGTGCTTGCCTCTTGTTCCCTATATTTTTATAATTATCATTATATATATATTTATATATATAATATAAAATAAATATAAATGTAAATACGTTAAAAAATAAAATAAAAAATGAATAAAACATAAAAAAATAAAAAAATATATATATGTGTAATTTCGTTCTTACCTTATTTTAAAATATATATATATATATATATATATATATATATATATTGATATCAAAATACACGTAGGACGAAATAATATATATACTTAAGTATATATCACTATATGTATACCTATATATAAATAAAAATAATAAAAAAAAATTATATACACACATATATATATATATATATATATTATAATAAGTCTACGTATATATTTATGTAATAATTTTACATAATTAGGTCATTTTATTAATTACAATTTGCGGGACCTGCCTGACAAGCCAGGCCGAAAGTCCAGGGAATTTAATTTGCTAGCACTATATTTAACCCTGTAACCTTCCAAGACACCATAAAATCTGTACATGGGGGGTACTGTTTTACTCGGAACACTTCGCTGAACACAAATATTAGTGTTTTAAAACAGTAAAATGTTTTACAACAATATCATCAGTGAAAGTGAAATTTTTTGCATTTTTTCACACAGAAATGGCCCGTACACGGACGATATAATTGTTGTGATACGTTTTACTGTTTTGAAACACTAATATTTGTGTTCAGCAAAGTCTCCTGAGTATAACAGTACCCCTTATGTACAGGTTTTATGGTGTTTTCAAAAGTTACAGAGTCAAATATAAGGCTTGCGTTTCAGTTTTTTCACATTGAAATTCGCCAGATTGGTTATGTTGCCTTTGAGACCGTATGGTAGCCCAGGAATGAGAATTACCCCCATGATGGCATACCATTTGCAAAAGTAGACAACCCAAAGTATTGCAAATGGGGTATGTCCAGTCTTTTTTAGTAGCCACTTAGTCACAGACACTGGCCAAAATTGGCATTCAAATTAGTTTTTTGTATTTTTCACACACAAACAAATATTAACACTAACTTTGGCCAGTGTTTGTTAATTCTTATTCCTGGGCTACCATATGGTCTCAAAAGCAACGTAACCAATCTGGCGAATTTCAATGTGAAAAAACTGAAAAATGTAACATGCTATATTTGACCCTGTAACTTCCCAAAACACCATAAAACCTGCTACTGTTTTACACGTGAGACATCGCTGAAGACAATGTGTATTTTATTGCAGTAAAAGAAAACAGCATGATGACATTCACAATTAGAATGTCAAGTAGAACGAAACATTTTTTTTCATTCTTATTTTCTCACATTTTTTATATTTTATTCATATTAAATTATGTTTTATACCTAAATATTTGATGTTAAATGAAAGCCCTATTTCCCCTGAATAAAAGGATATATAATAAGTGTGGCTCAGTCCTTAAGGGGTTAAAAAATGATAGTAAGTGTATAATTTATATAGCTGCTACAACACTTCAATGTGGATCTCTCTAGTCCACCGAAAAGGCAGAAAAGGCATCTGACAGACTGCACTGGCAATTTTTGGACGGAGTGCTCCAAAAATATGACTTCCCCAAAGAATATCTGCAAGCAATCAAAGCTTTGTACAGCTCCCAAAATGCATTGGTGACAACCTCTGGATTCCTGTCAGACCCAATTAAAATAACGAACGGGACGAGGCAGGGATGCCCCTTGTCTCCGCTCCTTTATGTATTGCCCTGGACGCAACCCCAATGTCCACAGCATATGTGTAGGAGACAAAGAATACAAAGTTAACCTATTCGCCGACGACGTCCTTCTGACCCTACCCCAACCGATCATCTCCCTTCCCAACCTTCAACTAGAACTACGAAAATACAGCGCACAATTCCAAGCTGGAAATCACAAAATTCCAAGCTGATATACAAGCTGAATATCACAAAAACCCCAAGCAATGGGAATAGGTTTAGACAATAGCAACATGTAGAGACTTAAGCAGGCATTCAAGTATGAATGTCGACAGGACTATCTTACATTCTTAGGCATTAAACTGACAAAAATCTCCCTGTTCAAAATTAACTTTC
The DNA here is from genome assembly GCA_933207985.1 of Pelobates cultripes. Taxonomy (NCBI): domain Eukaryota; kingdom Metazoa; phylum Chordata; class Amphibia; order Anura; family Pelobatidae; genus Pelobates; species Pelobates cultripes. The sequence continues at coordinate 125,763,144 of OW240917.1, read as the reverse complement.
AGAAACTACAAACAGAGATTGCAGACTCATTGAGGAAATGGGAGGGGAAATATATATAGTGGTGGGTAGATTTGCGGCGATCAAAATGGTAATATTACCTAAAATTCTCTACCTCTTTCATCGAAACATAGAATGTGACGGCAGATAAGAACCATTCGGCCCATCTAGTCTGCCCAATTTTCTAAATACTTTCATTAGTCCCTAACCTTATCTTATAGTTAGGATAGCCTTATGCCTATCCCACGCATGCTTAAACTCCTTTACTGTGTTAACCTCTGCCACTTCAGCTGGAAGGCTATTCCATGCATCCACTACCCTCTCAGTAAAGTAATACTTCCTGATATTATTTTTAAACCTTTGTCCCTCTAATTTAAGACTATGTCCTCTTATTGTGGTAGTTTTCTTCTTTTAAATATAGTCTCCTCTTTACGGTGTTGATTCCCTTTATATATTTAAATGTTTCTATCATATCCCCCCTGTCTCGTCTTTCCTCCAAGCTATACATGTTAAGATCCTTTAACCTTTCCTGGTAAGTTTTTATCCCGCAATCCATGAACCAGTTTAGTAGCCCTTCTCTGAACCCTCTCTAAGGTATCAATATCCTTCTGAAGATATGGTCTCCAGTACTGTGTACAATACTCCAAGTGAGGTCTCACCGGTGTTCTGTACAATGGCATGAGCACTTCCTTTTTTCTACTGCTAATACCTCTCCCCATACAACCAAGCATTCTGCTAGCATTTCCTGCTGCTCTATTACATTGTCTGCCTACCTTTAAGTCATCAGAAATAATCACCCCTAAATCCCTTTCCTCAATTGTTGAGGTTAGGACTCTATCAAATATTCTGTATTCTGCCCTTGGGTTTTTACGTCCAAGATGCATTATCTTGCACTTATCCACATTAAATGTAAGTTGCCACAATTCTGACCATTGTTCTAGTTTACCTAAATCATTTGCCATTTGGCTTATCCCTCCTGGAACATCAACCCTGTTACATATCTTAGTATCATCAGCAAAAAGACATACCTTACCATCAAGACCGTCTGCAATATCACTAATAACAATATTAAAGAGAATGGGTCCAAGTACAGATCCAAGACCCTCCAGATTGGTCCTTTCAAAAAGAATGGCACGAAGATATAGGGAGAGAGTTGACACCTCAAACATAGAGTAAAGCCTTTACAGCATTTCGAGGCATGTCATCCAGTGGCTCACACTTTGAGATCTCAAGGAAATTGTTGTACAGGCGGTATCTGACCCCCAATAAGATAACAAAAATGTATCACAACCCAGACAATAACTGCTGGAGATGCCAAGCGTCCCTGGGTGAAACCTTACACATTTGGTGGACGGGCCCAAAGCTTTCAACATACTGGTTAACGATAGAAGATATGATAAAGATAGCACTGGCGTTAGGATCAGTCCAACCATAGAAGGCTATCTACTATTCATTCTGCCACTGGGCCTCTCAAAACCAATACGCAAAATAGCATTCCTTACTCTGGTGGCGGCGGTTACGCTGCTAGCAAGAATTGGAGATCGGCAACGATGCCGACCAAAACGGAAGTGGTTAAACTAATTACCACAAACGTAGAGTATGAACGCTATGCAGCACCCCCATGGCAACCAGGGGCTACATAGAGGGAAGTCAACTGAATATGTTAGGGTAGTTAAACTTACAACATTAACAATAGGAAAGAGACGCCTCAGCACTTTGATCCAGTTATTAGGAGGATACCCAGAGACGCTGAACCTGGTATACACACGAGCGACCTAGAGGGAGAACATGCCAAACAAGATTGGCACTCATGGGCGAACTTACACAGGGATACATACACTAAACTTGTTGCTTAACCTTTATAAATATGTTATGCTTTTGTTACAACTTTTGAGAGAAAAAATAGGGATGCATTACCATACTACGTAAAAGCCAACCTCAAGAGGGAGGGTCCCACACACAAGACACATCCATAGACTAATGGCATACCGCAGAGCTAGGCATTACTACTAAAGAATGGTAGCGTGCAAAGTTTAAGGTCAATAGGAACAATGGAATGCCTTACTTGTGATTAATAACAATGACACCCCCACCTCATCTCTTCTTTTTGTATCCCTAATTAATTGTTATAATTGCTATAATTGTTATATATGATGCAAAACAATAAAAAAAATTCAATGTAAAAAAAAAAAAAAAGCATTAGGAAGGAGTGATTGTATCAACCCTGTTGCAGTTAAAATGCCGATACTTTGTGATCGATGCCTATTTATCCACTGACCTCCGAGTATAATAAATGTGAGGTTGTTCAGAACTGCCTGTCCAATCACTGTTGCATATTCTATGACCATTGCTTCTGTAGCTGCACTTTGATACATTACTAGTTGTATATTTCCAAGGGTGTACATAACTAGATTTTGATATGCCTTTATGAAATTCATCTAATATTTTGTATTATTTTTCCACCAGACATTTGAGATATTGTATCTTAGAAATACTGTATTAATGTTTCGGAATTGGCGCATTTCACCCCTTTAAGTGGATGTGTAGTGCTTTTCTTTTATGTTGCATTACGGATTTGGTTTGCATGCCTCATTAAGTACCTGAAACACATCTTGGCTATGCTGATCTGGGAGATACAAATCATCTATGTAGCTAAATAACAGTAACAAAGGAACTGCAAAAATGCCAGAAGCCCAATGTATTTTAATTTATGTTACATTATAAACTGCAACACTCAAGATGAAATTTTGGCAGGGAAGTGAGGGGAGCAAGGACTTTTTTTATAGCACCCACGAAGGGAAATATATTTTGGCATCACATTTCTGGCTCAATGTCTTCAACAGAAAATACTGAATTTTCTGGCAGATATCATGTTGGCTTGATTATTAGCTAAATCTTCCTTCGATTTAACCCTTTTCAATGGCATGGGTGGCTTATACTCAAGCCATGTATATGCATGATATTTTTTAAATGGTTTTGTCCTTTCCCGACTCCTGAGGTGTAGTCCCATGTCTTACTACTTTAACTATACCAAACCTTAAAAACAAAGAATATGCACTCTCCATCCGGAGGTCCTGGATGGAAGAGGTTATGCCGTTCTACCAAAAATCACATTCAAGTTAATATTAAAATTAATATTATATTTACATATTCCAATATTTAACAAATATATAATTGTGAGCTGTGAAAGAAGGTAACATAGTGTGCAAACGTGCCTATGCCACTAGCTCCTGGCAAGCCTCCTCCCCAAGGACTATGGGCCGTTTCCAAAGACCCTGTTAGGGAGTTAAATCTCCCCAGCCGCCATTAGCAGCTTTCCCTGGGTGTCCCTGGTTCGGCACTTTCCCTTCATTCGAATGGAACCGAACACTAGCAAACTGGCGGCCGTTCGCATGAAGAAATCCACAAATTGTCCTCAGCGGTACCTAGCCGCGATCGTTATGGAACTAAATTTGGCATGAGGACTTTGTGGGACCCCGGTCACCTCAGAGGGACTTAGCCACGAATGGTATAGAACTGTTTTCGGCATGAGGTGACGTGCAGCTCCCGGACAACTTGATCTGGGGTTTTGAACAACTTTGACATCCGGATTGGAAGGTGCCTGAGACTAAGGGGCACAAACGCTACCTAAGAGCCAGCTGGAGTACCCTATATTTCGCATGCAGAAGCTCCCAAAACTGTATAGGACCACGTGTGCGTTAACACAGTGGCGTTTCCCCTACACTGCATGGATCTGAGCGCTATTTGGAGAACTTGGGCGCTCAGATCAGGGCTATTTGGGGATGTATTATTTGTGGGATTATTATATATTTTTATGATGTTTTGGGTATTTGAAGGTTTTATATTTTTAAGTTTGCCTCTCTGTTCCTGGGAGATAATTAGCTTACCGGTCTTTAACGCAATTATCTCCCAGGCCCAGATATTTATGGGAGGGGCTTGTCTTGCATTAGATGGAGACCCCATGCTGGGGGCTGTGTATAAAAGTAAGCAAATTGGCCATAATAAACCAGTTCCTTTTCACCCTTCAGTCAGTCTCGACTAGTGTTTGGGTGTACCAGCTACACAGCTATACTTTCTGCAGGACAGCTTTAATCACTACAAGCTGGATCCAGGACCCTGTTCCAGGGTGGAAAGCGACGGCGAGATCCCGGCCAAACTGCGGCGGCAAGGGGCAGAAGTGCTGATGGTGTCCCGGTGATAGCTAGAAGCGTGCTTCGCGGAGGTACCCAATCAGGGTACCAGGCGGTCCGCCACACCTAGTATTTCACACTTCTTTATCCTGTAACTAATTATCTCCACCTTACCTCTCTGTTTATTATCTTCATAAACTCTGTCCATTCCACCTGGCTCCAGCATTGAGAAAGCATACAAAGAAGACGAGAAATTTAACTATTTTTCTATTTTAACTCCTAATTTTTACAAGGTTTTGCCTTGTTTGAACTGGATTATGATATAATTTGCTAAAACATTAATATAATTTGTGTGACTATGGATCATCTCACAAAAAAAATAGGTAAAGGAACACTGTAGGCACCATAACCACTTCCACTGACTGTAAATCTCAAAAAGCTATAGTTCAGTTAAAGTTATAAGGGAGTCTGAATTATACATGTACTCCGCTGGGCAGGAACCCTAACACTTGTGGGGACACCAGTCTTTGGATAATTAGTTAAAGGGACACTATAGTCACCAGAACAACTACAGCTTATTATTGCATTTGTTCTGGTGAGTAGAATCATTACCTTCAGGCCTTTTGCTGTAAACACGGTCTTTTCATCGAAAATGCAGTGTTTACATTACAGCCTAGTGATAACTTAACTGGCCACTCCTCAGATAGCTGTTTGCCCATAACACTGGGTCATGGCTGCCTAAAATGCATCCAAACATTCAGTATCTCCTCCCTCTTTGTCAGTCTCAGCCAATCCTATGGGGAAGCATTGTGATTGGATGTCAGCAGACAGCTTATTTTTTTCTGAGACAAACAGCATGTAGATCTACAGCTTCAGGCTTGAATACAGTAAGAGTTTTCTATATTTATGGAGGCATGAGGGGCCAGGGGGGCTAGATGGTGGTTTTAGCATTATAGGGTCAGGAATACATGTTTGTGTTCCTGACCCTATAGTGATCCTTTAACAAATGTTAAGCATTTGCATTAATGTTAAGGGTGCATGTCCAAATGGCTTCCATATGTAGATCACAGTTACATTGATTCTTGTAGTAACTGGATGTAGCCTTATGATTCAATTCCAAACTGAAGATGGGATGAGAGGGAAATGATAATAAAGGAAATTAGAAGAAGGAACCTTAAAAATAAAAATATTTTCCCTTACAGATCTGCAATGTTTTATGTATAACTATGCCAAACCTATGCAAATATGGCAGTACAAATGCAATGTGATCTTTCAAATCTTAAATAAAATACTTTCTGAACATGAACCTTTTTGAAAATAAATCTCAAAATTATGTTTAAGAAACTGAAAATAAGCTTATACATGCATTTTTCAGGTTTGCCAAAAAAAAAAAAATACTAGTCAAGAATGATCTTTTGAAATTAAGAAAACAAAGCTGTATACCTAACACTATAGTGTCCCTCTGTCTCAGTTAAACTCCATGAAACAGCAGGAAGCACCTTTAATGGCTGTGTGGTAGACATTCCCCACCCTGCAATGTTTTCAGCTGCAGGGTTAAGGGGATAGGGAAAGTGCACCCAGACTACTTCAATGAGATGAAAAGGTCTGGGTGCCTACAGAGTCCCTTTAAGTGTTATCAATAACATGCGGCTAGTAGAATGTAGAAGACCTGTCCCTATGAATGATCTCAGCAGTTTTCACATTGCCTAGATCAGCACATTCAATTTATGATGCCTAAAATCAGAAAATGACCCACAGTCACAATTAAAATACTAAGGGCCTCATTAATGGCGTAAGTCATTTTTCATGCTGTCCATCATACAGTGTTCTTTAACAACATTAGGACAGCATGGGACGTTCTTACGTTCTGGTGTGAGCACTAACTGTAATATGTCAAATCCTTGCACACACCCAGGTAGCAATCAATACTTGGGGTTTCTCTCTTGCAGATGAGTTCTTATTAAGTGGTGAAGACTGACAGCTGAGCTGTATGCAGCACTCAATACAATTATATGCAGCACAAGCAAGTAGGAATTTTATTACTGTATGTCTCATAAACACATTAATTTCCCCTACATATTACAGTTAGTTTTATTGCTGTGGAGCTCTGATACTCTTATACTGCACAATACTGAGAGTTTTATTTCTGGGGGCTCTGTAACATATTAAAGGACCACTATAGTGCCAGAAAAACTTACTCGTTTTCCTGGCACTATAGTGCCCTGAGGGTGCCCCCACCCTCAGGGTCCCCCTCCCGCCCGGCTCTGGAAAGGGGAAAGTGGTAAAAACTTACCTTTTACAGCGCTGGGCGGGGAGCTCTCCTCCTCCGATCCTCCTCTTCTCCTCCCATGCGGCTGAATGCGCACGCGCGGCAAGAGCTGAGCGCGCATTCAGCCGGTCACATAGGAAAGCATTCATAATGCTTTCCTATGGACGCTGGCGTGCTCTCACTGTGAAAATCACAGTGAGAAGCACGCAAGCGCCTCTAGTGGCTGTCAATGAGACAGCCACTAGAGGATTAGGGGGAAAGCTTAACCCATTCATAAACATAGCAGTTTCTCTGAAACTGCTATGTTTATGAAAAAATGGGTTAACCCTAGCTGGACCTGGCACCCAGACCACTTCATTAAGCTGAAGTGGTCTGGGTGCCTAGAGTGGTCCTTTAAAGAGTTTGCACATTACTACATGTTTTATTAATATGGAGCTTTGTTACATAGTCATACACAACTCACATTAGAGTCCCCAAAAGCCTCAACTCGCTGCCTGTCCTTATCCAGCTCCATCTCCCCCTGAGAGATATGGAATTTATTTAGTCTGAAGCCAATCCTATGATAAAGCATTGTAATTGGCTCACAGAATCACTTCTGTAAGCAGGCAGAGCAGGGGCAGAAACAGCAGCTGCAGACTTGAATACAAGTAAAATGTTACCTTATTTAGGAAGACAAGATGGGGTAAGGCGGGCTAGATGGTGGTTTTAACACTATAGGGTCAGGAATACATGTTTGTGTTCCTGACCCTATAGTGTTCCTTTAAGTTATTGCTGCTTAAGGTGGTTCTGCAAGCTATTGAATCACAAGGTGTAGTTAGTTTTTCACACATGGCTTCTCCATTGTGGCTTTATTTTTATTAAATAATTTATGACACAATGTAATATATCATGTGTTGTTCACCTGAAGTTTTATTTGCCCAATAAGAAATGCTAAGCAACAGATGATTATTATGTCCTGATATGTAAAGCCATAGAATTCAAAGAGGGTGTACTTAATTTTTCCCATGGCTGTATGTTTGGATTTCAGAAATCATATATGTTCACATTTAAACAATAAAATATAATTAAGAGCATTCATATTTCCTCAAACACACACTACAATTGCATATCTTAAGGCATGGAGAATTAATATTGCAAATAAAAGTGTCTGCATTACATATGGACTTGAGAGATTTTTGGCACCCATTTATCATGCTAAATACTATTGTCTACAGTTTTCATAAACTCTTGATGTCTGAGCAACATAGGTATGACTGATTTATATACAATACTCAATGGAAAAGGGAAGGCGAGTTATCCTTCAGGGATGTTTAAACAAATTGAACTGGAATGGTTGACAAGTGAAGCAATCTTGGTATGGGTAATCAGGGGACATGGGATATGATTTAACGGATAAAGTGTTGGCCACTTCTATGGATTTGCATACACCTATTTCAAGAGTATGACAGCCGATTGTATATGCACAATTTTTTCCCACTCATCTAAAGGGGAATGCATTGAGAATATTATATTCAAGAAGAGGCATAAGCTTGCAAATGTTAAAGCGTTACTCCAAGCACCATGACCACTTCAGTGATTTGAGTTAAACCAATTAGTTGCCAGTGGTGTAACTCCACCTCTGGTAGCGTTACTTGGCCGTCATAATTCTGTGCAAATGTTTTCATTTGTTTGCACAGTGTGCCATGTATTGGCGGCGACTGGTCCGCTGGCACTCACTGGATCGGCTTCCGACTTCTATAGTTGTGCAGAAACCAGATGTGCGTCAGCAGAGGAGCTAGGAGCCTTAAAGCCTGGCGGGACCAAGTTAAGAGTGCAAACCATTGCTAAATGGTTTGCCCTATTAAAAGGGAACCAAGTCTGCTGCAGTGGTTTTGATGCTCTGAGTGATCCTTTAAGGGATCTAGAGTTGAGAAGTAATGATGAGAGGTGGGGACAAATTGTATTTATGCTAAACACCCAATGGAATCTGGATATAACCCTGTTGTGTTTATAAAACACAGCATTAAATACAGGAAGGCTAGAAGAGAGGTGTAGTGTTGCCAAATTCACTGCACTTTTTTGGTCACATATCATTTCATGTTATTGGGAAGCACATGAAATTTTTTTTCCCTGCATCTTTCCTTAGTTTTATCCAGTGGGTAGACGATACATTAATCAAATCAATTACAACAAAGTAATTTGATTAATTTCACACCTGCCCTTGAGCATGACAGAGTGATAAGTGTCTAAACGTAGGCTGGATCTGGCAACACTAGAAAAGAGTGGGTTTTATAATAACAAAAGACAGGGAATAGTTTCTGCAATGGTTCAATATGTAACAGTCATGACAGGTTCCCTCATACTTAAGTCAATCCCTGAGCAAGAACTTTAAATTATCCCAAAACTGTGAACACCCCACTGACATTAAAGGATGAGTGTCTGGACAGAGCAGTCTGATGACACAGTGAAAAGCATTCCTGAACATTTAATAAAATTTTTTAAAAAAAGCTAACACCAGAGGGCTGGCCACATCCATATCAGGTAAGCTAAAGAAACACCTCCACTTTACATTAAAACACTGGTGATTGTAGCGTCCGCACAGAAACACAGCCTTGTTTATTCAAGAGTCATAGTATCATACCTCGTATCCTTCCAAACCTGTCCACAGAGTGTTCATCTGAAAATCCTTTTTCTGCTGAATAGACTTCTGCAATTTCAGATAATTCCCTACAAATTGCAGCAGACTTGTTTAAGGCCTGAAAAACTAATTTATAGCACAGCCAAACTGGAAGCAAGCTAGAATGAATGATGGAGACAATATAAACAGGTGTTTCCCTAAAAATCTCAGCATGCTTAGTAATAACAGCACAGGAAATTGATCTCCAGAGGCAACAATTTGTAAGCATCTCTAATGCATTTTCAAATTCCTACTGTGCAAAATCAGCTTGTAAAAACAGGCCATTTCTAACAAGTGCCTTGTCTGGGTTCCTACACCGTTTAATTTCAGATGACTTTAATGAGAACTCTGCTACATATTTTACCTCCCATCTGGTTCCTATTTGACAATGAAATATTTGTACTTCCCAACCTGTGCACTTTTTGAGTTCTAGGAACAGATGTCTCCCTTTCAAACATGACGGCAGCAGGATCCATTGCATTACCCAAAAATGGTCTTTAGTGTAGTGAAAGTTCTGTGGTTTAAACAATATGCCAAAGAACTCCTCTTCTTCACACAGTGATCTATGCACCAAGAATGTATCAAGAAATTATAATTTGATATATTATATGTATTGAGCCATTAAATAGGTTGACACAAGCACAATTCTACTATTATGATATTTGCCTTACACTATACCTTATATCAAGCATATCCACAAAAAAAAAAAACTTAAACCTTTACATTTTCAAAGAAACGTGGTGTGTTTTGAAAAGTACAGAATAAAAAATAAAAAAACAGCACCCCTCTACTCAAACCCAGTCCCACCCCGCCCATACTAAAGCCCAGTCCTGTCGTCCCCCCTCTACTAAATCCAAGCACCCCCCTCTACTAAAATCAGGCCCTTGTTTAAAAAAATCAAAAACAATATTAGCTAACAAGCAGACTTCACTCACATTGCCGCTGTCAGTATGCGACTCTGGAGTCCAGCCTCTGTTATATTCCCAATGGCGCCATCCGCACCCTGTGCCAAAGCGCTACTCCCTGAAACCCTGGGAAGGTTGAGAACGTTGGCATCACGTCAGAATATATATAAGAAATAATGGAAGTGCACTCAACCCTTTATCCAGGAATCCAGGGTGCTCCAATGGATAAGTCCCAGTACCAAGAAAGGACCAAATATCAAATTATTAATAGTAGAAAGTAATCCAGGCACTCCAATGAATTCCAAAAGTATAGGCAATTTATTAGAACCAGGAACTACACAGCAACGTTTCAACCCCTCAGGGTCTTTATCAAGCTACTAAAGCACATACGAAAGCTACCAGAGTCACATATATAGGTGCATAAATAATTAAATAAACATGTGATACAATGATTGATTATTCCTGTCATCAATTAATAATAATAAAAATAAACATATAAGTAAAACATAATTGTCTCTCCAATCCTCATCTAACATATTAGGGATGTGAGGGGTTGAAACGTTGCTGTGTAGTTCCTGGTTCTAATAAATTGCCTTTAATTTTGGAATTCATTGGAGTGCCTGGATTACTTTCTACTATTAATAATCACGTCAGAATATGACGTGGCATTGTGTATGCCTCTGTGCACCTCCAGGTCCTCCACTGTCCATCTGCGGCCATCGCAACACTGACCAACACACACTCACTCACTGACAGACACACTCTCTGACAGACACTTACAGAGATGCTCAATGACAGACAGACACACACTGACAGACAGACAGACACACATTTACACATTCTTCCACACACTCACATAATTTTATTTATTGTTCCCTACCTTTGGCGGCTGGTATGGGGCCTCTTCTCTCTGGAGGTCTCCCTTCCTGCTCCTCACTGCTCACTCACGCGTGCAGTTTAGTTATGCCGGGCCGGAATGATGCCATATTTCGACACCCGGCATAACTACAGAGGGTGCCAAGCAACAATCCAGGACTTATGTATTTCCCTGCTTTATTCCAGTGGGGATACTGGCAATACATGGACTGTTGCTGAGTCATGCGGATTGGTTTGGGATCCAGTGCTCTGGCACCATGTAATTTGGGTCCCTGTCGAAAAAGGTTAAGAACCACTGGTGTAGCTCATACACTTGCTCATATACTCTTCTGTAAATGTCCATACAACTTGTATTTCAGCAGTTCTACCCCCTCCAAAATTCCACTCATTCTTTTCCAATTACTAATTATTTTCTTTGACATTTACAATCTAAACATTATGATATCAGCAATCCAGAAGTCCTCTTTCTCTGCGAGTATGAAAACCCTTCACAGGGTAATTATGCTATATAAACAGTACAGCACATTTTGTAAACTCAATCAGGACCATTCACTAAAGTGTGAAATGTCAGAAATTTAAAGTAAATCTCACATTTTGTCAGCATATTCTCATTCCTTATGTCAAATCATTTCACCATTTCAAACAATGCTGACTTGGCAATCGTACTGCTGACTTACATCTGTTACTAGAAAAAAGCAACACCAAGATTTTAATGTTCTGTCTTACCTTCCCCTTTCAACAGCTAAAGCATCCATTTCATCAAAGAATAAAATTGAGGGAGACACTGCTCTTGCTTTCCTGAATATCTGAAACAAAAAGGGTTATTCTGTATGGCCATCCACATTTTTTGGTAAAAATAGATAGATAGATAGATAGATAGATACTCTTATTACAGATCCGGCTTTGCAGAAAGAAGTTTACTTTTCTGATTTTAGCCAGCTATTTTATTAAAACTGCCTTTCAAAAAGGTAATTCGGGGGGGACGTAGCTAGCAGCTGGGCAAGATGGCCGCTTGAAACTTTGCTACGGCACATGGGCTCCACTAAAAACAACTAAATATTTGCAGAATTACAAGCGCTGATCCCACACAAGAATGTCTCAGCACAAGACTAAAAAGAACACATCTAGAGCTAAAAAGCTAAAAAAATTTGGCCAGATTCCCTCCTCAGCGTTTGAGGCCACATGGGCTGTGCTGCAAGATGGAGCCCAAGATTCGGACGCCAGCAATCCCATGCCAGCTGCGGAGGACTTCTGAAATCCTAAAAGGTTAACCAGGAGATATTTTTAACAGGACCTGGAGGCTATGTATACCAAACTGATACAAACATGGCAGACCACAGCAGACCAAATACGGAAAGAGGTCTTGGACGCAAGAGGTCGCAAGAACAACCCACATGGAGTTACAGTGCAAAGAAATTGCAGCAGCACATATCGATATGGTGGACCAAGTGCAAGCATTGCACCGATGACTGGACCTCATGGAATCCTGCACTGCTGATTTGGAAGATAGGGCATGTAGGAATAATTTCCGCTTACTGGGCGTCCCTTAAGCCGTCCTCCCCTGCGACCTCCAAGTATATGTACGAGGACTCATGCATGCATATGCACCAGGTGTCCCAGCGGACATGCTGCTGGTCGACAGGGTCCATAGGGTACCAAAACCCCATTATTTACCAGATTCGACGCCGAGAGAGGTGCTCCTCAGGGGACACTATTTTCATATCAAGGAAATCATGAGATCATGCCGAAACAAACCAAATCCCCATGAGGATTACCCCACTGCGCGGATTATGGCAGACCTCTCTACGCCAACTTTACGACGCACAAACGAGTTTCATCCCATCACTGAAACGCTGCGAGAACAAGGGATCCAATACAGGTGGGGATACCCCACGAAGATCCTGGTAACCAAAAACTGCGGGACGAAGATCATCGGCACCCCGGAAGAAGGCCTGTGGATGCTTCAAGACTGGGGCCTACACACCAGAAATGCCCCAGGACTGTCCACCTCCTCACATAGTGTCACATATTCATCCGCTTATAGAAATGTGGTTAATGACATTTACTGTCCACACAGGAAAAGTTGTGCCGAGCAGCAACCTAATCCACAGAAGGGTTAATGCTGAGCAGTAATTGTGCAAATGAAACCTGGTGTCATGTATTCATCCGCTTAGAGAAAAGTGATTAATTACATTTACTGTCCACACAGGAAAAGTTGTGCCGAGCAGCAACCTAATCCACAGAAGGGTTAATGCTGAGCAGCAATTATGCAAATGAAACCTGGTAACTGACTTTGGGGTCAAAGGCCGGTTACAGCCTATCAGAACTAAAGGAGGGGTATTTAGGCCCAGTTCTCAGCCTGCTCAGTGCCCTGTCGTGGTTTCCCTTGTGGTTGTCTGAGAGCGCGTTCCTGTTTATAGTTTTCTACCTGGTTTTTGACTTTGGCTTTGTTTATTGACTTCTCTATATTCTGGTATCCTGACTCCTGGCTTTCCTCATCGCTGTGTCCCTTTCTGTGTTCCCTGACCTCGGCTAGTATTTTTGACTATTCTTTGTACGTTAAATCCGGCCATTCTAAGGACCGGTAATACGTTACTTATTTGTCATCCGTGCTGTACAGTTCTACGTGTTGGATCAAACAGTAATCCTGACACATAGATCACAACCCAATGGGCAGAAAGTCGCCACATGAACTGTGATTACGTGGGAAGCCTCCATGGGCTGCAAGTACAACCCCTGTGTAATGTTTCTATCTTGAACGAGGGGCTTAGTTGGTAGTTAATTAGCCACTCTTAGAATAGTTCTCAGCTTATGTTATAATATTTAGTTATGTCTGTTAAAAAGTACATACCGAGGACTGATACACAATTGACTCAGGGGTATCACCCCGACAGTTACCAATACCACCTGGACCCATTATGACCGTGCACGAGCGCGACAGGGTAAACCCGCTAGGCTCGACATGTTATATTCTGGGCACAGCGCCGCCCGCGGAGGTGCCTCTGTCCGGCTCACCGCAAAACGACCTAGACGGAATTAGGTCAGACTTTTCAAGAGCTTGACACCGATACCCCAACATAACAACCGGCCTGGGCCGCAAATACTTTACACGTGGCATACTACGATTGCCAAAAGACTGTTTATATCTTTAGTCAAGTGACTAATCCTTAGATTTCAATTTACTGACTTTGGGCATTATAGGGTTAATATCTCACTTATATGCTCACTAAGCACACTAACATCTACTTAAAGAAGGCAAGTCAGGCATGCTGTCGGTCGCCAAGGCCCCACCGTGGTATTAATAAGTCAAAGATGGTACGCAGTCACCACCTGCCCTGCAGTTACATGAGATGTTATATCCCATCAATACTACAACCCAACTGACCACGTTTTGAGAAAGCTACCTTCAGCTGTACAAACTCCTTACGAAATACAGCAGGAATACACGCTATTATATGCTATCATAATTATCCTGTGACACTACAGACCCTATTCATGTTATTTCCATGTTTTAATTATCGGTTTTATGTTTATATGATTAACTGAAGGGCAAAAGTTAACCTGATACATTGTTAAAATGTAACCCCTATTTCCTGGCATGCAAGGGCTCAACACATGTCATCCCTATCGGTCACCACCAAACCTACAACCCACTATAGTGAACAGCGAGGGCACTGGGGCAAACCCACCACACCTCTCACACTACACCATAAGTAGTTTATTGCCTGCAAAAGGCCCTACCCACCGCCTGATATAACACAAAGCATGACACACTCAACCCCAATCCTTCCTGAAGTTCCACAGACTGAGTCAGGACGCTCCCAGCTCACCCAACCTCACATCGCAGAGTCATAAGCACACTTCCACGGAACGAAAAGAACAGAAAAACAATCATGAAAGCCCACAAGCTAAACATATTCCTACCTGGTAGTAACCATGTAGACATACCAACTCTGCAACCACCACACTTTGCAAATTGGAGCCCACAAGCCACTTTATAGGTGGTTGTAACCCCTACACCTCCCAGGTACGACGTCCTCGTACCAAGACCATCCATGGTCAACTTGTACATACTTTACCTTTACTTGAGTTTTCTCCTAAAACTTCACACCCTCTGCCTTTCCCCAATCCCTCCTCTCTTCCCACACCCAGCCCACCACTCGATTATCCATTCGTAGAGTAAAAACCTGCAACTCGTTCTAAATTTGCACCATTAGAATTTATTCCCAGAACACTAGGGGACTGAATACACCCCCACACGCGACGCATGTTAATAGATTACGTTAAACGCAACAAAGTAGATATTGTATGTGTACAAGAAACACACTTTGTCACCAATAGAGTTCCTACATTCAGACGTACAGAGTATCCATGCCAATACCATGCGTCCCATTCATCCAAATCCAGGGGAGTCTCCATCCTTCTACATAACTCACTATCAGTAGAACTTCTCAACATAAAAAAAAGACACCCAAGGCAGGTACATGATCCTCCACTGCATCATCAATAACCTACAATACACGTTAGTGGGACTATACACTCTCAACGAACAACAACAAAATTTCCTACATAAGGTACTGGCAAAACTACCCACTACTACAGACAGCCAAGTGATCATATCCAAGTACTTTAATCATACACTAAACTCCAAAGTAGACACGCCCATCCCTAACTCTTCAGACAGACACATCAAATTAAAAAACAACTGTAAAGCACTCACAAAACTACTTAGCAAGCTGTTACTTACCTTTCCTGCAGCTCCCTGTGTAAATCTTGCGGTCTGCGTGCCGCGCGGAGTGTTGCCATGGTAACCCGTGGCAAAGCTCTGCGGCCGCGAGACTCGCAAGATTTACACTGGGAGATGGAGGAGCTACAGGAAAGGTAAGTAAGAGCTTGCTGCCGGCCCCCCACTGCTCAGCCAATGCCACTGGACCACCATGGAATGCTAAAGCCCCCCTCCCTGGCCAAGTATGAAACAGGGAGGGGAGACAAAAAAAACAAACAAACATATAAATGTTAAAGATAAAATTTAAAAAAAAATGCCCCCCCCATTTTACACAAATTACATCCCTTCACAAACACACACACTATACAAACACACACACTGCATTCATTATATACACAAACTATACAAACACACACACTCTGCATTATATACAAACACACACACACACTCTGCATTATATACAAACACACACACTCTGCATTATATATACACACACACACTACACACACTCTGCATTATATACACACTCTGCATTATATACACACACTACACAAACACACACACACTGCATTATATACACACACTACACAAACACACACTCTGCATTATATACACACACTACACAAACACACACTCTGCATTATATACACACACTACACAAACACACACTGCATTATATAAACACACTACGCACACTGCATTCACTAAACACACACTACACAAACACACACTCTGCATTCATTAAATATACAGACACACTACACAAACACTCACTGCATTCACTATACACAACACACACACACTCACAGCTCCCCTGTCTAAACACACTGCATCCACTACATGTGGCATGTATATTTTGTGCATTTACCTTTAGAAATCGTTTATTTTTTTCAAAATGGTAAATGTACAGAATATCAGCAAGTTATCGGTATCGGCTCTGAAAAAACAATATCGGTCGATCCCTAGCTCTCACTGCCAAAAACCCCACTGAAGGGTGTCATAGACCATCAATTATGGCGCTTCTGGACTCACAATTCTAAGCCACACAGTAGACACTCATGGAACGAGATCTATACTCACCGGGGCACTAATGTAAACCTACTGTATTGCACATCTATTGTGAACTTAGCAGTATCAAAGGTCGATGGTTTTTTATATATATTTTGATTATGTTTCAATGCTTCTAAAAATGCACACACAGAGTGCTCATACAAACACATATTGTATTGCTACTTTTCCCATGTTACAAAACCAATAGGCAGTTAAACTGCAACAGTCTGGATATGTATTATTATTCAAAAAAATGTAAAAAAAAAAAAATTTGAAAAGTATTTTATTAAAAATGAAGAAATACATATTTAAAGGGACACTACAGTCACTAGAACAAATTGAACTTAATGATGCTGTTTTGCTGTATAGATCATACCCCTGCAGTCTCACTGCTCAATTCGTGGCCATTTAGGAGTTAAATCACTTTGTTTATACAACCCGAGACACCCCTCCCTGCATGTGACTTAACAACTTTTCTAAACACTTCCTGTAAAGCGTCAGCTAATGTTTACACTTCCTTTATTTTAAATTCTGTTTAACTTAGAATTTCTAATCTCCTGCTCTGTTAATAGCTTGCTAGACCCAGCAAGAACCTCTTGTATGTAATTAAAGTTCAATTTACAAATCAGGAGATAAAAACTTTTAAAGTTAGTTACATCGGATTGAAAATGAAACTACCTGTATTTTGTTTTCATTCAGGTTGTGTAAAACTACAGAGGCATGATCTATACACTAAAACTGCTTCATTAAGATAAGGTTGTTTTGGTGACTATAGTGTCCCTTTAAAGGATGTTTTTGCATATGGTAAAATAACAAATGCAGATGCTAACCAAGCACAATAAAATAGAAAGATTCCATGAAGCAGGGTGTATCATTCATTTAAAAAAAAAAAAAAAAAAAAGATTTTCAATAAAATTACAAGTGCAATAATAAATGGAACGGGGATTGTAAGCTGCACAGTTCTTAGACTTGGGTATTCGTTTTCGGACGATAATGTTTTGCCCAAACTTTGGCTATTTGACCAGAAGATAAATGTATGAATACATATTACAATGAATGAAACAAAGATTGAATTGCTTGTTTGACAACATTTGTTCCATGCAATTTGTTCTTTTGGTTTAGTTTATTACAAGGAGGAAGCTACTGGCTCGCGGCTCCTTCCTTGTAATGTTTAAACATAGAGGAGGTGGGGAGCTGTGCTTCCTGCTGTTTCCTAAAACTCCCATGCTCCTCACCCTATTGGTATAAAGGAGGTTAAATCCTCCCCTTCATGCTCCTGCTCGTCGTGCCACAAGTACGGGCATGTCTACTAAACAGTTAGCATCCAGTGGCTGCTCGCTGTCATAAGAAGAGATAAACGACTGGGCAACTATTGTCCCCCACCACTCTTCCCCACCCATTGGCGATGTGGGGGCCCAAAATAGTAATAGGGGTTGACCTATTGTCCCCACACATCCCCAACCCATTGGTGGCTGGTGGGGGCCCTAAATATTGAAATGGGGGTTAGACCTATTATTCTCCTCCTGTCCCATCCATTAGTGGTGGTTGGGGGTTAATAATAAAAATTATTTCCCACCCCTGTGACTAGAGGGTTATACAATGGATGAGTGCTGGGTGGACATTATGTCCCCCTGTTCAATTTATCTAATAGCCCCTATTGATGGATATGGGTAGTGGCTGGTGGGGCTGATAGGGGCTGTAGCACAGTCTACCACTAATTATACTACTACAGCGGAGGTAATGCTCCCTATGAATGCTAACCTTAATATATATTAAGTTTAGATTATATATAGGAATATAGAAAGGAAAATATAAAATACCCACACAAAGTTCAAGTGTTTACAGCATGGCTTCCATTAGATTACTCACCTCTCGGACACTACGTTCTGATTCACCAACATACTTATTCATCAGTTCTGGGCCCTAAAGACAAAAGGGAACATATTATTAAAGATGTAGTAAAGATGGAGCCAAAAAGAGTTCTGGGCTGGCTCATGTGAATTCTGATATACAGTATGCTAGGAAGACTATTTAATAAAACGAATCAACTTTCACATGTCCATACAAGCCATTAAACAGGTTTCCTACAGGAGGCTCCTAACAGGTAACAATCATCTCTGGCAATTTTTCTGAAGACAGTGTCAGATATTGCAAATATAACGTCAAAAGCAAAACCGGTATTTTCTTTTAGGCTTAGAAATCTTAGACAAAGTTTTGTCTTTTTTATCACAAGTTTCATACATCCATGGTTTATACAATGTCAAAACAATGTTTCATACTCACAAAATATTTGTGCAGCTGCTCCATATATTTGGCATGTAGCTGTGGTCTGGTTCTTATCTCTTCCTCTTCTGCAATGTTCTACTTACTAGCGTTATCAATTCCAAGTTCAAAATGTAAAATTTGGGTTTGTTTGAAATACCCAAACTAAGTTGCCTTAATGGCTATCGAACAGACAGTCAGCCTATTCACATGTAACCCGTTCCATGAAACACACAACAAAAATCAATTTGTCCCGGTGTTGTTATTAAATCATATTTAGAAATGGGTGTTCTTTTTCAGCTAGGGATCTATCTTTGGCCACCCCTGTCATCCATACTACATTATATTGGATGACTAGTAAAAAGTAATGATTGCATTGTAAACAAGAGAGGTTAAAGAAGGGATTTTAAACATGTGTCCACTAAAAAATATGAATCCAGCCCATGTGTCAGCTGAAAGCTCTCAGCCAATGAGTTCATTCCTACACTACCAGATAGAAAGCTTCTGGATTTTCACACCAAGTAGTGGAGGTCGGTAGTGATGCCCAGCAGACCCCAGTTAATAAGTGACTCCTTACATTGGGGGGAGCCTGGGAACTCTTTGCCACAAAGCCGCTACAGCATGATGTAGTGGTTATGGTGCTTGTAGTGTTCCTTTGTGTACTTTTTTACATGGATGTTTTTCGCATATGCAAAAATTAAGAGAGTAAGGCATAAAGTAGGCAGACAAAGTGGGGAGCTGACAGGAACAAATAACAAGAAGCAGATAAATAGACACGGGTATCTGAGAAACAGAGAAAAACAGACGGCATGAGGGGTTGTACTGTACGGACTAACATTAAGAGGAACTATAAGACATAGGGATAAAGAATGAGACATTGATAAAAGGTGACTGAAAAACAGTCCTCAATAATGGGAAGAGATAAAGGGTAATACAAAGAAAGACATACAAAATGGCTGATTGAGAAAAAGATAAAATGAAGGATAACAGTGAAAGCGATGGTTCATATGGAAAAATAAAGACACACAAAGAAAAGTTGGAAAAATGAACACCACTTTTAATTTCTATTAGATATATTCAATGAGTTGAAAAATGAAATGCAAAACTGTGGCAAATACAAGTTTGGAGATAAATAAATTTCAATCACTCCTCTCGTCACACCCTGGCAATTTTAGTCTGAATTTAGCAGATCAGTTTTCAAAGTTCCAAAATTCTTAAGTGAAGGTTTGTCAAGAAATATTACTGGCTAGTTATTATAATGAGAAACTTGCAAAGCACAAGTGATAATTTTAATGTAAATATCTAATTTGTTTAGATTGACAGATGAGTATAGAAACCACTGAAGCCAGTGAGTCGTGTAAAATAATGATGAATACAGGGCAGCTTATTTAACGATTAGAAAGACAAATCTTCAGTACAGGATAGTAATCCTGAATCTACTTTTCTACTGTTTTACTGGACAGCCAAGGTTAACATTTACCCATAAAGTCAACAATGCAATGTTTGTGAGCTTCAGAAAATTAAGTGGTCATTCTTTGTTAGTAATTACAACAAAAGACATTTTAAAAGCAGTCATTCAATTATTAGTAGCCATTTAGAAGGGGTTGTATTTAACCAGATAAATGAAGACTCAGATTACTATACTTAAAGGCCTTAATAGGAATCCACAAATGAAGGAAGGCCTTTGATCTTTAAAAAAAAAAAAGGCATTCACTTCCTACTTATAGAACCAAACTTGCCATGACACCACATAATATGAGGGGACATGACATAAAAGTTAAAAAGGTTGTCAGGTTAACAATACCAATAAACAGATTTGTCAGACATAAAGAAGACATCAGAAACATGTCATTTACTAGCAGGAACATGGCTTCTGCTGGCAAAAAGGTTTCTTTTGATAATGGCTTAAGTCCCTTTATAATATCTATTACACGTGGAATTCACAGTGACTCGTACTATATTTAACACAAGGTCAACAAGGCCAGAGGAAGCACTTTTTTATTTATTTGATGCCCACGTACAACAATTATCCGTATCATTATTATCATTGTGACGTTTTCTGCAGTGCTGTGTAATGGATTAAGAAAACATACAAGTAAGTTCTTTTATTATGCTCCCTTGAATCTAAATTATTATACACCCCTTTGCCGTTTGACTTTAGGTTTCTCTTTTACTCTTGCGCCAGATCTCAATATCTGTGGGCAGCCATTGTTGTCCTCTATCCATTTCTGCACTTTACCCTCTGTGGGATTCATTTTATTAATGAACTGTGGGTAAATTTGTCATCTGAAACAGAGCCATGCTTAAACTGCACCCGTTGTCAGCCTCTGTCAACTTGACAGTGATAAATAAGGAAAAACATTCCTAATTATGCTTACAAAAATACAGCGTTCAGGAATACAAAAATAAAAAGAGATTCAGATACAGAGCTACATAGAAAATAATTTTGGTGAAAGACTCGTTTTAAAATAGACTTTGGCACATTTTTGAAATGTGAGATGGAAACATTGATACAAAAAAAAAAAAGAAAATGAGGGATCTGCTACCCTAATATCAAGTTCTGTGAGATTTTCATTGAAAAAGATATGAAGAGTGTTAATGAGGATTAAGGTGATTGCTTGTGTCTTATAACAAATCCTAATATACGTACAGTGTATATTTAAAAAAAAAAAAAAAGGTTCTCTGTACAGTACACGCAAGAAGAACAGTTAAAAAAATTGAGTGCATAGAATGAATAAAAACTAGAATGTCCAGGACAGGCCTATTCAGAATGCACATTTTGAACAATTTTATGCTGTTACAAGGATAAGAGACACAGGCATATGCTACAGCAAGCATGTCAAACTTGCGGCCCACAATGGATATATTTGCAGCTAGCCTGCCCTGGAGCCACTTTGTGTTGATGAAAGATATTTCCTGTCTGATTCTTGTCTTCCCTCCCATGGCTGATCGCGTGCTCCTGCAGGCCAGCCACTCCCACTTCCCTCCTGTTTGCAGTGCCGGAGGAGCGTCTGGCCTGCCTGAGCAGAGAAGAGCAGGGCTGGAACTGGGGGCAGGCAGCTCATCTTAAGGTAGGGGAAGAGGGGCTTGGGCGATCTTCCTGTGTAGTGTGTTACCTTGGAGAGGGGAGGGGGGATTGTATTAATTTGGAGGAGGGAGGGCAGTGTATTAGAGTAGTGGGAGGGGGACAGTGTGTTAAATTAGGGGGAGGGCAGTGTATAAATTTGGGGAAAGAAGGGGGCATAGTATTAGAGTGGTGGGGTGACGGGGACAGTGAATGTGTTAAATTGGGGGAGGGCAGAGTAATAAATTTAGGGAGGGAGGCAGGGTATTAAATTAAGGGAGGGAGGTAGTGTATTAAATTAGAGTGGAGGGAGGAGGGGCAGTGTGTTAGATTGGGTGGAGGGGGAAGTGTATTAGAGGGGAGGGAGGAGGCAGTTTATTGGATTTGGTGTCAGTGTATTGGATTTGTGGGCAATGTATTAGAATGGGGGGGGGGCAGTATATTAGATTGGGTCTGCATGGAGGCGCTGAACGCTCCCCGCGGAGATGCTGATTGGCCGCTCAGCTTTTTGCCACACATATACAATAGGTTCTAAGCCAAAGTAAAGAACACACTCATAGGACTTCAAAATCAACAAGATAACGTCATTTGTTTTTTTAACAGCTGTGCAACAGCATACATTCACCATTTCAGTCCCATTATCAAACTTGTCTTAATATGTCAAGGTAGTTGGACTGAAATAAATACATATCTCCCAAAAATAAATTTGCTGTTTTGTTTACTTTGAAGCCCTACGAGCGTGAGGATGTCCATTGTCAGTTAGGCAACTTTTTTTTATCCTGTATTTTCCTAAATAAACCTACGTTTCTATGAAAATTTAAGTTTTATTTTGTTTGCGGCCCACATAAACATAAACCTTGTTTATTTGGCCCGTGTTAGCTTTGAGTTTGACATGCTTGTGCTACAGTTTTGTTTGCCTCTTGATACATTTCTCCCAGCAGTGGTTTATAGCTATGTACATAATTTAATTCCATAGCAGCCTTCATACATAGTATTTGTATATTCAAATAATGCAATATTGTCCTTGGGGGAGATACTGAATACACTGTCTCTTACCTTCACAGCCAGAAAGTTGAGACCACTTTCATTAGCCAGTGCCTTTGCAATCATTGTTTTGGAGCATCCTGGGGGTCCATAGAGCAGCACTCCTTTGGGTGGCTGTATCCCCATGCGAATGAAAGATTCTGGGTGTTTTAAAGGCCATTCCACTGCTTGCTTTAACTTCAACTTAACGTTCTCCATGCCTCCAATGTCTGACCATGAAACCTACAAAGAGAAACAATCACACATAAAAACACAAGGAAGGATGGCAAACATGGGTAGGTAATGTTTCGGAGCCAGAAAACTGACAATAAATTTATAATACACTTTTTAGAAATATATTCAGTTAAATCCATTAAAAATTAAAAGGCTCTATGCCGTTTGATACTTATGTCTTGAAATAAAAGTCCAAGACTGGAAGAAAGCCATCTAAACATTGTTGCTTTGAATCAAGTAAAAAAGGAACTCAGAGATGCAAAATGAGCGCAATTTTGGGCCCCTGCCCTTGCTTCCTCTGACACACGCCTTACGCACAGATCCTGTGATGTCATGGAAAGAGACGTGTTGAGTACTGGAGTAGCATTTCTGTATGTGCTGCTCATAACTCAAAAATTCCTGGCAGTAGAGCAACTTATGAGTTGGTAATGTATCCTGGATATAACTTGTTTTTAGCTTCACTGTCCATGTAAAGATGTCAAATTCATGTAACAATAGCTGTGAAGATGCTAGAATCCGGTAATGTAGCATTGGAAACAGAGATAATCACACAGCATTTTAAACTTTGTCTACACTGTCAATGTCATTCACTGAAGTGAGAATTGCAGGGAATTCAAAATTTAACTGAACAAGGAATAGGGTAAAACTAAGAACACTAGGATGGGAGGCAGCACACCTGATAATAGGGGAATCCCTCCAACCCCCAAGAGAACTAGAACAAGTCAAACAACCATATACAGGTAGCACCAAGAAAAATACTCCAAACACTATAGTATACAATAATAAGAGTAAAATCAATAAGAGCAATAAAAACCCCACAGGATATAAAAAGAGTCCACAATAAAACTTGAAAGAATACAAAATTAACAAAATGGTATGGCACAGTCTCAAATGAGGCAAAAGATCTTACAGTCCTTGGTTCTTGGTAACTTCGCTTAATAGCAGAATATGAAAAGGAAGCAAAAACAGAGGCAAACCAATAGTGCAATATGGTAGTACGTGGTAGGACAAATTACACTTAGATAAGATGTCAATTCATATATGGTAGAGCTATAACTAGCTCTAGGTAAAACAGCATGCAGTGGTAAAAAAAACACTTGAGAAAGCCCTAAGTGGAGAAACGCGTTGTGGTTTTTATGCTGTTGTTAAAATAAAGTATTTTGGCTACCTCACTACCTGCCTTTTAGCCATAAATTTTTAGAACTTATTATTATTTATTTTTATACTTTAACCTGACATCTGGACCCGATACCTACTGCAGACAACCAAAGAAATCCTTGGTGGGGATTATACCACCCATTTTTGATACATAGAGCGATTAGTCTGCTCACTCTATTGTAAATATATTTTTATTTACCTTATTGATACTTACCTATCTATATAGAGAGCACTATTGGCTGCTTTTTTTGTCATTTCATATGATCTACCTCATCGTTATCCAGTTGTGATTTACTATCATTC
This sequence comes from Pelobates cultripes, assembly GCA_933207985.1. Lineage (NCBI taxonomy): Eukaryota > Metazoa > Chordata > Amphibia > Anura > Pelobatidae > Pelobates > Pelobates cultripes. The sequence goes on along the minus strand of OW240917.1, from coordinate 125,738,491 downwards.
TACTGTGTACCAAAACCAGGGGGATATCCTGCAAGTGGGGATTGTATACCACTGCATGCTGTTTTACCTAGAGCTGGTTATAGCTCTACCACATGTGAGTTGACATCTTATCTAAGTGTCGTTTGTCCTACTACATACTACCATATTGCCCTATTGGTTTGCCTCTGTTTTTGCTTCCTTTTCATATTCTGCTATTAAGCAAAGCTACCAAGAAAGTCTAGAAGATCTATTGCCACCTTTGAGACTGTGCCGTACCATTTGGTATTTTTTATTCTTTCAAGTTTTATTGTGGACTCTTTATATCCCGTGGGTTTTTCATTGCTCTTCTTCTTATTATTATATACTATTGTGTTTGGAGTATTTTTCTTGGCGCTACCTGTATATTGTTGTTTGAATTAAAAATTTAAGGTTAAAATAAATGAACCAGAAGAATTACTCCCAGTCCTATACTTTCAGTTCGGCTCTATGGTCTTCAATTCAAATTAATTTTGAATCCTCTGCAGTTCTTACTTTAGTGAATAACCCTGTTTGTGGATCTTCTTTTCAGAACTTTCTCAAGCTTTTAAATTATATCGCTAATTTTGGACAGACTCTTTTAGATTCTTCATTGGCTAATGCTCTCTGGAGTCTTTTTTTTTTTTTTAATCTTTTTTTATCAATAACCCTCACCAACATTAAAAAAATGATGATGCAATTGCAAGATGGCCACCGCTGCACTTAAACTATCTGCTCTTTCACTACTAAATCTACTCACTAAAAATAGAAATGCCAGGAATCCAAAGTGCATTTCAAGTGCACCAACCACCATGATCACTTCTGGTTTTAGTAGTCTGTAACAGGGTTAGTTACACATGACCGAATTCTGTGAATATTTTACATATGTTGTCAGCGTGTCTTTACCTGTGCTTGTTTTTTTAGTTTTTTCCTTAAATTCCCACTCATTCTCCCTCCCTTCACCAGATCAGATTGTGCGCATGCGCTCTGAGCCAGTGAAACAGTTCAATCAGAGGCTTCTCTGTGAGAGGGCTTTGATTGCACCCTAGACTTCAGATGGAGACATGGAATTCAGCACCAGGAGCTTAGCCCGGCGCTGCATTTCAGGTAGGTTCTTAATGCAAATACATTAGGGACTAAATGAATAGGGCTTTTTACACAGGAAACCAATTTTAAAAAAAAGAAGAAAAAAGTAACCCTTTAAAGAAATATTTAAAAACAAAACAAGTACAATACTAGTAGCGCAGGGAGTGCCCACAGGGTGGGTGGGAGTGAGGGAAAACTATCTGCCCAATGCAGGTGCACTGCGTGCAAGGGAGAACATTAGTACGTCTGTCGCTAGAGCGCAGTGCGCATTGAAGATAGATGGAAAATATGCCCAAAATTTACATTAGGCAGCTCAGTACAGAGCAACTAGCCCCACGCACACAATTAAATTTAATTTAACTAAGTATGTGCAGAGTTTCAAGCTGAAACACTGCACATACTGACTCCTACCACTTAAACCATTTCAAATCACTGACATGATCGTGATGGTTGGTGAAACGCTATAATTATGCTAATTATGTGTTCAGTTTGGTTATTTTAGCCTTTACATTTGAAATTCACTTTGGATTCATGGCAATTTTATTACAGGACAGGAGGCTTCGTATTTTGCATAACTCCATAGCAGCAAAGAAAAGGATAACAAGAACCAATCAAAAAACAGTAGGAGGTATAGTATTCACAGTGAATAGGCTCCTCCTTCTCTTTCTTTGCTGCTCCATCAGCAAACAGGTCAGAGTTTTTGGCTCTTCTTATATTATGTACATTTATTGCATATTTATGGCTTATCTATTATCTATATTACTAGAGTTTTTTTCTCTATTACCTTCTTCTATCCTGTTCTCCAGGATCTCTCCTGGGATTTTTTTGGCTTTTACTTCTTTTCACTTCTGGGTAATATACTTCTTTCCTATCTCTTGGCGCTCCTGCCCATAGCTCAGTTCGGGGATTCAGTCGGTCGGTACCCGGCATTTTTTTGCTCTATTGCAAGGGATATAGTCCCCACCAGGAACTGCTCCCTCACGGCCGCCTAACCGTGTGTACCCACACACCAGTCGACGGCCGTCTCTCCCTCGCTTTTACTCATTGTGGCGGCGGCCATCTTGGATCTCGCTTCTTGCAAGACCCGCAGCTTCACTTCCCTTCATAAGGTAAGTATTTTTTAATATTTTTTATTCGGTTGCATGTTATTTATTATTCCTGTTATCCCTGCACTCTGATTACATCCATATTCGTTTGCATTACAGGATTAGCTGCCTACACACATTATCCTCATCCAGGCAGGGGTCCCCACATACCAGTCTTTGCTACTGCTGTGGTATATGTGCACTATAGGGCTCAATACCCTGTGCACTCTGGGGTGAAGCCCCTTATACTGTGCTGCTTATCAGAGCTCTGCTATTGTATCCTCTGCATACTGGGTGTGGCCCAGATAAATCCCAATACATTATCTTACACCCTGCTGGGGTGATATATATATATATATATATATATATATATATATATATGTACAGTACTGCGGGTACTTTCTGTTCCTGAGCTACTCAACCCTGCTGGGGTCATTACTACTGCTGGTACTATTCTCTGAACATTTACCCTGCTGGGGTTATATCTGGTACTGCTGGTACCATCACCACTGTAGGATCTCCTACAAATTGACCCCTCCCTCAACTGCCCTTCATATCAGTGCCAAGTCCTTTGCCATATACTAAGGAAGAAGAATACTTCCAGGCCATGGTTAATGCAGCGGTGGCCGCTTCTATGGAAAAAGCCCTGTCTCACATGATGACTACTCAGCCTGACCAACCCAGACCACCCAAAACACACCACACACGTTGCGAGTCAGACTCTGAGCCCCAGGCCAAAGAAGACACCCAACTTGGCAAATACCACTGGAAAGGGGAGAAAGGGCTACCTAAGACTGAGTAAAGGAAAGACCCCTTCATTCAGGGGCAGACTTCATCATCAACGATGGATTCAGAACTGTTTATACTTTCCCATCTGCGATGTCGCTAGCTGAAAGAGCTACCTCCTACTGTTTTTTGATTGGTTCTTGTTATCCTTTTCTTTGCTGCTATGGAGTTAATAAAGAGAGTTATGCAAAATACTCGCCTCCTGTCCTTAAAATGTCATTAAAATGAAGATTATTAGTACACTAAAGCTAGCATAATCTTCAATTTTCACTTTAGTAAATAACCCTGATTCCCTAAATACCCACTTTTTAAAAGAGCCATCCAGGAAGAAAGTAGTCCAAGTCTCGGATATGCCCTGCTAACAAATGTGGTAATGAGACAGTATTTACTAATAAAGTAGCTCAAAATGAAATTGAGATTTTTGGAACTAGGGTGCAAGATAAAACAAAAAATAAACCACAAAATAAGGAACTGCTTACTGGAGCGCAAACATTTTCTCCACCACCCACAAATGTTTTGTTTGTTTTTTCACTTTTTTCAATAGTCAATAAACATTTGCTGAATGGGAGCTCCAAGCAGCAGACATTCCACTTCTTATTTCATGGTCTATTTCAATCACAGAGCCAGAGAGTTACCAGAATAAGACTCGGAATGTGATTCATTGTCCTGGGTCAGTGGGCGCAGGGCTCCTGTCCTTCCCCAGTTTAGCTAGGACTTAAATCACAGCCAAGAGAATCACCACATATTGTGATTTCGATTCAGTATGGAACAACTACGAATAATTAAAATAAGTGAAAAATGTAAGCTATGTGGACATGCCTACATGGACCCGCTGCAAACCATGTATGTATAATCCCATAAAGCAATTGTTAAAAACAAATAAATAAAAAAAAAACACAAGAAAAAAAAAATCTCTCTGCTGGGAAAAGTGAAACCCTGTCCCTGCTAATGTCAAGTCTCCGACACATATGTGATCTCATGTATACTATTAGACTTGAGTTTCAAATGTCAAATAGAATAGCTTAAACACTTCCACAAGGGAAATGTAATCCCACATTTACCAAAAGGCAACACATCGGGATCACCTGCTTATTTAACTAGCTTCGAGAGTCTTTCCTGAACAGAAGTTTAACAGAGAAAAGTCTGCAAGGATTAATTTCTCAGAAATGACTAGACACGCAACTGCATCTCCAGATGTTCATGCAGCCAAGCCAAATGTTTTAAGTTCAACGCATCCTTTTACAAGAATGTAACTATCCGGGGAAATGGAATCTATTTTTGAGGACTATAATGCTTTTTTCCCTTCTTTAATTACTTTAGTCTGGTTGAAACTAGAGTGCATTGAGACAATGTATTTTGCAGGGTGGTTCAGAGAAAGTCAAAATTGTATAGTTAGAAACTGAACCATGTCCATCACATAGAACAATTGTTTAGTGGATGCCTATAAATGATATGCATTATTAAATCACACTGTATCAAATAAACACTCATCTGACCAAATACATTTAAAAAACATTATAAAATCACTGTTTTGTAGATACACCCCAAATGATTAAATGCTTGCAAAATCTGCAGGTCTCTTGTCTGCAGCCTTTGCAAGCCCTGCAACTTCTATCCCAGCCCACAATTGCAATCTGTGGCTTTTCAATTACAAACTTACCAATGCAGCTAAAGGCAGGTGATGTAGGCAATTACCTACCTCTTGAGTTTAGCTCCACTGAGCTAAGCAACCAGGAAGTAACAGGATTATTGCCTGATTGACAGGCAGGAAGATGCAAGAAGGTTAATTTCTAAAACAATCTACTGAATTGTGCACTTTTTACAAATTAAAAAAAAAAAAAAAAAAAAGAGGACATACACTTCATCAATAAAGCACTTGTGCTCAAGGTGTCTTGAGTGTCCTTTTAATGCACATATATTCTAATGATTCATAGTGTGTAGTTCGATAACAGTGAAATCAGTGCAGGCAACCTAACACATTGTTACTGCCAGCTAAAGGTTGACATTGTTTCTTGAGATATATGAAAAAAATTACTTACATTGGGCACGTCAATTGCAACTTCCCTCATGGCACTGGGCCTGACATCATTCATTGCCTGCAGGAAGTCATTCACAGTGATTACCACAGAGCCAGCCACTTCACTGTCTGATGGGCAAGACAGCTCTCCACATTTTTTCCGGAGAGCATTCAAGCCTGCAAAGGAAACCACTTGTTCATGAGTTCTTCTGTCATCAGCAAGGAAAATGAATGAAAAAGCAAGATAGTTTACAATTGGGCAGCCTGTGCTACCGATACAAAAATAAACACATCCACTGTTTGCTTTCTGTGGGATTTACGGGTGTAGAATATTTGATGGCTGTGGGTAACCAGCACCTTGGGCTTATATCAGGGATTTGACACTCTGGCAACCCCAGTCTTACTGAGTTGCAGTTGGCACCAACCTCAATACATTCCTGTTTCGGCTAATGATATTAGGAGTTGCAGTTTGCTGCCGGGCTGAATATTTCGTTCTGCTAACATACCAGTAAACATCACTGCATTTGCTTAGAATTGCAAAGTGTATTATGCCAATTGGCAATTACAAGATTATCTTTCCAAGTTGCCCATGAAAAATTATTGAGAAACTATAACGAAGGAAGATTATCAATGCTGAGTAGTTGCCTATTTCACCAAATCCAGTGGAAGTCGATACTGAGTGGATTCCCCAACAGCAATGCATGATGAGAAGCTCATTATCAAATACAAGGACAGCTTCTTTGACTTACATATGAACTTAGAGAGCCAATCACATTATTATTATTATTATTTATATATATTGCCAACAAATTCCGCAGCTCTGCTATCATGTGCTAGGTTTATGTCTTCAATTTGCTTATATTACAAAAAAAACTTTATGAATTTACACATTTGGCTTTTCCTTTTATATGAGTAGACTTATAATCAGACATATATGTGTATTAAAATATAAAATCCCTGGGGTGGGGCCTGATAGCCAAGATGTCCGGACGTGATTTTTGAAAGCTCCAGCACCAGCAGACACAATCCCACTAATCCTGTCCAAACAGCAAAAGCCAGAAACTTAAGGAGCTTGGAAGGTGACATGGGACCTAGCAGGGAACAGAATGATACCTGTCCTGTGCCGATCCGCACTACAAGAGCCTGAACCGGCCATGCGGCCTAAAACTAAGCGGAGCCTGCAGCATGAAGGAGGCGACCGATCACCCGACAAGGGACCCGCTCACAAACGAGAAGCACACAATGCCCTGCTGCCCCTCCCACCCCCCTGGACCGGCGGGGGTTATCCCGGTCCTCGCTGGGGACAATCACCCCCAATCAAGCGACAAAGCCCACAGACAGGCAGAAATGCCAGGGCCTAACCAAGATGGCGGCTGGGATGCAGCCCGCGAAGGGAAGAACCCACATCAAGCCATCAACACATACTCTAGAGTTCTTTGACTGGCTTGGCGCAAGCCTCTGGACAGAACTCCATACCAAAGGCCGGATCTTTAAGCTAGCGTGGAAACAAGCAGCGTCCTGGATTCGCCCTACAATCCGACACCAATTATGCAGACACCCGCCCACATCTCCCAGGGCAGTCTCCCGACAGAGGAGAAATAGTAAACCCGGTTGGCAGACAAAATTGATATACCCCCCAGGCACCAGCACCCGCTTGAGCACATACGAATGGGGGACCACTCACCTCGCTGGACCCGCTCACCACCCTACGGTGTCTGTAACCACTGACCATCAGGCAGAACTCGCCACCTCCCAGGCTCACGCTCGGGAAGATGGGAGCAATCGGAGCGGCGAACACCCCACATGAGCTCTGGAAAAGACCCGACGAGAGGGAACAGAAGAAGACCATGCCCACCACTTTAACCGGGAGGCTACCACAACTCACCCCCCTACGACACACAAAGAATCAGCAGGGGCACTGGGACTGTACCCACAATGGGCTCACGCCCCCTGGCACGAACGGCACCCACACAACTCCAACGGCCCCACAGAGCGGGCGTCGGCTGATTGCAGACCACCCCGGGGACTAAGACCTACGTACCCCATATGAGCAAGGGGGAAGGTTTCCTGTGCTGCAACACGAACTCCCAATCCGCTGATCTTTACCGACCTGCCATCTCCTGCTTCACATCTCACAGGGACGACGGCTGTTGTGCATAACCTTGGACTGCCAAGGACTCTTTCTCATGTAGATAAGCGAAGCTACCAGGGATTCTTATGTTAAATCTATGTTACAATATGCTTTAAGTTGTTTAAACCCTGGTTACTGTGTTACAATATTACCTAACAAGCGTTGACTTTGGTGAAAGCTTGAAAGTTAGTCATGGTTAAAATTAAGTTTAATATTTCAGCTAAGATAACCAACAGAAATGAATAGGCTTTCTGTTTGACCAACTTAACAAGCGTTATATAATAATGAGCATATTTCACATATCTTATCTTGTTGATATGAGATAATTACTAAGCAACTCATGGCCAATTGACAGACCTAGCACCAGCACCTGTATAACTTAACACTGAAAATTGCTTCGTGCCATCTGTTTGTTAACACTGTTTCATGCGCACAGGTAAGCCTCATGCTGCCCTATAAAAATGTGCTACACTATAAAAAGGTGCGATATACCTATAATATAATGCACGACTAGTTGTGGTGAGCGCCCACTTAGCCTAGCATGATATACTACAATAATTATATATTGTGCAAACTCCAAAGAAGCAAAGTGTTACTTTACCCGACGCATGTATGTTTCATATAAATAATTTATGTTTGACTAGCCTATGACATAGCGTAAAAACCTACTATCCAGAAAGTTACAAGCGATGTTGTTTTCGTGTTATGTATTGAAATGCTTAAGCAACGTACATCTATACTGTTCATAACCTTATTTACTTAAAAATGTGCTAGATCCACCGTCTACCCCTATGTTTAACCTGTTTACCACGCGCTAGAGGACTGCCTTTGGGGTATCTCACAAGCGACTGTTATAACTGTATGCACAACTAAAATAAAGAATTTAAAATATATATATATATATAAAATCCCTAGAAACAATACTATCAAAGAATTTTACCAGAAAAACAAAACAAAAACATGTTACGATTTTCTCTTGTTTATCAGGGCTTGAATCTACCTCTATTATTTAGCGTACATTAACAAAAGGGAAGAACATGGAAATGCTGCTCTTGTTTATACATGAAAACTATAACATTTTAAAGAAAAAAAAAATAAAATAACTGCATATTAGTCTCTACTTTGTCGTATGATATGCTCAAAGTAGCTTTATTTTGTATGAAGAATGAGCTGATTTAACAAATGTTGATGCGATCAACATTCAAGTTTTAACATACGGTACAACACAGTGAATACATACATTAATTTCTCAAGTTTTAGTGATCACAATCCTGTGGAAGAGGACTAACAACATTTTAACAGGGCCGCCAAAAACGCCAAACATTCAACACCTCAAAGGACATGTATTTTAGCAAATGAGCAGAATGAACACAAGAACGTTTTCTATATCAATATCCTGTGATATCGACCTAGTCAGTTCACTATGGCAAGATTAAAAATTGAATCATTATTTGGGCCATGTTTTAAGATGATTAAAGGATCACTATAGGGTAAGGAACACAAACATGTATTCCTGACCCTATAGTGTTTAACCCACCATTTAGGTGGCTTGTCCCACCTTAGCACCCCTATAAAAGTTTAAAACGTTCCTTATTTCCAGCGCCGCGCGGGTCCACTGGCACTGCCTCCGCCTCCATTTGTGACTTCAAAATGCCCAGTTTTTTGCCAATCCAATACTTTCCTATATTGAAAGCATTGGATTGGCTAAAATCGGCATGGGGCGGGGCCAAATGCCATTTTTGCCAATCAGGACCTCCTCATAAAGATGCATTGAATCAATGCATCTTTATGAGGAAAATGCAACGTCTCAATGCAGAGCGTGTGTACGCTGAATGGCAGGGCTGCTTACTGTGCAGCCCTGAGCCAGGAAGCCTCTCCAGTGGCCATCTAAGAAATGGCCACTTGGAGGTGTCCCTAGGGGCAATGTAAACACTGCCTTTTCTCTGAAAAAGCAGTGTTTACATGTAAATGGCTGAAGGGAGCTATTATACTCACCAGAACAACTATGTTAAGCTGTAGTTGTTCTGGTGACTATAGTGCCCCTTTAAGCTGTCTTACTTCCATGCTACAGACAGGGGATAACAAGTTTGTGAAATTTGAATTGTGTATCAAGTGAAGATTATGTCCCCCTAGGCCTATGACATAAACTTCACTAGACACAAATGATGTATATGTCTCCCATACGTAGCTGAAATAAATTAAAATGCATATTTAAAAACTAAAGATTTATTGAATGTAGTATATGTCCCACATACATAGATAAAATAAATTAAAATGCATATTTAAAGACTAAAGATTTATGGAATGAAAACTTAAGAAAAACAAAATTAGATTTACTAAACAGGAAACTGAAGCAGAGTCTCAAATGTGTCTATGTCGAATCAACCTCTCCACATGAATTCTGCAAGATCTGTTGAAAGCAAATCACGAAGAACACCCTTGTTTGTTTTGATACAAACCTTACATTTATATACATTCTATATGTTGTATGTGAGCACCAATTGGAAAAACAAATGGAAAATTTGGATCACTGTGATTGACATGTTGATGACTCAAATTGAGTGCCGGTTGAATATTGTTGAAGGCAGCCCAGGAATCACTGTGCCCCCCCCCCGAACCTTTCGCACCCCACATGTCAAAGAATAGGAAGGAGAGTCTCAGCACTTCACAACTTCCATATACCCAACAGCTGGCATTGTTTCAGTGTCCACAATCCCAAATACCCATATTTCACGATCAGGGGGACGATTGCGATGGTATTTTATTTTATGACTAAAACAAAACTCATCAACATGTACATAATGACCAGGGTCGCTGAGCAAAACTGGGTTAGTATGAAAATAGACATTATAAATGTCAACTACAGTGTGTTATGATATTACAGTCAGTTGTGCAGCTGGTTTTTCAGAGGTTTCCAAACACCAGAGGTAAGTAATGTGTAGCAACTTTTTGATGTATGATTTTTCATAGAAAATGCCCTTTCTGATGGCTAACCACGATGACGCACAATTCTTGTTTTGTACATTTCCAGGAATTTCCATCAGAACATTGGTGATGAGATATCCAGTGCAGAGGTTTATAGCAGTCTTCGCAGTCCAGATTTTTTGCAAGTATATAGCGCAGTTCATGAACTCAAGGACATTCGAGTTATTTGTACCAGCTATAATAGGCTGGAGTGTGTTCTTATAGAAGTGTTGATCTATTTTAATTTGAGGGCTACAAAAAAAATTTTGGAAATTTATATATCCTAAGAGTGACTGTAGTCTAGAGCAGCGTTTTCCAATTGGTGTTCCTCGGAACACTAATTGGGGTTCCACCAAAAAATAAAATGGCTGCAGGCGGCGAGGGAGCAGTGGGCAGTGATCTCCCTACTCATCTCCCTCGCGCACACAACAGGGATGCCGGAGCCGGAATATGACGTCACTCCCGCTCCGGCATCACTAAGAGGCGCGCAAGGGAGCTGAGCAGGGAGATCAGAGCTCCTTTACCGTCTGCCAGACCTCCTGACCACCCGCCAGCTGCAGCCAGCCCCACTGGTCCACAGGGACTTCATGCCAGCAGCCCCACTGGACCCCAGGGACTCCATGCCGGCAGCCCCACTGGACCCCAGGGACTCCATGCCGGCACTCCTAAAGGTAGGGGGGCTGGGTGGATTAATATGTGTGTCTGTTAGGGAATTTGTATGTGTTTGTGTGTTTGCCAGTGAGAGTGAATGTGTGCTTGTCAGTGACTGTGTGAGTGTATGGGGTTGTCAGTGGAAATGTACCTGTTCTTGTCAATGAGAGTGTATATGTGTTTGTATGTGTGTCTGTAAAAGAGTATGTGTGTCTGACAAAGAGTATGTGTTTGTCAGTGAGCGTTTATGTGTGTCTGTCAAAGAGTGTGTGTGTATGTGCCAGTATGTATCAGTGTGTTTGTATGTGCCTGTGTGTGTGTATATCTGAGTGTGTCAGTGTGCATCTGTGGGTGCAAGTGTGTATCTGAGTGTGTGTGTGTGTGTGTGTGTGTGTATTTGTGAGTCAAAATGTGTGTGTCAGTGTGTAACTGAGTGTGTAAAGATGTGTGTCAGCGTGTATCTGTCTGCCAGTGTGTGTATATATCTGTGTGTTAGATACATATACACACTGACACAGAGATACAGACACACTGGTGCATACAAACACAGATATACACACCTTGACACATAGATACATACATATACACACACACACAGATACACACAGTGTGTCAAGGTGTGTGTATCTGTGTGCCACTATCTGCCAGTGTGTGTATTTGTGTGTCAGATTCATACACACTGGCACATACAAACACAGATAAACACACCTTGATACACAGACACATACAAACACAGATACACACACACACACTTTGAAACATTGATACACGCACCTTGACACACAGATACATACATACACACACAGATACACACTGTGTGTCATGGTGTGTATCTGTGTGCCACTATCTGCCAGTGTGTGTATCTGTGTGTCAAATTCATACACACTGGTACATACACATACAGACACACAAACACAGATACACATACTTTGACACACAGATACACACACCTTGACACACAGACAAACATATGTGTGCCAGTGTGTGTGTGTGTATCAGATATACGACTGGCACATACAAGCACAGATATACACACCTTGACACACACCGGCACATACATTTTTTATTTTTTTTCGGGGGATTCCACAATGTTGATACACTATGTCAAAGGGTTCCACGGGAAAAATTAAACCTCTGGTCTAGAGTGACAGTGACAGTTCAGTTCAAAGAGTGACAATTGACAGTTGAAGACAGAAGGACAATTTCCCCACTTCAATCAGGGGGAAATTATCTTCCCTTGATCCTGACATGATTTATTTTTGACAACTGTCAAGCAATATCATTCAAAAGTCAGAGATAATACTGATCAGTTACTGACATGGGATTGTATAGCAGTTTATTCAACAAACTTAATTCTGGTGAATTGCTGACAGAATTAACCAAATTTAACCAATTTGGAAAGAATAGTTAATTCGGCAGAATTTTACCAACCTGGCTGTTTTAACCTATAGAAAAATTCCTTACAAGTCACTGTTTCGTGAATAATGGGATCCAATGTAGCTGCTGTGATCCTGTAATCACCTATCTCTTCTTCAGCTCCTTACAAAAGAAGAGCAAGAAGAGTACAAAGCTTCCTCCCGGCTCAATTTTCCCTCAGCTTGCCGGACGCCTCCGTGTTCCCTCGGCCAGCTCGGATGAACGGGCTGGCAAATACCCAGGTGTCAAGACAAAATTTCTAGTTGCCATGGCAACCACACACCTGGGATTTGTCGAAACCCTTTGATACCATATTTTTTAACTCAATGTACAGCACTGTGGGCAATGTGATGTTTGTTGTGCACAAGAAAAAGAGTACCACTATAAAAACAAAAGAATCTCCTAAAAGTTTGTCCCTAAACACCCAAAATACTAATAAACACAAAGTAACACAGAAAAGTATAAAAGGAGTGAATAAAAAAAAAAAGTGTGTAAAATATAAAATACAACCTAAAAAATACTATAACTGGAATAAATGCATACGATCTAGAAGAGAAATACAACAGTGCAATATGTAGGAATAAGGGAACACATTCATGTTGCACAGTCTGGGGATTACGGTCGCATTTCTTCTTTCATGTTTAAATTAATGTATGTCTACATGCATGTAACTGCTTTTATTTGATGTCACAAGAGACCTGCGTGTCTCCATACTTTATTGGCACCTGAGTTTTAGGTCCTGCGTGACCCATACTGTTTTTACTGTACATTATTGAAAGGTTTCTTCCATAAAAATATATTTACAAAAAAAGAAAGATAACAGCTACAAAGGTTAAATATTTCCCATCTGAACCAGGACAGATAGAGAAAATAATAAACACTACAAAATTATTTTTAAAAACGCAGCCTGTACGGATTCCAGGTGCGGAAGGATCCGACTTCATGAGAGGGTGGCACTGCAGCGGCAGTAGTGTTCGGAGCCGGAGCAGAGCATTCTCCACAATTCATCATCAATTGTGAGTAGAGAATGCAAGGGACGTATGAAATTTACTAAAATAAATCTAATAGCATTTCAAAAATAGAAAGATTTTATGAAAGCTTGTAGTTAAAAAATTGTGTTAGTCCAATGGAAAAACAAAAACCATAACAAGACTACAATTATCTATGATTTTTACATCTTAAAATAAGATAAAATAACTTCAAAACACAGGGTGGGACAGTTCTATGCATGACCACTAGGTGGCAACCAAACTTACCAGGTAAAGGTAAATGTAACTTGGCATATTATTATTATTGCCATTTATATAGCGCCAACAGATTCCGTAGCGCTTTACAATATTATGAGAGGGGGTATTTAATTATAAATAGGACAATTACAAGAAAACTTACAGGAACAATAGGTTGAAGAGGACCCTGCTCAAACAAGCTTGCATATATCTGATAAAAGTTGGTAGTCAGTAGGTGTGAGGCTAGTTATATTGGTCACTTCATCATTCATTTTAGTAGGTTTGTCAAAAGTTTTCCCCCAGAGGACACTTTGTATGACTTTTTTTTTAACAGGTAAAAAGACAATTATCATGTTAACACCAGATTTCAGCTTATTGGGCATATGAGCTACCTATATTTGGTTATTAACTACTTAAAGGGGAATTGACACTTCCTATGATCTTTAATATTATGTTTATTTATTCCCAAGTGCCAAGGGAAGCTTCCTGCGCTGCTCTTCCAATCCTACCTCCAACATCACTGGGGCTGCATGTGGTTCAATCACAGGCTTCTCAGAGAGATGTCTAGGACTGGGCTATATCGACGGCTCAGAGTGAATGCACATGCTCTGAGCAGACAATAAATGGGAATGGGGGGGATGAGGGGCCAGGACCAATCCGCACGGAGGGTGTGCAATGTGGGAGGGTAGAGATAGCTTCCCTTTGCAGGCAAAATGCCTGCAAGGGAAATATATATACATATGTTGTCAGCATGCAGTGCATGTTAATAACAGATATAATTTATGCACACAATTAACATTAGTAAGTCCGGAAACGAGTTCTAAGCTGCTGGGGTAATGTCTGATAGTGGTGCAACTAGCCCCAGAACACAATTAACAATATCTCTGTGTGTGCAATGTTTCAAGCAGAAACACTGCACATACTGACTCCTACCACTATGACCATTTCAAATCACTGAAATGGTTATGGTGGCTGAAGTGAGCCTTAAATGTAAAAATCAACACCTCTTTAACCTGCAATGAAGCATTTTCATTGTGGAGTCCTGGCAAGCACTGGCATAAGCTCTGTCTTTGCACCTGGCAGTCAGCATAGAGAAAACATGAAGAGCAGAGGAGACATTAAAATATACTACTAATTCTCCTCCTAGTTTCCAATAGTTGCCTTGCCTTAGATTTTGCCTTACTTGAACTGGCTTTTGATTAAATCTGCTAAATCTTTAATATAAATTAAATCTTTGCATCTCTTTGCATCTCATTAAAAAAATAATAATAGGTTAACACAAGTAATGGGTGATTACCATTAGTGTAAGTTCCAGAGACGTGACAGTTCCCCTGTCAATGCTGAAATGTTAGATTTTATGGAAAATTCAGTCATTAGCTCAACTGTTTATTTCAATCTATTACAACATACATGGTTTGACTGCTGACACACTTTAGAACTTTAGAACAAACATGTATTCCTGACCCTATAGGCTTAAAACCACCATCTAGCACCCCTGGACCCCTCATGCCTCCCTAAATATAGTAAAATCTTACTTGTATTCAAGTCTGGAACTGCTGGCTTTGTCCCTGTTTCCTTTAGACCTGCCCACTGCCTGCTGACATTATCAGAAGTGGTAGCCTGATCCAATCACAATGCTTCCCCATAGGATTGGCTGAGACTGACAAAGAGGCAGATCAGGGGCAGAGCCAGTACAATTCAAACACAGCCCTGGCCAATCAGCATTTCCTCATAGAGATTAATTAAATCAATGAATATGTATGAGGAAAGTTCTGTGTCTGCATGCAGAGGGTGGAGACACTGAATGTTTGGATTCATTTTAGGTAGCCATGACCCAGGAAGAATCTCTAACAGCTATCTGAGGAGTGGCCAGTGAAGTTATCACTAGGCTGTAATGTAAACACTGTATTTTCTCTAAAAGGACAGTGTTTACAGCAAAAAGCCTGAAGGTAATGATTCTACTCACCAGAACAAATTCAATAAGCTGCAGTTGTTCTGGTGACTATAGTGTCCCTTTAATATATATCGCCCATCAATTGCTTGGTGGGTATCTTCCAGTCCCTATGGGCTGGCACATGAAGTCAGGAATACAAATCTGTATTCCCAACGCTATACTGCTCCTGTTCCTGTTATATTAAGAGCCCCACCCCACCCATTTGCCATAAAATAATAAAACAAAGGTTTTACTTACCTTTTCCAGCACCGAGACTTCCTTAGCACTGCTTACTTATCCGAGACATAACTTCTTCCAGTGGTAGTGCAATCCAAAGCTCCATTGTATTCATTGCTTTTCTATGTGCTTTCGAATCATATGACCGAATTTTACTCAGTGCAGCGGAAGCGTCAATAACCTACTAAATCCTTAATCTACTAAATCTTGTTAGACTACATTTCCCAGAATTCATAGCCAGGCAATGACTGTAGCACAAAACATTGAGTACCTTTTTTCCACATGGCTCTACACATACTTTAAATCTCCATGTAAACCTCTCTAGTAATATATTTGTCCATCCAAAGAGAAGTATAGGTTTCATCCGTGGCTAAAAATTATAGGCACAAAGCTTACAAATACTTTGTTGTTGTAGATATTTTCTGTGAGAACATATTACATCGCTTTGTGAAATGGTATAATTCTAGTTCACAACTGTTCCCTTCGGTTCCCAACTTGTGGACCTCTGACTAATGGAGTAACTATATGGAGAATACTAATCTCACAATTCACAAACATAGGATTCAGAAATAGAATAATAGATGCGCTCCCTTTTTCTAGTATTTCAGATATGTTTGACAACATAAAAATAGACACTTGGAAGACTGGGGGGATAAGGGAATTTAAAAATATACTAGTGGAACATAAAATTAAAACTTTCAATCAAATGATGGAGGAACTCAACATTCCCCCCAAAGACACTTTTAGCTATCTACGAATTAAGGGATTTTTAGCAGAATATCTCCTTCAAAATGAGGGGAAGAAATTACAATCCTCAAACATCTACTTGAATTAAAGAACTATAAAAACCTAATGCCAAAATGAGATAAAGTTATGGGAAAAAGAACTACAAGTACATATAGAAGAAAAAGAGTGGCTCTCTAAATAAACATGTACAGGGGCCTCGACGGGACATATTTGTGCATTAGGGAGGATAGGTAGGTTGGAGCAGCATTATGTAAGCAAGCACCAGAATTTTAAATTGAGCCCTATATCTAACTGGAAGTCAATGCAGGGACTAACAGAGCGGGGAGGCTTGAGAGGTGCGAGCGGACAGGAAAATGAGCCTCACCGCCGCATTCATTATAGACTGCAGTGGTGCAATCTGGGAACACGTAAGACCACTGAGAAGGGGATTTCAGAAGTCAAGGTGAGAGAGAACAAAAGCATGGACCAGCACCTTAGCCGCATCCGGCGTTAAATAGGGGCGGATGCGCGCTATGTTTTTGAGATGGAAGCGACAGGATTTGGCGATTGATTGGACATGAGGGGTGAAGGAGAGGTTGGAGTTAAAAAGAACACCCAGGCAGCGAGCCTGCGAGGTAGAGGTGATGGTAGCGCCGTTGACTTGGAGGGAGACAGACACGGGAGTAGCAACACTTGAGGGAGGAAAGACTAGAAGTTCTGTTTAGGACAGGTTGAGTTTAAGGAAGTGAGCAGCCATCCAGTTGGAAATCGCAGAGAGGCAGTCAGAGACACAAGTCAAGATGGGCGGAGAGAGATCAGGAGAGGACAGGTAGATTTGCGTGTCATCAGCATAGAAATGATAATGGAAGCCAAGGGAGGCAGTATAGATAGAGAGCAGTAGGGGACAGAACCTTGGTGGAGTGGTTGGAAGGAAGAGCCAGAGTCAGAGAAAGAAACACTGAAAGAGTGCTGGGAGAGCTAGGAGAGGTGGGAGGAGCACCAGGAGAGAGCAGTATCCCATGGACCAAAATTACAGATAATGCGAAGAAGCTGTTGATGATCAACAATGTCAAAGAGATTTAGCAGCAATTACATCGTTGGATACTTTGGTCACAGCTGTTTCTTAAAAATGACAAGCACGAAATCCAGACTGAATGGGGTCAAGCAGAGAGTTGGATTCGAGAAAGTCAGTCAATCTGGCAAATGGCAGAAGCAAGATAGGGAGGTAGTTGGATGGGGATTTGGGGTCAAGGTTGGGCTTTTTCAGGATTGGGGTTACAATTGCATGTTTGAAGGGTGAGGGAAATGTGCCAGAGGAAAGGGAGAGATTGAAAATTTTAGGAAGAGCAAGAGAGGGAGACAAACTGTGGATGAGATACGAGAGAATAGGATCGAGGGAACAGGTGGTGGGGCGGGAGGACCGGAGCAGAGCAGAAACCTCTTCTGCTGTAGCAGGTGCAAATGAGTGTAGAATGGTGGAGGGAGTGGGGTTGGATGATATATTGGTAGGGGAAGGAGAGAAATTAGAGATCTCTTCACTGATTGTAATGATTGTAAGATCTTCTCAGTGAAGTGAAATGCAAAGTTTGTGGCGGACAAGGTGGTAGAAGGAGGGGGAGTGAAAGGGCGAAGAAGAGCATCAAAAGTGTGAAATAGGTGTTTGGGTTGATGGAACAGTGTACTTATGAGGGTGTTAAAGTAATTTAATTTTGCAGCAGAAAGAGCCAGGCTGTAGGAGCGCAGCATAAATTTATAGTGGAGGAAGTCAGATGCAAAGTGAGACTTTCTCCAGCAGCGTTCAGCAGTTCTGGAACATTTTGCGAGGTAACGGGTCAGCTTGGGGGGCGCTTGCTGCGTTGAATTGTAGGAGGTGCCATGATGATGAGTTGAGAGGAGAGAGTTAAGTTGTAGAGTGAGGTTGCAGAGTAAGGGTAAGTTAAATTTGAGATGGGTAAAAGGAGAGTTTGGTGGAGAAATGCTGGAGATCAAGGCAGTTGAGGTTTCTGCGAGATTGGACAGTTGAGGGTAGTGAAATTTGGGTACTGGGTATGCTGATGTCAAATGTTAGCAGATGGTGGGCAGACAAAGGAAATGGAACAGTGGAGAGATTAGAGGTGGTGCAGAGAATGGTGAAGATGAGTTCAAGAGTGTTTCCTGCTGTATGAGTTGAAGTAGACAACTGTGTGAGGCCAAAGGAGGAGGTTACAGAGAGCAGACAGGAGGCATCAAGGCAGGTGAGGTTATTGATTGGGATGTTAAAGTCCCCAAGAATGAGGGAGGGAGTGCTAGAGGAGAGAAAGTCGGTTAGCCAGGAAGAAAAGTGATCAATTAATAATCTAGGATGACCTGGGGGAGATAGAAGATGGCAATTCCTAAAGGAGTGGGCTTCAAAAGGCGGACAGTGTGAACTTCAAAGGAAGTAAAGTAAGGGCAGGGGCAGGGAGGATAGGTTGACAGGTACATTGAGGGGAAAGAAGGATGCCTACACTGCCTCCTTTACAGTAGAGTCTGGGAGTGTGGGAGAATTGTAGTCCAGATGCTGGAAATGTAATATTAATGAAGGTCATTTATTCCACAGTTGGTGCAGTGCACACCCATAACTAAATTTTGGAAAGATGTGACCAAGATAATATATCAAATAACGGAAATAAAATTCGTTTTTAAGCCAGAAGTGGTTCTGCAAAACTTGTACTGGCCAAAAATGCCAAAAAATATTTTTTATTGATAATTCTACATATAATTTCAGCATCTAAACTACTTTTAGCCCGAAATTGGAAAACAGGGATAATTCCACGCATCCAAGAATTAATAACACAAGTTATATGGCAAGCAAAAATGGAAAGGGGTATCCTGGTGAACATAGGAAACAGAGAAACAGATATACTCAAATAGAAGACTGGGATACATGGATTTGCAAAATGGAAATGATAACCTAATAAATATCATCAACACTACTCTCCTCTCTTTTGAACCTAGCACGCAATAATTAAATCAGGTATAGCTAACGTCCAGACTCAGCGAGACAAGGGCCAGAAAAGGAGGGGAGGAAAAGAAAAGAATGTAAAGATCTGAACCCCTAAAAGGACAGAGAAAACAGAATAATAAAATAAGGAAAATACACTGGGCATAAGTCTCTCTCTCCCTCTCTCCAAAAGTAGAAGGGTAAAGAAAATTTAATAAATAAGAATATACAATAAAATCAAACCAAGGGATGGGGGGAGGGGGTGAGAAAGGGATTCGGGTGGGGGGTCACAGGCAGTTTAATAGGATAAACTATGATGATATTTATGATGACAAGAGTACCAAGGCCTGAAACATAGATGTATTAGTAAAACTATACAAGCCAGGTACACGTCTGAAATATAAAAATAAAATAAAAAAAGAATACTAATCTCGTACAATTAAAAAACCTTTTTTTTTCTTTTCATAAAGGAACACTATAGTGTTAGGAATACAAACAATAGCATAGTGTAACACTATAGTGTCCCTCTGGCTCTGTGTGTGATTTCAGTGACAAGGTCCCTTGGAACTGATTCAGTCTCTTCCTCCCATGACATCACGGCGATCCAGGAACCTAGTGCACATTAGGCTTTCCACATAAGAAAGCATTAAATCAGTGCATTCCTATGGGGATGTTCAAGATACCGGAAGTCCTCGTGCAAAGTGGGGGGATATCCAGTGTCGTTTCACGAAGTTACACTCTATGTGAATCTTCTAGTCTGGAAGACAGCAACTAGAAGTTGTTGTTTTACATTACAGGGTTAAGGGAACAAGTAGACTACACCCAGACCAATTCAATAAAGCCATATGGATGCCTATAGTGTCCCTTTAAGTAATAAAAAATATCAATAATATGTATACACATCTGATAACATTAGTGATGTGAAACCTATAGCATTCACCCTGTTGATGACAAAGGTGTCATAAGAGGCCAGGTATGGCATGAAACAAACTAAGGTAAATTTATTCAGACCCGTTTCACAAAATTTAGAGATATGCTTTAATAATTTATGGAGTAAGTGTGTATTCTTGACACTACAGCTCGAAATGGCTGATTAGCCCCAGGTTCATCCTTACCTCCAGTTAAATAGCAGTTTTACTCACCTTTTTCCAGTGCCGTGTGGGTCCGGTCATGGCTGGCTCTGCCCCTTTGGCAGACATCAAACTTAATGACCCAAAGGAAAAGCATACACGGCAAAAATTCGGTGTTGCTCCTATCAGCATCTCCTCATAGAGATGCATTGACTCAATGCATCTCCATGGGGAAAGCTCAGTGCCTACATGCAGAACATGGGAGACCCTGAACATCAGTGCTGCACCTCTAATGGCCTTCTGAGTGACTGCCACTAAAGTTGTTACTAGACAGCAATGCAAACAATGTCTGTTCTCTAAAAAGGCAGTGTTTACATTAAAATGCCTGCAAGGACTGACTATGCACACCAGAACCACTACATTAAGCAGTAGTTGTTCTGTTGATTATAGTGTCCCTTTAACTTTTTGGGTGATTGGATAAGATCTCTCAACCATTTCTTGTTAATGAGAACATAACTGAAGAAGGATCAGAGTTCAGGATTTGCTGCAAATAAATAGATGTTTCATATTTGAATGTGTTATCTCTAAGATGTACACAGATTGAGGCTTCCTTTAAGATGTCTGAAAACTGATTACAGTAACTCCTGTTTTACTCAATTAGCAGTATTTCAATCATTTACACACAATAAAGAGTAATGTTAAAATTATGAGGCCATTTCTACAAATTAGGTTAATGAGATCTGATATTCTGTAACTGCCTAGAAAACGAAATGCAGTAAATAGCATCTGGTGTCTCTACACAAAAAAATAAAATAAAGAGCATGCATGAACACCTGCCTTTAATCCCCAGGCTCTGTAACAAAATCACAAATATTTGCAATTCAGACTTCCTGTAATGTGGCACATTCATAATGAACAGGATACGGTACAATATCAATGAAAACATTCCAGGAGACCAGCTGGAAAGGACACAGAGATCATGAGGCTGCAGGCACAGGAAATAGCTGGAAATATCTTCTCCACTGTTACTGCTGATCACATTTTTACGCTAATTATATGAAGATGCCCAATGGCAATTGAAGACAAGCTGTGACATTAGCTAGGTCATCTTATCTACTAGACAAATGCAAATTATTAAAAGCACCAGCACTACTCAAATTACATGAAAACACAGGCATCACAATGCACTAATGCCAAGAATAGGAAACTTTAATCACTTTCATATTAGGGTCAATTGCAAAAATTCATTCCTCAATGCTACGTATCTTATAGAGTGTCTGTGGAGTTTAAAATTATTATTACTATAGCTCCATTAATAACATAGTGACATACTCCATTACACTGTATAATGGATTATCATTGTTTGAGTTTTCGCAACGGTCACACTTATCCTAAAACACCTCATTTAACTCTTGCAAGGAACCTCTGGGTTAAGGGTAACTTTTAAAATGGTTAGAATCTGTTAGGAGAATGCTGATTTTTGTTTTGGTTTTAGAGAAGCAGTGGTGTTACTGGTTTCTCTTCACATTAAAGGGACACTATAGTCACCAGAACAACTACAGCTTATTGCATTTGTTTTGGGGAGTATAATCATTACCTTCAGGCTTTTTGCTGTAAACACAGTCTTTTCAAAGAAAATGCAGTCTTTACATTACAGCCTAGTGATAACTTCACTGGCCACTCCTCAGATAGCTGTTAGAGATCCTTCCTGGGTCATGGCTGCCTAAAACGCTTCCAAACATTCAGTGTCTCCTCCCTCTGCATGCAGACACTGAACTTTCCTCATAGAGATTAATTGATTCAATCCATCTTTAGGAGGAGATGCTGATTGGCCAGGGCTGTGTTTGAATCATGCTGGCTCTGCCCCTGACCTGCCTCTTTGTCAGTCTCAGCCAATCCTATGGGGAAGCATTGTGATTGGATCAGGCTTCCACTTCTGATGATGTCGGCAGACTGCTTGTTTTTTTTTAGGCAAACAGCATGCAGATCTACAGCTTCTGGCTTGAATACAGTAAGATTTTATCTATATTTATGGAGGCATGAGGGGCCCAGGGGGGCTAGATGGTGGTTTTAGGGTCCATGTTTGTGTTCCTGACCCTATAGTGATCCTTTAATGTGCACTGGATTTACAGGGAGTGCAGAATTATTAGGCAAGTTGTATTTTTGAGGATTAATTGTATTATTGAACAACAACCATGTTCTCAATGAACCCAAAAAACTAATTAATATCAAAGCTGAATATTTTTGGAAGTAGTTTTTAGTTTGTTTTTAGTTATAGCTATGTTAGGGGGATATCTGTGTGTGCAGGTGACTATTACTGTGCATAATTATTAGGCAACTTAACAAAAAACAAATATATACCCATTTCAATTATTTATTATTACCAGTGAAACCAATATAACATCTCAACATTCACAAATATACATTTCTGACATTCAAAAACAAAACAAAAACAAATCAGTGACCAATATAGCCACCTTTCTTTGCAAGGACACTCAAAAGCCTGCCATCCATGGATTCTGTCAGTGTTTTGATCTGTTCACCATCAACATTGCGTGCAGCAGCAACCACAGCCTCCCAGACACTGTTCAGAGAGGTGTACTGTTTTCCCTCCTTGTAAATCTCACATTTGATGATGGACCACAGGTTCTCAATGGGGTTCAGATCAGGTGAACAAGGAGGCCATGTCATTAGATTTTCTTCTTTTATACCCTTTCTTGCCAGCCACGCTGTGGAGTACTTGGACGCGTGTGATGGAGCATTGTCCTGCATGAAAATCATGTTTTTCTTGAAGGATGTAGACTTCTTCCTGTACCACTGCTTGAAGAAGGTGTCTTCCAGGAACTGGCAGTAGGACTGGGAGTTGAGCTTGACTCCATCCTCAACCCGAAAAGGCCCCACAAGCTCATCTTTGATGATACCAGCCCAAACCAGTACTCCACCTCCACCTTGCTGGCGTCTGAGTCGGACTGGAGCTCTCTGCCCTTTACCAATCCAGCCACGGGCCCATCCATCTGGCCCATCAAGACTCACTCTCATTTCATCAGTCCATAAAACCTTAGAAAAATCAGTCTTGAGATATTTCTTGGCCCAGTCTTGACGTTTCAGCTTGTGTGTCTTGTTCAGTGGTGGTCGTCTTTCAGCCTTTCTTACCTTGGCCATGTCTCTGAGTATTGCACACCTTGTGCTTTTGGGCACTCCAGTGATGTTGCAGCTCTGAAATATGGCCAAACTGGTGGCAAGTGGCATCGTGGCAGCTGCACGCTTGACTTTTCTCAGTTCATGGGCAGTTATTTTGCGCCTTGGTTTTTCCACACGCTTCTTGCGACCCTGTTGACTATTTTGAATGAAACGCTTGATTGTTCGATGATCACGCTTCAGAAGCTTTGCAATTTTAAGAGTGCTGCATCCCTCTGCAAGATATCTCACTATTTTTGACTTTTCTGAGCCTGTCAAGTCCTTCTTTTGACCCATTTTGCCAAAGGAAAGGAAGTTGCCTAATAATTATGCACACCTGATATAGGGTGTTGATGTCATTAGACCACACCCCTTCTCATTACAGAGATGCACATCACCTAATATGCTTAATTGGTAGTAGGCTTTCGAGCCTATACAGCTTGGAGTAAGACAACATGCATAAAGAGGATGATGTGGTCAAAATACTCATTTGCCTAATAATTCTGC
The DNA here is from genome assembly GCA_933207985.1 of Pelobates cultripes. Classification (NCBI taxonomy): domain Eukaryota; kingdom Metazoa; phylum Chordata; class Amphibia; order Anura; family Pelobatidae; genus Pelobates; species Pelobates cultripes. The sequence goes on along the minus strand of OW240917.1, from coordinate 125,714,523 downwards.
ACTCCCTGTACAATTAAACCATAGCAGATTTCCTTACGATTGCTGGAATGCAACTATACTTCTTAATTTGATGCATCATTTTTATTGTATACATTGCAACATGTATCAAAACATTATAGCAATTCCACTGAAGAATAAGTAGAGAAAAGAAAAGTCAGATGAGAAAAAAAAAGGCGGAGAAGTGAAATTGCGGTTTTCATCTCAATTAAGTTGCCTTTGTGTTTTTAACCTTGCAATTGAAAACAATGGAGTTTTACAAGAACAGCAATGATTTCAGTGCAGGGTTTGCAAAAAAAAAGGTAATGATGGTCCAAGCACTCAAGTTCAATCCAGTGGTAGATTTAATGGAGCAGAATCAAAAACATAACGTTGTAGGCCGAAACGTTGTTTTTGATTCTGCTCCAATAAATCTGCCCACTGGATTGAACTTGAGTGCCTGGACCATCATTACTTTTTTGCAAATCACATTGTGGGGATTGGCCAAGCTCAGACCCGGTTGCACCCTGGGATCCAGAAGAGTGCGGTATCCATATTGGTAATTTTATTGCAGGGTTAACACATCTCCAGTGGCTGTCACTCATTTTCTACACATGCGCACTAGGCACCCCATGTGTCCTTATTGGGAGGCACTGGATTGGCTGAGATCATCAATCTTGATATGCCAACAAGGTCGTGTGGGAAGGGGAGTGGGGGGGAGGGGCTCAATCCAATCTAAATAGTTATTCAAGTACTATAGTATTAGCAATACCATGTTTGTATTTCTGACGCTATAGCGTTCCTTTAATTCTGGAATTGGAATTATGATGGTTCTCTCTCTTTCTCCAATACAGCCAGATCACATTAAGCTTATACATTTTGTAAGTCAAGAATTCATACATTCTCTTGGTGCTTAACGGACATCATGCATTTTTACAAGAGGAATGAGTAGTTCCCCAGAATCAGTGACACTTTCTTCACTGCTAGGAAGGACTCTGACTGATGTTCACCACCTTGAACACTCTTAATCTTCAGTCTTTTGCTCTCTTTGCCTTAGAATTATGCATGGCCTGGTTACAGAAGTAGAAAAATGGATCCATCAATGTTAGCATGGATGTATGGATCAGCAGTCTCACTTCAAAATATAGATGGATGGACTAATTTGTCAAGACATGCTCTTCACACCGGTAAATCACAAAGATCCTGTCATCCTACCTTTTCAGTCCAAAATACCAGAGCCAAAAAAACCTTTTCCACCCTTAATTATTTGCCAATAACTATTAAAGGATCACTATATAGTGTCAGGAAAACAAAGCGGTTTTCCTGACACTATGGTGCCCTGAGGGTCCCCCCACCCTCAGGGTCCCCCTCCCGTGGCGCTGAAGAGGTTAAAACCCCTTCAGCAGCTTACCTTAATCCAGCGCCGGGCTCCCCCGCCCGATGTCAGCAGAGCCGAATGCGCATGCGCGGCAAGTGCCGCGCGTGCATTCAAAGTGTACATAGGAAAGCATTTCTCAATGCTTTCCTATGGACGCTCTGCGCGATGGAGGCATAATATGCCTCCAGCGTCAAAGATGCGCCTCTAGTGGCTGTCAGGAAGACAGCCACTAGAGGCTGGCTTAACCCCAAATGTAAACCTAGCAGTTTCTCTGAAACTGCTATGTTTGCATCGGAAGGGTTAAAACATGAGGGACCTGGCACCCAGAGCTGAAGTGGTCTGGGTGACTATAGTGTCCCTTTAACATTTATTACACTTTTAACCCCTTAAGGTCACATGACGGAAATATTCTGTCATGATTCCCTTTTATTCCAGAAGTTGTGTCTTTAAGGGGTTAAAATGTGGTAAATTGTTGTTAGGTATAAAAAACACAACAAAACACACAAACAGTGCAACCATGTAAATGTCTGGAAAAAAGCAGACACTATCTCAAAGAAGTATGTTCTCTTTATGCTTTGCTTTTTTTTAAGCTCTTCTAAAAGCAGAAAGTCCTATTTGTGTTTCCAAAAATCCAGCTTCCCCTTTCCAAATCAGGGAATGAGTGATCAAAGCTTTCCAAACAAACCCTGAAGTCATTGGAGTAGAATGTGCGTGCACAGTCTGTTCCGGGGGTCATCATGTAGTTGGAAATATTTGTTACACTGAGCGATAATAAAAAGCAGAAACAGGAATAGAAGCATGTATTTTCCTGTTTTCAAAATCAGCCTCCAACAATGCCTCTCTGCTGAAACCTGACCACACAAATCTGCATAACATCCCACAGCACAACCAGAGCCAAAGATAGATGTATGTGGGAATGCCAGCCTACTTAAAAAGTCACTATTAACAAAATCGCATGTGACCTCTAAGGTCCAGAATTCTGCTAGATTAGGCAGCAAGCTCAGGCACTAAATGGGCGGATATTTAACTCGTTCAGAGATATACACAGATCTTTTGATGTTTATAGTATGCTCATTTCAATATAACTTACACTTATCTGAGAGGGTTTTAACAAAACAATAACAGAAACTTGGAGCAGCTTTCTTGAAGTACATTTATATAAAAGACACACACCATTAAATATTTTTCATCTTTGTATTTATTTCTTTTTTCTTTTAATACTATTGTCAATATTCATTTTGGGAATTAAAAGCAAATGTCTAAAAATAGTCTATTTTCTATCTTTCTATAGGAAAGGCGGCAAGAAGATTAAGTACACTATTTGTCAGCATAGCCGAATGCCCGTACACTATTGTAAAAGATGCTGCTTTTCACACCCCAACCGCATGCACTTACAAAAGGCATTTTCTGTTATCATGTCAGCTATCCCGGCCTGGAACGCACGTTTTAGTGATGGCTAACATTTGCTAGACCAGCTATTGTGGATCGGGATGGCCACTACTGCTGCTTTACTTATCAAGTATTACTTTCTCTACAGCACTGCCCTGGTAGTATAAACAGGATTCACATTCTGTGCTGGCGTATGGTGTTTAAAAGAATTCTCCAAGATAAAAGTACAGGGCCTATTCACTAAGGTGAGAATTCAAAGTGAACTTACCATGTTCACTTTGTAGAAGTTATGATACCAAGAGTGCACTACTACCCTCCCCCCAACATAAGTAGTCAAACAAATATTTTCTTACGTGGGATCCACAGACGGCACTCCACACTACAGCCAAAAGAGAGCCGGTAGCTCCTGCTTTAGAGGCTCTCCTATGCTTAGCCCTGCACCTCTGGGCAGCTGTAGTTGAGGCTAGGTAGTGTGCCTGGCAAACCCCAGGTAAGAATTCAAAACATTCTAAAATGGTTTGACTATTTATATTGGAGGGAGCAAGGGCACTTCGGGCATCATAGCAAGTACATTGTGCTGTAGTGGTTATGGTGCTTGGAGTGTTCCTTTAAGTGAGGATAGGCCTATAACTGGTACATGTTTCCCAACTCTGAAGCGATAACACACTGTGCAGACAGACAGACTGACTGCAGAGAGACGGTGAATGACTTATGGGAGAACAATTCTTTAATGGTGCTTAAAGGGTTACTTTAAGCTCTGGATAATACAGTTAGCATTCAGAGAATGTTCTAGTAACTTATTTACGTATCCCTAGTGACCTATGTGTTTCTGCCACCTTGCCCACTGAGACTGTTCCCCCGAGGTTATCCGAGGTCTCTGGTAAGTCATTTACTTTACAGCAATCCATTACAAAGTTTTCTGAATAAAGGAAGAGCAGGATATTAAAACACATGTGGAAGTAAGCTAGTATTTTTCCAGCACTAATGATTTTAGCAAGGCCCCTTGCACTGTTGCAGGGCATGAAACGCAGCAAGCAATAGCATTTGGACACTTTTTCTCCATTTTAATACAGACAGTTGCTAAGGTACCAAAAGGCTATTAGCTGACAAGGAAAATATGCAGTGAAATCACTTCTCCACAACAGTGTTTTTTATTTTAGGTCTGGATTTAATATTTGCTAGCAGCAATCACTCTACAATCTGCTTATTCCTTTCATACTTGTCCATTTGCCCTAGGTTACCGTGCAGAATAAGGATGTGGTTTGTGGTTTGTTCATTTTCTTTCCTGGTAGCCTCGGATTTACTTGGATGTCTGTTATGTGTTATAGACTTTGGAAAGAGGCATAATTCTTTTCCTAACAATTATGGTTTCCTAAAATGTAATTATACTTGTATTAAATATGAATGTAGCCCTTGACAAGTAACTGAAGGCCTAAGAAACCAGGATGTATTTTTGGTTGGAAAGATATTGCGTGGGTGGATAGCCGGAGCTTTCCCAACCCTTCATAGCGTAAGGGAGGCCGCAGGACTGTCAAAGCCACCGGAAAAGGTAAATCCCTTCAGTTACATTGACAGTGCAAGCCTAATACATAATAAAGTCCAAATGAAAAGTAAACATTTAATAGAAAGAAAAAAAAAAACATAAATAAAAAAATAAAAAAATAAAAAGGATTTATTAGAACGGAGATGTTTAGCTAGTATTTATTTCTAGAGAAATAATCCATAAGAGAACATATCGCTGCCAATATGCATAACCACAACTGATTTTCAACATATTTATATATTAAAAAAAGCATACAATACATCTGGAGTTTTGTAACACTAGTACAGGGATAGGCAACTTTCGGCACTCCAGATGTTTTTGGACTACCTCCCCCATAATGCTCTTACACCCGTAATGCTGGCAAAGCATCAAGGGAGGTGTAGTCCAAAACATCTGGAGTGCCGAAGCCTGCACTAGTAGATGCTACTAACTTGCCTGAGAACAATAAGAGTAACCATCCACTTATTCTATACCGGTGTTACACTAGCTACAGATAATGTGCAGCTTCAGTGTGCCTCTAATCATTGCTCCCTGGATTAGAGGTAAAGTGGTCACATTTAGAAAACTTCCCTGGTTGCTAAGTAACTGCTCCCTAAGTATCACAAAAGTCAAGGATAGAAAGAATACTATAAAGAGCCAAATAGTTTCTACATATTTTTGTATTTTTTTGTCTTAATTTTTGTTGTGCATGGATAATACAAACCAGCATTCTGCACTGTTGTGCGGCACAAAATTAGATTGGAAATCAGGAGATAAAATAAAACCACTGGGGTCCCACTATTACGTTATCCAGAATTCCCAAATAACTCACTAGAGAACTATAGCTAGCAGTAAGAAATAAGAAAACAAAAAAAACATTTCAACGTGTGTGTGCAACCAAGCCCTATATACTGGCCCTTCAGTCCACCTCAACCTCCATCAGTCACAGCATATTGACAGGTCCACCATAAGCCAATCCGACAGTCCCATGTCGTTATGCAAGCATGTATCTGGCACCCACTGATCAGGCTCCTCTGTAGACCGGTATTAGAGTCTCTGGATAGGACCACTAGGCAGTTTCCTTTCTGACATTTACCCCTCCTGGGTATTGGGCAGTGATGTGGAGATCCTCTCCTCGAGCCTTGATAAGTGGCTGTGGGGGACTGACTTGTTTGCCAAGTGAGTAGTAGTGAGTAGGCAAATGGCCTTTTCAGCTGCTGTGGTGGTTTATTCATGGAAGCTTTGCAGTGGAGCAGTTTGCCCCACGAGCCCACAATGCGTCAAAAGCTTTCCCAAAAAGGTCGGTTTTCAGGCCCAGATACATGGTTAATTTCTGAAAAGCCTGTTCGACACCCATTTTATTACAGGGGTATGGGAATCCTATTTCAGGCTTAGCTGAGATTCTTCCCTTCAAACAGCATTGTATTTCTCCAGTGGGGACTGGGAAAACCCCCACCGGTCCAAAGGGTGGTTGGGGAGGTGAGACAGCAATATCTAACCTCCAAAGAGCAGAAGGTGGCAGGAAATGAGGTGGTGGCCATTTACCTCACCCCTTGTTCGACTAGGCCCATGGAGGGGGGATCAGTCACGGATAGAGCACCACGATGTATGAGAAAAGGTAACTAAATTTCTATGTTATTTCTTAAAGGTGGTCACTGGTCACCTAAATAAACGATGACTTGGACATATGTGTATTCTTAACGCTATAAGAAATAACACTATAATTTTATTTCATTTATGTATAATTGAGGCAGGACTTCTCAGTTTATGTGCTAAATCAGTGGTTTCCAAGTCCTATTCTTAAAGCACACCAATGGTCCAGGCTATATTAGTAAACCCTACATGAACAGAATGCTAAATTCTTAGACTGTCTGAGCAGCCACAGTAACTCATAATTAAACCTTAAAAAGCAAAAGCTATTTTGAACTCCATAATGAGTGGTTTGTTTTTTTTTCTCCTGAAACCATTTGAACAAATATTTTCCTTTAATAATCTGTTAAATTAATCCATATTAACATAAAACCTTATTAATAATTAAAACCTTGTTTCTAACCAAAATACATCAGCTATATGTGACCTTAACATCTTTAAAATTGGTATTAACATTTTTTTTATTATTATTATTACGATGCAGGAGTTTATCGAATGGAAAAAAATATGTTTTCAAATAGTTGTAGCAATTCATTGCTCAGAGGTTAAATATCTGGCCTTATAAAGTACATTATGTTTTTAAACTAAAGCTAATAAGTCCTTTTCCTGTTGCCTATCAGCCCTTCCTCTCCTTCCTCTAAATGATAATAAACGTTCAAATAATAAAGTCCTATCTGGATTCAATTAGACTTCCACTGTCTAGTCTTACTCTTTAAACAATGCCTTCAAACCTTGCAGGCCCCCGTGATACTATCACATCAGAGGCCCAGTGTTTCATAACAGCATGCCAAAATGGCGTACAGATCGTGCGGATATTGAAGATTAATTTTAAGCATTACAAACCAAATACTTCCTTCCACTCTAAATAAATCAAATGAATCCCCTTCTTGAAAAAAAAAAAAATCAGGCTCTATTTACATTCAGCCCGGTGCAGCTGCGCAGGCTGCCTTAGAAGGCCATGACTGCAATAAATCCCTATATTAGGGAAACTGGATTCTCGACCAGAGATCACGACAGCTTGTTCCTTGCTCAATTATTAACATTTCCTAGTGGTTTTGAAAAAAGCAGGGCTTATCTTTCTCATGACATTAGAAAATTCAAGCACGCTTTCAGAGATTAATATACCGGTCAGGACTGGAGGGGTGAGAAGTCTGTTTTGGAAATGAATGCAGCTCTGTGAAATATCAGATGTGAGAACCTCATGAGCTGGCTATATTTGCAGTATGTAAATGAGTTCAAGAACAGAACCATAAGCCGTTAAAAACTAAAGTATACAGTAATAAAAAGCTTGAATTTAATTAGTTTTGGCTGCAAAAGCTGGAATTTAATTTCGCTAATATCATATGGCATAAAGTGGACCGTTTGTATAAAAGTTTTTTTTCTACAACAGTATTTTGTAGATTATTCAAACTAACATTAAAAAACCAAATTAGTATAGTAGTTATGGTGCTTAATTGGTATGGGTATGATTTATGATTCCATATTTTTTTTATCAAATTGTTCTCAAGTAGTTTGAGAGAAAGTATGCATTGTCAGGCACTCAAATCCTACCACTTCTGTTATTTCTTTGCAGAACTGACAGTCTGCATTTTCACACTCTGTATGAAGACGCCGAATGCTCCCCATAGAGATGCATTGAACAAATGTATCTTTAAGATGAAATGCTAATAAACACAGAGCAGCAATGCATATTCCTCCCCCCAATGCTTCCCTGTGGAAAGCATTGAATTGGCTAAGGTTATCATCACAGATGATCTTAGCTGGGGCGGGGCAGCAGCCACAGAAAGACTGGTGTGGCGAGGGAGTCATTTTATTATTTTTTTTTACTTGTTTAAAAGGTAGACCAGTAATCTAACTAAGAAACACATTTGCAGGTGCTTAAGGGAACACTATGTAACAAAAACACTACATCGTAATGCTCTTTTAGCTGGACAATTTAAAGCATTTTTTTACCTTTAGATTGTAAGCTCACTCTAAACGGATTGTAAACGGAATCCAATTCCCTCTGCAGCATCATGCCCATCATCAAGTAATGCTTAGACTCGTCTGCAGTTTTATTACATTTCAAAAATCCCTTTGATTTCAATAGCTTTGTGTCCAGGTTTTACCTCCTGTTTTCAACAATTGGGAATGCACACACTAAGCATAGAAATATTCCAATGGTGCCTCACAGACTTGTATGGCTACATATCCTATACGTACAGTGTATAGTGGCTTGAGAAAGCACTGACTGAGGCCAAAACGTTGCCTCTGTTTCAATAAAACTCCGCCTTTGGATTAACCCTTTGAGTGATTAGATAGCTTTCGATTCTATAAAAAAGTATTATCTCCTGGGTTGATGGCTTTTCCACCAGGCAAACACACAGCATGTTTATGCCTCTCAAATTTATCAAGTTGCTACCTTCTATTTTCCATTTGTGTGCAGATATAAATGCCCGATGAGACTTTGGAACCTTACAAAGTGCTATTTTTCCATTATTATTTGTAAATTATTTGCTATTTTGAACTCCATTTCTCCTTCACCAAACCACTGTCCCAAAAGCCAGATACAAATAATCCCTCCCTATCATAATTCTCAACACTGCCAAACAGGTGGTTCCCTTGTTCTGGCGAAAGGAAGTACACACACTCAGTTTTCAGTAAAATAGAATGTAAAAATTGACACAACTGTTGGAACATTACACTGACCAAGGCAGGTTACAGAGTTATGTTGACAAGTTCTGCCTACATTGAGGACTTCCAGCCAACGTATAGCTGAGAGAGAGGCACCACTATATGGAGGTAGTACCAGATAGTAAGGGGGGGAGGGATCTCTTGAATTGCCAGGCGATATACAGGCAGTAGCTGGGTACAAGGGAGGATATACATAAACAAGATGTGAATTACAGAAGACAGAGATGCCTCACGGTGGGGGGGAAGAGAAGGGGAGGTTCCCCTGTGAAATGACAGGACCTGAGTATACTGTTGTGTGCTAATTGTTAGTTTTTTTTCTCCTCTTTCTTCTCCCATACCTATGGGCCACATTACTATGCAATTAAGGGTGCCTGTCGTTATTGTTATTTAAATGTTCCTAAGTGGGGACCTGCAATTCCCTTATTATTATATTTTATTATTATTATTTTTAAAGCACCAAGATTTCAAGATTTGGGTTCAGTGAACCCACAAATTCAAGAAATGATAGAGATTTGTGTGTCCCATGTGCACTAGTCAGACAACTTCGCAGACATAACTATAATATAGCAAACACCCATATCTATAATATAAAACGTTACCTAGCCTAGGATAAAGTATTGCTCTACCATAAATATGTCTTACAAGTACTAGAACTAAATATGTTTTGAACATGTGACAACCTAATGGCATGTGGTCCTGGGAACCGGTCTCCATAAGTCTGTACTCACCTGTAGCCTGTCACATAGACAATCACTATACCCTGCTTTAGGTGTTGTCTAATAAATCTATATCTTTATAATGCAAAACTGGCTTGAGCTAAGTTGACGAGTAGTGCAGTTGTTTAGGGAGTTCTGACATGATTACCAATCGTAATTCACCACTTCGCAGGGACCTGCAAGTCCCGTAGTAATCGGTTATATACCTGTTTTGGGTCCTGTGAGACCAGTTACAATAATCACATTTAGAGACCCGTGTGTCCACTTATGTTTAAGATTGAAAAAGTCTTAAAAATAAAAAAAAAATAAAAATAAATACATCTACAACATAATTTTGATATGAAAATGAGGAGATGAATGCTTTTCTCAATTTAGCTTACATTCTCAAGGAAATTAGGTAAAAATCACATAATTGACCAACAAGACACATAGCGCCGGAGCTCCGACCAAAACGCACTACAGGGCGGATTATTGCCTCACCCCTCGGTATCTAAATCAGCTACGACCCTTAGTACATCATGGGGAAGCACTCCAAAAAGGCTCGGTGGCAAAGCACAGGACTAACACGCGATCTCGGCCAGCTACTTTCCCAGCCCTGCAGGCCCAAGATGGCACTGGACCCGCTCTCAGCCTCAGAGGACAAAGAGTTCAGCGATGTGCCCATGCCGACATCACAACGAAGCGATCAAGCTCTGCCACACAGGCAGACTGAACCCCAATTGGCCACAAAGTTGAACCTTTCGGGCATGGTATCCGATCTCAAAGCCTTCTTCACATCAGAGTTTACGGGGCTTAAGGAAGAACTGGGCATGCTGACAATCTGGATAAGGGTCACGGAGGACGAAGTCCACGACCTGCAAGTCAAACAAGACTCCACAACAAAACCACGTGCGAACAACTGAATGCACGAGTCGGACAACTAGAGGACTCAGCACGCCAGCGTAATATGAAGGTGAGGGGGATCACTGACACAATATCCGCGGAGGAACTGCTGCACTTTATCCGAAGGCTGTTCTCTGCTATACTACCAGCAAAACAGGCCGAGGGACTGTCACTTGATAGATTATTCTGCATACCGGTGGCAAGCCCGCAATAACCACACTAAAGCTAGAGAAGTCATCTTGTGCTTTAAATCTCGCACCGACAAAGATAGCGTCCTGCGGGCGACCAGGGGACAAACCCCATACACTTTCGAAACACACTCCCTGAGCTTCTTTCAAGATCTTAGTCGCCAGACCCTGCAATGGCGTGCCTGCCTGAAAGAGGTAACCTCGCTTTTGAGAACAGCTGACATCCCATATAAATGGGGCTACCCGAGAGTGCTAACTGCGGACAGAGGGCCACCACCACCGGCTAACTTTGCTATCAGAGGCACCAAGGTTCCTGCAATCATTGGGCCTAACACCGGTCACAGACACATCAACCAGGCCCAAGCATCAATGGGACGTTGCCAATATCGCTGCCTTCACTCCATCAGGAACCACAGCTCCAGGATGAAAGCACACCGTATTCGCCGTCCGTCACTTCCTCCCAGCAACACTTGTGGTGCAGCTGCAATTTTTTGAAGGGGTCAGTCGCGATTGCACGGCCGCAGCGCTGACCGGGCCTTTGAAGATATAGGGCCCATCGGGTGGCCCTGAATGCCTGGGCCACCCGGTGGGCCCTATCAGCGTGCAGGTCCCGGTGTAGCTGCATTGGCGACAGTTCCGCTGCTACAAATGGGGCCCGGGCAGCCGGGCCCGTGACAACCGTCATGATTGTCACTCTCTGATGGTGGCCCTGAGTAAGAGCAGAAATAAAAGTTGAGGCTTGAGGAGGAGGAGGTTAATGGAGGCAGAGGTACAGCTAGGGGGGTGTGGAGAGAAAGAAGTGAAGTGATCGTGAGAAAGTAAGTAGTGACAAAGACAGGTGTATGGGGTAAATAGTCACTGTGGCAGAAATGCCTCTGCCACGTGTTCTTGGAGGGGCCTGCTTGCCAGCCTCCTGCCAAAAGACCATGGGCCCCTTAAAAACTTATGTGATTTATGTACTTTTGTACTCCAGAAAGAGAGACCGACCATTGGCCCTAATTCCCTGGAACTGTTTTTCCATGTGTTTTGGGGGTACTTTTGGGTTACTGTAAAATATATGTTTTCTGTGCCTGGAGATAATTGACTTTAGTACAGTTGCTGACTCAATTAACTCTCAGGCACAGGGGAGGCATTATCCTGTTTTATGTGGGAGTGTCCTGGACCTGAGAGTCAATGTAATTACAGTGTGTACTTTGTCACAGTCCCCTCTCAGGTCCAGTGACGAATGCCCCTGGAATATGTTATGGAAAAACCCTTGCATAGGGACTTGCATATAAGGCCAGCTGTAGCTGCCATTAAACAGTTCAACTTCACCCTCAACACAGAGCCTTGTCTCATGATTGTAGGGAACAGCTATACAAGCTATATCAGTAGCTCTTGTAAGAGCTATCCTGCTATACTCTCTGGAGTAGGAGAGGTCTACCCACTGGAAACTGGATCCCTGACTTGGGTCCAGGGTGGGTGGAGGACAGCGAGACCCCAGCCAAGCTGCAGCGGCTAAGGGTGCTGATGGTATCTGGTGGAGTACTTGGAAGTACTCGGAGTTACTAGGATGGAGTGATTGGCGGAGGCACCCAGTCGGAGTGCCAGGCGGTCTGCCACACTCACATTCTGTATACTGTATATATTTAAAATCACTGAAGCTGCTCTAAACACGGATATCAAGTACCACAGCAGCTATCAGTTTCACATAACCCAGTTCACTGTTTAGTTAACAAGGCTCTCTCTCCTGGTCCTAATTCCAAACTATTGCCCCAAACCCCCTTTAGCTCCTAATCACCCACTACAAGTCCTAATCCACCACTATTGCCCCTAACCACCTACTATAAGTCCTAATCCCCCACTATTGCCCCTAACCACCTACTACAAGTCCTAATCCCCCACTATTGCCCCTAACCACCTACTAGAAGTCCTAATCCCCTACTATTGCCCCTAACACATTTTACAAGTTCCAACCACCCACTACAAGTCAGAAACCCCCACTATTGCCCCTAACCCCCCTCTACAAGTTCAAAACCCCACTACAGCCCTTAACCCCCCACTATTGCCTCTAACCACCTACTACAGATCCTAACCCATCACTATTGCCACTAAGCACCCACTACAGTCCCTAACCCTCATTACAGGCCCTAACTCCCTTTTATTGCCTATGATTCCCCACTACAAGTTCTAAGATAGTACCACAGCAGCTATCAGTTTCACATTACCCAGTTTACTGTTTAGTTAACCAGGCTATGTTCCGCTTTAAGCTCTCTCCTGGTCCTAATTCCACACTATTGCTCCTAACCTCCTTCAGCTCCTAATCCCCCACTATTGCCTCTAACCACCCACTACAAGTCCTAACCCCCCACTATTGCCTCTAACCACCCACAAGTCCTATTTCCCCTAACCCCCTCTAGAAGTTCTAAACCACAACACAGCCCCTAACCCACACTATTGCCTCAAACCACCTACAAGTCTTAACCCCCCACTAGTGCCCATAACCCCCCTCTACAAGTTCTAAAAACCACTACAGCCCTTAACCCCCCACTATTGCATCTAACCACCTGCTACAGGTCCTAACCCATCACTATTGACACTAAGCATCCACTTCCTGTTTTGCCTAAACTAACCATTTTGTGGCGGATCAGGGAAGCTTCATGTTATATGCAATAAAGATAGAATAGGACGAAAAACAATATTAATCAGAATCAATATTAGAAACAAAACAATGAATGTGGTTATGGATTGTATAGTTGTATCGTGGGACATGTTTATATATAAATGACACACCTGCTTCCTTGCTCAGTGCTGCTAAGTCAGCCCCTACATATCCATGAGTGCTGTCTGCTAGCTGTACAAGTTCTTCTTCACTGAGCTGATGAGGGACTTTTCTCAGAACCTTCTGAAGGATGTCCAGGCGTTCTCGAGCATTGGGAATACCAATCTCTATCTCTTTATCAAATCGCCCAGGTCTACGCAGGGCAGGATCCAATGAATGGGGACGGTTTGTGGCTCCAAGCACCAAAAGCTGCCCTTGACTTTCTTCCTATAACACAAAATTAGCAATAGCAAAGACACCGTATAATATGCACACCTTGATCTGTAGCCAGGAGCAAACTAAATAAATCACCACATTTCTTCAAAGTTTTCATTTAAGAAAATAACATAGTAGTGTGCTATTTAATAATATTTTTGAGATACACATCCTGGTCAAATGATATTACACATAACTGCATTCCAACAGAACAAATGGTTGTAGAAGATTGACTTTTCCACAAAGTTGCACAAATAAGAGACATTTTCCTGTCTCCTGGGGGAGTATTGATGTTATGGGTGGTTGCAGCCATGTCTATTAAGCGGCTGTCTGCTGACAGTGAGGGAGGCCACTGTTAGTTTTCTTAAACAAAAGACAACAATATTCTTTCTGCAGCTGTCGGCAGCTTCCCTATGGGATGCATTTTACCTTAACACAATAATAATGTCCTAGGAGCGCGTTCAATATCTATCTAGGATTACACACCAGATTGAACAGGCTGGCTCTTCACATAAAACTTTACTTAACACTGCAACATTTTATTTCAATCACAAGCATTCCTAAATTAGAATTCATAATCAATTGTGAGGCATTTTTCAAACTCAAGTATAGTATTGAAAACATGGAAATGTATATTTGTTGTCAAAAACAAGGCCCTCCCAGGCAGCAGTAATATACAGTTCACGTCTGTTATAAAGCAAAATGGTAATTGTGCGAAAATCTGTAAAACTCTCTATTTCTACAGTGATTGCTCCAGTTTTAAAACTTGACTTCAGAATTATTCATTATATAAATAATTGCATTGAGTTGTGTGAGCTGAGTTACACATCATCATCCTTTCTTTGGTCTTTAATTCAAGAAATGTAAAACGCAACAAAAATGTAAGAAGTGAGACGTGCACATTATGCAATATAGGGTATCATTATCAACACTTGAAAACAAATTACAATGCAAAGGGAATTAAGGATGCTCCATTGAGAACACTTTTCGTGATATAGTTGGTGAAATTTAATTCAAAAACCATAGAAAAAAGTAGATGAGTGTAAATTAGAAATTCAATATGAGAAAAAAGGGGGAATAAAGGGTAGCTGAAAGGGTGGGTCAAGGTCTTCGGGATGTGTGTCTAGTTTAAGTTGCAAAAGTAGTAAAGATACCCAATTTGTGTTGTTTTCCACATACAAACCAAGTAGAAGTGTAGTTTTATAAGCAATTCCGTATCAAGGCCGTAAGAACCTCCATGAACATATTTCCTCAACCACTGCTGATAAGTGATTGTCTGTCACAGTTTCCACAGGGTGGGACCACACTTTTGACAACGTTTAAAATTGATAAAGAAACTTTTTGTACTTAACAACTGGTACTTCAAGCTTTCTTTTATATACCAGTATGGTTAAAGACTAACACTGATCCTAATACATGTCACTGTTTATAGAATAAAAATAAAGTGTAACCACAGGAAATAACATGTTTTACCATTATTTCCCCTGAGAATTGTTACTGTAAGCCTCTCTGACAAGGCCAGTGAACCACGGTGTGTACAGATGATTGTAAGCCTTGAAAGTGAGTTATGGGGAAAAACATTTGGGAGAAACCGAGCAGTTAGAGCATTAATTATGGACATTGATGTGTACTTGGGATATATAATGGAAGACGTGGAAAGCATGTAAAATGGCCAAATAAAGACAAGACCTTAAATGTTGACACTAACATTGTGAGCACAATTTATTATCCTAACCAGGACCTTTGGCATTTCATATACAGGGAGTGCAGAATTATTAGGCAAATGAGTATTTTGACCACATCATCCTCTTTATGCATGTTGTCTTACTCCAAGCTGTATAGGCTCGAAAGCCTACTACCAATTAAGCATATTAGGTGATGTGCATCTCTGTAATGAGAAGGGGTGTGGTCTAATGACATCAACACCCTATATCAGGTGTGCATAATTATTAGGCAACTTCCTTTCCTTTGGCAAAATGGGTCAAAGAAGGACTTGACAGGCTCAGAAAAGTCAAAAATAGTGAGATATCTTGCAGAGGGATGCAGCACTCTTAAAATTGCAAAGCTTCTGAAGCGTGATCATCGAACAATCAAGCGTTTCATTCAAAATAGTCAACAGGGTCACAAGAAGCGTGTGGAAAAACCAAGGCGCAAAATAACTGCCCATGAACTGAGAAAAGTCAAGCGTGCAGCTGCCACGATGCCACTTACCACCAGTTTGGCCATATTTCAGAGCTGCAACATCACTGGAGTGCCCAAAAGCACAAGGTGTGCAATACTCAGAGACATGGCCAAGGTAAGAAAAGCTGAAAGACGACCACCACTGAACAAGACACACAAGCTGAAACGTCAAGACTGGGCCAAGAAATATCTCAAGACTGATTTTCCTAAGGTTTTATGGACTGATGAAATGAGAGTGAGTCTTGATGGGCCAGATGGATGGGCCCGTGGCTGGATTGGTAAAGGGCAGAGAGCTCCAGTCCGACTCAGGCGCCAGCAAGGTGGAGGTGGAGTACTGGTTTGGGCTGGTATCATCAAAGATGAGCTTGTGGGGCCTTTTCGGGTTGGGGATGGAGTCAAGCTCAACTCCCAGTCCTACTGCCAGTTCCTGGAAGACACCTTCTTCAAGCAGTGGTACAGGAAGAAGTCTGCATCCTTCAAGAAAAACATGATTTTCATGCAGGACAATGCTCCATCACATGCGTCCAAGTACTCCACAGCGTGGCTGGCAAGAAAGGGTATAAAAGAAGAAAATCTAATGACATAGCCTCCTTGTTCACCTGATCTGAACCCCATTGAGAACCTGTGGTCCATCATCAAATGTGAGATTTAAAAGGAGGGAAAACAGTACACCTCTCTGAACAGTGTCTGGGAGGCTGTGGTTGCTGCTGCACGCAATGTTGATGGTGAACAGATCAAAACACTGACAGAATCCATGGATGGCAGGCTTTTGAGTGTCCTTGCAAAGAAAGGTAGCTATATTGGTCACTGATTTGTTTTTGTTTTGTTTTTGAATGTCAGAAATGTATATTTGTGAATGTTGAGATGTTATATTGGTTTCACTGGTAATAATAAATAATTGAAATGGGTATATATTTGTTTTTTGTTAAGTTGCCTAATAATTATGCACAGTAATAGTCACCTGCACACACAGATATCCCCCTAACATGGCTATAACTAAAAACAAACTAAAAACTACTTCCAAAAATATTCAGCTTTGATATTAATGAGTTTTTTGGGTTCATTGAGAACATGGTTGTTGTTCAATAATAAAATTCATCCTCAAAAATACAACTTGCCTAATAATTCTGCACTCCCTGTAGTGCAATACTTTGGCATTTATCATTGATTAGCCATAGACCTTACCGATCCAATACCATCCAGGAGTGTAAGCAAAGAGGCCACTATCCGTTTCTCCACTTCATTCTGAGCTCCATCTCTTTTTGGACAAAGTGCATCCAGCTCATCAATAAATATAATTGAAGGACAACTAAAAATATATGAATGAACGAATCAATGAATGTAAAAAACTTTAAATGATAATTAATTTGATGGAGAGGAGACTCAATGCCTATCCGCCACACATGAAGGGTAGGATACCACTGAGGCCCGCCTCCTAAGAGTCACATAAATTGTGCTCCCAAACAGGGGGTAACCCTAAACTAGCTGCATAGAAATAACAAAAAAAAAAACAATACTACCCCCCTGATGAAGAGAGTAGTGGTGAGAAAAAATGAAAAAAAAAAAAACAAACAACAACTTATCTCTTATTGAATACGAATATAAAAAGACAGGAAAATATCGCCTCATAAAGTGATTAACCAACCAAGTCTGAGGGATAAGGAGAAGAGAGAAAAAAGAATGGACTGTGTCTATCTATAGGCAAATAAATGCCTTTACATAAGAATGAAGGTGCAGTATAAATATAAGATATAAAAGTGACAAACGCCCAATGTGTGGACAAACATTTTGCCACTGACGATGGTGTGAGGGGACGCCGAAACGCACGTCGGGTGTTTGTCACTTTTTTAATTTGACACTTGATGGGTAGCACTATGGGACCTTTGCTTTAGGTCTATTTTGCTTGTAGTCTGAGGGACAGTTGGTGCAGGCAGGTACGGCGCAACAGTTAGGTGAACTAGGTATTCTCCAGACTGCTGGGGGCGCCAACTGGGATGTTTCCTGCTGTGCTGCCTGCCCGTCTGGGGCCGCAGCGCTGGGCAAGCGGCTCTTGAGCCACCCCCAATGCCAGGCCGATCCTCAAGGCAACTGATGGTGGGGGCGCCGAGAGGAGCCCTGTCGCTGGGGTGTCATCTGGCCACCTCAGGGCGCCCCTGAAGCTGTGCTAGGTAAGGCAGAGCAGGCACCTGCTTACCTTGATGGCAGGTGCCTGCTCTGCCAACAAATGCCAGTGACCGTCCGGAGGAAAGGGGGGCGGAGAAACCAGGCGGCGAGGGAGGCTGTTCTTGCAGCTTCTCACTCCTCCCTCGCACGCCCTCTGTGATGCTGGGAGCCGGGATATGATGTAATTCCGGCCCCGGCATACGAAACAGCAGACGAGAGGAGTGAGAAGCTGCCCCACACCTGACCCCAGGGAGGTGAGTGTTTGACTGCCAGTGAGTGTGTGTGTGTGTGTGTGTGTGTGTCTGTCAGTGAGTGTGTGAGTGTTTAACTGTCAGTGTGTGTGTCTGCATGTCAGTGAGTGATTATTTGTCTGTCAGTGAGTTTGTGTGTGTGTGTGTCAGTCAGTGAGTGAGTGAGTGACATAATGGGGCGACAAAATGGATCTTTGCCTATGGCAGCAGAAATCCTTGCACCGGACCTGGGTGCAGGTAATTAGGGTGCAATATAATTAGTGGTAATAGAGGCATTTTAGTTCGGTTTTTGGATCCTCATATGCCTGGTAATTAGTACTCTCACTACTTTAAATGTGAAAAGGATATCTTTCCTGTAGTCTTCTATTTATCTCTGGTAATTACCTGTGTTCATTGGTGGAATTTGTCTATTTCCCTTTTTTCTTTTTAGATTTTATAACTGGGGCTTTTTCCTGCATTTTGGTTTTGCAAGTTAGGACTATACCTACCGGTGTTTCATGTATTAGACTTTCAATGATTAAGCACTAGTTGGGTGAGGTAACACAAGTTGACTACTTAATGTACCTATTATCCCTTGTATTTATCCTGCACCTCCATGCTTATGTAAAGGCATTTATTCGTCTATAGATGGACACAGTCCATTTTTTTTTCTCTTCTCCTTATCCCTCAGACTCAATTGGTTAATCACTTTATGGGGAGCTTTTTTTTCTGTCTTTTTATATTAGTATTCAATAAAAGATTTTTTTAAAAATCTCACTACTACTCTACTGTTGCTGTGCTCCCCTCTCACTACTCTCCTCATTGGAATTTAAAAAAATAATTCTTTCTAGGAATGTAAAAAACTGATGGGTTAAATAGAACAACGCAATATGAATACCAATGCAATATCGAAAATATCCAATAAACACAATATATAATATACCGTTTTGACGCCTCTGCAAATATCTTCCGCAGTCTTGACTCTGATTCCCCGTAAAACCTGTGGGACCAAAACAAGTCTTTAGAAATAGAAATGTTAAAAAAATAGAAGAAAAATATATATTGCTTAGCTATATTAGATTAGATCTAATCAATTAATATAAGCGCTTATTACAATAAAACTAATAAAATAAACCATTCTGCTTAGTAAAGTGAACTCCTACTGCCGTAATGCAACCAGAAGACATCATGGTAACGGTTAGAGTCCTGTAGCTGGGAAGCACACAATGATACCAAAAACATAATTCAAGGAGACAGAAGGTGGAGAGAAATCTCCAGGAGAGTGGCACAGCAAATGAGGTAATAATGAAAAGTCAAATATCTAATAACCTGGAGTTAACAAGTGAGGAACAGAAAGCATGTGTGGCTATTATGCTGTGAGAGCCCTTTTAATATGAAACAGAGCAAAACGCATAGCATAGTATAATGATGCACTATATAAGCAATGACACTTGACCTATAATGCACACAATGTACAGACAAGGTGACAACCGTGACACATGGAAATGACCATTACAGTCATTGATATGGCTGGAAAAAGGAGTGGGAATATAGTAGGTGTTTAAGACACTTAAAGGATTACTCCACCCTCCATGATCACGTCTAGTTTTAGAAGTGGTCATCGAGTAAGGAATCTGTATGTGCAATGTTTAAGCTTGAAACACTGCCTGTACAGAATAATCTGCTCTTTTGTGCAGCACTGCCCCAGGAAGTACCTCTAGTAGCCATCTGAGGAGCCACTGGATGTTTCTCTAGGCTGTAATAAAATAAAATATTACTTGACATGTTGTAATTCTAGCGCGACCATATATTCTATCCGTTAATTCTATTTATAGCAGTGAGGCACCCTTCCCTTGGTGTTGCTTGTGGTATGCAGCTTTATAGTATTTAATAGCTATTAATTTATCGTTGTGATACATTGAAACAAGGACCCTGCTTTTGTTTTTTCTGTGTGGGGCTGGTATATATATTCTGTATTGAGTATTGAACCAGGACTGTACCATGTTCAGAAACTGCACACAAAAGTGATAGTTTCAGCACACTGGTGCAGACTCAGTGTCTATCAAAGTACAGCATCCACCAGAAGAGCATTATCTTTTTAATATAATGCAATACCGTGGAGAGAGCACATTGTAGGATGGGGATAAAAAATAGGAAAAAACACCTTACACTTAAATGTAAGAGAGTTGCAGAATTAGAGTTGATAATTGCCAGATTCTTATCAGAGATCACGATGTAGGTAGGCAATGGTTAACATTTCATGTAATAACTGTAACTGTTATGTATGACATCAAATCTCAGCCAGCCGACAAAGCATTATTTGCAAAGTGTAAAGCAACAGCTGAAGTGGCAAAGAATGAAAGAAAATATTTATGTTTGACCCTGTACTGATTATAGTCTTTTGTCTTACAGTTTCAATATATTTCTGAGTTGGTAGAAGGCAGTATTAAGAAACACCAATAACAATGCCATTTTATTTTGTTACCTGTCTCTGCACGTAAATCATAATGATTTATAAACTATAAACCCTTACCCTAGCACAGAGCAACTGGGAACAAAGCCTGGTCTGGTTGTTCCAAATGAACAATGTCACAAGCTAGTGACTACAGTTTCATGTTTCACCTTACTTGCTCATTATTTCCGGCCCATTGATGACTGAAACATGAGCACCAACTTCATTAGCGACTGCCCGCGCAATCAGTGTCTTGCCTGTCCCGGGAGGGCCGTGAAGTAGCACTCCTCGTGGAGGAGGAATTCCTAAATAAATCAAAATACAAGAGTTAACAGCTCAATTTACAACATTAAGATATACCGACTGTACGTCCCCAAATGGCTTCTTATCATCATCAATATCGTGAGAAAATTGTATTTTGAATAATTTATGTTGTAACCATGACATTATAGTTTACACTTTCATGTACAGGTACATTAAAAAACTGCTGAGACAGCCAGGTTACAATACCACTCTATCCAACACTCAATAGTCCCATTTAAGGTGTAATTACATATCTGAATATGGCTATAAAATTATTGGTATTCAAAGGATGCACAATGGGAAGACTGACTGGTTATTGTGTAAAGAACCAAAAATTCCAACATACAAAGATTAAATTATTAGGGAAAAGTAATTTGATGGCACATTGCACATTGTACATTATAATATTCCAAATGTTACATTTGGCTTATCATATTGTTAGCAAATGGCTGCATTAAATATATTCTGCTACTTAACTTTTAACTCAAACTATCGGAATAAGGGTAAAAGACTACAAAATTCTCCACTTCTGCATACCTTGTATGAACAGTGTGAATTACTTTTTATGAAACGACAAGGACATATAAACACTTATCTAAATTGCAGAGATTTGAATTCTGATATTTGAGATTCTAGAAATGCATTTTTATATAAATTTAGCATGGGCAAAGTTAATTATGCAGCCAATTCAGAAAATATGTTTGTATCAGACAATCCAACCTCGTATTTATATAACATGCAAAAAAAATTATTTTAATGCGCATGGATTGCAATATCTACTGTTACCTTACCATATTTCTTAAAGAGTTCTGGCTGCTTCAGAGGCAACTCTATGGTTTCTCTTATCTCCTTTAGTTGGCTATTCAAACCACCGATCATGTCATATGTAACTTTGCTTCTTACTTGGCATTTGTCCACCTCAGATGTCAATTTTGGCTCTTTGTATCGTATTTGTGTTTGTGAAGTGATGCAATAAAATGTGTCTGCATTGCATCTTACTTGATTTTTTAGGGATGGTGACATTAGTCTGTCATTGTCATTTTCATCTGTGAATCCACTTTTAGAGCTTTGGGATCCTTCTTGGCATGACTCTTGTGAGTGCTGCTCCTCTGGGACAACTCCTGCCTGAATCTCAGGAGAAGGAATAGAAACACTTCCATTGTCAGTTTTACATGGAGTACTTGTGGCTGCAATATTTTGGTTGTCGTCAATATCCAGTAAATTGAGTTGCAAGGACAAATCAAAGGTACTGCTGTCCACACTGCTCTTGTCCATGGTCAGTTCATTTACAAGTGCGCTATTGGGCAATGGTTCTTGCATTGTACCATCAATCCCTTTAATTTTAGTCACCTGTAAGTTGCACGGTCTACCATAGAAGTTCATACTAAGGTGGTTGCCTGGCAAAACTATCCTCCCATCTGGAAAAAATGTATTTAAAATTTATTAGACTGCAAAAACGACATCAATCAAACCTATATTGCCCAAGTAAAGGTGACTCAGACATTTCCATTAAATATGACCTTAATCGAGTAAACCAAGTTTTGAGATTTGTCTTTTTACAAGTTTTCTCTTGAAATAAAACTTCTTATGATTTAATAAAACTGTAATGTAATTTAAAAACTAACCACTCCAACTAACAAATTAAAAATCATTAGCAAATCACAAGGTCAAAATGCAGACATTGCTTAATTGTGTTACTGGTCCAAGAAATCTAACTTTTAACGAGAACGGAATACAGCCAATAGTTTATTCTCAAAAGTGTTTCCTCTGGTCACTGACCACCATTTGACTGCTAGCTGTATTCTGACTGGTTCAATAAATCCATCTTAAATATGTCACTAAGGTTTTGTTTTTTCCCTATCTCTTTGCAGCCCTCATTACCGTCTTCTTCTAAATTAAACAACCTATTGGAGAAATAGACAGGCACAAAAAGCAGGCCCAATAACACAGACATGGTACTTAACTCCTTAAGGACACATGATGGAAATATTCCGTCATGATTCCCTTCTATTTCAGAAGTTGTGTCCTTAAGGGGTTAACATATGACTATTTGTTTAACACTCTGTGAACCACCAATAGCTCCATTCTTTAAAAGTTCCATGGAAGCATCATGATGCAATGCTTTCACTATTTCCTTTTCTATCTAGACCATGGTACGTTTTCTACCATCCCATGGTCTAGTAAAACATGTTTTCCAGGTGAGACATACTTTGCAGTCTCTAGAAGATGAATTTATTTTTCTGAGCAAGCTGCGTTTCAAAGCACAGCTCACAGCGGAGCATGACATGGTCTGTTTGCTTCTCATATCACTAATTACAGACCGGAGATTGAAATCACCCTGCTTTTCTACAGTTTTGCTCTGTAAGCGTGCTTAAATCAGAGCTCTTACAAACTGTGGTATCTTGTTAGGCCATAGGGAGAGCAAACCACACTTATAATATTACAATAACAAAACTGAAATGAAGCAGAGTGTGGTAATGTAAAGCTCTGAAATAAAGCAGAAGTACTACATTTGTTTTTATTTTATTTAATTTTGCCTTTGTTAAAAAAACAAAAAAACAACAACACTTTAACTGCTGGAATAAAGCAGTATATATAGTTTCAATATGTATAATGTACTACTTTGTAAGCCAGCAGGTCAAGTTGAGCATTCATTTGTGGTATTTAGGGGGAGGAGGAGGGGGAGCACAAACCTTCAGTAGACTAAACGTATCCTGAAAATTGGGTTAATTCTTTTAACACTAATGATCAGTCTGATAACCTTTTTGGAATATTTCATACATTTCATATCTGAGTAGGAAAAATCTTGCATTGCACTTGCAATTTGGATTTCTTTTTCTTTCAGCTTCATTATTTTGGACCATGCATTTTGCACTTTTTTGTCAACTCACCTCAACTATTTGGCAAGTAAATGCCTAACACCAAAACAACTTTAGCTTAAAAGTTTGAAGTGGTTTCGGTGTATAGATAATGCCCCAACAGTCTAACTCCTCAATTTGTGCCACTTAAGAGTTATATCACTTTGTTTATGCAGTCTAGTCACACCTCATCTGGCTGTGACTCACACAGTCTCCCTACCTACTTCCTGGAAAAAGGTCTAATTTTTACATTTTCCCTATTGGCACGTTGTGTTTATAGGAGCACTCCACTAAAAACATGGATTTATTTATGTATTAAAAATAATAATAATTAAATCAAGGGTATTCCTAAAAGCAGATAGCAAATGCTGCAGATCTTTCAATGCCTCTCAATGAGAAGTATTTGCAAGGCAGGTGCTCTGGGTAATTGCCTGGCTCTTGTGTTGAGTTTCACTGAGCTAAATAACCAGGAATTACCAGGACTGTTAGTCTGAATGGCAGCTATAGAGTGTAACAAGGATCATTTATAAAAGTACCAATTTCTATTGAAAGCTCTTTTAGTGTTTGGAGTGATCCTCTAATTTAGTATTTCTTATCTCTTGCTCTATTTATTGCCCTCTAGAGTATAGAGCGGCCTCATGTGTGTGACCAAGTATAATTAACAGAGCAGAAAATATTAACTTCTAAAGTAAGCACACTGAGCTGTAAAATTGTTTTGAAACGTAAATCTCTTTTATATGGCATCTGTGTGAGTCAAAGCTAGGGAAGGTGTGGCTAGGGCCGTCTAAAAAAAGTGCTGTAACTCCTATACAGCACAAAAGTGATCAGTGACATTGTAGGAACACAATGTTTCATTAAGCCAACACTCTTTTGGTGCTTAGAGTATATTGGGCACATTTTCCTGGCGGGTGGTACAAGGTTAATGGCTCAAGTACAGAAAAGAAATTATAGGATGTACAGGAAATTTGGTAAATGTGAAATGATGCATAATTATTTTTATAATACCTGCACTGATTTGAGCGAGAAGACGATTCTCTAAAGGGCACTCTTTGCACTAAAACCATTGTAGTTCTCTGCACAGGTTATAGTGTCAGGATTTCACTAACTTAGTACCACATTAAAGCAGAGCTGTCACTTTCGAGGGCCTTTACATATTTCACAGAGACCACAAAAGTGACAGATCCAGTGTGGGTCCTGTGGCCTGGGGATGCTGAAGAAGGCAAGTTTTACTTATCTAAAGCTGTCCCTCCTTGCTGCAGCTATCTTCATTCTGCTGGTCCTCTTCTGTTACTGGAGTCTAATTTACCAGTGCTGTACTCTCGCACATTTAAACTTAGGGAGAGCCTAAGTAATTGCATTGCAACAAAAACAGAGAATATGAGAGCACTGAGAATGGGCAAAAGCTCAGAGAAACCTTAATAGCTTGCCCTTCAGTAAGCCCCCACTTAGGTCTCAAAAAATAGTTTTGCTCACTTGTGCCACTACAGAGAAACTATATTATTTGCATAACTCACATGGGCAGTCCCTATATTATCTGCATAACTAACATGGGCAGTCCCATATCTCTGTTTTTGCTACAACACAATTACATATGGAAACTGCCTTATTCCAGCAGTAAAGGGGTTTTAACCCCTTCCGCGCCACGGTAGAGGGACCCTGAAGGTGAGGGTTCCCCCAAGGATGACATAGTGTTAGGAAAACGGGTTTGTTTTCCTGACACTATAGTGATCCTTTAACTATTTTACTACCTATTTATAATTGTGGATCGAAGAGTGATTATTAATTTCCTAAATGATAAATTAATCATTTATAATAATTACGTATAACAGTGTTTTCAACAGTCACATCTTGGACTGCATGGGAGAAAAGCAAGATAGCGGCTTGTATAGCTATACATGGTGCCATGGTGTACCTCAAAAAAGGATGGCACTAGAAGATTATTCTCATATATACAAAGTTTTGAGGTGTATAACTTTCTTTATAAACAGACATAGCAGGGCTTACAATTACACACAATCAAAAATGTCTTAATGTTACAGCCAATGTTTCCCCAAGGCATATAATGTTTTAACTCTAAAATGCTGCCAAAATAGTATCAATGGAAGGTCTTTGTGCTTTATATGTAATGTACATAGCCATGGATGCAATATTGCAATGGATGGGTCAAACTAAATAAATTGGATTAATCATGTCAGGTCTCTTACCCATAAGCCTCAGAAAAAAAGCAGACAATTCTTCAACATTGACACCACTGGCATCTTTCTCCCTGTAATGAGATAAAAACACAGACTTTATGAACATAGCTCTTTCACATGTAATGTATTCAGGCACTGTGAGCTACACATGTTACTACTTAAAGTTGATCCATTTTTGTAACAACAAGCTTAACCCAATTATATGTGATGCAGGTACTTCTCTAAGAGAGAAGAAGATATGCAGACACTCCCTCCGAGGGAAGCCATGTGTCACTGAAAGCAAACAAACCTATTTATTAAAGACAGTCATGGCCAAGAAGGCTTTATTATACAGAAAGACATGTATATCAAGTATCCAATATACAGAAATTTCAGTTTACATGTAGTGCTGCAGAAAATGTATGCAATGCATATAAACATTGGGGTTTTTTACATCTCACAACTGTAGACATATTTTTTTTTACATTCTCACATCTCTAATCTAGATATTTTAAATATTAAAGTGAACATGCCATCCATGGCTTCTGTAGATGACAGCTATACATTGAGGTGGCTATACATAAATCACAAGCAAGTGCAAATATTACAAGAGAAATCTCTTCTGAATATGGATTTCAGAAATGGTCACAAGCAGAAAACACAACCACATTGTATCCAAATTACACATTTGCATCCCAGAATTCCCTGGGTATAGCTGCATGCAAGGCTGTATTATGTAGCAATGTTTTTTTTTTCCCAGCAGACATATTTTAGAAAGAAGTCCATACTATGCTACAATTACAAATTAGAACAGGTCATTGTTTTTAATATTTATGTACAGGTTATGAAAACCACTGCCTTTTCTTTCATTGCTCCAGAAAGTTTGGATTTATAGTTGGCTTGGGGGCATTGGCGTTAGATCACGCATATGTGTATTTTATTGTCACTGACAACAAATTAATCCGGTCCACAAACAGGAAGCACGCAGAATAACTCTGTGTGTGTTTCACCTTCTTTACAAACCAGGTCCTACACAAACAAAGTAAACTGAAGCACACTGCTAATTGTAGGCCAAACAGAGCCAGAAAAACAACAGAGTTGGAGAATTAGTCAGTCATATTTGCTTAGAAATTGCTTAGCAATTCCCTAATCTTTACAACATATATTTTAATGAATACAGAGTTGCAGTAGTTGGATACTAACAGGCAGCTTTTCATAACATTTGCATCCACTAACTTGTTTATAATAAATTTCTTAACTGAAGATGTATATTTAAACTTTTGCACAATTTTATGATTTAAAGAAACAGGCAGAATTATAATTTGAAATGTAAGACTTGAGATTATACAGGCTAGAGAAACATAATGTTAGTAGAAGATTAGGTGAGTTGCTGTGTCAGAGTGTGGAGAGTTAAAGTATGCAAGGGTTTGGGACATGGAAAGGCAGTCTATTGTTAAGCAATTGTTTCCTTCCTCTATTCAGTAGACAGCCATAATGTCAGTTAAAGTCCTAATGAAGTGGGCATTGTACCTTCTGGGGTCCATGTAGAAAATCCAACATCTAAAAAAAAAAGTCAAATTGTATAGAGGAAAACGGGATAAAAGAAAAAAGAAAAAAAAAAGAAAGATGAAACGGAAATAAATAAATAAATGGTTATAGTGTCCAACAAACACATAATATGCAAGATTGTGAAATAATGCAACAAACACTTCTGTTTATGGGAAAAGAACTTCTCTTTGCCGCACTACATACAACAAGAACATAAGGTTCCGTTACTTTCAATAGACATATTATAGTTAGTAACTCTATTGTCTGAAATACAGCCGAATGATAGATTGATACACTGCAAAATGAAGAAACACTACTTAAAGGAATACTCAATTGGGAAATAAGAAGAATTGACAATAAAATTAAAAAGCTTTAGATCAAAAATATGAGACTACAAAACTCTAAGAATGTTTGCAGCTTGGCTCTTTTTTGCAATTTCCTATTCAATTTTCCACCAATGCCAGTTTAGAGGATAACATTTTTGCTGCTTTCCATTTTGACTGCATAAAGGTGTGCTATTGAAGAGATTTTTATTTTTGTTACTGAGATGTTTGTGTCTTGATCTCAATTTACCTCTTTTAATATTGCTTGACAAAGTAAATGAAAATGAAATACAGTAATTTATTTTTATATTTGGTCATACAGTATCTCAGTCATATTTAATAAAAAAATAGAAACCTCACTATATTCAATGCACTAGGTCAAAAACACACTAGAAATATACTATTTTTCCACTAGATGGTGCTACAGTTCTACAATGTAAATGGTTTAACGCACAAATGTACAAATTTTCACTTCTCATTTTTTAAGTGTATTACATTTTTTTTTTTTATTCTTTATGTTTTCATACAGCATGGTAGTGATCCAAAGTGTGAGGAATGCATGACAATAAGTGCACAAGTAGGTGCGGTTTTACAAGGCAATCAGGTTATCATGCTCAGAAGGACATGCTGAATTAAGTTTTTTGTGTTTTGGAGAGTATGAACAAAAAGAAACGATCAAAGCGAAAATGTAGTTAATAAAAAATACCAAAGTAGTGACATCTAAGTAGGACAAAGATTGTTTACCCCTTGTTGGCTTGCATACTGGTTTGTGTGGGGGCTCATAGGTTTGGCTGTCAGGATCTTACCTGAGGTGGGAGTCTGAAGTGCAGAGATGTTCGCTCACCCTTGCAACTAAACACAGTCCAAGGTGACCAGGTAAGAAGCCACGTGGACTGTGAATCTGTACACGGGGCTGTGCGGGATAGATGCTTCAACATGCAGTACAGAAAAGGTCACAAGCAGAAAGATAGTCAAGGTGTAGCGGAAGTCAGAGGATGCCAGAGGTCAGGATAAAAGAGGAGTAGTCGAAGTCAGAGGATGCAAGAGGTCAGGATAAACGATAAGTGAAGCCAAGGTCTGTAGCAGGGGTCAATCTGGATAACAAGCTCAGGAGACTAGAAAGCAAGAACTACACACTTTAACCACAATCAAAGAACTGACAATGTTCTCAGGGAGGGGCAGTGTTTTATACCCAGCTGATGAGCGATCTGCCTCAGGTGAAGCACAGGCAATAGCCACAAAAGAAGCCCAGCCCCATAGTGCTGCAGACATAGCCAGGTATAACAGGGCTAGAAGTACTCAAAAGTAGTGGCTGCAGGGTTTTTCTCCAGGTGACGGTGCTGCGTGTGGGGTCTGGGAACATCGATACCATAGACCCTTCAAAGGTTAAGGGGTTCTGTCCTCGGACCGCCGCTTGGAGCTGGGCTTTGTTCTGGAGAGACTGGAACCTGATGATAAGGTCTGCAGTATCTGCTAGGGCGTGCCGATTTCGGCTTGGGCAGGCGAAACATGACATCTAGCCTTGGCGTCTTTGCCAGTTTAGGCGGTAGGAGGCTTGCTAGGAGTCGTCTCACATAGTGTGGCAGGTCAGTTAGGCCGATAGACTCCGGACTTCCAAGGATTTTTATGTTATGTCTTCTCTGCTGGTCTTTCATGGTGTTCATTCTTTCAGCAGTGGTAAGCTGTTCCTGCTGTATTTCTCTGCCGTTTGACCGAGGTAAGTCTAGTTTCGTGGGTGCTTGTAGTATCCTCCATGAGGACTACCTTGGTCGTTGCACCCTGAATGGTTTCCTTGAAATAGGCCATATCTGTGGCAATGTCTTTGCGCAGATCTGCCAAAATAGTTTTGAGCATATCCACTGTTACAGGTGCCCCAACGGATGGCTATGTGGAAGAGCGTTCAGGTGGCAATCCCCATGCAGGGCCTCGAGGTGGCCCCACTCCAAGATCCAAGGAGTTGCCGTCCAAAGAGTAGAGGGAGCTGTCATCTTCCAGCGCCATCTTGTGTCATGTGGCCTGTTGCAAGTTCCGCAGGAGTTCTCCGATATCCCGGCCATTAGGGCTTTTCCAGGGTTTGGGTTTCTTGTGCTTTCTGCCCATCGTGTTCCCCGACAAGGGAGTAGTATAGTTGGCTGATTTTGCGGCCTTTTTTGCACCAAAAGTCTTGATTAGTACCAAGGTTGGCTCAGAGCTCTGAGAAATGCAACCACTCCGTTCTGTGGCTAGCTCCGCCCCAAAGTGTATTACATTTAATGAAACTTAATCATTAAAATATATATATATTTTTATATTTATATATTGAACTAATTTGCATATGCCCACCCAGAAACCTCTGATGTTGTAACTTCACTGCAAATTTGTGATTTTAGTGGGAAAAGCAAGTCTTATGGCTTGACTGGTGTGCAGATTTCTGTTTAACATTGTATTGACTATACAATGTTATGTATACACTTTAAAAAATTATAAACGCAACACTTTTGTTTTTGCCCCCATTTTTCATGAGCTGAACTCAAAGATCTAAGATTTTTTTCTATCTACTCAAAAAGTCCTATTTTTCTCAAATATTGTTCACGAATCTTTTGTAAATGGGGCTACTAAAAACGTTAACCAGAATCACTGAATGTGCATGCGCAAAGCAGTGGCTCAGGCTTAGTCTGACATTCTGAGAGGTGGAGGATTCATGCTCAACTTTAACAGAATTTGGTTGGCAACAAAGGTAGTAAAATTCCCACAATAACATAACATAATTCCCACCCTTATAGCTACTGAATATTTGCAATTCAAAGCAAAGATAAATAAAATGTGTTCTTATTTTGGGATTATTTAATAAAGTGTATACCGTATTTATTTTATAATCTGTGCATATATAGAGATGTATATGTCTTCATCTTATTCATATGATAGGAGTGCTCACAGTATTTTATTTATCTATTTTAGCATTTAGTCTCTCTCCTCCTTTTCTAGTGTGAAGCAGCCCAAATTTTGTTCCCCCTGGTCTTAGGGTGGTTTTATTATATTTCATTATCTCCCATATACCCACATATTTTATTGTTGACTTTGTTTATTCAAAGCAAAGAATACTATATCTTAATGTAGCGGATTTTGATACAAAGACCCAGTTCCTACTGTCTGAGAAATGTAAAGTGAGTCAGGGACACACAATCTCTTTAAAATGCAGAGCTTGTGAACTTAAATGGTAATGGTAAATGGTACTGGTATTAAGGTAGGCATTTGTAAAAGCTATCGTATATTTCATGTTTATGTAATTTTTTTGCATCCTACCTGATTGCAACTTCAATTTCTTCGGCTTGCAGCACAGAACCAGTAAGGGGTTGAATAAGGACTGAATCCCCAGGCTTTACCTTCAGATTTTTCTGAGCTATCACTCCAAGGCCAGCTTTGCCAGAAGGAAAACCAGACACAGGCCATGCTGTGCATACCTGCAATGGAGGAAAACATTGAAACTGCAAGACTGAGATTGAAGATACAATACACATATACATAGTCATAATAATAACGTTACCTCTTGTCTTCTCTCTATGCTGGTAATTAGTACAGGGCGCCCGATACATAGGTCAGCTGCTTTCATAGCATTTAGTCCAAGCTGGATGAATGAACACCTGTATACCTTTGGTACACTGTCCTCTGCTACAATAAAAAGGAAATAATATCTTATGATACATCACCATTACCATTCAAAAGCTGGAAAACCTGTAACCAAGTACATAAATCTGCTTACAACATTTCCACCAATGTAAACGGTGAGGCTTATTCAATAAAAACTGCCTCACTAATGGAGTCAAATTGCAAGATAGAAAAAAATAATAATTCTCTAACAAATATATTCACAATGTGGTTCATTTAAAGAGACAATGCAGACACTATAGCCACATTAATGTATTGGAATGACTATGGTGCCAGGAGCCCATGGGCGCTGTAACACTACTAAACAGTTAATTCACCTTTTACCAGAGAATTCTAGGTCCCAGCAGCCTTCAGTCCAGCCTTCAATAATGAAAAAGCAGAGATAAAACTATGCTCTGCTTCATGCTGTACAAGAGGTAGCAGGCAGTGTTGGGATGAGAGTGTCATAGGAAGCCAGGCTGCAGAAAGCTAGGTACTGACCATCACTGGTAAATGGTGAGTAAACCACTTAGTGGTGATGCTGGACCCATCTAGGCACCATAACCATTTCAATGCAAAGCATTTCAAACAAAAGCACTGGATTGTATATTGGACAGGTGCCACTTCTTTCTCATTCATGACCACAGACCTGCTATAAAAAGTGCAGCCATAAAGAGAGGCTCAGAGTGCAAGCTTAAATCAAAACGTATTCTGAGCCAAAAAAGAGAGGGACAGTGCTGGGCGTTACCTGGGGGAGGGGAAATATGCTACATGCACATAAGATGCATACACATAGCAGTGACAGCTGTCACGGGCACTTTCACAGCACAGTGAATGCAACTGAACAGTCCTTGGTGAGGACGACCACCAAACTTGCACAAGACAGAAATAGCCAAGCAGCAAATTCTGGTGGTGGAGAGACTCCATGCAAATTGGTTAAATATCTCTCAATGACAGAGGTTTAAGAAGATGACAGCAAGTTGTGGTTGTTATGGTATTTATAGTGGCCCTATTACCACTAAAGTGCCTCCCCCCCAAACAAAACAACAACAAAAAACTTGCAGGATTTTCATGGAATACATAAATGGCAGAGATTCTGCTAACACTAATAAAGCCCATCATTTCCATTCAACTAGATTTGTAAGTAAAATCTTATTTCTGGACTAACTTGTGTAAGCCAGTTAGCCATGGCTACTGGAAATAATAATGCATGCATTTTACAAAATTACAATGAATCTATAGAATTTTCCAGATCTGCTATTTTAGCTTCAGTGTTGCCATTTTCTTTAAATTTGAAGTTTAGTGAATAAACATCTGGTTAACTTCAGATTGCTCACCGATAGATATTTGCAGCTGTACTTTCACATGTACGAATAGTATCATAAAAATTCCCATTAAACGGACACTCAAGGCTATGTTAGAGAACTTTTCTGATGTTAGGATAATACACTAGATAAGATTGACTGTTTTTATAATGTCCAACAAAGTTCCTCTTTCACATTTTTAATCTAACTTCTATCATATCTGCCTACAAAGTATTCTGATCCAAAAATAATTTTAGAAATGTCAAGTTGTTTTAACTGTTATAACTGTAATATTGAGTTTCTTCTTTCCAATTGTTAAAGCACCTGTTTCCTATTTGAGCAGCAGTCCTTACTGCATATGTCCATAGTTCCTTTGACAATATACTCTCAATTAAAAAACATCTTGTCATTTCTAACAGTGTTCTTCAGTGCTCTCAGCAGTACCATTTTGATGGGGTGGGCAAGTTGCTTAGGTCTCATATCGAATACCTTGTTTAGTAGTGACTTAAAGGGACACTATAGTCACCTGAACAACTTTAGCTTAATGAAGCAGTTTTGGTGTATAGAACATGCCCCTGCAGCCTCACTGCTCAATCCTCTGCCATTTAGGAGTTAAATCCCTTTGTTTATGAACCCTAGTCACACCTCCCTGCATGTGACTTGCACAGCCTTCCATAAACACTTCCTGTAAAGAGAGCCCTATTTAGGCTTTCTTTATTGCAAGTTCTGTTTAATTAAGATTTTCTTATCCCCTGCTATGTTAATAGCTTGCTAGACCCTGCAAGAGCCTCCTGTATGTGATTAAAGTTCAATTTAGAGATTGAGATACAATTATTTAAGGTAAATTACATCTGTTTGAAAGTGAAACCAGTTTTTTTTTTCATGCAGGCTCTGTCAATCATAGCCAGGGGAGGTGTGGCTAGGGCTGCATAAACAGAAACAAAGTGATTTAACTCCTAAATGACAGTGAATTGAGCAGTGAAATTGCAGGGGAATGATCTATACACTAAAACTGCTTTATTTAGCTAAAGTAATTTAGATGATTATAGTGTTCCTTTAACCCCTTCCCGACCCAGGACGGTTCAGGACCGTCATCGGCATTTTTGGCTTGCCGACCGATGACGGTCCTGAACCATCCTAACGGTCTGAGCTACTTACCTGATCGGCGTCGTTCCCCCGGCGGCGATCAGCGTGGCTCCGGTTGTGGGGAGACTGCCTGCATCCCAGACAGTCTCCCCACACTGAATTAGGGCCCCTGTGGCCATGTGATCGCTCAACACAGCGATCACATGGTCACAATAGGTGTCTGTGTGTCTGCCTGCAGGGGGACTGTCTGTGCTGACAGGCAGTCTCCCTGCTAGTGTAAAATCAAAAAATAAATTAAAGTTAGTGTTAATAAAAAAAATAAAAATAATTATATATGTGTATATATGATATATAGACATATTATATCAATATAATATATGTCTATATATCATATATATAATGCCATACTAAGTGTATTTTTATATTAATATGTACTTATATTAATATAAAAATACACTTATAATTAAATTACACACGTATATATATATAATATATATAATAACTATATATATTGTATATAAATATTATTATAAAATATAAATAAAGTAATTTAAATTAAATAATTTTTTTAAAAATAATAAAAATTTTAAAAAAAATTATATATCTATATGAAATTTTATTCTAACTGTATTTTAAAATTAATATATATATATATTTATATCAAAATACACTTAGAATGAATTTGTATATATATATATGTATATATAAATAAATAAAAATAATAAGAAATATACATATGTCCATATACAAAATTACATAAATAATTATATAAATATACACGTAGACTTAAACTATATAAATATGCATATATATTTAAATTCTACGTGCGTATTTATGTAATATTTTTACATAATTCAGTAATTTTATTGCTTGCAATTTGAGGGACCTGCCTGCCAACCCAGGCCTGAAATTCCAGAGAATTTAATTTGCTAGCACTGTATTTTACCCTGTAATGTTCTACGAAACCCTAAAACCTGTACATGGGGGGTACTGTTTTACTCGGGAGACTTCGCTGAACACAAATATTAGTGATTCAAAACAGTAAAACATATCACAGCGATGATATTGTCAGTTTAAGTTACTTTTTTTGCATTTTTCACACACAAACTGCACTTTTACTGATGATATAATTGTTGTGATATGTTTTTAAACACTAATATTTGTGTTCAGCGATGTCTCCCGAGTAAAACAGTACCCCCCATGTACAGGTTTTATAGCATTTTTGAAAGTTACAAGGTCAAATATATGGGTCAAATATTTTTACATTGAAAATGGCCAGGTTGGTTACGTTGCCTTTGAGAGCGTATGGTAGCCCAGGAATGAGAATTACCCCCATGATGGCATACCATTTGCAAAAGAAGACAACCCAAGGTATTACAAATGGGGTATGTCCAGTCTTTTTTAGTAACCACTTGGTCACAAACACTGGCCAAAATTAGCGTTCAATTTAGTTTTTTTACTTTTTTCACACACAAATATGAATGCTTACTTTGGCCAGTGTTTTCGACTAAGTGGCTACTAAAAAAGACTGGACATACCCCATATTGAATACCCTGGGTTGTCTACTTTAAAAAAAATATGTACATGTGGGGTGTTATTCAGAGATTTCTGACAGATAATAGTGTTACAATGTCACTATTGATAAATTTTAAAAATGTATGTTTTGAAACCGCAATATCCTACTTGTACCTATAGCCCTATAACATGCAAAAAAAAGCAAAAAAGCACGTAAACACTAGGTATTTTTAAACTCAGGACAAAATTTTGAATCTATTTAGCAGTTTTTTTCATTCGCTTTTGTAGATGAGTAAAAGATTTTTCAAGTAAAAGTAAAAAAACATGTATTTTTTCAATTTTTCATCATATTTTTTTATTTTTTTTAAATTAAAATACATGAGATTATATAAATAATGGTATGTAAAGAAAGCCCCTTTTGTCCTGAAAAAAACAATATATAATTTGTATGGGAACAGTAAATGAGAAAGCGGAAAATTACAGCCAAACACAAACACCACAAAAGTGTAAAAATATGCCTGGTCGCAAATGTACAACATCGCAAAAACAGTCCAGTCCTTAAGGGGTTAAATCTCTCCACCACAAACTCAGTACCATTATCATATCTTGTACATTTTATGTTTCCATATGGTGCTGTGTCAGCCATAATGTTTTCAGCGTTAACACTGCATCATGTTTGCTTTAGAGGAAGTATACAAACACTTCTCCTGAGTATCCATCAGTGAATGCTATGGCATGTTTGAAATCTTCTCTAGCTTATGGTTCTACGCAACCTGTTAAGTCAGTATGCAATTGCTCCAGTAGTTATGCGACTCTGGCATTAGGTAGGTACCTTTGCTTCTATTCTGAGCTAATTTTCATTGAGTACAAATTTCACAGTTTAAATCAGACTTATCAAATTTATCCTTATTATTCATTCCTTTGTAACTTTGCAATGTAATAGTAATTACAGTGGCCTACAATTTCATTCCACATTTGGTTATTTTACAGAGAAAATGTCTTGAAGGTATGAATGTGTATACAATGCTGTTAAGGGTTGCTAGACCCCAATTTCCTTTACTGTCACACAGGCAAATGTAGGCATTGATCCTCTTCTGTGCCACAGCTGCTGTATTTTCCCATGTGCAAGCTCCAAGTGTTCTCTGGTCTAAACGTGTTATTAAAGCTTTAGAATTTTTTGACGTTAGTAATTACGTGGGATGCTTCCCCAATGTCCACCATTAGATCTTTTGGTAGTAACCCATTAGGTTGGTCATCCCCTATTCTAAAAACATGAGTTCCTGTTATGATCCTTCTATGCTGCTTGTTTAAGACAATCTTTTTTTTTTTTTTCTTCTTGCGACTACTATCAGCACTTCTATGTGTCACGCTATTACAGTAATTACACTACAGTGACCATTTTCATTACCAGAACACATACCCTGGATATGTGCCTTTTTTGGCCACAATTGTAATAAGTCAAAATTGAATTACCATGAATTCTGAAATTAGGAATCACATTGATCACTTTTAACACTATCATCATTTGAAATAGCACAGTGCTTTTCAAATTTTTTCAAACTTATTAATTGTGTCTTAAACTCTACTTTACCATCATGGTTTAAATGATTCCAGCAAATCTTTCTTAATCATCGTATTTAGCAATCTGTCACTTAATGTCTCTCCTGCATTTCTTAAAGCTGAAATGGCTACCTCTGCACGTATAGATGGTCCATCATACTCCTGTTTATGCTTCTCTGAAGCCATGTTTACTCAGTATATAAACTAAGCGCTTTTCTTCCATAATTAATAAAGACAGAATTATCTAAGATTTGAATTAGCTCAGCATAAGCTTCATCATCCTTACATGTGTCTTCATCCACATCACTGGTATCATCCAACTAATTTAGGATGGCTTCCATAAGCTTTAGCAACTGCATACTTCATTTCTCATAACACAGTTCTTCTGATCTCTGTCGAAATACAGGCTTTTTTACATTAGTTTCCAGCATTCCTTCTAGGCCCATAACGTGTAGCAAATTGCTTTCTAAGAGTAGGATAACTGGGCAAGGGCACACAATAACAGAGGAACGCACCACACACTGTCACTGCACCATACTCAAAAGAGGAAGAGGGACAGCAACAACTTTATTGTACCATAGACAAAGGAGTAAACTGAGGACACCTACAGGCTTACATCCTCAACACATCTCAGATATGATCTAGAGAAATTAGATGTATGTGAGCTAAATTTCCAGAGTCAGATAATGTACAGCAGTGCATTTATATCCAAAAGGTTGAGTAAAAAGAATGGTTTTAAAAAATAAATAAATTTAAAAAAACAGCATAACTAACTATACCTAACCTACAGATAGTACATAAAATATATGGGTGCTCAGAATACACCTTTAAACTTGGATAAAGGATTATGTAATGTATTATTGCTTGCATTTATATTAAAAAAAACAAATTTGATCACAAGGGATACCAAGACCACCAGTTCAATGAGGTCTCAGAAACAGAAATGTACTTTTTCCGAGGTTCAGCATTGTTTAAGATATCATTTCCATTAAAATCTGACATACCCCATCTCCAAAAATTATAATTTCATAGACAAAATGTTTATGAAATTCTCATAAACACTGTGTTGGTATTTAATAAGAAAAAAAAGCCAAAAGTTAACATAAGACAAAGTAGGAACTAATGTGTCTTGTGGTAAATCCTAAAACTGATAAAACTTGCCAAAAGGCAGAGCTAAGGCCGTCACGTTTTGTCACTTCCTACAGTCGTCTCTTGCAACAACTGTGGGAATAAGCCATTATCTCTCTCACAGCAAGATAATACCCATTGGGTTTCCCGCAATCATGTGGGATCCTTCACAGACATCAGTGATGTACTCTTGCACATGTGCAAGACTACATCCCTGATGTGGGCTCCTGGTGAATGAAGTTCTAGGAGCTGAAGATCAAAGATGGCAGGGATCTGAACAGAGAGTATCAAATAAGTATTACTCACCTCCACTGCACCCCTGGGCCAACTCACACTAATTGGCTATATGCAGAGAGCCCAGAATGTGTCGCTTTAATGGAACACTCCATGCACCATAACACTTTCATCTAAACAAAGCTGTTATTGTGCCAAGAGGTCCCTGTCGCTAGCTTACCTTTAGTGGTTAAACTATTCATGAACAGTTTAACCCCACTACCACACATTGAGGCCCAGTTTATCAATGTACTCAATCAGCAATTCAACAGGCAACTGTTTATTAAAAACAAACTAGCCATCCACTCTGGCGGGAGACCTGTTGACTGACCTACTGGAGAGACCAATTGCCCTAGACCCATGGGCCTTCCTCCTGGCCAGGCCTGTGGACGGCATGGCTCACAAACAACAAACTCATGAACAAGGTTGCCCTGGCAGCCAGGAGGGCCATAGCAAAACAAAAATGGCTGGAACCCACAGCCCCTGACATGACAGAAGTGACAAGACTCATCAAAGACAACTACTTAATGGATAAGCTCACCGCCCTAGTACACAACACTACCAAATCCTTCGAAAGGGTGTGGGCACCATGGAGGCAATGACGGGGTGACTACCACAGATAGAACATGAGCATGGCAGCTGCACCTGGGGTCAGGGGGGCAGACACAGGGATCCGAGGAGAAACGGGCGCTGCTGCTCCCCCAAACAACAAGCCAACCTCTACTACTTTTCTGACAGCTGAGACATCCTTTCCTTTATTCCTTTCTATTAGTTTTGATCGGTTCCTTACATAGTCAGGCACGGCTCTAGGGAGTAGGAGGGAGGTTTTTAAAAAAAAAAAAAAAAAAAAAAGTCAGCGGGTAATGCTGGACCCCGAGAGCAGGAATGGGTAACCAAACCTTGCCTAAACGTTCAGGAAGCCCTGAGCCCACACTGCCGGACTTATCTACCCAAAAATAGAAACGCACCCATACAAGCAGGGTAAACTATAGAGGTGAAACGTAAGCCTGATCGCAGTTTCTCCTTCTCCACCCGGAGACCGCAAGGTAAAGGGGAAATTTACTAGTGCAGGGGAGCTCAAGGGAACAGGCAGGTGCTCACTGATCAGGTTGAATTTCTACTGGGGAGCTGCGGGATATCCCTGCACTCCATAAACAAAACCTTGACCACCGCAACCTTAATAACCATCGCGAGGCTGACGCCAACCTCGACCCAGTGGTCAATGGGCGATTGCTCTTGGAGGGGTGTACATAAGCTGGCTGTAACAGCACTCAGGCAACGGCCGACCCCCTCCTTTTCTGCTCTCCTTTCCCTCTCTTCGTCCCCCTCTCGGGGGCCGGTGACAAATGACAAAAACGTACTAAGCATCTGAACCGAATTTCTATATGTTACTGTTTATAGTTTTACCTCCTTTACTACATAAACCATTGTCGTCAGACTACATGCTGTCCAGGATGGCAACAGGGTCCGCATACAACATCAACAGCCATGTTAATTAAAGCCGAATGTTAAAAACCATGACTACAACATGTGATGTATGAGTACTGTATAAATTCTGTACTGTCACAACTGTAAAATTTATGACGGCAAACGAAAAATAAAGAATAATAAAAAAATTTAAAAAATTAGCCATGGCACAAATGCAAACTGAATTTGCCCACTTTACTAAATTACATGCCTTTAAATGTAAACATGTCACCTCTTCTGTACTTAATAAGAGAGACTTAGAACTGTAGGCAAAAAAAAAAAATCTTTACAAAAGGACCACAATGATGACTGGATTCTTTTGAAGTCAACTCTCTCAAAGTAGAAAAGTGGGCATTTTAAAGGAACACTATAGGGTCAGGAACACAAACATGTATTCCTGGCCCTATAATGTTAAAACCAGCATTTGGCTTCCCTGCCACCCCCTGCCTCCCTATATATAGTAAAATCTTACTTGTATTCAAGTCTGCAGCTGCTGCGTCTGCCCCTGATTTGCCTGCTTGGCTAACATCATCAGAAGTGATTCTCTGAGCAAATCACATAGATATCACATAGGATTGGCTAAAGCGGTCAATGAGGCAGATCAGGGGCAGAGCCAGCATGATTCAAACATAGCCCTGGCCAATCAGCATCTCCTCATAGAGATGCATTGAATCAATGCATCTCTTTGAGGAAAGTTCAGTGTCTCCATGAAGAGGGTGGAGAAACGAATGGCAGTGCTGCACACTGTACAGCATTGCCACAGGAAGCACCTCTAGCAGCAATCTGAGGAGTGGCTAGTGGAATTATCACTAAGCTGTGATGCAAACACTGCATTTTCTCTGAAAAGACCATGTTTACTGCAAAAAGCCTGAAGGGAATGATTCTACTCACCAGAACAAATACAATAACCGGTAGTTGTTCTGGTGACTAATAGTGTCCCTTTAACAAATGGGTTTCCCTATAAATTACCTATGGATTTTATATGTTTACATCAAGACAGAAGAGATTATAAGCAATAAGAAAAAAAAACACACCAAAAATTATCAGTTAATTCATAGCATGTTTTATTACACAAACATTAAAAATAAACTTCCAGAATAGCCAAATAACTATTAAATGAAGTGATTACCACAAAAAAAGAATTCTAAATGTATCTAACATTACCTTTGTAATGTTATCGAATATTACAAGGGGCTTTGTATTCCTTGAATACTTCCCAACAATTGTAATTTTTACAATTATATGATTGAGATGAAAGGAACACAAAGGGCACTACAACAACTTCACCAAAATGACGCAGTTATGGTCCCAAGAGGTCCCTGGCGCTTGCATATTTCTAGGGGTTAAACCGCCCATAAATGGTTTTACCCCAAAAATGGCTCCCTATTGACATCTGGTGTCTGAAATTCAACTAGAGGAAGCACAATCAGTAGCGTTACATTTAAATTTAGGTACCTTTTTTTTTTTTTTTTTTTTAAATATGAATGGGGAGCTATTGACTGACCACTCTAAACTCAGCTGAACACTTTAATCAGTGGTGCCCCTGTCTGTCAGCAGTCCATACATCCTATAGCTGAATTGCTAGAGAGAAAACTTTGGTGTTAAATTGTTTGTGAGCAATTTAATCCCAAAGGGAAATAAGCTACAGTATATATTCGAGTATAAGTCAAGTTTTTCAGCACATTTTTTGTGCTGAAAAACCCCTACTCGACTTATACTCGAGTCAATGTCTGTATTATGGAAACTTACATTGCCATAATACAGACAAGGACTGCCGGGCTTACAATGGAGATGACAGGGGAGCTGACCGGAACGGAGGAGAGAGAAGGGAGTTGACAGGGGCTGCAGGAAAGGTAAGTTACAGCTCTCTGCCAGCCCCCCTCCTACACAGCCCATCCACTGGACCACGAGGGAATGAGAGCCCCCCTCCCTGGCCAGCTAACAAGCAGGGGGAACGAATAAAAATAAATACAAATTTAAATAATAATAAAATAATAAAAAAATAAATAAATAAAAATAATAATATAACAAAAAAAAATATTAAAAAAAGAATAATAATTTTAAAAAAATAATAAAAATGCCCACCCCCCACCAAGGCTCTGCATCACACACACACTCTGCATTCATACACACACACACTGTAAATAAATATTCAATTAATATTTTTGGGGGATCTAATTTTATTTAGAAATTTACCAGTAGCTGCTGCATTTCCCACCCTAGTCTTATACTCGGGTCAATAAGTTTTCCCAGTTTTTTGGGGTAAAATTGGGGGTCTCGACTTATATTCAGGTCGACTTATACTCAAGTATATTCAGTATTTCAATAAAGTTGTTGTGGTGCCTGGAGAGTTCCTTTAAGAAGTAGATTTAGCAAAATATTGTCCTCCAGTGTGGCATTTAAGGTAAATCAATCATTTTAACATTAAAGGACCACTATAGGCACCTAGACAACTTCAGCTCTGGTCCGCCAGGTTTTAACCCTTCAGATGTAAACATAGCAGTTGCAGGGTTAATCCAGCCTCTAGTGGCTGTCTTACTGACAGCCGCTAGAGGTGCTTCCCCCACGGTCAATGAGAAAATCGCATTGAGCACGCAGAATGTCCAGAGGAAAGCATTGAGAAATGCTTTCCTATGAGCGTTTTTAATGCGTGCGCGGCTCTGGCCACGCATTCGGCTCAACTCGGGAGCTGACTTTGAGAGGGAGAAGAGGTCACCAGCGCCGAGGGAGCCCGGGGCTGGATAAAGGTAAGTGGCTGAAGGGGTTTTAACACCTTCAGCCCAGCAGGAGGGGGGCCCTGAGGGTGGGGGGTACCAAAGGATTATATAGTGCCAGGAAAATTAGTTTGTTTTCCTGACACTATAGTGGTTCTTTAACATATACAAAACCCTGGTCGCATTAGAGAAAAAATAACATCTTTTTATTTGTTATATATACACATAATGACCACACCCCATGAATCTTTAGGTATGATTTATATTCTCTTATTCTAAAAATGTATAAAAATGACACAAAAATT
Organism: Pelobates cultripes; assembly: GCA_933207985.1. Classification (NCBI taxonomy): domain Eukaryota; kingdom Metazoa; phylum Chordata; class Amphibia; order Anura; family Pelobatidae; genus Pelobates; species Pelobates cultripes. The sequence goes on along the minus strand of OW240917.1, from coordinate 125,671,925 downwards.
AGTTTTGCAGAAACTCCTAGGACGTTATTTTAAAACAAACTGCTGGGGGGATCCCGTAGTTATTGAGGGGTGCAGTGAACATTTACTTTGTTGATCTTTAAATGCTCAATTCAAAACATGAAGTAATGAATGACAATTGCTTAACATTATTTCTGAACCATTTTAAGGTGGACCTAACATCAGTAAAATGTGTGGATGACAGGTACATTTTTATCACATGCCAATATTAGTTCACCAATCATTTACAGGAGATAGTCAAAAAGTATAGCTTCTGTAGAGGTACAACTATCATATTTTACCAGCCATATGATATGAACAGTACGGATAGTACAGGCTCATGGCAGTTGTAGTTCTGATGGAGATCTTCCTGACCTCTCCCAAACGACATGCTGAGAGATGCACAATCATTATGTTTGGTTATCCGCTATATTTACCCAATATGTTTTTACTGTCTGAAAAATAGCACACCACTGAATTTACCTCTACATAATTGAATGCCTCCATATGGACTACCTGTCAATTAAGATTCTAAGCTGTAATTTGTAGCGGTCAGTCAGCATAGAGAAAGGAGGAGTAATAGAAACTTTGGGGGGGAATGTATAAAAACGGATGCATTCACGTTTGTGCCTGTTTTCCATGTACATATAAAAAGGTGATTCCACCTATATACAACTATTTTTCTCCATCTTTTCTGTTACAAGACAAAATAAACCACTTTCAAACCAGTTTTTAATGCTCATTAAACATCTCACATATGGAAGCCTGTTATTTGACCATTTTGCCAGCTCAAAGTGCATGCGTGCAATCTGAGCCAGCGAGAAGAGGAAGAAGGGGGTCAAAGAAAAGAAGGGGATTTTCATTTTTTTTTTTTTTTTTTAAACGCTTATACAATTAGCAGAGCGAGTGGTAAACTATCTTCCCCTTACAGGCGCTAAGCCGGCAAGAGAGAAGATCGCATCAGTCGGCCAGCAAGCGGTGTTCGCTGACGACAGACGCAAAATATGTACGGAATTGACATTAGGCAATCCGCTACAGTGCACTGTACTACCTAAATCGTGTGTGCTGGGGTTGCCCCTAGCCCTGGTGGACGGTAAAAAAATAACTCAGTATGTGGTGATTCAAGCTGATACACTGCACATACAGACTCCTACCACCATCACCACTTCAAGTCCATGAAGTGGTCATGGTGGCTGCAATAACCCTTTAATAAAACACCTCAGCCAACCCAGCATGGCAGCTCCGCACCCTGAATTGGTGACACGGTGCCCAGTCCAGGCGGGCAGCTCTCCCATCAGTCAGTGTGGGCAGTGCTCGCTGTGTCAGTAGCAGGGGGTCTTCCTGTGCACACTGAGCTCGGGTACCTTTATCTAAGAAGTCGGAGACCTTAAAGACCCCCGGGCTGCCGGCGGCTCCTGGTTCCGGGCAGGGAGAGCCATGCTGGGCTCTGCCTTTGCTCCTTCTCTTGGAGGCGGACATGCTGCCCAGCGGATCACATGCAGCGCGGGGAGTTCTATCAAATTCCCCTACACCGTGAAAAAACCCTACCATCGTCACTTCCGGTGACGCGGCCGGACCGGCAGTGACGTGACAGCTGGGGGGGGGGGGCGCGCAACCATCAGGCAGGGAGCGCTCGCAAAGTGAATCTCCATCCGATCTCCCTACCCGCACTGCGCATGCGCGGAGCCTGCCCCCCCACCGTAACACACGGGCACCGCGCACGCGCAGCATGGGGTTAGGGAGATCGGCTGTAACCTGGCGGACAATGCTGCGGCTCTGCTGCTGGCGGTATTGGGCTCGGCTACCGGCAGTGAGAGGCCGGTCTCTCTCCTCTGGGTCCAGCCGGTCTGCGCTCAGTGATTCTCCCTGGCCCCAGGGCATCATAGATCGGTTCGGAGGGGTCACAGTCCGCCTGCTCCCCAATCACACCCTGGACGAGTCCAGCTTCAAGGGCTGGCTGCACGGCAAGTGTTACCCGGCATAGCATGGGAAAGCTGCCTGGCACCCCCTCAGCAGCACCTCACCCTGTGCGGCCCCCTCAGCACCTCACTGCCCCCTCACCCTGTGCGGCCCCATCACTGCCCCCTCAGCACCCCCTCACCCCGTGCTGCCCCCTCACTACCCCCTCACCCTGTGCTGCTCCCTCAGCACCTTCTCCTCACCCTCACCCCGTGCTGCCCCTCGCTACCTCCTCACCCTGTGCTGCCCCCTCACTACCCCTCTCACCCTGTGCTGCCCCCCTCACTACCCCTCACCCCTGTGCTGCCCCCTCGCTACCTCCTCACCTGTGCCTTGCCCCTCACTACCCCCCTCACCCTGTACTGCCCCTCACTGCCCCTCACCCCGTGCTGCCCCTCGCTACCTCCCACCCTGTGCTGCCCCCTCACTACCCCCTCACCCTGTGCTGCCCCCTCACTACCCCCTCACCCCGTGCTGCCCTCGCTACCTCCTCACCCTGTGCCCCATCAGCTCACTACCCCTCACCCTGTGCTGCCCCATCAGCACCTCACCTCCACCTCACCCTGTGCTGCTCCATCAGCACCTCACTACCCCTCACCCTGGCTGCCCCATCAGCACCTCACTACCCCTCACACCCTGTGCTTGCCCCATCAGCACCTCACTGCTCCCCCCTCACCCTGTGCCTTTGCATCCTGTGTGCTGCCCCTCTCTGTGCCCCCTCAGCACCTCACTACCCCCTCACCCTGTGCTGCCCCCTCAGCACCTTCTCACCACCCCCTCACCCTGTGCTGCCCCCTTTCCCGTGCGTAATTAAAATTAACCCCTTCCATGCCAATTGATCACGGACTACAATGATTAATTGGCAGGGACTACATTTTACTGCCATCTGATTTAAAATTATATATTTAACTAGCTGGGGTGGTGGGAAGTTATTGGGGAATTTGGTGTTACACTAGCTAGGGGTTAACATAAAAAAAAAAAGTTTTTTTAAAAGTTTTAAAAAATGTTTAACATTTTATAAAAGTACCACCCCGTTTACCCAGTCCTAATAAAAATTAACCCCTTCCCTGTCAGTTAATCGCTGCTTACAGTGATCAAAATACAGATCACAGTATTGTACTGTGATCTGATTTTTTTTTTAACCCCTGAGGGTTATCTTTTATCTATTTTTTAACCCTCAATTTATTTCATTAATGTAAATATTTTAAAATTATATACTTTGCTAGCTGTGGTGGGTGGGAGTAATGGGAAATTGGGGAATTTACTGTTAGTGCTGCTTACTGCTACTTAGGAGTTAATGGTAAAAAATGTTTCTAAAAATTTTAAGTGTAAAAAAGTTTTAAAAGAGTAAAAAAAATTATGTTCAAAAAATGCTCATTATCACTACACCTGGAACAAACTAGCGGAAAAATGATCCCATGCTAAGGTTCAAAATATGCTTTTTGAAATACCCCAGGGTGTATTCTTTAAAAAAAAAAAAAAAAAAAAAATTGTATGTGTTTGTGGAGTAGTTTGAATAACAAACCAGCTAAACCACTCCAAATTGGTATGTGGACACAGCGTAAAACTTCAAAGTTAGAAAAACATTGAATGGCTGCGTCTCAAATGTGCCCCTTCAATGTTCACATATACCTGGGGGTACTGTTGTACTCAGACGACATAGCTGAGCAACATATGAAGTATTATACAGCCGTAGCACACATGAGGATTGCAAAAGATGATGTTCAAACTCGCTTTGTGTGTCAAAAAGGCTGATAAAAATGCTTATTACCACTACACTTGGTACAAGCTAGTGGAAAAATGATCCTACGCTAAGTTTCCAAAATATGCCTTTTGAAATACCCTGGGATGTCTTCTTTAAGAAATGGTATGTCTTTATGGTGTAGTTGGAATATATAGCCTTCTAAAATACTCCAAAATGGGACATGGACATAGCGTAAAAATTCAAAGTTAGAAAAAAACTGGTATGGCTGTGTCTCAAATGTGTAGCCTGCTAAAGTGGTCCATATTGGGACACGGACGCATCAAAACCCTCCATGAAAATTCACACTTAAAAACCTGAACTTGTCACGTCTCTTTTACAGCACTGTAACTTCATAAAATAGTGTCTAGGTCAGTGATGGCGAACCTTTTTGAGCCCGAGTGCCCAAACCGCAATACATGCCAACATTTTTCTCCTTAAAGTGCCAACACGGCAATTAAACCGAAATACTGAGGTTTAAGTTTAGAAAAAAACAACTCGTACTGTTGTCCGAACTAATAACTTTTGTTTTAAAAGAACACAGAGAGTTCAATGATACAAATTTTAAATAATGATATAAATAGATAAAATTAAGCTTATATTTATTAGTATCTCCAACAAATGCAATACATACACACAGTCTGCTGAATACACACACACAAGACTGATGAATACACACACACACAGACTGCTGAATACACACACACAGTCTGCTGAATGCACGCACACACACACACTGCTGAATACACTCATACTGCATTGAGGTGGGGGGTGCGTGTGTGTGTTGTATGTGAGGGGTGCTGTGTGTGTGGGGGGGGGTGCTGTGTGTGTGTGTGCTATATGTGTAAGGGTGCTGCGGGGGGGGTAGGGGTACTGCTGGGGAGGGTAGGTGTACTGTGTGTGGGGGTAGGGTACTGTGTAGGGGGTAGGGGTACTGCTGCTGGGAGGGTTGGGGTACCCTGTGGGGTAGAGGGTACTGTGTGTGTGGAAGTAGGGGTACTGCTGGGAGGGTAGGGGTACTGTGTGTGTGGGGGTAGGGGGTGTGAGGGGGTAGAAGATACTGTGTATGGGGGTTAGGGGTTACTGCTGGGGGTGGGGGGGGATACTACTGGGGGGTGGGGGTAGGGGTACTAATGTGGGGGGTAGGGGTACTGCTGGGGAGGGTGGGGGTTACTGCTGGGGGTAGAGGTGCTGGGAGGGGGTAGGGGTTACTGCTGGGGTAGGGGGACCTGCTGGGGAGGGTAGGGAGTTACTACTGGGGAGGTAGGGGTACTGCTGGGGGTTAGGGGTTTACTGCTGGGGGAGGGTAGGGGTTACTGCTGGGGAGAGTTAGGGGGGTTACTGCTGGGGAGGGTTAGGGGTACTGTTGGAGGTTAGGGGTACTGCTGTGGAGGGGGGGGTACTGTTGGAGGGTTAGGGGTTACTGCTGGGGAGGTTAGGGGTACTGTTGGAGGTTAGGGGTTACTGCTGGGAGGGTAGGGGTACTGCTGGGGGAGGGTTAGGGATTACTGCTGGGGAGGGTAGGGGTTACTGCTGGGGAGGGTTAGGGGTTACTGCTGGGGAGGGTTAGGGGTACTGTTGGAGGGTTAGGGGTACTGCTGGGGAGGGTTAGGGGTACTGTTGGGGGGTTAGGGGTACTGCTGGGGAGGGTAGGGGATACTTCTGGGGGGGGGGTAAGGGTGCTGTGTGTCAGTATACCCCCCCCCTCCTCCTTCTTACCTTTAATGAAGGGGGGTGGGGGGGGGACACAGCGATCCCTGGTGGTCCGGTGGTGGTAAGCACTGCAGGGGGAGGGCTCCAGGAAGCAGCTCCCCTGTCCTCTCGCGCAATGCTGTGTGGAGCGTTGCCATGGTAACGCGCGGCAACGCTCCACACAGCATCGCGCGGGAGGACAGGGGAGCTGCTTCCTGGAGCCCTCCCCCTGCCTCCCGACCCGGAAGCAGAGTAGGCGCCTGCCGTTTCGGGCAGGCAGGCGCCTTCTCTGCATTGATGGTGAACCTGTGGCCGCGTGCCCCCAGAAAGGGCCCGGCGTGCCACCTGTGGCACGCGTGCCATAGGTTCGCCATCACTGGTCTAGGTCATACATTGGGCATATTGTTTACTCAGGATGTAACTGAGCATAATTTGGGGAATTTTATGACCGTGGCACATACCAAGTGTATGAAATACTCAGCAAAAATGCAACATGTATGTAAAACTGCAATTATTTGTCCTTTCACAACAAACATTGGCATAAATTGGTGAAAAAATGGTAACAAGTTAAGGCACACTATACGCCATGTAAGATACCCTGGGGTGTCTGCTTTCATATGAAAGCCTTTTGTGGGGTTATTTGAACAGTCAAACTGCTATAATATTCCATGAGACATAGGCTATCAAATCCATCTTTGAAAATTCTAACTATAGAAACTGAAATAGCCTTGTCTCTTATATGGCATTGTAGATTCACAGAATAGTTCCAAAGGCGTACAATGGGGGTATCGTTATACTCAGCAGATGTAGCTGAACACAATATGGGGTTCTGTACAGGAATAGCATACACCAGCTTTATGAAATACACATTACAAAAACCTTGATATCTGTGTATTAGCCAAAATAGAGAAAAAACACAATTTTACTCCAATATTAAGCAGAGATTGGCCATGAAATGGCTATGTTAAAACTGTCAAGATAACCTTAGGTAAATAGCCTGTGATATCTACTTTATAAAAAAAATATATATATTTTTGTGTGGCAATTTTGTTTTCTATGATGGCTACTAAACCTACAAAACAAACATACCAACTTCTAAAATTGTTTCATATTGAAATTTTATTTTAGTCCTTGTATTTTGTGTCTTGTAACTTTAAAAATAAGCTGAAATCCTACACATATTATGTAATCTATAAATCAAGACACATAAATGAATTTATTTTGAATTACTTTTTCTAAGCTGGACATATTATGCACAAGCTATTATTGCCAAAACGGTGGAATTTTTTAAATTTTTTTCCCTTTTTTGTCTTTTTTTTTTTTAATTAATGAGAATGTTCTATGTATATGTGACATCAAATTAAATCCCTGTTTGCCCTCTAAAAAACTGTATATAATATGTGTTGGTGCAATAAATAACAGAGATGCAAATTGCGTTTGAACACAAACAGCAAAAAATGCAAAAATGGCTTGTGTCCTTAAGGGGTTAAGAAGAGATTGCACTTTTATTTTGTCACATTAAAGAAAGTTCCTAATATTTATATCACTACTGTAAAATAGTCATCCCTGGAGTATGTCTATGTGATATGTTATTGCACTTGAGGAAAATAACTATTTAGGTGATATGCAAATATCACTGAGTTTAAAATTGATGGGTTGGTTGTCTACCTATTTAGCAATACTTACAGATTAATTGTTATGTGATCAGTATATAATATACAGTGTAACTCCATTTTTTTTCTTTTTGTATTACATTGGATGCCATGAAATAGTGTTTCAAATAAGTATCTACATGTGTTCTTGATTGCATCCTAATCATTTATTTAGTTTTTTTTATTCTTTTAGTTATGTTCACTTCTGAGTAACTCCGATAATAGACTCATGTGGTAATATTTAACTCTGATTTAATCCATTGCCTTGAGTTTTACAGTGCAATGTATATGCTATATCCACCTGCTTTAATTTTTCTTCTCGCATTAGCCTTTCTCTGCTTTCAAAATGTGGTACTCAATATTAACTGCTAAACCTAATCATTCATTATGTGCAAACAAATTTATGGTATTTTCCACCTATTTTAGAGTCTATCGAAGAATGGCAGAAAGATGGCAGAATTGCAGTGTGGCTACATGTTCCCATCATGCTTAGCAATCTGATTACCTCTGCTTCTTCTGAAGGGTTCACATTCCACCATGCAGAACATGACACATCTACACTTACTCTTTGGCTCAAAGATGGACCAAGCAACCTACCTGGATATGCCACACACCAGGTGGGGGTTGCAGGTAAGTTTAAAGAGTTTTTCTGACTTTTAATAGTTAAAAGGGAGCTCTCACAAGGATTTTAGTAGTATAAAAAGGTGAGAAAAATAAAATTAAATGTAGAAATCCACAACTCTTTATCCTACAACTAGATGTTTCCATTGTCCGTCATTGTTATAATGAGGTGGTTTGCGGGGAAGTGTCTGATTACCTTTAAAAGTAGACATTATGTACTAGGATGCCAAAATTCACTTGAAACAGCGTTATGCAACAACAGTCTAGTTTAGGTTATTGTGGCACTGCATAATAGCTTTTTGTTTGTAAAGAAACTATAGCATTAAGGATACAAAAATGCCTTGTTAGCATTTTATGTGCCCAGCCCCTCATCCAGAGAAAAAAAGGAGATTCCCATACCTTTTCTCCCTCACATTCTCCATGCTATTTTCCTATCTCCATGGGTTAGATCTTCAAGACTGATGATCTCAGTTATTCCAATGTTTTGCCATAGGAAAGCATTGGCAGGCTTGTGTGCACGCGTGGCAGAACTCTGTTCTGCACCAATCTTATAGCCGTTGCATTTTACTTGGCTATTTTGGAGGAAGCGCTACTAGGGGCATTTAAACCCTGCAATGAAACGGGCAATGTTTTATATTGCAGGGTTAAACAGACAGGGACATGGCACATTGTGATAAAGTGGTCTAGAACCTATAGTGTCTGTTTTTAACTAAATGGGCCAAGGAAAGATCTTTTTAGAGACAGTTGGAAGGTAAATGTTTATTGGTGGTTGGAATCCTATACATAAAGGGGGTTTAACTAATTTGAACCTGAGAATTGGCCTACATTGGTCCTATTTATGACATAGCAGGTTAGCGGTTTATGGTTTTATTAGAACCTGAACGTCTGTGCATACTAAGGGTACTTGAACTTTATCATTGGACTAGAGGGGTTCTTCTTCCACACCTCACCTGCTGGCAGCTGGAAGAAAGGTTTCCAGGACATTTGCCTATATTGATTTAGGTGCATGCCCACTAATCCTATGCTAGGTAGTCTGACTGCTCTCATGTATATACAGGGTTATTCACTAAAGTGAGAATTGTCAGGAATTCAAAGTGAATTTCAAATGTAAGGCCAAAATATCAGAACTGGAAGCATAGCTGACTTGGAGAATATTTCCAGTTCTGCTACTGTGGCCTTAAATTTTGTATTCAATTTGTATACCTGACAATTCGCCCTTTAATCTTATCAGATGTTTGATTTAAAACAGAAAAATATTTTATTTGTATTTATTTTTTAATAACTGGAAAACCACAATGCCAACCTAAATGTATTTAATGATGTTGTGATTGAAATTTGTTTGCAAATTTAGTAACAAATTCTGTAGCGCTGTGCAGTAGGTGGGCTAACAGCAAAGTAGTTGCAACAAGACAAGTTGCATGTTGTAGCGGAGCTCCCTGTACTCCTGGCTGGGTACCTTTGCCAAGGACCGCTTCCTAGCTGGAACAAGGGACAAACCTCAGCACTCTTGCCCTCAGTCCCTGTGGCTTGACTGAGGCTCTGGAACCGCTCCTTCCTGGAGTCGAATGGGGAATTATCTCTAGTCCTTACAAGGACTTTCCCAGTTGAATCCCCTGCAATATGGAACAGCAGACACAGGAGTAAATCGTCTTTCCCTCCAATAATAGGACGACACACGGTTTTGTAGTGTAAGCTGGAATACCATTTTAATGGAGGCTCACTGGCCTTTTTGTTGGGCACAGGGATACAAACTTCCAAACCAATAACACATTTACAATGTAAGGCACTCCCACACAAGGAAAACAATCCCTCCCCTCTGCATATCCCCATAAAAGTCACATCCCCTGATAGCCCTGTTCTGGGTGAACAACATATCCAAATATCACCCAGATCAGAGCAGGGGTTCAGAAATTCCATGGGAGTCCTTTATTTGACCGACCGCAAGCATGGCCCCATTCCCAAAACATTTCCAGAGAATCAGGTCGGTCTAGTTCGGTAGTTTGAAAACGAACAAACTACCGAACAGAGTTAATAGTCATACCCTGGAGCTTGTTCCCTTCATCCAGACGAATGATCCCACCGAACAGTGCTCTTCTAACTGGTATAAAAACCAAACGCAAGCGATGATGGAAGTCCAGCAGTGTTCAGGAGTTTCTGTAGTCGATTTTAGTTCCAGGAGATTCATGCCCAAACACCGCTGCCTGCATTCATGCGAACAAGATGGCCGCCACCTCGTGGTTGCTTATATGAAGTGCGGCCACCCAGATGAACAATTAGAACACTGCGGTGAGAAACATTCTAAGTTGTTAATAGGTGTTAACAAGCTCCAGGGTGGTCTCTGTTTGTGTGGTTGTTTGGTAAACGAACCACATAATCCCAATTGCACGACCAGAGACTTTTTACATTATTTTTCACAGGGTCCATAGTCTGTGGGCAGGAGGCTGGCAAGCAGGCTCCTCCAGGAGCTCGTGGCAAACTCAGGTAAAAAGGGGAGTTTGCCACACATGTACAGAAACAGAAGGTGCTGAGGGCCCAGTCAAACAGCTTACATTGTAAGATGAGTTGGGTAAAATGATACAAGAGGTAAGGGTAAGCTGTATTGCATGTATGGGCGTATATATGTTGTGCGTGTAAGGGAAAAGTAGGTTGCTAGAAGAGTTTACAGTGAAGGCTTAGTATTTAGATGACACAAGTATTAGGAGAGCAAGCAAATTGAGTTAGGTGTAGGGAGAGAAAGTTGTTAATTGATATGCTTCTTGAAATAGTGTGTTTTTAGTGTTTTCTGCTTTGCCTTGTTTTTCTTTAACCCCTTAAGGACCAAACTTCTGGAATAAAATGGAATCATGACATGTCACACATGTCATGTGTCCTTAAGGGGTTAAAGGGACACTCCAGACCCCTAAAACACTTTAGATGCTGAAGTGATTTATGTGTGAAGAGTCCGTCTTTTTTTTTTCCATCATGCAAAAAGTGCTGATTTCAGTAGAAATTGACACTTTTATAAATTAACTTTGTTACACCGCCTTGACTTTCAAGCGAGCAACAGTTTCTATTACTTCCTGGTTTGTTTAGCTCGGTGGAGCTAAACTGAAGAGGCTACAATTGCCCAAAGCACCTACCTTGCAAGACTTCTCATTAAGCTGCATTGGGAAGTCTGTGATTGGACAGCTACAGGAAGTCTTGGCAGGGTTAGAAGGGGAGGGCTTGCAAAGACTTCAGAAAAGAGAACTGCAGCTTTTGCAAACATATTTTAAATATACCTCCAATAAAAACAATAAATATGTGCATGTTTTAATTTGGGGTATATCAACTAAACAGTAATTTTGATTTATGTTGCATTTAGGCAGTGGGGTGTCCCTTTAAGGAACAGAGATATAGACTGGGTGAGAGTTTAATGAAGCAGGGAAGGAAGTTCCATAGGTATGGTGTAACCCTAAAGAAGTCTTAAAGGCGAGAGTCGAAGGTGCAAGTAGGAACAGAGGAGAGATGCAGTTTTTTGACAGTTTGAGGACCTAAATAGGACATACTTGTGTATTAGTGAGGATAGGTAGAACAGAAGCAGTGAGATTTGTGAGGACCAGAATTTTAAAACTGCACCCTATTTCTTATTGGCAGTCAAAGTTACCAGAGCACTTAGGAGTGGGAGGTGCAGGAGGGCAGGACAATGAGCCTAGCTCCTGCATTTATTATAGATTGTAGTGGGGAAATCTGGGAGTGCGTAAGACCTGTGAGAAGCTGATTGCAGTAGTAAAGGCATGAGATGATTGATGCATGGACGAGCGACAACTGCATCCAGTGAATGTGAGCTATGTTTTTTTTTTTTTAGAGTATTTGGCCATTAGCACGATGTGAGGAGTGAAGGAGAGGTTCAAAACGTATAGAATAGACAATGCAGCGAATCTGTGAGGTAGTGCAATTGACTTGGAGTGATGTAGGCACAATAATTGTTTAGGTTCTTTATTGGAATTGTAAGACATGTTTTAAGCTTGAAATAATAAATGAAGCAAGCTTTAAAGGAAATATAGACAAAATTGATAAAGCTGAACATATATTAACAAGATTACAGATAAATAATAAAGAAGGTTATAAAATAAAGGGTTTAGGCAATAAGCCCCGGAAGGTTATAAATAAATAGCTAGGATGAGAACCTATAAACGGAATTATAGGCAAAATTGAGAAAGACCAAAGAAAATAAGTTACCTGCATTCTTTCCACATCCCTATGTATTTTTAAACAAATGGAGGTTTTCAGTTACCTCAAAATGGCCATGAGAGGGTATGCCCACCTGCCACGTCAAGGCAGACTTCTTAGGTGGGTCCTAACTGTAACCATTCGCCTTGCTTCCTTGAGCTTCTGGCAAAGATATCTCTAATGAGACAGAAATACTCCTTAGAGGTAACTTAAAAACCTCCATTTGTTTAAACATACATAGGGATGTGGAAAGAGCACAGGCAACTTTTATTTTCTTTGGTTTTTACTATATGTATTTGGGCTGATGTGTACTATGGTTGTTGCCACCGCCCAGGAGTAATGGGAGTTTGAGCGCAGGACTTGTTTCTTTGAAAATTGAGAAAGAACCTATAACCGGAATTCTAGGTATGTAACAGGATAAAGAGAAAAAAGATAGAAGTAGAACCTATAAACGTAATTATAGGTAAGTAATAGGAAAGGACCTGTAAACGGAATTATAGGCAAGATTGAGAAAGAAGATGAAATAGAAATAGTGGTTTAGCCAATATGCCCTAAGCAGGTTATCAGACGATAGGGAATGCTATAAGAGAGGTTTACAAGTAATTCAAGAGAAGGAAAACCTATAAGCAAAATTATAGGTTAGAGGCAAACATAATATAACAGAATATGAAGGTATAATGAATTCAGGTTAGATAGACATTTAGTTGTTCAGAGTCTTTTGGTTGCAGGTAGTAATGTAGTTATCAGATAATTGCAGCAGTGTTATTCAGGATAGAACCAAATACCAATGTGTTGAATCCGGTTGGAGGAAAAGGGGCTTCCAACAAAAGTAAAAAGGTAACAAAGTCCAGTATGAATAAAGCAGGTTGGTTGAGTTGACTCCGGTAGTTGTAAAGTTGGTATGTGAACAAGGTAAAAAGATAATAAAGTCCAATATGAAATAAAGCAGGTGGAAATTGGAAATCAGGTTTTGTTACCAAGCTTCTTGGAAAAGAGCCGTCTGGAAACAAAGCAGGTTTCTGAGTATGAGCCAGGATCAGAATTCATGTCACGTTCAGAACCACAACTTGAATTAATGTAAAGGCAACTTCCTTTAGCAAGGTGTGGCCTCTTATAGCATCAGTAATTAGTCCAGGTAGGTGAGGATGAGAGAAGTTTAGACCCTGTGGTTAGGGAGGACACAAGTGGTAAAACATAGTTACTGCAGACATAAACTTGAATGAAAGGAATGAAATACCAAAATTAAGGTTTGGATCCTGGTTTGGATCCTGATATAGAGAGGATCCAAACCTTAATTTTGGTATTTCATTCCTTTCATTCAAGTTTATGTCTGCATATAAATAGCATTTCTGAGCAAGACGACACATAGAATTCAAAATTGAGTTGTGATACAGGGGTTATTGTGAAACAGGACAATTTGTTGAGTTCATGCTATTTATACCACTGGAACAAGACATGTTGCAGAAATACACTCTACACAAGGGATCTTGTTGGCACCCACCGGGCCATTGAGTATTCCTTCATTGGTCAGTTTCCCGAGGCTGAAGTAAAGGAGCTGCCAATCGCATCTCCAGCCGAACCCAGCAGCTAGTAAAGATCGCCTCTAGCTTCAGCAGAGAATGTCTGGTGGACATGTAGATTTCCGCCAGGTAGCATCAGGCTCTGAATCGCCTGAGAAGGCCTGTCCGCCATCATGGAAAGCTTGCTTGTGTTCAGGTCCTTGAAAGACTATCCTCAGTAACACAAGTAGCTGTGGGGGTCCAGTGAAGACCCGGGTATGAGTAGAGTTGTTCTGCACAGCAGACTTGTAAGCAGGGAAATCATCCGCCTTTCCCCTGCCTAGTCACCCACAGGCCTCAACGCGTCGATGTAGTCTCCCTGCAGCTTAAAATCCAGGGTAAGGTGTCAGTAGATTCGCCACAGCACCCCCAGTGTAGGTAGCACAGTAGTAGTTGTGATACTTTTTTTTTTTTTAATTCTTCATTTTTGTAGTGCAGGTATAGAATACATGAACAGTAGAAAACATGTCTGTAGTTCAAGCAATAAATCGTTCAGTAAATAACCAAGACATCAAAGAATAGATGGACTTTTTTATTTATTTATAGAAACAAGAACCGTAGCCTAAGCCTGGAATGTGTCCTACTTGTGAGGGTTGGTTTAAAAGTAGATATATAGATTATTTTGTGGGCTAGGGTGAAAGGCTTTACATGGTGAGTTAGTGTATTAAGTGGTGGTATGGTAGATATGTGATGTTCATGCAATATGTTCGTCTAACATTTTGGAGTTATGCAGGGCTTGGAATACTATGTGTGCGGTTCTGTGAGCCGTAGGTGGATCAAAGGGGATTCATGAGTCAGGGTAGTTGAGAGGCGTGATTGCCCTTGCATTGAGTATTACCCCTAACCAATGGGGCAGCGAAGGGGGGGATATGCCTTGGCAACATTAGCAATTGCACGTCTCGTCGCACTAACTAATGTACTTAGTTGTTCCCCACGCATGGTGGGTGGCGGTCTAAGACCCCTGTCAGGATAGCGGTGTTGTAGGTAGAACATTGAAAGCAAAAGAGAAGAAAATAAGAGAAATGAACATAAAAATGTATATCAGCAGAGAAACAAATTGGGAGCACTTGCAGCATCAGCACTGGTCGCAGTCAGGTGTAAGGTCAGCTTCTCGCTGCGTTCCTTGGAGTTAAGGGTACCACTGTGGCCAGATGCTGGTTGAAGCTTGCGGGTTTGTGCTTGGGGTCGGTTCCAATTATCCCAGCGATGTATTGGTCATCCTGTTGTGGGTCACTATTAAGGATCTAGTCGCTCCCCGTCTGTATGGCGTATGGCTGTGTGCAGGCGCTGCGTGATCTCGCTGAGGGATTTGCGCCATTGTAGTGTGGCTCTGGTTAGATCTTGAAAAAAGGATAACTGTGAGTCCTCAAAAGAGAGCGGTGTCTTGCCCCCTCAGTGCTGACATGATGTGCCCCTTGTCATGAGACAAAGCGCATTTGAGAATTACATTTCATGCATGAGTGGATTATGTTCTGAGTGAGGTAGGCAGACGATGTATTCCATCCAGGACGATCTTCCGAGCCACAGCAGGACGTAAGATAGATGACAAGAGCCGTCTCATTTCATGCCACTGTGTTTGTCAGTAATATCTTCCTCTGCAGTCTGAACTCTGGCTGTGATTTTTTCACATCTGCTGTGATGATATCAGTGTCTGCTGCCAGCATTTTATGGATATCTGGGAGTAGGAGCTGAAGGTCATGTTTGGTGGTAGGTGCTGACCCATCTGTGGTGTCCATGGAAGTGGATTGGTCAGTTTGTGGAGGTCTGTGTCCCATGGGAAGCTGTGGGTGTCTGTACTCCCTGCCCTCCTACTGGTGTGTGTGCTGTGGAGGTTCTCTGTGTGCGCCATCTTGTGTGGTACTTGCCTCTTCAGCATACAGTTGCAGATATCCCTGTTGTTGGGTTGGATCCCAGCCCCTGACTTTTGTGAGCAGTGTCCCATGGCTGGTGTGTGCTCGGTTGGAGTAACGGTGCCCCAGTCAGATTCGTCTGGGTCCTCAAAGTCACTGAGGAGTGATTTCCAGCTAGTGAGGGCCAGTGTGTAGGATGCCTTAGATCGGCACCGCTGCTTGTGCACCTTCGCGGGTTGGAAAAAGGGCATCAATGGATTCAGCACAACTTCCCCTGTCAAGTGAGGGAGGTGTGGGTCAAGAATAATGCGTGTGGCAGGCAGATTTCGCTTAATACCCCTCCCCCCTTAGTTGTGATTTAACCGGCATTTTTTTCAAAAATTTGAGCAGGAGCTATCTCAGCACACATCTGATCAGTTTGAAGATCAGGCTCCGCCCCAGAAAAGATAGATGTGAATGTCTTTATCATAGAAGTGATATTGGAAGCCAAACCAGGTGATCAGTTTAACAAGGGAGGCCGTAGACTGTTACCAAGGACAGAACCTTGGGGAACACCAACAAATATGTTGTGGAGTAAAGAAAGCACCAGAATAGAAGACACTGAAAGAGCGCTAGGAGAAGTAGGAGGAGGTCGTAATGGTTGAGAAGAAGAAGCCTATAATGAGCAGTGTCAAAAGCATAAGGGAGTGGTTGTAGCAGAACTCGGATACTCCGCTCCACTAACTCTGCTAGATTCAAATACATTATATTGTAAAGGTAAATTTTTTCCATTATTGTTGAAAATTAGATGAGACAAACTAGTAAACTGGCCCGTTTGTGTCAGTAACCCCAATACAGGTTGCCTAACACTGACAACTGTTTTAACTGTTTTAACATTCAGCAGAATAAAAAACTATAAAGCAAGATCTAGGTTTGTTTAGCAAAGCAATAGATTACTGTAAACAAACAATTTACTGCTTTGATTTTGCCCCCCCCTCCCCCCCCCCAAAAAGTATAGTAGATTACGTAAATGAACAATTTTCATAACAGTGTCCGTTTTTAAGAACACATTTTGAAATACACTATCACTAAAGTGTCTAAAGAATAGTCTGTATCTTTATCATTTGTTAAGAAAATGTGCTCATTGTTTGTATTGCAATCTATGAATGTTATAATAGTTTTCTTAAAGTTATGTCTACTGACTATTTGATTCCGGTTTATCATGAAATTTGATACACCAGCAGAGGGCAGACATGGAAACTAAGTTTCCATAAACAGTTAGACATGTTGGAACATGTTTTTTTGTGATTAACACAAAAAACAATTCTTTTTGGAGGCTTTTTTTTTTCTGTTCATTTATGAGAAACCATATTTTGTTATATATCAAAAACACATTGTGATATACCTAAAAAATATATATATGAGAGGTTTGTATTGAAATTGAACCGTTGAACTTTTAAGATACAGCAATAAAAGATATTTTTTTCTCTCAAAACTAAGCACTAGAGTGCTATCATTGCTTGCTAGATTATATATTGTGTGTGTGTCTGTATAATTCAAGAACAATTGAGAGATTCTATGGCATGTTGTAAGTTATATCTTTGTCTTTAATTGATTTTAAGAGAATTTGCTAAAACTATTTAAAATAGAGTAAGTATAGTTATCGTTTTCATTAGTCACGGTCTGTACAATGGCCATGTAACATTAAGGTGACATTCACCCTTTTAACCACAGAACTAAGCTGGGGTTTTCGATTTTATATGCTGCCAGTATACTATTATGTCTTTTTGACCACTGTGTTTCTATTGTGCAGATATTTGTGTATTCATAGGATCAAATCCTCCTTATGAATTATTACCTATTTATTTTTTCAAACATATCGATCACCTCTGCCTTTTTCTTTTATTAAAGGTATAGTGTCATCTGGTAATTCACATTTTTCAAATGCATCTTAATGTATTTCCAACTGGTACCTTCATAAGGACACTCAATGCACTATAAAACCTATTCTCATTTCATGTTATGGTAAAAGGAAATAGTTTCTGGTTCCCTACACATAGTTGGTTATATTAGCAATCATTTGAAGAAAAAAAAAATGTTGTAGATATAATCCTGCAATTTTTTTTTTCTTACTGTGACATCAAATCTGTACTACTTTGAAATGTCTTGCAACTAGTGCTTTGTCTCCTCTCCCCCTATGTCCGTAACATGCAGTGGGTGGCTTGGATGAATGCTGTGCACGACCCCTTTCTCAGACTAACAGTGGGGCTGCCTGTCTGGATGCTGCCATCTTATCTTTTTTATAGTTTTAAATAGATAATCGCTTCAAATTCTTTAATATGTTTGGATACACTTTTATAATAATGTAATATTTAATATTTAGAAAAATATTTAGTTAAATATTGATATATAATTTTATGTGACATGTTTGATATTTTCATATTTTGAAAACGTAATTTTAAAAGTGTATTCAAAATAATAATTTGAGGCCTTAATTATATCTGGTGCTGAACTATGCTGGTTATGGTTTTCCTTTTGATTGTACAGCACTGTGTGTGTAATAGGTGTACATGTATACCATATACAATCCAGTGCACGCACTCACTTAACACTAGCTACAAAGCTTGCATAATTAGGAAAAATAATGGTGATTTAGTTACAGTATATGATCTTACATTGTATATGCCAGACACAACCCCAATGTGTGTGTGTGTGTGTGTGTATCTATGTGTATATATACTGTATGTATGTGTGTAATATATATTGGAACAAGAGAGGCTACAATATTTACATATAAAGCTTTAACAAATTTGCTAGAAATATGACACAATTCTCACGAGTGACCTTGGGGGGGAGGGGGGGGGAGGGGGAATATATATTTTATAACAACATAGTGTTAGTAGTAGCTTTATATAAGTGGCTTAAAAGCTACCTGCACTTGTGTTCATGTTGCTTGTCAGTAAGGTAATTTCTCTGATTTCATTAATTTATTATTGCCAATAATTTTGCCATTTATTTTTAGGTGCTGTTTTTGATGAGGACACAGGCAAAGTGTTGGTGGTGCAGGACAGAAATAAGGTAATTTAATATGTATCATGAGTCAGATATATACTTTTGCTACCACCTTCAATAATGAGCTTCTTTAATATCTAATACCATTTAAAGTGAAAGTGTAATTCAGAATGTTTTGTGTTCTAGACTTTAATATTGTGTAAATGTTAAGTATAAGTGCGGTCAAGAATAGGGCAGGCTCCTGGGGTTGCCCTAAACTTTGTCAAACGATTCCTAAATTGTTTGACCTTAAAGGAACATTATAAGGTCAGGAACACAAACATGTATTCCTGACCCTATAGTTTTAAAAACACTATCTAAACCTCCCACTCCTCCCTCCCAATACCTTTATTACAGTCTGATGGCTAAGTGATGATCTTAGCCAATCACAATACTTTCAATGAAAAAGCATTGGATTAGTTGAGATTGTCAATTCTTAAGATCAATGCGTCTCTATGAGAAAAGTTCAGTGTCTCCATGCAGAGAGTGGAGACACTGATCATCAGTACTGTGCAGCAGGAAGCACCTATAGTGGCCGTCTGAGAAGTGACCACTGGTGGTGTTCCTAGGCTGTAGTGTAAACACTGCCATTTCTTTGAAGTGTTTAGTGCAAAAAGCCTGCACGAACTGACTATACTATTCCCCCAAGAACAACTATACTAAGCTATAGTTGTTCTGGTACCTATAGTGTCCCTTTTAGCCGAGGCATAACTCCAGTATAGCACTTCAAAATTCTACCTGTTTTCTGCTGCTGGACTGACCAGTGATTACATTGTGCTTTGTTATAATTGTTAAAAATGAAACCTAAGACGTATGTTAACATTTTTATGACTTGCTACTTATGATAGGGATTTTACTTAGAGCATATCATAACTTACAATCATGAGTGCTTGTTAGATTTGATAAGTCCAGCTGTATATCATTACTAACTCTATCATCCAAATTACTTTTATTATATTAAACCACAGGGGCAATTTTTACATCCTCTTTCAAACTAATAACTATAGTCTGCGGCCACAACTCCTGCTTTTAATGAGATCCAGAGCTGCTCTGTCTATTATGTAACCTATTTGCTCTTGTTTATGTGTTTTTTCTGCCCTACTTTTCAATGCACGTCAACTATGAGGATGTATTCTGGTAATAAGTGTGTCAGCTGGTAATAAGTGTGTCAGAAACCATATTTTGTTATATAGCAAAAACACACTGTGATATACATACACATATATATATATATATATATATATATATATATATAAGGTTAACTGTTAACTAACAACCTGTTAACTAACAACCACATGTTTTTTAATTTGAGTCACTTATGTATATATTTCATAGTAAATTGTGACCAACCTTCTGGCTAGTACCTCCCATTTCCTCAGCAGGAGACTTCTGCCCACTAGCATTATCCTGAGGCTAGATACGAGCTTCAGCTAATGAATACCACGAAAAGAGGCTTTCATACGACAGTCCAGGGTTTCAGACCCTGATTGATCACACAGTGTTGGTTTTTCAGGAATGGGCTGGTTTGCTCAGCAGAAAATATAATTTTGTTTGTGCTAGCTATGTAGTACAAATCCTCTAACAGGCCCCTAATCTCAATCCTGGCCTCATCTCTTGACGATGAACTAAGATTGGCCGCAGTTAAGAATACATTTATTTCTGTGTTGGAGGCAAAGTTAAATCTCTCGTGCTTAGAGGGAGGAATGCATTAATATACAACTCTCACAATCATTAATGTTGAAGTACACCCAAATTATTTATATTAATAGGCAGATTGTGTTTTCAAATCCAATGCTCTACAGTGGGTGATACCATCTTGTTTTCACTGACATCACACAGTACAACTATTTTGATTCAGCTGTTATTTTATGACGTTGAGAGAGAGGAAAGAGTAAACAGAAATATTATGATTATCTCCCCAACCTCTGCTATCATATCACCAAGGTAATACTGGCAGCTGCAAGTAGGAACTATTTCCCTGGATTGTATCCCCCACTAAAACTGGGTATATCTAACCTTAAGAAACACTTGAGATAATAGATACATAACCCGTGAAGCACCTACTAGGGAGAAATTATGTCACTAAGGGGTTCTTGAGCCATTGTGTGTTTGTGTCTCAGTTTTATTATGTGAAAGTTGCATTCCACAGTAGATCTAGTGTTGGTTATCTCTTTCAATTAGCCTGTTCTTTACCATAAAGCTTTCTTTATCCCAAGAGTCTTGTTCACAACCCTTTCAGTGCCAAAAGAAACAAACACATTGTAGAATAATGCATAGCTTGCTCTTTTTGGCATTTAGAGATTTGAAATTAAAATGCAAAAACGTATAATAAGGCATAAGATTCCATATTATTAGTGAAAGTACCGGCATTTCCTGTCAACTAACACTGAACCTCCAGTGCAGGAATCAGTTCTAATAAAAGTGATTGGGGGGAAAAAAGGAAATGAAGTTCAGCATCAGCAATGTAGCAAATGGTCCTCTACCTGAATGACCGCAGCCAGATCTTAAGCATCCTTAAAGGAACATGCATCACGTGTCTCATTCGCTTTATCTTAAATGAGGCAGGTGCCTTTCTCAGAAGGCTGCAAAAAGCAGGTAAATATTTCTCTCCCAAATTGCCAAGTGATGCGTGTCCCTTTAAGAACTGATTGCAGAGCAATGCTAAGAGTAAAAATTCACAGGTGGTAAATGCGCACAATTGTCATATCCAACCAATGTCCCTGGGGGCAGGCCCTCTTTGGACACCATCAATACATACCTACAGTTTATAAATTACACCTTGTTCTTTAGAATCATTAATTTGCTTCAAACTGCTTTTGGCCAAAATTGCAAATTATGAAATTAGAGTAAAGTCATAAAAGAGTCGTTTTGACACAGGCATTAGAATTCTGTTGTTTTAGTTAGAAATGTGCTGTGCATGGCCTGAACACTTAGCATGAGTTGGCTAGATTGAGTGCGTACATGAATGTTTTATCATAAAGGCTTGGAAAGTGAGAAGCCAGAGGAGAGTTATTTTCCATGGATCAGGCAGTAAATGAAGTACAACTTTTACATTGTATCATTTCTATCCTACTGGCTGCTTGACATTGCACATCCACTAAAAAGCAGCCAATTAAATATAGAAATTATTCAAGGGGAAATGTTTTATAGCTACATAAATCAAAAGAAATGTATTTTCCAGTGGTTTCCAGTGACTTGCATGGTGTCTCAAAAGAAATCCAGTGTGCTCTTTAAATAAACCTCTGGTTGTAACAACAGATATAGAATATGAATATATGTACAATTCAGAGGTGGCAAGATCATGGCAGTTTATAAAAAAGAACAGTGTCCTCCATACCACTTCTTCCTGCATCACTTTGAGACATCTGTCTCATTCAAACGCTTTATTGTTGAAAAAGCTGAAAAAAGCAAGTAATGATGTTTTTTATATTTATTTGATTCTTCTTTCTTATGCTTTCCACACCCAGTCCAGGTGGGACACTGATCTAATAGGAAAGCTGAAAAAAGTGTATGGGGCACACCTGACAAATTTACACATGTACACCTTGCAAAATCTGGCAGGACCAGAAGAGAGAGGGAGTAAGACAAATGTGATTAGTGCAGAGCAGGGTCCATCCTGTGTCAGACTTCTCTCTCCTGCTGCTGCACAATGATGCTGTGTTTCTGTCTGAAACTAAGATTGTCAGGTAAAAGGGAGTGGGGTGTGGGTAGGCTGAAGAAACTCCACTAGCGCCTTGAAGGGAGCAGGTTTGGCTGCTGAACACAGTTCTCATGTGCCTCCAGTTCCACTAGATCTTCTTGTCAGGTAGAGTGATGGGGAACTCAAAAAAGAAAAAAAAATCGAAAAAGGATCTACAAAGAGTGTATCCGTCCATGAATCTCAACCAGCCAGACTGCACCAGAGCTGTCATGTCTTAACCCTTAAAGGGACACTCCAGGCACCCAGACCACTTCTGCCCATTGGAGTGGTCTGGGTGCTAACTCCCACTACTCTTAACCCTGCAACTGTAATTATTGCAGTTTTTTATAAACTGCAATAATTACCTTGCAGGGTTAACTTCACCTCTAGTGGCTGGCTACTAGACAGCCACTAGAGGGCACTTTCTGATTCATAGCAAAGATTTTCTTTGTTAGAGCATCGCTGGACGTCCTCACACTGTGTGAGGACCTCCAGCGTCGCTCAATTCCCCATAGGAAAGCACTGAAAATCTTTTTCAATGCTTTCCTATGTTGAGACCTAATGCGTGTGCGCGGCATTGCTGCGCATGCGCATTAAGTTTTTCTCAGCCGGCGGGCGGTTTCAGTCTCACTCACCAGCCGACTTGATTACTGGGAGGAGCGACGCCGACCCGAAACCACCGCCGAGGGACATCGGCGGGGTCTCAGGTAAGTGACCTGAAGGGCTTTTCACCCCTTCAGCTACCTAGGATGGGAGGTGGGAGGGAGAGGGTACCTGCAGTGCCAGGAAAACGGATTGTTTTCCTGGCACTGGAGTTTTCCTTTAAAAGGACAATTCAGGCACCATAACAACTTTATCTAAATTAAGTTGTTATGGTGACAGTAAGCTCCCAGACGCACTCTTACCTTAAGGGATTTAACTATTCTCAAATGGTTTATCCCCAAAGTTGCCTCCAGCGCCAATCTCAACTCCACCTAGGTGGCACCCAGCTTCTGAAATTCTAGGAGTGCTGCCGGAGGGCGCCGCTGGTTGGCTGAGAACTCTCAGTCAATTAGCTGCACCCCTGCCCGGCAGCATTTTAAACTTCCTGAAACTGAAATGTCAAAATCTGGATACCGACTGGGGGGAGTTGAGATGAGTGCTGGAGGCAACTTTGGGGTTAAACTGTTTGAGAGCACCAGAACAACTTGACTTAAACTAAATATGATAAAGCTACAGTATATCTGGCAAAAAAAAAAAACCAGACAGATAAATGTTCCAGTGAAAAGATAAATAGTAACAGATTAATTGGCAAATCTGAAGGAAACAGAATGACAAAATGCCCTATAAAGTGTAACTAAATGTTGCTATATTTCTTAACAGCAGCAATATCTATGTAATAAACCTATTTGTTAACTGTTCCCACTCAGACTTTATTTAATAGAATCGTCAATTGAGTATTACTAACACAAAAGAATTGTTAGAATATGTAACATGCAAGCTTAATAAGGAAGCGAGCAGATGGCGTTAATTGCCCAGATTTCCAGCCCAAACCTTTGCCTATATATGTTAAAAGAATAAATATAAATTCTTCCAGGAACCATAAATCTATATATTTCATAAGGAAAAATACAAATAATCACCAGGGGGATACTAAGAAAGCAAAACTGAAACAAAATCGCTGTAAAGCATAGAAACCAGTTGAAGTAAAAATATAAACGAGTCAAAAGCAGCATAAAAAGATAAATGGAATTAAGGAGAAAAGCAAGATAACACCTAGGTAATGGCAATGAATGGGAGGTGAGGTTATCTACTAACTGGTGATTTGGCCAGTCAAAACTCTCAGGTACACATAAATAAATATTTTCAAAGAAAAGCGGTTGATGGCCAGCTTGAAGCAATAGCCAATAATACGTAATTGTTATCTGAGAGTCAAAACATCCCAATAGCCTAAACGTGTGCTAGAACCTGTAAGTAGTATATGGCTGAACCTTAAATACCTGGGTCAACTATCAAGGTAACCTACAATTACCATCTGTAAAGGGCATGTCTCTCCCTACACACTAATTATTGGATCAGCACTAAGCCTAATTTAAATCAACATCTAAACTGTCCACATCTCTTGAAAGTATAGCAACAATTGCAAATAAGTTAAAATGTGCCATGAAGAGCTCAGTGGCCCATCTAAGAAAACAAAAACAATAAAACACCTAAGAGTTACAGGGATGAAAAGCTCCTTGGTCTAGAGGAACTGTTAGCATCTACATCCAGTGTAACTTTATTATTGTAGCAGTGTTTCTTTCTCTTTGTAACAGCCCCCCTGCAATTAGGATGACATAAAAACACAGGCTTCATATAAAGCACATTCAGATATGCTCTCAATTTATGTGATGACATGCATTGGTGACTGTGTGATTAAATATTTACCTCTCATATCAGGGTTCATTTGCCGAATGTTGATTCACAGGAAGCAGTACACTTCATGTACCTGCAGTTTCCCTGAGAAACTGCAGTGTGAATGTTCTGAAATAAATCCACATTTTCTCCAGTGAACTCACAAACGAAGGGAAATATTGTACCTTTAACCCCTTAAGGACACAACTTCTGGAATAAAAGGGAATCATGACGGAATATTTCCGTCATCTGTCCTTAAGGGGTTAATGGACCAGGAGCAATAGTTTTCCGGTACACAGAGAACATAAAGCTCATCATAAACCACTTTAGCATGCTTCTACTAAACATAAAAATATTTCATGGTCCTTCCTGCTCTCGTGTTACATTTTAGAGTCGTTCTGTTGATTAAAAGAAGCTACTACTGGAAGTTGGTTTAGTATGTTTAATGTACAGAATTTTACACACAATTAGCATTTCACTTGTTTTAACTATACTTTTTTATTAAATATTTAACGTTTTGTTAATAGCTGACATCAGTGCACTAAGAAACAGTACTACATATTAAAATCAGATTAAATATACTATACAAAGGCAAAGTATATAAATTGGTGATTAATAAAAGCATACAATGACACATGTATTCCTTGATATAGCAGCTTCAGAATGTTTTCAGTATTTGTTTTAACCAGATGACTAGCAGCAATATTACATATTTTCTCAAAAAGTAAAGTACATGTGAACACTCAGCATTCTGTTAGTGTCCAGGGCTGGATTTGCCGTTATGCAGCATTGCACCTGCCTACATGTGCCTGTCCTGTAAAGGTGTCTATTTTAACCACCTATAATGTGCCTTTTGAGAGCTCAGGTGGGCTGGCGAGAGGAGATAAATACAAGGAGCCCTAAACAGGGTCCTCTGTAGACCAATCCGCTTCCGATCTTGATAGCAGAGCGGCAGGAACTATTATAGAGGGTGTAAAACTCAGTGCTGTCTCTGCTTCTCCAGTCTGTGTGTGAGGCTAAGAAATGCATTGCCGGAGGAGCAGGGACAGCACTGAGTAGTGCACACTGTAGAACAACTTCTGCAGTTCTACTATTTAATTATAGGAGGGTATGCCTCCCCCTACACACACCAATTATTGTATTAGCATTAAGCCTAATTTAAAACAACATCTAAACTGTCCAAATCTCTTTAAAGTATGTCGACAGCTACAAATAAGTCAAAACATGCCATAAAGAGCTCAATGCCCCATATAAGAAAACAAAAACAATAAAAACGCTTACTAGGTATGGAGGATGAAGAGCTCCTTTGTCAAGAAAGACTGGTAGCATCTACATCCCCTGGAACCTTATTGTTGTAGCAGTGCTTCTTTCTCTTCTATGATATGGGTGCTGTAACCTTTGTAACAAACTTCCATGCATTGTTTGCAAATAACCCTTTACACTCTACATGCCTATACCCTAAACACTTTTTCTTTCCTAACCCTCTCAAAACCTAAACAAACTCTCTTTCCTTAGTCTCAGATTTATGCACTCAAATCCTACACCAGAAACCAAGCCCTTTAACTTAATCCTATGTGGAGTGTGGGGAGGAGTAAAAGTGGTCCCTATGTGTTCATATGTATAATTTAAAAAAGAAAATGTGACTTTGAAAGAAAATAGAGAGACAAAGGAATAAAAAAAGGATTAATTTAAGAGCAAAACCTGGTAAGTGATGGAACCACTTAAAAAAATGAAAACACCATGTACCAATGTGCAAAATTTAACCCAACTCTAATCCTAAATCCAATAATTTTAAACACCCCTTGTAACATATCTCAAGCTTTTAACCCCCTTAACGCTAAACACACTATGTAATATAACTGCAATGTTAACCCCTCTCAAGCCTTTACCTTATCCATTTCTAACATTATCTTTGACCCTGTCTTCATTTTCACAGCTGCATAACCTCACTATACTCACAGATTCAAACACAATCCATTTGCAGCAAGAATATGCAAATACATACATAAATGAATATACAAATGCAGTTGTCAAATTTGTATATGGTTTTAGGTTTTTATGTATTTGTCTGTCTGTGGGGGTCTGAAGTCTGTGTTTTCAACAGGCACCTGTAATGTAAATCCAGCCATGTTAATGACTTTAGATATAGAGGTGAATCAAACATACAAGTATTATGATGATTACACTTAGAACTGCTAATAGTTTTTAGAAATGAATGTTGCTGGATTTGAGGTTTACTTGTCCTTCTATACTGCTTGCCGCATATAATTACTTTTAGTGTGATACTTTTGTGGAAGAACTGTATACATACAGACTATGCATAGACTGTCTCATTGAGCCACTAGGCCGCACGACTTGCTGTAAAACCAACCAGGAGTTGCAGTTGGGCTGCTTTCAGATGATAATAGTATAATTTGAAAGATTTGATAGATGCTGGAGATTATTCATTTTGTGATTTAAAACATAGGTGGTGATTTAGTTTTGAAGCCATAATAAAAGCACATGATTCTGATTTATTCTTAACCCTTTACTTATATACAATTAATTATATAGCACTAATTTAGAAGCTTAAAAGCATTTTCCATTAGGTGTTGGCTTTTTTTCACTTTGAAACTTGTATTAGTTATATTTTATTGGCATAAATGCCACCCTAAAAATTGTGCATATTATATATATATATATATATATATATATATTTATTTTTTTTATCATCCAGCCATTACTATTGACTATTAATTATGTTTGTTATAATGTTACTACTGCGTGATGCCTACCTATTGCATAAACACATTATAAAAAAAAAATGCACTTTTGGATTGCTGTAGAAAATGAGGAGAGATGTTCAGCAACATATGCTATGGGATGAAGGCTTTGATTTTATCATATCCACATGCTAACAAAACATCTCTTTAGAAACAGTGCTCCATCTGAAAACATTCTAAAAGTGCACCAGTTTATAATTAGGAGCAATCTTTGTATACCTCTTTATGTACTTCCAAATCAAGTCTTGCACTTAAAACAAGTCACGCATGTTTTCTTTCATTGCAGACTGTAAATTCATGGAAGTTTCCTGGAGGATTGTCTGATCATGGAGAGGACATTGGTTGGTATCAAAATAATGTATCCTTGCATGTGTCCTTTATTTTATTTTAGATTAGTGTTGTTGCTACGGTAAAGAAACAGATTATGCCTTATGGGCAGTGCCAGTGGTAGCAGTCATTCTAAGCACTCTCTTAGTTCAAAAAACATCTTTGTTACAATCAAAGGGGGTTCTTCATTAAACAAAAAAAATGCAGTGAATTTAAAATCCAATATTTCAACATTTACCTCAATATACCCAAGCTGTGAGGTTTAACAATTATTTTTTAATGGCCTAGATTTTTCCATTTGGATATCAACCTACTGTTAAGAAAATAAACCCCACACATTTTTCTTTCAATTTTCCTATGAGTGAAAACATTTTCCCTTTCATCTAAAACTAAGTAAGAATTTTGCACACATGGAGTATATTTTTCTACTTTTCTATATTTTTCATGGACATACAGAGGTTAAAGCTGCTGTTTGATATGGGAGGTAGGTCTTCAGGAGGTAGAAATGTTTTCTCCATCTCCGAGTGCCGCACCACTCCCACTCTCATCAAATCTTCCACTAAACAGGACTCCTTATTTTGTCAATTGTAAAATTAACCTATTGTTTAAAAATGGTAATAAAGATTGCCATTCTGAAATCAAGATCAAATCATTTCAAACTTGGACATATAGAGTATTTATTGCCAGGAATATGTTTCTGGAAATCAGAGGGAGCGAGGTGGTGGATAGTTTGGATAAAAACAGTTTTGTTTTTTTGAGTCTGCATCAACGTAATAACCATATGTCTCCAAGTATTTAAACTTTAAATATGTCTCTTAATAATTTTAAGACTAAGAATAACAAAAACTGTTTTAAAAAAGCAGTTAAATCTATTTTCAATTCAGCACAAAAACACCTTAATCTGCACACACTGAGGTCATCTGATGATCTCTTGTCCAACCTTATGCTTCTCATAGAGATGCTTTAAGTATCTATGGTGCATGTGTGGCAATCATTAGCTGTGTTTTGCATCATCATGCTATGCGTGATGATTCAGAACGTAAAGACCTTTAAAAATCAAAGGTCTTAATGAATAAGAGCATCATTAAATTGAGATAATCTATAAAAATATTATATTCATTGGTCACAAGGATGTCCTAACCTTTGGACTGAAAACTGAATAAAAATTAGGGGTTTGATGTTGTTTGCTTTACTGGACCACTTTTGAGCATTCACATTAAACCATGCAGGTAAATTGTTTAATATGGACTGAGCATCAATATAAGGCTTGGTATAAGTTACTGAGGGCAGACTGGAGCTAACCACAGAGATCTAACTGAGGAAGCGTAATTGATACTGGTTGGTTTTACAGTCAGCTGTAATACAGTCTCTGTCACAGCCATAATTGTCCTAGATGACTGTACACCCAGACTCTGCTAGAATCACACATAGATTCCTAGAGTGCACAGCACATCCTACTTCATTATAGAAGTCATTCCTTTTCAGATAAAATGATCTACAATCTAAATATTTTAATGGTGAAACGGAGACTATAACAATGCTATTAATATGCAATGCATCAACAAAATGTATAAATAACATGACAATACCATAAGTTTAACAAATAATTAACTTGCCTTTATATTAATTGTGTAGGGGTCAGGTCATTGCAAAATGGCCATCTATATGTTGTACTAGCAATATTATACATCTGGCAATCAATGAGTGAGTTATATTGAAAGAGTCAATGACGATTTATATTATGATAAGACTGTGCAAATGTCTTCTATAGTTAGAATTGTAGCTTCACACTCTGTTATTTTACATGCCTAATGTATTTTATGTACAAAATGATCTGCAGTTCAGAGGCTAAATTTACATCTGTTGTTTGATCACCTTGGCAATGACCTTACTTAGAGTAGAATTTAAATCATATACTTGTTTCAGAGTATAATGAATATGGTTTACAGACCTTTAACATGAATATTAAGATCCCAATAGCTAGCTTAATCATTTTTTTAAAGAACAAAGTGGGGGCTATATATGAAGTTTAAAGTTTAACCAAAGTTAAAAAAAAAAAAATGAGCACTCACCATGGAGACTTGTGGAACATACCTGCTGTACCTGCTGATTGTTTCATTTTAAGAATTTTGCTCCAGATTTTCTCATTCTATATTTAACTCCAAAGTGTGCATTAGAGTTGTGTTTCTCAACTCATGTATATATATACATGTTGTTTTACCTCTAAAAGTATTCTTGGGTTATTTCAATATCTGTTCAACTTCAACAAATGACTGGCATGTATTTGCAGAAGTTGACTTCTGAGGGCTCCTTGCTAGAAAAATCTAGAATAAGCTGTTACAACGCTAGGGTGAGAATCACTAGTAAATATGTCCATTGTTCTTTTATTTTAGGTATCACAGCAGTTCGAGAAGTTTTAGAAGAAACTGGCATTAAGTCAGAGTTTAAATCCCTTCTGAGCATACGACAGCAACATAATCACCCAGGGGCTTTTGGAAAGTCGGATATGTATATTATCTGTCGACTGAAACCACTGTCTTATGAGATAAGTTTTTGCCCCCAGGAATGCTTAAAATGTGAATGGATGGACCTTAAAGAGCTTGCTTACTGCAGCAATACAACTCCCATCACCAGCAGGATAGCTAAACTGCTACTGTATGGGCACAAGGAAGGTTTCCATAAAATTGACCTAACTATAAGGACATTTCCAGCTATTTACTCAGGGTTGTTCTATTCACTGTACCATAAAGAACTACCAGAGGCCTATGAAACCAAACGTAACCTCTAACGAACTTCACATTTTAATGATCTATTACCAAATCTATTACAATACAATTTTACACACAAGGAAGTATTTACAGAAATTCAACCATTGATTATTAAATTACTGACCGATACCTCAAATAATACCTCAGGCATATATATTTAAAATCACGGAGCGTATATTTTCTTCTAAACCTTGGTGCTGGTGAATGGCAATAAGAGGAAATATATATATAATATAAATGCCCATTAAGCTGCACGCTACTCCAAACGTTATACTATAAATTGAAGAAACATTTTTCAATGTTTTGTATTGATCAGAGCACATACGCTTATCTGATATTGTTTGTTCTTGTTTTTGGAAACGTAAATGTTATACATTTTGCAACTATAAAGGTTAAAACAAATGATATTCTGACATCACATTTCTACATTTTCTTCTATGGGTTATGCCGACATTCTCTGTTTTTATTGACCTTTAATGATTTTAAAATGTAATCCCTCTCCTGTGTTTGGTGTATTTGTTCATATTTGAAAGCATCTCTGTCACTTTCAGGGATCTTGTATACTGCCCCACACCCCCTAAATGTGACAGAGTTTACTGAAGTATTTCATGAAGATTTTATCTTTGACCATCATTTTAACCCCTTCATGATGGACAACATTATGTAACCATCATCATATCTTCTTTGCCTTACCCCTTTTCCTAAGAGGATTCAATAAATAACAACATGTTCAGTTCTGAATGAATACATTGGTCTACTCCACCCACTGTAATAAAGTTCAATATATATTTAAGACTTTTCATATATGAATAATTAACTATAATTGTATTTTTTTTTCTCCCAAAATTTTTTTTTACATTTGTGGAATGTAATAACAAAATGCCTTATGTATCTAAATGTGTATATACAGTAAAAAAAAAAAAAAATAGTTTGTGGCATTGCTTTTGATTTATTTTGCTATTTGTCAGTAAAATGTTGCAAGAACATTTTGAAGAACGTGTACAATGATACTAGTGTTGTATCGCAATCACATTTTGATACTTTGTTACTGGTAAAATAGTGTATGCTTTTAAACTCTGATTGTCCATGAGATCAGCTCTTTGTTGTCATTGGAAGAAATAGAATGGCTTTCTGTCCAGGTCCAGTTATGGCTCCATTTTTGTACTGGCCATTCCTCTTCAGTGCCACATACCAATCGCTGTATTTCCGTGACCGATAAGTATTGTAATTGTTTGCCTCCAGTCGTTCATAAAAGAAGCATTCATCTGTTATGTGTCTCTGGGGGGGGGGGAAGGAGGAAACAGTTATCATTAATTAAGTAGAAGGATATTTTGCAGCTCTCTTGTCCTCAAAGTTATAGTTATTGTTTTATTCTTTTTAGTAACTGCATACTACATTCTTATCTAGCAATTTAACAATTGAAGTTGCTCTTCAATACAATTCATGTTTTTTAATATATGTTCCTATCTTTAAATATTTCACAGTGAATTTGAAATCACAATATTTTCTCCTGTAGACTTAGAAAATTCAATGTCCCTTGCAATTGTTCTTGAAAGAGTAGTCTAAGTACCATAACCGATAGAGTTCTTGGCTGTGGTGCTAGAAGTCCCCTGGTGCCATCCCAAGGTAGTTAGGAAAAAAAATATTTAAATGAATGGTTATACTTGGGTTCCCTGGACTTATTTGGTCTGGCCCCTTTTTTCCCCCAGATATCACTAAAGGACAATTTCCTTTCTTTAATAAAAAAATATATATATCTATCTATCTGTGTATCTATATATATCTACTATTGTATTGGTGACATCAATTAAGCTGATGCTGTCGGCCTATGAACTCCATCCATATAGGTATACACTTAATGAATCTAATGTGGAAGCAGGACTTCCAGCTTATATAAATTTGAGATTGGGGACTGGACCAGAGGTACCCAGGTATCAAGGTATATTTCAGAGTGAAAATTATTTGACTGCATGGCATGAAACGCTCCAGGGGACTTTTGGCACCATAAACACTATGACTTTTAGTGCATAGATAGCTCCTTTTAAGAGCCTTTTCCAAATGCCTAACTGCTTTAAAACAGAACAGTATCCAAAGGTAAATCTATTTAGTATATGATGTAAATTGAAGTATCACAATATAGTTTACCATCTCATACATATATATTTGTAAATATACACTAAGTGCAGAGTAGAATTGTATACATATAATTTCTAATTAATCACATAAATAGCCAGAATAGTGTTAAACAATGCCTGAAACTGTGTTTACAACATAAACATGTAGCAGAACTGTGCAGAAACTCTTAGAAAATAAAATAATTTAACAAATGCAGGCAGCTGACCTGATTGGACATTATCATGCAGCCTTGTTTGCAAATTAAAAAGTTACTCCAAGCATTATGATCACTTAAGTGATTTGAAGTGGTCATGGTGCCAGGAGTCTATATGTGCACTGTCTCACTCTGAAACCTTACCTCTGTCAATGTCATTGGGGCATCATTAGCTGGCTAATTCTGTGCAAATTGTCATGCACAGTGTGCCATTTATTGGCTGAGAAAGGTCAGCTGACGCTCTCAGTGAATGAATAACAACTGAATTGGCTCTGGCTTCTGTAGAAGCCAAAAGCCCATAACCAGGGATACTAGGAGCTTAAATGCTTGGTGAAAACCCAGGTAAGGGGGATAGTTTGCCCAATCACCGGGGAACTAGGCCAAGGTACTCCTCATATTATTAGCACTACAGCAGGTTAACTGAAATAACCATACTCTCAAAAAAACACAAAACTCTAAACTTTTAATTCTTTATTGAGGAAGGCCATTTTTATGTGAGATGATTATTATTTCTAAAATGTAGACGCTTTAGCTTTGTAACCAAAACAAAACTGAGAATTTTGAGATCTGCTTGTCCAACAGTAATTTTCCTCTTTCTTATTAAAGGAACACTAACATTCTAAATATATTTTTGACATTTTTATGAATTGATTTAAACATAAATGATACCGCACTCTCACAATGAAAACCAGGTGCATCGAAGACCTGGTTGGCAAAACCCCAATTTAGGAGATGTTCATAGAAAATAGGTTCAGGCACTCAAGGTTTCTTCAAAGAGACAGATTTATACTGATTGCGCAATGTTTCGGCCTTCACAGAGGCCTTTGTCAAGCTTGACAAAGGCCTCTGTGAAGGCCAAAACGTTGTGCATTCAGTTTGCAATAAATCTGCAACTTTGAAGAAACCTTGAGTGCCTGGACCTATTTTCTATTAATATACTTTATGAATATAATTGATGATGATGTGGGGCATGGCTGAACATGCCTGAAGTTTGGACACATAATTTTTAATGGATGTTACAGTGCTCACTTTGAGCACTTGGCACATCCACTCTTATCTTTGTCAACAGAGAGTCATATTTGATGGCCTAGAGGAGAGTCTCGGGTGATCCTGCTTACACTATAGCTGTAGAACATTCACATTCCAGGGACAATAAGAGCACTATTTTCAGCATGGCATAAAATGTCCTCAAGACTTAAAGGCAACAACTTTTATTCTTTCTCAATTCTGGTACAATGCATACAGTGTTGACTTCACACTGTCCTGAATAAGTGAAGGTATCACTACACATTCTAAGTTTCTAAATTACAGTATGTTTAACTTTTTACACCAATAACACCAGTATCACTTTAAAAAGTGCTTGGCGTTTAACCAAATGGACTTTTAATAGATAGCAACATAGAATGTGACGACAGATAGGAACCATTCGGCCCATCTAATCTGCCCAGTTTTCTAAATACTGTCATTAGTCAATGGCCTTATCTTATTGTTAGGATAGCCGTATGCCTATCCCACGCATGCTTAAACTCCATACCCGGTTTTAACCGCTACCACTTTAGCTGAAAGGCTATTCCATGCATTCACTACCTTCTCAGTAAAGTAATACTTCCTGATATTATTTTTAAACCTTTTCTCCTCTAATTTAAGACTATGTCCTCTTGGTGTGGTAGTTTTTCTTCTTTTAAATATAGTCTCCTCCTTTTCTGTGTTGATACCCTTTAAATGTTTCTATCATATCCCCCTGTCTCGTCTTTCCTCCAAGATGTTTGTAGAAAACATAACAGTACTTATTTTATCGTCCTTAGGGTGGATATCAAGCAATGCATTGTTATGATTCTCTAAAAGGAATGTGCTATCTTCCAGATCCTGAAAGAGTGTTATCTTGACACACTGATTCTAAAGGGGCCCTGGTTGATTTGCCCACAAAATATGTACATATAGAACAAATAATGCACTTAGATTATATATCATGTAGCAACTAATGAACGTGGATAATTCGATTATTTTATGTTTTACTTTTTGAAACTTGAGAAGAAAAATGGTTTTGCAGATTATCATTTAGGAAGTGCTGTGTTTTTTTTTTTTTTTTGTGCTTATTTTTCATCATGGGCTAGTACATTTATAGATAGCACCATTTTTAGTAGTAGTTATTGCACTGGTCTTTCCTTCATCACAACCTATATTGTGCCTTAAAGGGACATTATAGTCACATGAACAACTTCAGCTTAATGAGGTTGTTCAGGTGAGCACTATAGCTCCCTGCAGCCTTTCTCATGTAAACACTGTATTTTCTGAGAAAGCTAGGAACACCTCCAGTTGCAGTAACTCAGAGTGAACTAGAAGGACTTCTGAGTTGATGGAGGCATCCTGTGATTCAGTATCTTCTCCCACTGCATGCAGACACTGAACTTTCCTCATAGAGATTCATTGATTCAATTCATCTCTATTAGGAGATGCTGATTGGCCAAGGCTGTGTTTGAATCATGCTGGCTCTGCCCCTAATCCTGCCTCCTTGTCAGTCTCAGCCAATCCTATAGGGAAGCACTGTGATTGGATCAGGCTATCACATGTCAGCAGACTGCTTGT
The DNA here is from genome assembly GCA_933207985.1 of Pelobates cultripes. Lineage (NCBI taxonomy): Eukaryota > Metazoa > Chordata > Amphibia > Anura > Pelobatidae > Pelobates > Pelobates cultripes. The sequence continues at coordinate 125,636,809 of OW240917.1, read as the reverse complement.
TTTTCCTGAGTCTAACAGCATGCAGATTTACAGCTTCTGGCTTGAATACAGTAAGATTTTTACTATATGTATGGAGGCATGAGGGGCCCAGAGGGGCTAGATGGTCGCGTTGACACTATAGGGTCAGGAATACATGTAGTTGCACTGGTGACCCTTAATCACTGAAATTATATTTAGATTACAGTATATTTATACAAACTGAATCATTTATTGTAAACAGCCATTCAAATTAATTTGCAACATATAAACAGTGCAGATTTTAGTGCAAATCCAAACCACTAAAACAAATTATGCTTATTTCCTATTGTATACATGGCTTTCATATCAGAGGAAAGATAACAATGTTTATGATTTTTTTTTCTTGTGCTGTTTAACACACAGTTGGCAAGCAGCTGCGTCAATATGTATTAGACAGCAGGCACACAATTTGTTTACATGGAAAATTACTTCTGAGATCTTTGCTACAAAACACTTCTACAAATGACATTTTTCCTGGGAGTGTTGCAGGTGATTTTCAAAAAACATAGTTAAACCCAATGCAAGGGGACATAACTTGACTTCAAGAAGAAATATATATATATATATATATAACATGCAAAATACACAATCCAGCACACTCGCTCATTTCAAGTCTCACAGATTTCAAGTCTCACAGATCAGAACGATGCAATGTATGAGTATATACTGTAACTAAACCCCCATTATTTTTTGTCTGGTTGAGATGTTTTTAAATAAAACTATTACAATCTGTGAGATTTGAAATCTCTGTTTAGTGAATGAGCGGGTGTGCTGAATTGTGTATTTTGTATGTTGTACAAATTGGCCCCAGCAGCACCCTATAATATATGCATGTTCAGGTGAGTGCGGCCCTAGCCATTCTTGGTTTCATTTATTTAGAAAAAGAGTGTTGTTTTTGGGGGGGGTTTTTTGTGTGTTTTTTTTAGTTTTTCCAAAAAGGTTGGGGTACAGAATGGAAATAAGGGGTGGTGTAACAATCATCTCAGTTACACTGAAATTTAACAGCATAACACAATGTGTTTTACACAATGTTTGTACAACGGTTCTCCTTTTCGTAGTGCTAGGACCTGAGTGGTCTGACTTTCGGATCTTTTCGTCTCGCTTGGAGAGGTTCATATGGATGTGGTGTTCTGTGTCCTAGTGTTTGGAGATGAGGTGACTGTCTTGGTGGTGTTGTCTCCTAAGTTGTGTGTACTTCAGTGTTGTAGGATTTTCGGTTGTCGGTGTTATGTGTGTGTGTTGCGTGGGGTGGGGTGATGTTAGGGGGGGTTTCCGTCTGTCCGTTGTGTAGTTATTTGTCCCCGTTGATCTCTGTATGTAGAGTTATGTGTACATGTGCTGTGGGCTAGGTATCCTTTGGTGTCTTGGGTTTTTGGTTTGTCCTTGCGTTTGGTTATTGGGGTTTTGATGTGTACATCATGAAAGTTGTTCTAGGTTGGGTCGGGGTCCTAGTTTGTGTGGGTGAGATATGGTGTGTTTCGCGATATGCAGGTGTTTTTTTTGTTTTTTGTTTTTTTAAAGACAGAAATGACTTTCTTTTAATACCTTACATTGTATACCTAACACAACATTAAGTATAAATAAAATGTTAAAAATAAAATTTTAAGGGGGCGGGGCCTGACACTCATGGTGACTGGTTGTGTTTCTTGTGAGCTCCCAGGAACACACTAAGCAAACTTGCTATTTTGACGGAAATATCCAAAACTGGGCACCAAGCGACTTACCCCCAACTACATGTAAAAAGACCCGACCTGCGAATGCTTCTAGCAGCCTTTTCAAGCACTCCAGACACCAAGATCCACTGAGGCCTAGTGAGCGCTGAGGAGGGGAGAGGCGGCCGCTCTCCCAGACTGGCGCGATCAAAGTGCTGAGCATGTACCTGGAGCCCTGCTACCCCCCCCTTTGGACCGGTGGGGGTTATCCCGGTCCCCACCCTGATGGCTCCCAAACCCCATCGGAGAGCCGCAGCAGAGCCGCGAACACCCGCGAGCAAGGTGGAGCACTACCTAAGATGGCGGACGACACGCGTCTGCTGACTCCTGGAGGGGAGATACCTGACACATACCAGCGCCTGGAGGCAATCTTCGACGCCTTTTGGAGGGCGCTGGAGAGCAGGCTGACACCCACGGAGACCATCAAGGCACCTCCTGAACCATCCCACTACTCCACGAAGCGCCCTGCTGCACACACCGCGAGCCCAGCATACCGGAGCCAGCGACGACGGCCTAAGCGGTGTAAGGCGGTAAAATTAGCCGGCCGGCAAACCCTGAAGCTCTTTAACCCCAGCACCATGCAGAAGGAAACACACAGGGATGGTGAGGGGAGTAGAAAGCGACGGCTGCACAAAAATATGAAGATGTCTCCCCTGCCTGACAGCCTGAGAAGCCAAGCACTCTGGGTCACTACATTCCCTACAAGGGGGATAGGATGACCACCAAGATGGATCCCTGACCCCAGCGCCTACCCAGAATTGGGGCCATATTGGACTTCTGGTTTGCCATACTTGTGTTACCTGATAGCGTTACACTTTGCTTGCTACAACAGGTCCAGAGGGTAATGCAATCTAATCTGCTACCATTCATATAGGGTGCTAGCCAGGGTGTTGGGGCTGTCTGGGGTGGTAAACTCTACTGTACCCCTTACCTTACCATGACTATCTACACATAGTACCTATCTCTTAGCAGTAAGGGGATATGTCATACGCTTGTTACTTACTCTATTTTACTACTCTTATGTTTCACCAACGTTATTGCTACTATATACTATAAAATTGTGCATTGCCTAGCGATTACCCTACTTGTTACTTATGTTAAGCAGCTCGAGGAATGCCTTTGGGGTACCTCAAGCCAGTCTGTATCCATTATATGCACTGCAAAAATAAAAAATTCAAAAAATAAAAATTTAAAAATACAAAACCACATTTTCAAAAAAACATTTTTTTTTAACATTTGCTTATAATAATTTTTACACGTCAAGTGCAATTAAAGAAAAATAAATAAAAAATACTCACCAGTTCTGATTGTTAAATGCCTTATATGTCAAAGATCTAAAATACATTTTTGGTAGTTAACATTAACCCTGTACCAGCCCCTCCCTTAGCTTTAGATTAACCCTACCCCTAAACCTATTCTCACACTAACAGTATAAGCAGTGGGTCAATGCATCTCTATGAGGGGGTGCTGACTGGCCAGCGCATCTTTTGCCGCGCTGGCACATTAGCCTCCCAATGCTTTAGTATAGGAAAGCATTGAATTGGCTAAGATCATCAGTTTTGATGATCTCAGCCAAGGAGGTGGAGCCTGGCCAAAGCTGGCAGACCCTTGTGGCTCTGGAATAAAGGTGAGGTTTTTGGGGTTTTTTTCATGTTAAGGGGGGCTAAAATGGGTTTTTAAAACTATATGGCCAGGAATAAAAATGTGTGCTCCTTTAACGTACACTAATACTACACCAAGCTAACCCTGATATCAGCAGAAGGATATGCAAGCTGAAAACGTGGTCTGTGACCTCCGTCTAGTGGCTGTAATCTCCCTATAATGCTTATGCCTCTACCATTCATACTGCTAAGCTCTGTTGGCAATCAGCAAAGGGGCATGCAGCCGCCGTGATTTTAAAGTTTTTAAAGAGCTGTATGCAGTGCTCACTTTTAGTGCTGCATACAGCTTATCTGTCAATCTAGAACCATTGAATATGGCCCTATCCTAGCCAGATATGATATTGCCTATGCAGGCATCCCTAATAGGTTCCCAGCACTCACTGTTCACTAAGGGTGGTCTGCAAAATCAATGGTTACCTCATTCCTCACAAACAAAATGCATTGAGCCATTAAAAGTTTAAAATAATTATTAGGTCCTCAAGGAACCCCTAATTAGGATTAGATACTCCATAGTAGCCCCCCACCCCCAATTCCACATCCTTTTAGATGCTGTTTTTTTTTCATTTTGTGTATTTGTTAGTTATTTTGTAGCAAAATGTACTTTCTTTATTATTTTTTTAATGAAAAACAAATCTGCTTTAACTCAAAATTTACACCCCCTTCATTATCGCTGATAAGATAATGTAATTGGATAATATGACTGGCTGGAAAATCTTTAAATGGATGGACATGTGTTTCAGAAAATTAAATCTACTTTTTGCTGCCCAAAGAATTATTTGTCTGAATAACAGTTTAATTTTAGTAGTATTTTTTTTTTTTAATTCTTTATTTTTCACGTGCACTAGATATTTTACATGCTGTAAAATGCCATATTAGCTGAAACAAGTGTAATAATAACAATCATCGTTGGTCAAAGATATGGCTGTTTGTAGGCTGCACATTTTTAATAATTAAACATTGTCCCTATAGGCATGTATGGATGTTGTCTAGTGTGCCATTACAGTGGTGACATAGTGTGTGTGGTGGGCAGTGAGTGGTCTGGGTAATGTCGTGCGAGTTCCTCCTGCTGCTAGTGTATGCCTTGTCTAGTGGTCTATCGTGTACCTGGCAGTCCGCCTGTCTAATATGTGGGGACTATGTGATGTGGAACGCATCCTTGAGGGGGGGGTCGAGGGTCTGCAGTCTGCCAAGTAGGTTAGTGTCCCCTGTGACCCTGGGGGGTGGAGGACGAAGGAGTGAGCGGGCTCCTCATGGCCTGGTCTCTGTCGGTGAGCTATGTGGGTGCGGAAGTTAGGGAAGCAGTGGGGCTGCTTAGTGAACATCATTTGTGAAAATAATTGTGTTCCGAGGTCGGTTCCCTTAAAGCCTATCCGGTGAGTCTAGGGCAGCCATTAAAAACATATAAGGAAGCATATCAGTAGGTTTAAAAATAATAATAAGAGAAGAACCAGTAATCAAAACTATGAAAACTAAAAAATACATAAAAACCATCAGGGTTCTTTCTGGGTGTTTTTGCAGCGCCTCCATATGAAGTTAGTAATTTTAGTAGTATTAAGGGACCAAGGAATTGGAGCAATCGACAAGTTTATTATGAATCATTCAATAGTAATTATTATACCGCGCCTGTCTGGCCACTAATTGGTCATAATGCTGGATATCTTTAAGTTCTCAAAACAGAAAAATTGAGATAATAATTTAATTAGCCAAAAGCTTTCGATTAAAAAATTTTAAAAAAAATTAAAGTACTTAACTTAATGGAATGTTTGTTTACATAGTAAACGCACCTTCCTGGTAATTTGGGTATCTACCGAATAGTATGCTTATTTTCCATGATATAAAGCTTTCCACACATTACAAAGATTACAGTTGGATGGCAAAAACTAGATAATGAGAGAGAAATGTCTACCAAATGATGGTACATACCATGACAACTTTTGTAGTTAAATGTTAACAGAATAAGGAAAATTTCAATTATAAAGCATTGTGAGAGAGAGAGGTTCTTACTAGACTCAAACTAGGCATGTTAAAATAAGGTATCATGGGACTTCCCATTTCTTATAAAACAAATTTGACTTTTTATCTTGAACTCTTGTGGTGTTAATCTCTCGTAAAACAGAAAAAAAGTTCTTACACATCTTTAACTACAATCTGATTTTATATTTCTTCAAAAAACCTGAGGTCCGATCACTCCAGTACCCTGTGGATAGGAGAATTTACAGGTGATACTCAAAAAATCGTGCAAAAGTTCATTTATTTCAGTAATGCAACATGAAAGGAGAAACTAATGTTTGAGATAGACGCATTACATGCAAAGCAAGATAGTTCAAGCCGTGATTTGTCATAAGTGCTTACAGCTCTTGAAAACCCCAAATCCACAATCTCCGTAAATTAGAATATTGTGAAAACACTTATGACAGGCTTGAACTATCTTGCTTTGCATGTAATGCGTCTATCTCATGTATTAGTTTCCCCTTTTACGTTGCATTACTGAAATAAATGAACTTTTGCACGATATTCAAATTTTTCGAGTATCACCTGTATATAATCTAATTATTCATGCAATTCCCCTACAAAGTCTTGGCGTATAAATTATTTTCTTTGACGCCGAGCATAGATGTACACCGATCTCCTTATCGTTACATATTGTTGTCTACATGCTGCAAAACATACATGCACCACGCAGAAATAAGTTATTTTTTCAGAGCTATATTTCAAAGTGTTAGATGGAGATCTTATACTTAAAGGGGATTTCAACACAGATTTGACCAAGTCCTTGATAGGTCATATTCAGGAGGATGCACAACCAGAACCACTAGCTCCAAGAGACTGAGTTCTTTAAGAGTTGAGTTCATCATCTTATATTGTTAAATTCATCAATATATCTACTTGTATTATTTCCACCTTGTGATTCCTTTCCCAGAATCAAGCATTCCCTTATCTCTTCTCCCAGGTTTCACTTCTCATAAGACACCACAAATAAATCTAACCATTTTTGGCCATACCGCAATAAAGTTGCAACTCAAACTGCATACAGCTATTTCATGCTTCCATGACAGGAGATTCCTGTCACATTCTTACTACTCATTAAAATCGTATACAGAAACCAGCTGCCTAAAGTATACCAATGACAACCTATGGTAGTAGGAAAGCTGTAACATTTTGTGAGCGATGGCCAAACCTATGCTGTAGGGACACTTTATTTACAATCTAGCTTGGAAGAAGGAGCTATCATCCAAACTTGCCGACCCAACCAACACGCTTACTGACATTCATGTCCATTCTCCCACAGCTAGACTTTGTAGAGAATCCAAAACCGTTTATGGCACACTTGTTACAGAAAAGGCTACAATGAAAATAAGAAAATGCTATAGATAGGGAAACAAACATGGAAATTTTCAAAACTTCTGCATTTAGTTTCAAACGAATCACAATTCATCAGAATTGTAGTTGATGAGCAATTTGTCAGAATTCTGCAATTCAGGAGCACCGTATTTGAAAGGATTATGAAACAAATGACACGGGCAAAGGATATTTTGTATATTTTGTTATTCAGAATTCCACATAAAAAACAAAAAAGAAAACTTTTTTTTAAAAGCCTGTGAGGTTCAATGTGATCCCAATATTAGTACAAGGGAGGTATACAAGCATGTCTACTATATAGTAAACAGCCAGCAGCTGCGCATAATTAAAACCTAGTGACTCTGCCCACATGCTAGAACAGCCTCATCCAATGAAGATGGGGACCTGGCACAGGTGCTCTCACCCATGAGCTCCAAATGGGGGCTCTAATAATTAACTGGGGGACACTAAACTGTTCTCTTCCAGCTCCCACCCGTGGACAGTAGTAGTGTCCCCCTACTCTTCATCTATAAATAGTGGGTGAGAGGTATTTTAAAAAAAACAGAGGGGGTGGACTGCCTTTGGACATTTAGTGGCGTTATTTCCCAACACTACATCAAAAGTTAAACAAAGACCTGGACCGGAAAAAACATAAAGACAAAGTAAAAACCACACACAAAAAAAAGGCGAGAAAAGCCTTTATAAATGTTTTTTCCTGAAATGTCAGTAGAGCACCACGACAGGCAAGTCTCCATTCTCACGAGACTTACCTGGGAGTATTTGGATTACAAGTCAAACAAGCAATCAGATTGAAAAAGGCTTTTTCCACCTTGAAAGCACAGTCTATGTGGAGCCCTTGCAGGGTTTAAGTGGATATTTTTATTGTGGTGCCGTTTTTATCTTTTCTGCACTTTTTTTTTACAGTTTGTTGTTTTGTTTTTTTTCTTAATTTTTAACAGTAGAGTATGGATTGAATGACTTTTTGTGTGGCTGAAGAAAACAAGATTTCATTTAAAAAATGTCTGGAGGTAAGCAGTCAAGGGGCACTTAGGGCACTTTCAAAATAATAACATGGGAGGGTCTGTGGTAAGAGTGAGTGCTGCTAATTGGCTTCAATGTGTCTGCTGACTAACTTGGTACAGGGTCAAAGTTTACTCAATGATGACGAATAGGGGGCGGGTCGAACCGCGCATATGTTCGCCCACCGTGGCGAACGCGAACATGCTATGTTCGCCAGGAACCGTTCGCCGGCGAACCGTTCGGTACATCACTACTGGGCATGTCTAGAAATTAGATAGTTTTTTAAATCTGTCCATAAAGAGAACACCTCGGCCATGATTTGTATGCCCCTGGAAGTGATATTTTTTAAGTATCCCATGTACCCCTCGCAGGGTGTCTGAAATGGACGCCTAATGTATAACAGTTAAAAAGTCTTAAAAATCTAATAAAAACTATAATTTACAAGACAGCACATTGAGCTTGTAATGCACCATGGCAGGTCAGGGCATAAGGGAGGTTTCATACCTTTCTTATAGTAATATGGGGCTCATATAGACTCCTATAGGCTTTAAAAAAGTTTTTTTGAAAATTATACTGTGACGGCTGGCTAGCAATTGTTTGCCAGTCACCACATAAGTTTAATGCGTTTAAATTTATAGCAAGACTTACCCAACTGTTTTGTATTCTCCAAGCACTATAACTAATCCAACGAGGTGAAATAGTTATAGTGCCTATAATGTCCCTTTAAACAGTTATTGGTTCTATATAACATAAATCCAGCAGGTATTAATATCTCTGCAGGGAAAAGTGGATACTGTTTGTCCCTTGAGATACTAAAGTCTGAAAATAAATGTATGACTGTAAAATGGTAAACTTGAACTTCATAGCTATTTCCTACTGATTAATGACGGTTTTTAGCAGCATCACTGGCCTCTCCTCTCCATCAAAACAATATCTAACTTGGACATGGACTTGTGTAGATTTCATTTGAACTAATCTATGTGTGGGTTAATGAAAGTTTCCACTTTGCAGATAATGGAAAGCACTTGGCTCACATGTTCAGCCCTACTAGCACACCTTATGGAAAATGCCTTAATAGATCCATTCCACACCCACTCATATTTGTCTGTCTCTCTGGCCAAACATATCACTGAAATTCTTTACAAGTGACATAACCTGGAAGACAAGAAAGAAGAATAAATATGGTTTCAAGTCCAGAGTTCTCAGCTCTGTCATCTGCACAATGACGTCCTAAAATGCCCCTCAATATTTACTACAAGATATAATAATTGTATACATATTGTCCTCAATAGTTATTGTAGACTATGTAAAATAACGGGTAGATTGGGAGATTTGTTTCATGCTGAATAGTCTGAATTTGGGCCAAACGGGTTATTGGTTGAAAATCCAAACTCCGAGCTGAAATATAGCCAAATTGTGAATCAAATGAAACACACAAAGGTCAAACAAATTCGTTTTGATTCCTAATTCTGAATTGCAATAGGCACTAAAAAAATAAATGATTGATGATTTGCTGTAAAAAAAATCCAATATTTATATATTATATATTTAATAAATAATATATGAATATAGATTATTATTTTTTACTGCTCCTCCTGTTTTTTCATCTGTTGGTTACTTTTCTCATTTGATCTGTGAACTAAATGTTGGTGAAAACACTCCTCTATTGCAAAATATATGCATAATATCTATATTAAGTATATATTTTGCAGTACACTGATTGGCCCATTTTCATGCCTTTTTGATTTGTTTAATTCGTTTTTCCCCAAATCAGTTTTTTGTTATTGAAATTCTGCCAAGTCAAATAGTTAACATTTTAGGACAAAAAGGTTTTTATAAAAATAGATTTACTCTCTGTGCAGAAAACTAATAATGGATATTATATTGGTTTTACAGCCCTTATATATACTATTTATTGATATATCATATAACACTGACAGATTTGTGTGCGAAGTCTGATACCTTTAGAGGCCATCTGTATTCCATGAAATCTTCTGTTAGTATCATATTTGCAAAAATTAATACATGACTTTTGGTAATTAGTTTTAGACTCAGACAGATTCCCTGTAACTGCAAAGGGGTTAATGGCAGTGGCAGAACTATTGGGGTTGTAGCTGTTGTGGCATTACTGGGACAAGCTAGCTTAAGTGTGTGGGCCATCCGATGGGCAAGTTTGATTAGGGGCCCAGTCAGATGGCCCTATAACAGCCGTCCAGGCCCCTGACAGTTTAGCTGAATTCCTGGGAATAAGTGAGTTTACAGGTCACAGATACACATACACTGATATATGCACATAGTTACATATACACACACAAGTATATTATTACACATACACATAAACACTGTTTCATATATACACATTCATACACTCACAGAGCAAGTGTCCCTACTCTACTACAAACAGCTATGGGGGTAAAAAATTGACATCCACTGATGGGCAATACTGGTTATTGGTGCTCTACTGCAAATTTGAACACCTGAGCAGTCTAGAACCTGATACCCGCATATTATTTGAATGATATGGACTAGGACTGGGCTCTTTCCAAAGGGGTTCACACATATTTTTGTGTAGGGCCAAACACAAATGCACCTACAGGTCCCTGGTACTCCTTTCGATTGCATCCATGTGTGACTCCCTGTATGCTTAGAGAAAGTGAGGTTAGGTCACTTTCTCCCAGCACAGAGGCCACATGGGGGCTCAGTTCCTGTGGTTGCTAGGTATGTGTAACTTTATACCTTTGTGTCACTTTACCCCACTCCCTCTAGCATGTAAGCTCATTGAGCAGGGCCCTCAACCATTCTGTTCCTGTGTATCCAACTCTCTGGTTACAACTACATGTTTGTTCGTCCACCCACTGTAAAGTGCTGCGGAATTTGTTGGCGCTATATAAATAATAACATAATTTTATTAAAGACTCGGAGGCTCCTATTATGCTGCACTCTTTCTTTAATTCCCTCAGCAGCAAAGAAAAAACAAACTGAACACAGGTACAAACATCGTAATCCTTATCCTATAGTCCTATAGTCCACCGATAGGACTATAGGATAAGGATGTCCAATCAGCAACATCCTTATCCTATAGTCCTATCGGCGGAACATCGATGACCACTTCCTCTTTTTTTGCTGCTCCCTCTGTTAAGTTTTCTGACTGTGGGATCTTCTTTATTATGATTATTGTATGATATGCTAATTGTATTTATGTCTCATTAATTGTGCTTACTGATACCTCTGGGTGCTGGTTTTGTCAATATTGTTATATTTTATTGGTTTATACCAAACTGTATTTCCCCTTTAAGGTTTATCACTTCACTTTCCCTAATCGGATTCCCCCATCCCTTTTTAAAGTCCTGGAGAGGTTTTTTCTCGACCTCTACGATCTATTTGTTCCCTACTGTTTTTCAGAGATCTCTGTGTCCTTTCCCGCTGAGCCGTGCATGCGTGTCCCGTCAGGGGCGCCTCTGGCGGCCATTTTGCAGTTTGGCTGTTTCTCGTTCGGAAAAAATCCCGAACGCTCATACAGCCGCATTCACTTGGTCCCAGGTTTGGCAGTTTAGCGTTCACATAGCGCGGTTTGCGCTGGTAGCCCATTCGGTTCCCGAAACCATACGTTTCACGGACCTTTTACATAGCCGCGGCAGCCATCTTTTTGGTGTCTTCACCTCGCGGCAGCCATTTTCTTTACACGCTTTCCCGCCCCTCTACTCTGGAAAGCTTACTCCTTCTCCTGGTCGGAGTTAGTGTCCAGGATTAGTTAGTGGCGGATGGTTCCCTGTTTTCTGTGCTCCCCTTACTTTTTTATTAGATTCCCTGATGGTCTAGTGATGTTAGCATTCGGCGCTCTCACCGCCGTGGCCTAGGTTTGATTCCCGGTCAGGGAAGAAAAACTTTAGGCGGAATCCGCCCTGTCATCAATCTGAAACAACTAAATACTTATGTAACTTACCATCATTTCAAGATGGAAGGCAATTTATTGCCTAAAAGATTTACTCCAACCATCAAATTGAATGGTCAAACTCGACCTACCTCACGGTGCCCATGGCAGATTTCCTGCAATTCACGTGGCAAGGAAGGAAATGGCGGTTCCCTTCAGTCTCTCTTCCGCGCCTTGGTGCTTCACCAAGCTCATAAAGCCCGTTATCGCTCTCCTCCGCAGTCAGGGGGATTCGTCTAATTATTTATTTAGACAACATCCTGCTATTATCCCAATCGGTCCCTCTAATTCATACTCATCTCGCTTGGAGCACAACCTTATTGCAAAATCTAGGCTTCATTATAAATTGGGAAAAGTCCATACTCATTCCCACTCAATGGATAGAGTTTCTGGGCTTCCTAGTGGATTTACCTACCAATGTCTAAACTGAAAAACATCAATAAAGAGATACGGCGCATTCTTGCCACTTCACAATTCTCTCTCAAGCATCTGTCCTGCATGATCGGACTCCTAGCTGCCTCCATACAAGCCATATTTCCGGGCCCACAGGCGTCATACCTCAGGGGCCACACCTCATATGAAGATATTGTGACACTAGACGCAGAGGTGAAGGAGGAACTCCACTGGTGGCTCCTACACATGGAGGCATGGAATGGCAGAGCCATTTTCGGCTCGGTTCCAGATGTAGTCATAGAGTCGGATGCAAGTTCTTACAGATGGGGTGCACACTGCGGAGATGTCTACACAGGCGGACAATGGTCGGAACTGGAGTCAACGTTGCATATAAATTGCCTCCTAGCAGGGTTGTTTGCGATTCGCAGCCTCTCCCTGACCCTGTCCCAGTGTTCAATCCTATTGAAAATGGACAACATCTCAACTGTCCATTATATCAACCATCTCGGAGGCACGAGCTCCTAAGTCTTGGCGAATTTGGCCCGAGACTTTTGGCAGTTTTGTCTTCAGCACAATATTGCTGTCAGAGCGGACTATATACCAGGGTTGTCCAACATTATGGCGGATTGGAATTCCCGCCATCTGCGAGATTCCAGCACCTGGCACCTCGATCCTCAAATCTTCCGCTGCATTTGGGATCTGTGAGGTCCTTTGGCAATAGACTTGTTTACCTCTCACTTGAATGTCCAACTTCCGAGCTTTTTCAGTTGGAGGCCAGACCCTAAGGCATCGGCTACAAATGCATTCTCCTAGGACTGGTCCATCGCCAGGAATTATGCATTCCCTTCTGTGACGGATCACCTTGCACCCCGAATGGGTACCTCCGCCAACAGATGCTTCCTAGCTGACGCTGTGACCGTAAGCACCGCACTGGACACCATAAGCACCGCAGACTCCACAACCGCCGTAGCTTAGCTGGGATCTCGCCATCTTCCTCCCACCCTGGACCAACCTCTGATTTCCAGGACCTTGTGGGAAAGACCTCTCCTACTCTAGAGAGCATAGCAGGATCAGCTATGATAAGAGCTAGTGATTAAAACTCAGGAGAGTATAAGGAGTATAGCAAACCCCAGTGGGAATATAGCAGTTCCCCTCCAATCACGAGACCAAGCTACGTGTTGAGGGTTAAGCAGAAACTCAATTTTAATGGAGGCACACTGGCCTTTTATGCAAGTTTCCCAAAAAGAGTGACACCCACGTGGACCTTGTTGGGCACAGGGACACAAAGTTAATAAACCAATAATAACACTCCCATAAAGTATACGCAATCCCTCCCCTCTGCCTGGGAGATAATTAAGGCAGATAATGCATTAACATAATTATCTCCAGGCAGAAAAACACACATTTTATTAAAGTATCATAAGTACCCCAAAACACAACATATCCCCATAAATCACATGGTAGTCCTGATCTGGGTGAACAACATATCCAGAAATCACACAGATCAGAGCAGGGGTTCCGGAGATTCCTGGAAGTCTCTTTTTGACCGACTTCACACATGGTTTAATGCCCAAAACAATTCCAGAGAATTAGGCTGTGCATCCAGTCTATTTCAAACAGTCTAAGTATTATTCAAATTACTGAACGAAGCGATCATGGGTCTAGTCTGTGTATGTCCCTTGTTCGTGGGCTTCGACTCACCAAACGCCATTTGACTCCCGTTCGAATAGCCGAAGTTCCCTGGAAGGTAACTGTTCAGCGGTGTTCGTGCCGTCGCGTGTCTGATTTGAGTTTCATGAACTCAACAACAAAACACTGCTGTACACGTTTGTCCAAACAAGATGGCCGCCGCCACGTGTTCGAATGTTGAATGGCGGCCACTTCGACTACTTCGACTGCTCAAAGTGCCACTTCGAAAGTTCGAAGAACCATTGTTCAAAGTCCCAATAGGCACAAATAGGGTTTCTTAACCACAATAAATTAAAGGGGCCATAGTCACAGGGTAAAAGGCTGGCAAGTAGTCCCCTCCAAACCCAGTGGTGAAGTGGCTTTCGCCACAACTCCATTTGCCCTCATCCCTCATTGCCTTCTCCTTCTGCGGCGCCAATTGGGTTGCCTAGTGATAATAACCCACCTTTGGCCGTCGCAACCTTGGTTCCATCCTCTACTGGAGATGGCTATAGATCGCCCACAGCTCCTCCCGGTCTCCCAATCTCTCCCACGAGACCCCAATGGGACCCTCCCCCCCTTGATCCTCCAGGATCTCCTCCGCCTCATGGCATGGCTAATTTCCAGGGACCCTGGGCGATCAAGGGAGTTTCGCACTCGACTCTCCGACTTCTCAAGGGCACATGGGCACCTGGCACGAGACAGTCTTACAAGTCTGGTTGGCTCACATGGGATGGTTGGTGCGTGGCACAGGATGTGGATCCCCTATCAACTCCTGTGACAACTGTCCTCCAATTTTTGACTTCCCTTTATGATAACGTGAAAGCATATCGGACGGTAAACCTCTACCACTCAGCTATTTCAACTGGCCATGCCGGCATTGATGGTGCCCTGATTGGACGCCACCCATTTGTCTGTCGTCTTCTCCATGGCATTCGCTTTGCAAGGCCACCCCTGCTTGCTATTCCTCCTTATGGGACGTTTCACGGGTATTAAACTTTCTTATACATTGGCCAGATAACGAATCTTTATCCCTAAAACAATTGTCGGCTAAATTGGTTATGCGATTTTGTTTGATCTCATGCAAAAGAGTGTCAGATGTTAGGTCACTCAATGTCAATGCTTGTTCATTCTCCACAGACGGAGTTGTTTTTGACATTTCACGTAGGACAAAATCGCCCTCCAGTTGGGTCATATACCTGGCTTTTCCCATGAAACCGCGACTCTGCCCAGTGGCGTGTCTACGGGCTTACGAAGCACATTCTGCCTCCCTTCGGACAGGTTCAGACCCCCAACTCTTCATTTCCTTTCATAAACCTCATGCTCCAGTTTCCTCCACTACCTTGGCTCGTTGAGTCAAATGGCTCATGTCCTTGGCAGGTATTGATATCTCCATTTTTTTCTCCTTATTCGATTCGCGGTGCTATGGCTTCTAAAGCCTCCTTTGCTGGTTGTCCTTTGGAGGATATTTTAAAAGCGGCTGATTGGTCCTCGGAGTCTACTTTCCATAATTTCTACTTTAAACCAATTCAGCATTTTGCAGAAGTCGTGATATCACAGCTTTGAACTAGCATAATAGGAGCATCTGGGTCTTCAATAAAATTTCAAGGATTTTACTATTATCATGATGGAAAGTCTTGATTTTATTAAAGACACAGAGGCGAGTATTATCCCACCCACCCGCCCTCGGACGGCTCGGGTATAGGACAAGGTAGGTTACTTTTTGAATGACCTATCCTCGATGGTAAGTTTGGTTTGACGATGTTGCTGTCATTATATGCCTGCTATAGGGTGCAGTTTAATTAGGGGTCGTTGTATGACGTTACTATCCTAGGACTGATAGGTTTCTTCCTATTAGATTTTAGGAGTCATTGTCATTGACTAGTCAGGCAATTATTCTTCTAAATATGCTGCCATTCCATGATTTCAAGAAATTACCATATTTTCTTGTTTCTTTTAGCAGGAATATGTTGCAATGTCTGTCTGGATCACATGCCCTGTTCTGGCTCATTTGGGTTCTGGCTTGTTTCGTTTCCTGCTCCGAGTTTGAGTTCTTCTTCGGGATTTGCAAGAAAGAGGAAGTGGTCATCGATGTTCCGCCTACTATACGATAAGGATGTCACTGATTGGATGTTCATGTTACTAGGCGGAGATTGGTATTATGATGTTTATATCTGTTTTCAATTTGTTTTTTCTTTTCTGCTGAGGGAATTAAAGAAAGAGTGCAGCATAATACTCACCTCCGTGTCATAATAAAATAATGACTTTCTGTCATGATAATAGTAAAATTGAATTAATAATAATAATGTGGCACATCTCCTAGGACAGGATGCCAAAATGAGACTGTCAGTGTGAAAATGGGACAGTTGGAAAGTATGCTAAACATACTAATAGCTGAACTGCACAACAGCTCTACTGACTCCAAGTAATTTGACAGCATCCCAAGTAAATGATGTAATGTGCAAGCTATAGCACTTGTGTTCGTAATCCAGCAATAATCTTAGAGCAACAGCATCGTGAGGCTTCATTTCTAAACAATAGAAGTGATTATTCAAGGGCCAAGCACTGAACAATGCCAAGCATCTATTTCAGGTCTTTTGTGTATTTATTACATCTGTTAATTTTGTTTATTTACCTAATATGTATGCTTTGAGGGAGAAGACACTTTGGAAAAGAGTCATGAGGCTTAGTAAATATCTGCCATGAGACCCCCCAATTTTTTTGCTCTGCATTTTTTTTAAAGTGCTAATCATTACTTGTAAATAAAAATGTATTAATTAATGATTTCCCAAGTGAAAACTTAACTTCCAAGCATTATAATAAACTCCAGGAGCCAGGATGCTAACTCTCTGTGTCATAGCAACCTTGTTCTCAGTATTTGTCAAGGTTTGCTCTGCTACAGTAACTAGTTTAAAAATGTCTGTTGTGTGGAATTCAGTTCCAGGAAATAGCTCAGTCCTCAGCTTGGAATGTATTGAAAGTAAATACAAAAACAGTTTACAAGTTGAAAAGTGATGAGTATGTGCATTACAGGCAGGAACACATATACATCCCTAGGTTGATGTCAATAAGAGACACCACTCAGAGGTTATCTCATATCATTATAATTATTATTTACATTTATATAGCGCCAACTTATTATATATAGCAGTACTTTACAATATTATAAAGGGTACAATTTAACAATATATGAGACGATTGCAAAATGCTATGATGGTGATACAGCATTCTGTATTACTTTGTGTGTAGCTCAATACGCACTCTCTAGGAACAATATAGGATGGCACAAAAGATACCACAGTCAAAACTGGGGGAGAAGTAATAATCTCCACTGGATTGGGTAGTTAAGTCCCACATTGGTTATCTAGTACCAACATGCTGTGCGTGCTGGAATCAGACAACAAGTTTGCACAGAATTCACATTAGCCAATCTGGAATTCTTGTTCTGGGCTGGATAATGACACCCCACTGACATTGCTGGAGGTGGAGTTACAAGTCCAGCAACAGAGCAGTTAATCTCCTTATGTGCAATGTTTCACACTGCACATAGAGACTCCAACCACCATGAACACTTCTGTTTTTAGAAATGGTCATGGTAGTAGAAATCTGTATGTATACAGAGTTATTTGCACTTGTGTGCCAGAGGCTAGTTAAACGTGTTAAGCTAAAAAGGGTTGGAATAACCCTTTAAATCACTTATATGGTTTATCAACATTGCCCTCATCCATCTTTTTAAACTACTTCCAGCACTGTTAGTAGATGAGTTTGTATAGCAATTCATCACACTACAAATCTAACTACTCAAATGCAGTATGAGCACAATGGTTGCCAAAACTGCGGTTTCTCCAGTGGAGACAATCACTTTACTTTACATACTTCCTGTAGAAACTTAACATGTATTATTGTGTAACATATAAACAACTATAACTCTAATAAATGTTTCAGTAAAAATGCGACATGATTTACAACATAATAGAGATTTTGTATAAACCGCATTACGGCTGAGTTACACTGGCAGTGTACCTAGATGAATCCAAGGCTACTAATACTGTAATCACACGCTGGGGGTTTCTCTTGGTGATTAAGACAGAAGTATTGGATCCAGCAAGAAAATGTAAACCACATGGAAAGCATTTCATTTGTGGATTGAATACATCTCCAAGGATCAAAAGCCGGGAAAACATTAACACATGCTTTAACCTACTCCACTTTCCAGGCTCCAGAATAGATTCCGTGCTGTCAATGAGTTCAAAAGAATTATTAAAATATTTACAATAGATGTATCAGTTAAATGGAGTTATGGAAGGGGTGACAATGTACTGACATTTTGTATTACACTAGATCAAATTCTAGTGGACAAGGGTACTATTCAATAAATAGCGCTCTAAAAAGGTTAGGGGGTGACCATACACTACTCATATGTACACTGATAAGCAATGACATTGAAACCCCCTGCCCAATATCATGTACATCACCCTAGTGCTGCCAAAACAGCTCTAATGTTTCGAGGCACGGACCTCTGAATGTGTCCTGTGGTATCTGACACCAAGATATTAGCAACAGATCATTTAAGTTCTGCAAGTTGCGAGGTGGAGCCTCACTGCATTGGATTTGTTGTTACAGCACTTCCTAAAGATGCTCAATCGGATTGTAATCTACGGAATTTGGAGGCCATGGCAACACCTTAAACTTTTTTGTCATGTTCCTCAAATCATTCCTGAACAACTTTTGCAGTATGGTAAGGTGCTTTATCCTGCTAACCACTTCCATTTCCACAAAGGAGAGTAAGTGGTTGGCAGCAATCTCTAGGTAGGTGGTACATGTCAAAGTAACATCACATGCACATAAATGCAAGGACCCAAGGTTTCCCAGGAGAACATTGCCCAAAGCATAACACTGCCTCCGCCACCCTGCCTCCTTCCCATAGTGCATCCGGTGCCATCTCTTCTTCAGATAGACAACAGAAACGTATGCAGCCATCCACGTGGTCCAAAAAGAAAACGTGATTCATCAGACCATGCAACCTTCTTCCATTGCTCCATGGCCCAGTTCTGACCCTCTGATTCCCATTTAAGGCACTTTCATCGATGGACACAGCTAACTGTGATGCACTGTTTCTTCTGACACCTTTCTATAATGACCAGCAGTATGTTTTTCAGCAATTTGAGTTACAGTAGCTCTTCTGTGTAATTATACCAGACAGGCTAGTCTTTACTCCTTAAATGCATCAATGGGTCTTGGGCCCCAATGACTCTGACATAGGATCACTGGTTGTCCTTCCTTGCACCACATTCAGTAGGTACTAAGCACTGCATACTGGGAACACCCCACAAGACTTGGCATTTTGGAGATGCTCTGACCCAGTCGTCTAGTCATCACTATTTAGCCCTTGTCCAAGTCACTGAGATCTTTTTGCTTGCCCATTTTTCCTGCTTTCAACACGTGAAATTCTAAAACTGACTGTTCACTTGCGGTCTAATATATAACACTCATTGACAGGTGCAATGTTATTCACTTTACCTGTCAGTGTTTTTAATGTTGTGGCTGAAACACATATATGCTAAGCTATAACTATGGAGTAGTTGAAATGGAATGGATCAAGTAGGCGGGCTGCCTCTGAAATGGACGCTGGGATCATTTCTAGCAAGAGACTGAGTGGCTTAGTCGAGAGCTGGTGACTTGAGTTAACCATTTTGTCTTACCAGTTGGCAGTAACCTGGACCCAGATCCTGTACCATCACTAAAGAAAGGAGAAGAGGCAAAGATTGGTGGTAAAATGGTTGTATGAAAAGAGCATGAAACGAGTCAAAATACCCCAAGTGTAACCTTAGATTGTCTTATTTTAAAAAATATATACATGTGAAGGATTATTCAGGGATTCATGAAAGATATCAGTGTTACAATGGTTTGGAAATAGCAAAGTGATAGTTATTGCCCTATAACTTGCGCAAAAAAAAAAAAAAGCTAAGAACATGTTAACATTGGGTATTTCTAAAATCAGGACAAAATTTTGAAACTATTTAGCATGGGTGTTTTTTGGCAGTTGTAGATGTGCAACAGATTTTGGGGGTCAAAGTTAGAAAAAGTGTGTTTTTAAAAAATTAATTCATTATATTTTAGAATTTTTTATAGTAAATTATATGATATGATGAAAATAATGGTATCTTTAGAAATACCATGTAATGGCGAGAAAAACGGTATATAATATGTGTGGGTACAGTAAATGAGTAAGAGTAAAATTCCAGCTAAACACAAGAGCAGAAATGTAAAAACAGCCCTGGTCCCAAACGGTAAGAAAATTGAAAAGCGGTTTATTAGAAACAATTTCAGTACTATTCATTCACTTTACAGTAACATTATTATTACTAGCAGTATTCCACTTCCAGCTTTTCCCAGGTTTTATTACCATAGCATATTTTTGTTTTGGCATTTTTATTTTCCATTCTTAGTGTGTGAATTATATCACCAAAATTTAATGGGAGAACCAAACTTACAGGGTTATTCGCTAACGTGACAATTGAAATTTAAAATGTAAGCTCTATTTAGGAGGGGCAGTTCTTATTTTGGGCCAAAAATCTATTTTTCTGTTCTGATTTACATTTTAATTACATAAACTGTATTTAGTAAGGACCAATGTCTTGGCCTGACCCTGACCTTCAAGATATGGCAGGTTTTAAATGAAAGAAAAAGGGCAGGGGAAGTTTAGGGAGAATGGTATATGGACCAGATGGAAGCAGTTTGATGATGTCTTGGGGAAAGGCTTGTGAAGATGAAATGGGCAAAGGGCAATATGGTACTGGGGGAATTAATTGGAGAAATTTAATTTATGGTATAGGAATATAAGCACTGGTGGACTATGCAAAAAGACCAACTGGTGGAAAACATGTATATAAGACTGGAGATGTAAGCGAGAAGGGAACAGTGGAAGAGGGATTACTTATTAACACACATGGAAAATAGCTGTATAAAATATGACCTTCAGATTAAAAACATAAAAATACATATAAAAGAGTGAAGGCTAAACTAAAATGGGCAGACTTAACTAAAATACAACGTAAGTGACTTGTCAGTGAACCCATTATGGTTTGATAGTTTGGCCGGCAGAAGTCTTATTTTTAATGGTATGTTAGTGCAAACACAGGCTACAGCAAAATTAATATACCCAAATGTATTACTGGTTTCAGGAAATACTTGGAAACTCTTAATGAAGTCATGTTTGGGATGTTATGACACCCACACAAGATCATAGTCGTTGAAGAAGCCCAGAAAACAGAAACATTTCCATGACGTGACCTTATTTTTTTACAACCACGGCAACACACAATGGTATAACAAAATCGAAACATTTTCTTTGTTGTGATATATTTTATTGCCGGAAAAGAAATTAGGAACATGAATCTAAACGTGGAAAATGAAATAACATAACTGAAACCTCAGCATCACCTTTTACAAAGGGTGTACTGTTATTTAAACTTCTGTATACTGAGATCGTGACTCAAGTACCAATCATAAGATTTGGATGACTTACATAAAACCCAGAAATGATCCCTGAAATTAACTGAATTAATTCTAAGAATTGGCCATAGCCTAAAACAAGTACCCAGCTTACTACCACCAATGCCAATTAAATATTCTGTAACATATGCTTAATATGGATAATAAATAGTATGTCACAGCTTAGCTTTTCCAGAGCCAATTTTGGAAGGTCCTATAGTTTCATTAGAAGAGACATTGATTCTAAGTGAATCTATTTTTGTAATATCCTTCTTTGCACAAAATCTTAATAAATAATGGTCTGTATCTAATGAACATTGTTTGATGAGTCACTGATTCTAGTAATCTGAGGGCCTTCCACAGAGGTGACAGCTGAGAGTCTTCGGGGCCCATGCTGAGCAAAGATTTGGAAGGAAGATGTTTGATCTCCCTCACCCAGGTGTGTAAGTAAGGAGCCCAGTCCACTGTGGATATAGGGGCCAGGCTTGCTGGGCCCACTATATGTGTAGGGGCTGTATCCCCCTGATTGCAGCCCAGTATGCATACAGGTGCATCCATAACATGATTTGCATTTGTCTTTATACATTATTCTTGCAATGTATTTTTATGTACATAGTAATGAACATGGTGATAGATCGATTATTATATACATCGGACTACATTGTAATAATAATGATAATAATATATACAAACATATTTATATATGTGGCATTTTAGTGGATATAGGGTGCTTAAATAAGTACATTAATTAATAATTTGAAATTTATAAATTGTAAAATATTTTACACAAAACATATTTTTAAATACAAGTGGTTTTTGGTAAAGCAGTGCTTACATTGTAGAAAGTTTTTAAGATCCTTTTGCATTTGTTGACTACTTCCAGCATTACAAACACAAGCCGTCCTGCCCCATGGAATAAGGAGCCTATTATACGGAATGAAACTTAAACACCAGCTTCTGTATTTAGCATGTTAATGCGTCTGCCAAGCCCTATATTTGATCATTTTATTTTCTACACTAGCCTCTCTGAATAAAGTCTTACATGAGCAGTGTCTGTCTTCAGGCATTCCAAAAGTAACTTACAATGCTACAAATCTAGCATATTAGAAGTCACTATTTGAAAGTAATATTACACTGGATAAAATGTAATAAATGCCAATATATATTTTAGTGAGATGAAAACCTTGAATGCAACCAATTGTGGTTTCATTACATTAAATTCCGTTATAAAAAGTGCTACAAAAAACGTAGATGGATTTCTATTGTTAGACACTGGCAACAACTGACAAATCACATTTGTTCATCATACAGTGCGTTTTAAAACTGAGGCCCAGATGGATAAATTGGCAAAATTACCCAACTCTCCTATATTCCCAACCAACCTAATTATTTTTCAAGACACCTAATACTTGCAGTTGAGCTGCTTTGACTTAAAATGTTAAAATTCACTTTGAATTACCAATAGTTCACACTTTTGTGAATATCCCTTTGTAGGTATTCTTGTTAGCAAAAATATTTATTTTCAAAGGGCATACTGGTCACAGTTCAATTGAAGGAGACATTTCATAAAATTAATAGCACTATATTATCTTTAAAAAATAAAAATAGTAATATACAAAGTTACAAACATATCGCAATGACAGGAATGATATAACTGGAAATACCTTTACAAAAACTACTACAGCTTAAAGGGACACTCCAGTGCCCAAATACAAAATAAATAGATATCACTGTTTAGCCCAGACTTTCTGTGACTGTCCAATCACAGACTTTCCAATACAGCTTAATAAGAAATCTTTGCAAGGCAGGTGCTCTGGGCAATTGAGTTTAGCTCCACTGAGCTAAACAACCAGGAAGTAACAGGACTGGTTGTCTGCTTGAAAGCCAGAGCGGGTGTAATCAGGTTAATTTGTACAAGTGGCAATTTCTACTGAAATCTTCACTTTTTGTAAAATGAACAAACTAAAACACACTCTTCCCACATAAAGCTTTTCAAGCTAAAGTCCATTAGGGGTCTGGGTTGTCCCTTTAATGTAGTGGTCCTGGAGCCCTGCTGGATGAATAGTGTAAGTATTGCTGTGTTTACATTTTGAGTTTCTGTATGCCTTTAGCACCTGTCCATTAGACAACCACTATAAGTAGTGGATGACCCCTACTAGCCTTGTACAAGAAATCCACACAAACAGGATAGTTTTTACATTAAGGTCTGAAAAGGTAAATAGAGAATGGCTCGGTTTCTGCTGTCTTGAGATACAGACAAAAAGATAATCGAGTTTAGAAACCATGTTCTCCATTATAGAATGTTATAGGCTTTCCTCAGCAGACTCTGCCTTCCAGACCAATCCCCAGAGTGAATAGGGAGGGGGGAGCATGACTACAGCCCTGATGGGTTGGCATAGCAACCAAAGGATACAGTTGGTTTGACAGTTGGAAGCGGGGAGTTCTGGGAAAGTTACCAGACTACTGGTGAACACGGCTGTGGGAGCCTGGTAGTGTCTTGTTCCGGGTGGCTCTTTCAATGTGTTTTCTATGCAACTTTGCAAATTGGTGGCTCCTACTTCTAGAGTTCAGGGCAGAATGTTCTTTGGTGTGAAAATTAAGTGAAATCTTTGATTCAGCGATCTAAAACCAACCAAAGGGGTAGTGGTTAGGGTTGGAGCCACCAGTGGCATCTATTGTCCAGTTGTTTTAGTGGGTCATTATCTGGAGGTTCGTCCCAGTGCTGGAGGTTCCTTTTTGCTGCATGCACACTGATCGGTTCTTAAGTCTGTGTTGCACGCATTAGAAGTGGATGATAGTGGTTACCAGTAGGGGTGTGGTAAATGAATAATGCCAAGACTGGCTTGGGCAGTCGCAGCCTGAATTTGGTCGATGACGAAGGACAGACTGAAGAGGCTCTGGAAGAAGTTTAAAGTGTACCTGTCTGCTGGGTAAAACTAGCCGGTTTAAATAAAGCTGTGGCCGTTGCTCTTACCCATGTAACATGGTGTTGTGTTATTTATTGGGAATTTATGGGTAATGGAATATGGTGAACGAAGGAGTCAGCAATCACATAAACAGAGGTCAGTAACAGATCAGTGTGGACACTCAGAGGAAGTCTTCACCTACTGCCTAGAATGCTGGAACATTTTGGAAGATGGAAACTTGTGTGCATTTAGAAAAGCTAGAGGTTCTCATCTCCTCAGCAGTATTTTAGCAGTGTTTTTAAGCTACGCCATGACTTTTCAAATTGCATGAAGCTGGGTAGGAGTGGTGGGTTTTCCTGACATAGGTCTTTAAATGGCAGCCACCCAAGCCACAGAGTTCCAGTATAGCACGTCTAGCTTAGCTCTGATTCTCCTGTTTTCCATAGAATGTTAGAGTGTAAAGCGCCTAGTTGCTACAGTGCTGAGCTAATGTGCTCTGAGGCAGAGCTCTAATCCCCAAACTATTACATTTCCTCATTTAGTTTAATAGCTATTCTATACAGCACAGTTTTTTCATGTTTATGTTCTATATTTGTATATGGCATAAATCCAACCAACATCTGTTAAATTCATTCTTGGATGCATGAGTCAAATAATATGACATTTAACTTGCTCACGCCATTCAAGTGTAGGAAGCTGTGGATTGTTAACAGGATTGCATTATTCTACATTATTTTCAGTTCTTGGACACCTTGAAATAGAATAACAAATAAATCAGCCAAAATTACCAGATTTGAACTTTAAAGTGACACTATAGTCACCAGAACCACTACAGCTTGATTTAGTGGTTCTGGTGTCTACAGCATGTCCTTGCAGCGATAGCACTGTAAACACTGCCTTGGAACACCTCTAGTGGCCATCACTCAAACAGAAACTTGTATACAGCACTGGCATTCAGCACCTCCAAGCTCTGCATGGTGGTGCTAAACATTACCAATAGAGATGCAATGATTCAATGCATCTCTAGGAGGAGATGCTGATTGATGCTGTAAAGCGTTTTTCTGTCCATACACGATAGCCTCCCAATGCTTTCCTATTGTAAAGTATTGGGTTGGCTGAGATTATCAAGACTGATGATCTCACCAATGGGGGCAGGACCAAACAGGGCCAGCCAAGGCAATACTGATGCGGCATGGGAAAAATGGTGTATAAACTCACCTTTTCGCTGCACAGTCAGGGGTGACAGGATCCTAAACAGCAATACCAGCACTATAGTGTCAGGAATACACCTTTGTATTCCTGACACTATAATTTTCCTTTAAGGTGGACTGATTATAGAAAACTATATGCAATGAATCAGTCTCATACAATATAGGACATTTAAAAAAACAAAACAGTTTCTTTCCTTTCTACACTTTTCATAGAGGTATAGCCATTTGGCTTTGGATTACTTTTCTGATCATTTACACATGTGATGTGTGGTGTGAGGTGTAGTGTACAATTGATGAATATCCACTAATTTATTCTGTGTTAGTCTCCAGTTAACACCTTCTCACAGAGCTTTTGCCCTGTGATTAGGTAGTTGCCATCACAATATTTCTGTTTCTCCTACTCATTTGCAATATACTCATTTGCAAGTTTTTGTTCATTTTGAATGTTTTATTCAGTTGTATAATTTTCAAAAAAGAACATTAAAAGAATGATTGTTATTATTCAATGTATGAATGATGGTGTTATATAAAAGCTACATCCTGTTGATGGTGCACCAGATATTAAATATACTGTAATTTAACACATACTCACCAATGCTACTAATCTGCCATCATCTTTCATTGCCAGGTAGCGGTTAGCACCAATTCCTTTGATAGAAACGACACCCCGCTCTTCTGCTTGTATCTGCAATTTAACTGAAAAAACAAACAAACAAACAAATGGAGATTTAGATAGGAACAGCAAAATTATGAAAATTGTAGGAGTTGCAGACTTAATGCTGTCAAACAAAAGGAACATCAGGCACCAACACAACTTTTGCACATTTAACATATTTCAACGTAAATAATTTGCTGTATTTTTTTCATGTCCAATTTTATATTTGCTATACAAAGGACATTGTATATATTACAGCAGCAATGTCCCCTACCCTCTGATAAATGAGTATTTAGAACCTTAGAATTGAATAGAAGAGAAAGTTAGAATTCCACTGAAGATATACTGAGACAAAGTATGGACTTCTTTGTGTCTGTATATTTCCTATGCCTGACACTTAAAGAAACTGGGCAGAGCTACCAGTCAATAACTGGTGCTGCTTTAATTTGCAACTTAATCCTGCTTCCGTGGTTCCCATTTTTAGAAATGTCCTTCTTCTGGTATTGTACCTATGTATGTTTCACCCCTTTGTCTCGCCCTCCTAACCTGCAGTGTCCACTAACGTAATTGTCATCCGGAAGCACAGCTCTTTGAGAACTTTAAGAGATGTAGTTCAGATAGCAACATTCATACGTAGAAATCTGGTAACTAAATTAGGTCTAAATTCAGTTCCCTTTCTCGGTGATTGCTGCTCTAGGTAACCTACTGTTTTATTAACAAAAGCTTATCCTCCTTATATTTATTAATTTCCTAAGAACCCATTTTGCCTGGTGCTGAGAATTAGAATGGGCCTAATTACAAACTCCTATCGAGAGAAAACACTAAAACATACCTCCTCATGTATCTGATGGAAGTAGTAATGGAGAGAAACTTGCAGGATGCAACCCATAAGAAGACACATACCTTATGCCAATATCTCGCTTTCATTTCTCAGGCAAACATGCCCACAAAGGGGGTATGTCTGTCCGGAAAAAAAAGGTCAGCCTGGCGTGATTGCATGTCAAGATGCCCACCAATTATTGTGGCTGGCCAACTAAGGGCGCACTATGCAGACAGTGCTCTGAGCTTGGTGCAAATGCTAATGATGCACTCACTCTATGCTTTCTGGGGACTGTTCCCCAGCACTCACTTGCTCACTACTCTCCTTGCCTTCTTATTAGTGGACATAAGATCTTGGTATGCAGTCTGGGACAGAGAAAAGGTGGATGTGGTGAGTGTAAAAGAGAGAGGACATGCCACATTGCACAAGAGCATTTGCACAGTGTGCTATGTCAGCTTCACCTAAAGGAACACTATAGGGTCAGGAACACAAACATATATTCCTGACCCTATAGTGTTAAAACCACCATCTAGCCCCCCTGGGCCCCTCATGACTCCCTAAATATTGCAAAATATTACTGTATTCAAGTCTGAAGCTGTAGCTCTGCATGCTGTTTTGCCTCAGAATAGCAAGCCGTCTGGTGATATCATCAGATCCAAGCACAGTGCTTCCCCATAGGATTGGCTGAGACTGACAAGGAGGCAGACCAGGGGCAGAGCCAGCACAGTTCAAACACAGCCCTGGCCTATCAGCATCCCCTCATAGAGATGAATTAAATCAATGAATCTCTATGAGGAAAGTTCAGTGTCTGCATGCAGAGGGAGGAGACACTGAATTATTGGATGCATTTTAGGCAGCCATGACCCAGGAAGGATCTCTAACAGCTATCTGAGGAGTGGCCAGTGAAGTAATCACTAGGCTGTAATGTAAAAACTGCATTTTCTCTGAAAAGACAGGGCTTACAGCAAAAAGCCTGACGGTAATGATTCTACTCACCAGAACAAATTCAATAAGCTGTAGTTGTTCTGGTGACTATAGTGTCCCTTTAACTAACTTCATTGTCAGTCAGTTCACATATTTTGTTCCCCTACATCCCTCTTATATTTCCAAAGCAGGAACATGCGTAGAGTCCAATTTTTCCTTTTTCCTTAGACTCTCTCTGTCTCTACTCTCAAGATTAAGGACAATACGACTTGAGTGTGTATTTATGTATCACTTTACCATCTTTCCCTCAGCTCACAACATAATTCCTCCATTATGTTCCATGATGGAACACACACACACACACACATATATATATATATATATATATATATATATATTGCTTCCATTTATTTATTTTCAGATTTTTATTATGCAAATATTCAAATAAGTCTTATTTTCTCTGGCTGTAAGTGCATTACATTGCTTATGCATACATTGCATGGCCTTTATATAAAAGTAATATATTTTGCTTTTAAGTTTGCATTATCCCTGTTTTACAAACAGGAATTATTCATTTCCACAGGGATTAATAGTTGAATGAAAGCTTTTTACAGAATTTCAGACTAACTAAATAGATATGTGAATTAATTTCTGACAAGCCAAAGCAGAAAATGTTTGCATCAAATGAACAAACTGAAACAACAATTCTTTGAATGCACATCTCTAATAATTAGCTGTTATGATTTAGTTTAACCTCGAGGCGGAAAGTCTGCAATAGGACAAAGAACAAGTGTTAAATGCAGAACATTTCTTAAAAGGGAAGTTAGTACTGAAATTCTACCTGCTCTTTTGGAACTTCACAAGTGTGTATCTGTGGTACTATTGACACTTGCCTGCCCAAGATTTCCATGCATAT
Organism: Pelobates cultripes; assembly: GCA_933207985.1. Classification (NCBI taxonomy): domain Eukaryota; kingdom Metazoa; phylum Chordata; class Amphibia; order Anura; family Pelobatidae; genus Pelobates; species Pelobates cultripes. Next base: position 125,608,141 of record OW240917.1, on the reverse strand, counting down.
TTACTAATTTTGACAAAATGACACAATGACGTGGTCTGTGACAAAAAATTAAAACGCATACAATTTTTAAATATAGATTCTCATAATATATGATAATTAATTAATGTGGTCATTTTAATATGTTATGCTTATTTTTCTTATTTCTTCTTCAGCACATCGTAAGCCTTCTTGGAAGTCTCTTCCAGGCAAATGCTCCATGTTCTATAAATAAATATTTTGAACAAAATCCACTCCTTCCACAATCCAACTTCAGATCATACACTGGAAAAAATAATTATACACATTTGGATATTTAAAAATTGGAGAAAAATGGGGGCAGAGCACAAATACAGTGTTCTGATTGTGTAGGGGTTGATCTGTTTAATACTGGACCAATCAGAGCTCACAGAACCATAAAAGAGGCACCATTAGGTTCAGGAGACCAAGGGGAATTGTTTGATATCTTGCCTGTCTGCCAATCTTCTAGCTAGATAGGTTAGATTGGTGCTTTGTGGCCATTTCTTTCTGTAAGCCAACTTGTTTGTTACCCTTTGTATCTGTTCAAAACCACATCTGCTCTGCCTGATTGTTCATATACATGTCAACTATTAGTCAGCTAAAAATAAAAAAACATAAACATGGCAAAAAGGAAGTAGACAAATTCATGTACGTGTACACATAAACGTAAATTACATAAAAGTCATACAAATGGCTGCTTTCCGATGTCCTCTGGTATACCATTATCTTTGTTATCTACAAGCCTTATCATTTGAGATTCCCACATGATTTTAAATATTTGTGGAAAGTGACTTCTCTTAAAGAGGCAGTCAAGTTACCATAAACACATTTTCCCTTTGCATGCATCTTATTGGAATAGATATAGTAATGTGTAAAAAATTGAACTGAACTGCAACAAGTAAACAAATAACACTGATCTTAGCTGTGATCCTAACCTGTAACCTCTAACCCAAAGTGACATCTAAAATGGAGGTAATTATTTACAGAAATTCTATAATCACAGCCATGCCAAATGCCAATTCGAAAATGCATTGTTTGGGTAGGAGTTACATGATATCTTTGCTATTAAACTATGAATAGTGTTTTTTTTTTTTCATGTGATATTGTACAACATAATAAAAGAAAATATCATATAATGGTTCAGATAAAAAAAGAAATATATTAGAAATGTATGTAGCAAGGTGGGAAACATTTCCCTTCCTGAAATGACTAAAAGAAAAAAAGAAACTGGCACCCACATTTTTTAAAGGTACACCTGTCCACTATCATTCTGGCATATATTCCAGAGAACAATGCAGAGCCATGCCAAACACAGGGCTGCACCGCTAGTCAACAGTTTTGCCTTTGTGGTCACACCAGCAATGTGTTGGTTAAGGAGGCCCAGATGAGTAAGTATCCCAGATGCAGCGTGCTGTGGTCACATTGTTATTCATTTGGTTCCAAGACTTGTCACTGCATGATGCAGATCCTGCCCCCACACCTCCCAGTAAGCAGCCAGAGGAAACCACTAATAGTCTAGGTTTAAGAAGCACAGTAAAGAGCCTTATAAAGTGTTATTCCGGCCGTGAAAGTAAATGAGACTGACACAAAAGGAAGATGGAAAAACTGAAGTTTATAAAATGTTATAAGCAATGTGCTGCATCATCTGATCCTGAAGTATATAGGTGACTACACAATTGTTAAAACACGTTACCTCCTTTTTGGCATGGGTCAATTCCAAAGTCCTTTCATGGCAATCAACACAATATGCACGCTAAATTCCTACCTTGTTTGCTGCAAAGATATTAAACTTCTGGTTTTAATCTTAATCGCTTTATGTCACTTAATATTTCTGTTTACAGTATAACATATTATTTTACATATATTTTATATTGCCATGCCAGTATACAGTGGCGAACGGTTTATATTTTTGCCTATATGTATACATGGTTTTCAGTTATAAAAAACCCAAAAAACAAACATTATGATGAAATAAACGGGTTTGTTCACCAAACTGAGAACTGCTGAAATGTTACACATTACATACTTTACAAGTTTTAGGCCAAACTAGTCAAGTGGGATAAAATATCCCGCTTATCTTTTCTTTTAAATTTTGGCTTGCAATTAGCAATTCCCAAGTGAATGCCCAACAATACATGGTTTAATGAATGCACCTTGGAGTGTGATTTCTCTATACTCGCTTTAATTGTTTTCCATTTTTGCTTTATTAGTAATGAGCCAATGTCTAGTTTTTTCGTTCTGTCTCCTAGATTTATTGTGCTGTCTTACAGTAAACATTATAAAGAATACATCTACAATTGGGCCAGGAGCAAAATAAAACAAACAAACAATCCATATGCTCCTAATGTGTTTAATAACAGCATATTTTATCATTTTCAATAAATGTTAATTATACTTGATCAAGACAATTTTGCTAATGAAGTCTGGCTAAAAAAGACTACCGGCAAAACTCTGAAATGAGAAAATATGTGATCACAGAAGAAAGATATCTAAGGATGGTCATGGGGAAAATATGGTTTCCTAAAGAGATATCCAGGAGATTGGGCAGAATGGAGCAGTAGGAATAGCCTGAACTTTGTAGAAATCCATTGTCTTGTAAGCGGTCACTCGGCAGTGACAAGTCCCGACATGTCCAGTTCTTGTCTGATCAGGTTTCTGAAGATTCCAGTAAATCTGTTGCCAATGTACCTAAAACTCCTATAACACAAGGGTCCAGTATTCACGAATGAGGAAGCCTAGCACTAATTGAGGAAATAAAGTTGATGTTTGTGGTGTTAGTTCTTTTCATGTGCTAATTCTTTTTTAGATAGTGAATCAGAGAAGAGTCCAATAGTTCTATTAAAGTAACATAGAAACATAGAATGTGACGGCAGATAAGAACCATTCGGCCCATCTAGTCTGCCCAAGTATTGATAACTCCTCTTCAACAGAATTGTGACCACTGAAACTTGAGTGTTAGCACCTCTCATTATTACAGTATCTCTCACAAGTAAAATAAAACTGTTGAATTCATGCCTATTCTAACGAGATCTGTGATTAGTTCTCCTATGAAAAAAACGAAAGGAACATTTTCCCTAATCCTTTCCTCACCCCATATGCTTCTGCGGAGGGATAATCTGTCTCTAAATTAGTTAATGAATTTGCCTGGTTAATTGAACTCAAGAATATTGGTATTAGATTTTGACTTACATCTATTCCTTTGATTTGTTTTTACTACAATTTGGCTTAATTTCCAACCTCCCTAAATATATAGTGTATATTATTATCAAACTGACTAAATTGGTTGACAATTAATGGACAATAACCATTTGAAACCATGTAACAACATAATTAATTATTTTATAAATGGCATGATAGATAAAGTAAAATATAATTAGAAAATGAAGCATTAAAGTCAATAGTAAAGAATATTTTATTTCTATGCATGACTTTACAAAGATAAAATAAGATGGATAGTTCTCGTAAACTCCAAATGTTCTTCTGGTAATTGAAAAGAGAGTCAAGTTTCACAGTGTGTTAAAGGGCAATATTATGGTTGTAACTGCAATGCATCATATGCTTGAGTTATGTGACCCTTAATTCAATCCCTCTGACTGGGAATAATACCAGTGAAAACACAAAAAGAAATGATATGTATGCTTACATAATCTACTCCTCCTCAATGGCTTTGATATGCTCTTTTCTAGACACAGGGTGAGGATAAGAATGCAAGTAGTCTCATCTGGGAATTTACATAAGGGAGAACATGTACAGTATCTCACAAAAGTGAGTACACTCATCACATTTTTGTAAATATTTTATTATATCTTTTCATGTGACAACACTGAATAGATTACACTCTGCTACAATGTAAACTAGTAAATGTACAGCCTGTATAACACTGTAAATTTGATGTCCCCTCAAAATAACGCAACACACAGCCATTAATGTCTAAACCGTTGGCAACAAAAGTAGACCCCTAAGTGGAAATGTCCAAATTGGGCCCAAAGTGTCAATATCTTGTGTGGCCACCATTATTTTCCAGCACTGCCTTAACCCTCATGGGCATGGAGTTCACCAGAGCTTCACAGGTTGTCACTGGAGCCCTCTTCAACTCCTCCATGATGACATCACGGAGATGGTGGATGTTAGAGACCTTGCGTTCCCCACCTTCCATTTGAGGATGCCTCACAGATGCTCAATAGGGTTTAGGTCTGGAGACATGCTGTCACATGAAAAGATAGAATAAAATATTTACATAAATGTGAGAGGTGTACTCACTTTTGTGAGATACTGTATCTCTGCAGCTTCGATGACACTATGGACCAACATTTGTCTTGCTATATTATTAAAGGGACACTCCAAGTGCCATACACACTACAGCACGCCGTAGTAGTTATAGAGAATAGAATAGCATAGTGTAAAATATAGAATAAATACAAATTACCTTAAAAGTGCAAATATAATTTATCTTCAAAGTGCAGGCCAGAAGCCGACAAGATCCTCCACAGAAACATCCTTTTTTCCACTTGTGATGGCTGAGGGCTTGACAAGGCTTGACAAAAGGTAACTCCGTCTTTTTTCAAGTTTAGGAAAAATACTTAAAACAAAGTCACTACTTTGTCTTATGATATCTTTTGACACACTAGGAGGAAAGGCAGAGGAACTCATCGATACCCACAACTCTTTGGCACACGCATGCCAAACTCAAAGGCTAAGACGGGTCAAATAAACAAGGTTTACGTTTATGTGAGCCGCACAAAAAACAAAATGTCAGTTTTCATAGAAACATAGGTTTATTTAGAAAAGTACAGTATAACAAAAGTTGCCTAACTGACACTGGAAGTCCTCACGCTTGTAGGGCTTCAATGTAAACAGAAGAGTAAATTTATTTTAAGGAGACGTGTATTTGCATATAACCAATGTTTCAGTCGAACTACCTTGACATAGTAAGAAATGTTTGGTAATGGGACTGAAATGGTGAATGCATGTGTTGCACAGCTCTAAAAAACAAATTACGTTATCTTGTTTATTTTGAAGTTCTATGAGTGTGTTCTTCACTTTGGCTGTGATCATCAAATTAATAGTTAATGAAACAAACTCATCTTAAGACAAACTCATCTTTACTCTAGATCAGGACCTCAAGCTTTTACACCATTGGCAAATATCTATGGGTTCAGGAGTTACACCTGATGGATCCAAACAGTGGTCTCTGAAACAAAAAATTATTAAAGAAAAAAACAAAAATAATTCACTTCTGCGCAGCTGGTTCTAAAACCACAGTGTTTTTTTTTTACTGTGAGAGGTAGGGTTAGGAGTAGGGTTAGGAAATTTCCGAAGTCCCGAAGTTCGAAATTTCATAAGTGTCGAACCGAAGTGCCGAATTGCCGAAGCCCAAAATTGGCAAAGTCCCGAATTTCGTAAGTGCCCCAAAAAATTTTTTGCCCATGCACATCCCTAAAAGCAAATTCTTCTACTGATTCTGATTCTCAACTGTATCACTTCAGTTTCTTTAGGTGCTTAGAGCTCTCCAAAACAGCCTTCTTGTTAAAACGCCTTGAATACAAATTCTGTGGCCAAAGCAATAGAACAGGGGCAGCATTGGCAGCACAACTTAAATCACATGGTGTTACCTCCAGGATTTATTTTCTACAATCCTCAGAACATAAAAATACTTTGGATCCCCAGAATTTGACAACTATTATGGAAAATCGTACAATCTTAGCCCCTTCACTACTGAGTACTTTTCGATTGAAAAGACATTGGCATAACATTTATTTGAAGCATAGGATGTATAGCCAGCATATAACATATCATAACACAACAATTTTGTGTATATGTTGCATTACCATTCCCGCAAAATGGCAATGTTTTCAGTTGCAGGTTAAAAAAGACAGGGGCATGGCACCCAGACCACTTCATTGAGATGTGGTGACCTGGGCGCCTATAGTGTCCCTTTACAAAAACAGAATGTTTTGGACCTGGGACTTGGACTGTCACATCCTGTTCCTTGCTGCGGATCATTCTGGCAATGGCTCCTGGTATCCAGTACTCTTTTTGCTGTCCTTGCTTGGTTTTCTGGTTTTCTGGTCTTCTTTGTTGCTGGGTTTCTGGGTTCATTTGTTTTATGTTGCCTCACTCATTTGTTTTCCACTTTCCTTTTGTTTCAGTCTGGACTGCAGCAGTGTTTCAAGTCTCTGCCCTTTCTTGCAGGTAAGTGTTATATTGTGGTTTAGTATGGTTGTTTTAGCATACATTAGGCAGTGTAGGACCTGCCAGATATGGGGTACATTGGCGTTGTTGGCAGGCTTGTGCAATGTATGATCATTTAATGTAACTAAATCCCCATACTTTTCATAATTAGTGCTTAGTTATGTCTCCTCTTGTTTTATTTAGTCTTGTAATCCCAGTCCATGTACAGTCCTGTTCAGTCATGCCCATGTTATGTTCTTGTTTTCCTCATGTCTTGTGTACATGTTCTGCTTTCTGTCCTGCTCTGGTTCTTTGTTCTCCTAGTTTTCTCTTGTTTTCATGTATGGTGCCTATCTCTAGTCTTGCCCTGTTCTCCTAGTTTGGTCTTGTTTTCTTGTATGGTGCCTATCTCTAGTCTTGCCTTGCTTCAGTACTGGATACATCCCTGCTGCAGAGCCTCCCTATTCAGCTCCTGGGAGGTCTGCTTAATTACCTGCTCCTAGTTTCTGGGATCCGCATAAGCTTAATCAGGGTTTTGGTATGTGGCTGCACAAACGCTGGTGCTCAACACCAGGGGGCGTGTGGTTGCCCTGCTAATCCACCTCCACACTGTGACTCCTACTCTGAACATCAGGCATATTGGGTCCTGGTCCAGGCACCGGACCGCCACCCTGACATGGATAGTGTGAGACATCAGGGCTTAAATGTCTATTATGAAATACATTTTATGATATGATGCTAAATATTATTATATTATCTTCTATTTCTGATATCCTAATTCTTTTGTATGATTTGCATGACCCTGGGGGTTATTTAACACTGTATAGCTCTATTACTCCTCATTGCTCTGTATATTTGCTTATTCATTATAATTCTTTACCTTGTATGACAGTTGTGAACTATTGGTACTAATATCACTTTTAGCACTTTGTTGCACTTTATGTTTTCAATGTCACTTTATAAGTGGAATCATATAGGTTGCACAATAATTATTTGTTACGCTTGAGATTTTACACTGTTAATAGCACTTTATATTTAGTCACATTTTAACCACATTGTGTACTAGCACTGTTTATATTATAATATTTTATTTAATAAAAAATTTTTTAATTACTTACATTTTTGATATGAGATTTATATTGAATATTTGCAATATATACATGGGGGTTTCAAGGGAGGCATGCTTTATTTTTTTTAATATAGTAATGAGCTTCTTTGGATAAGTTGTACTCATATCTCTGATATTTCCTTAAAGGTTTAATATATTTTCCCTCTTATTTGGTTATTAGTAATATATCAAGTTAATTTGTTACCTTGTTAACCTAGTCTTTATGACTGCTCTCTTAGTGATCACTTTCACCATCATGTGACCAATATCTCAATCACATGACCACTTTACAATGGAGGAACGGCTTGTCATTTTGTTTATTTACATCTTCCTCCTTGTGTTCTTACAATGTTCCTTTATAGCCTTAAGATACACAATATTGTGGAGAAATTGAAATATATGCAGTTTTTTATGTCAAGATGTCATTATACAACCCGCCTGCTTTGTTTAATGATTTTTCACATGACCCTGATTGCATTTGCACTTTTAAGGTCATTTATATTTATTCTCTTATATTTGTATTCAGGTTTTTTTTTTCATTTGAGTATATTAGGTTTTTTTGTTATATGTGTTATTAGAAATATTGAAAAGGCTTGCACTCAAGTTCTTCTTTTTTTTAAAAAAAAAGGTTCCTTTATTTCATTCCTTTAAAATGCGATCGACGTTTCAGCCAACATCCGTGGCTTTCATCAGGATCAGTACAGCAGTTCGATCGCATTTTAAAGGAATAAAATAAAGGAACCTTATAAAAGAAAAAAAACAGACTGTGAGTGCATGCCTTTTCAATATTTGTATGTTAATTTGTGGCATTGGCTAAAGTGCACCAGGCATTTTGAAATTTCAAGTGCGTGTGCAAGGACACAGAGAGAATAAATATATATATATATAACCAGATGGGGTACATTGACTTTGTGGCAGGCTTATGCAATGTATGATCATATAATGTAACTAAACCCCCATTATTTTTGCCTAGATTAGGTGGGTTTTTTTTAAACTAATAAAATCTGTCAACATTGAAGTTGCTATTTGGTAGATAAGTAAGTGCGCTGCATCTTGTGTATTATATATATATATGTGTGTGTGTGTGTATGTAATCCAGATAGCACTCTCAGGTCTTCGTAAAATAAATCTTCGCTTTTAATAAGCTTGTCATAAAAAATCAACGTTTCAGTTTGTTATCCACAAACTTTCATCAGGACTAACATACATAGTGCAAACCCTTCCCTATATACCCCATGTATGCCAATGGATATAAGTACATGTTTAAACCCATACACAATTTGGAACCGTACAAGGACAACATCCTAATGTATGTTCGCTATATCGATGACATCTTCATGATAATCAAGGGGAATATAGCTGATGTTGAAGGAATGGTCCAGTCCATCATTTCATGTACATCCAACATTGAATTAACTGCTTTGATGGATCTGTCCTCTAATGATTTTCTGGATGTAAGGGTGTACTGTGAAGGAACTGGCTTGTCATATACTTTTTTTTTTTTTTTCACACCCACAGATTGCAACACCTTGCTCCAGGCGAATAGTTTTCACCCTAAAGCCTTAAAAGCCTCACTACCATATTCACAGTTCCTGAGAGTTCTTAGGAACAATTTTGATGCTAGGAAAGCACAGGACCAGTTAGGCCGAATGTGAGACAAATTTCGTCAGCATGGATACAATGAATGTGTACTTCGCAAAGCTTTGCTTAAATGTTTGGATGTAACAGAGACTCTTAAGAAAACTAAAGAGACCAAGAGGATGGTATTTCCTACTATATACACCACAGTGTCCTTGGAATTTAAACAAATCATAGATGATAATTGGAGAGTCCTGAGAAATGATGCTATGATACCTTTGGAATTCCGTGAGCAAGAGGAACACAAATTTGAGGTATCTATTAGTGAACAAGGACCTAATTCATTGCTATTCTCGTGAAAAATGCAACAGAATTTGGGGTGCTACCATTGCCTAGGATGTGTCATTTGTGGACACGATACCAGGGAAAACATTTTCACATCCACACAGTGGGAATAGCTACCGTGTACAACACCAACTCACATGTACAAGTGATTTTGTGATATACAAACTGTTATGTCCCTGCGGATTGGCCTATATAGGAAAGACTGACTTACTGTTGAGGGAAAGGATAACAAAATAAACCTTCCAGTAGCAAAGCACTTTCTGGAATTGGGGCACACATCCTTGAAGTTGATGGTCATTGACCATGTTCCTTTCCCTAGGAGAGGGGGTGATTGCAAGAAAAAATGCTTCTCCAACGGGAATTGCACTGGATTAGAACTCTACAAACCGTTCACCCAGATGGGTTGAATGAGAAATATACACTGTCAGCTTTTCTTTAGTTTGACATAGGGGTATAGTTTTATAGGATGTCTGATGCTTCCTCTAGCCTGACCAATTTTGTATTGGGTTGATTGGTGACCACCCCTTGGGTTAGGCCAGCATCCCTTATGCTCAATATAATGATGGCTGATTACAGGGCTTTAGCTTGATTCCTGCTTTTGTGAATTTATTGTGTGTGTGTGTGTGTGTGTGTGTGTGTGTGTGTATATATATATATATATATATATGACAATATTTTGAGTGGGGTGATTTGTGCCCACTCTTAGGGTTAGGCTATTATCCCTTATACTCAACATGAAGATGCCTTATTATTGGTCTACACTTGGTTTTCGGATATTATCATTACACTGTTTATACGTATAGTTTCACTTAGACTTAATAGGTAGAATATCTGGTACATAGTGGATTGTTTACTCTTACTGGGCCTCAAAATCCACCCTGGGTTTTGTCCCATTGGAAAGGGTCACCACCCTCCTTACTTAATACTGTGCGTTATTTGATATACATTGGCCCACAACATGCAGTGGTATCCATGCATAAGACTATGGTTTACCTTGCTTGGTTGTTTTCCAAGTTATATGGATGGTGAGGATGCAGTTTGGATGTGCAGGATCCATCCCGAGGGACAGAACCTGTTTTCATTGCGACTGTATTTTTCACCCATATTTGTACATAGTAATAATGATTTTGGCCTGGAGGTCTTGGATAATACAAATAAATACTTTGTGTCCACCCATGGGGTTAGGCTTCAGAATTATTTGGAACTCAGTCTTTTTTGTTTGGTGACCAACTTATAATATGTAGGGAGGATGATAAGGTAAATGCAACACATTATTGATTGATTATCTTCTCATAACATGGACTATCTCCTTGAATAATAGATTTATTCTATTCTCTTTTTTTCCTGCTTATTTTAAATTTTGGAACATATGTCCAAAATGAAAGTGTAGGTACACTAAAAACTGAAACGGGGGTGTTAATTAATGAAGACCAGGAAAAGGCAGGAATTTTAAATAACTTTTTCTCCTCCGTATATATTAAGGAAGAACCCATGGCAATAGATGTGCAAATGATTGCTACTAAAAACTTGCAGAATAATTGTAATTGGTTAACTCAAGACAAGGTGCTGCAGCAACTAAAGAAAGTTAATATAAACAAAGCTCCAGGGCCTGACGGTATCCATCCACTGTACTTAAGGAACTAAGTGCAGAAATAAGTGAACCTCTGTTTTTAATCTTTCAAGATTCTTTTCTTTCAGGAAGTGTTCCGGAGGATTGGAGGAAGGCAGATGTGGTTCCTATATTCAAAAAGGGTTCAAAATCCTTGCCTGGAAATTATAGACCTGTGAGCTTAACTTCTGTGGCTGGTAAAATATTTGAAAGTTTATTAAGGGATAATATTCAAGAATTCCTTGAGAAGAACATGGTTATCAGCAAAAATCAGCATGGTTTTATGAAGCACAGGTCATGTCAAACTAACTTGATTGCGTTCTACGAAGAAGTAAGTAGAAGTATAGATCAGGGTGTTGCCGTGGATGTGATCTATTTGGATTTTGCCAAGGCATTTGATACAGTTCCACACAATAGATTAGTGTTCAAACTCAAGGAAATCGGTCTAGATGAAAATGCTTGTTCTTGGGTAGAACATTGGCTTAAAAACAGAGTACAAAGAGTTGTCATTAATGGTAAATTTTCAAGCTGGACAGAGGTGGCAAGTGGTGTCCCTCAGGGGTCTGTTCTGGGACCCCTTCTATTTAACATGTTTATAAATGATCTTGAAGACTGCATTGAAAGTCATGTTTCAGTGTTTGCAGATGACACCAAACTTTGTAAAACAATACAATGTGAGCAAGATATTACTTTGCTGCAGAGGGATTTAGATAGACTGGGGGACTGGGCACTCAAATGGCAGATGAAATTTAATGTTGAAAAATGCAAAGTTATGCACTTCGGCGTAAAGAATACACAAGCAACGTATACCCTTAATGGAAGCGAATTAGGGATAACAACACATGAAAAGGACTTGGGAATTGTTATAGACAACAAACTATGCAACAATGTGCAATGTCAATCAGCAGTGGCCAAGGCCAGTAAGGTATTGTCATGCATGAAAAAGGGCATTCATTCTCGGGACAAGAATATAATTTTGCCTCTTTATAAATCACTGGTAAGACCCCATATTGAATATGCTGTGCAATTTTGGGCACCTGTTCTAAAGAAGGATATTATGGCACTAGAAAAAGTGCAGAGGCGGGCTACAAAATTAATAAAAGGAATGGAACATATCAGCTATGAAGAAAGGTTAACAAATTTAAACCTATTTAGTTTAGAAAAACGTCGCCTGAGAGGGGATATGATAACATTATACAAATATATTCGGGGCCAATACAAACCATTGTGTGGAAATCTATTCACAAACCGGACTTTACATAGGACACGAGGCCATGCGTTTAGACTGGAAGAAAGAAGATTTCGCCTAAGGCAAAGGAAAGGTTTTTTTACTGTAAGAACAATCAGGATGTGGAATTCTCTGCCTGAGGAAGTGGTTTTATCAGAGTCCATACAGATGTTCAAACGGCTACTAGATGCATACTTGCAAGAACAGAATATTCAAGGATATAATCTTTCAATGTAGGGTAATAACTGCTTGATCCAAGGATAAATCTGACTGCCATTCTGGGGTCAAGAAGGAATTTTTTTCCTAGCTTGTTGCAAAATTGTGCTTCAAACTGGGTTTTTTTGCCTTCTTTTGGATCAACAGCAAAAAACAAATGTGAGGAAGGCTGAACTTGATGGACGCAAGTCTCTTTTCAGCTATGTAACTATGTAACTATGTAACTATGTAACTATGTCTAGTATATAAATTGTGTATTAGTGGGGACTTGGATTCCTCTTAGAATCCCCATATCACCATGTATGGTGTTCTAATAAATACCACTTTAATGTTTTGCAGTGGATATAATCCTATTTATTTCTTGATGTATGATTTGACAAAATATGGATACTTTGGGGCAGAGTTACACTGGGATTTATATGGTATAAATCTTGGGACCGCTGAATTTATAATCATTGATACGTTATTGAACTCCAGCACATCATATTACATCACTAGTATCCTTGATGGTATTTTGGCTATTGTGAAGTGATTTTTATGCTTAAGTTTTTATGCCACGATGATTTGATATGTGTTTACATTGTTTCCATAGTAATGTCCTCCCGATGAGGCCACGGACGGGGACTTGCGTGATGAGGTAATGACGCTGATGTTACATGATGAAGTCACACACGGACACGATGACGTCGGCGGAACCCGTGCTAGCCCCAAACCACGCGGACATGGAGTTGATGGTGGTCCGGTGGTGGTTTAATTAATTGCATGTATTTTGAGGTATGTAGGGAAGTGTTTGCACTATGTATGTTAGTCCTGATGAAAGTTTGTGGATAACAAACTGAAACGTTGATTCTTTATGACAAGCTAATTAAAAGCTAAGTTTTATTTTACTAAGACCTGAGAGTGCTATCTGGACTACCTTTTTTGTACATTGGGCCTGACGAGCACCGGGAAAGTACCTTTACAGAACATGGAGTGCAAGATGCTTTTTCAATTATATATATATATATACATACATATATATATATATAAATATACAAATTACAAATAATATAGATACATTTGACTGATCTTGGCCTGATCTTAAAATATAAATGTAATTTCATATATTTATATTTTAGAAATAAACATTATATTTTAACACACTATTAACTTTTATTGCAACATGATTTAACATGCAGATCTTTTTACGATTATTTTTTTAATTGCAATTGGATAGTAAATATCTATCAAACAGCTCCAAAAATATTGAGAAAAGGCACATTTCAATCACAATTACAACCTGACAGCTCACTTTTAGTAATGGTTATTAAAGAAAATGTATAGAGTGGTTTGAAACCAGCACATTTGCTGCAAGCCCAGAATACTAAAAAAACCCTGAATTTTTCAAGTCTCCAGTGCAGGTGGGTAAGCTGAGGAAGGAGGGGGAATAGTGATTTGTCCAACATCAAACATGGACTAAGTGGCTAAGAATACAAACAAACCCACAAACTTGTGTATTCAAGACCAACACTTTAACCACTAAACCCGCTCATTCCAGGCTATAGGCATCAAAGTCTGGATGAAACTTAACAACTGCTTGGATACACCATTACAAGTACATGATTTTATCATAGCTACTTTATTACGGTTTACAGCAGTTTTGTTAACTTTTCTTTTCCATACACTATTTAACATGTAAAATACAGCATTTTATATGATTGACAGATCACTGATTTATTTATATATATATATATATATATATATATATATATATATATATTAATATTTTATTTTCATTGGAGGATTAATTATGGGGCAAAATGGAAACATTCACCCCCCCACCAAATGTACTCTACCCTGGCACACATTTGAGGGCAAAGGCATCTCATCAGTATAAGCCTTTCCTTGGACCAGACCAGTTAGCCATCCCTGAATTGTAGAGCAGTTGGCTATCAGTGTACTAGACCAGTGGTTCCCAATCCACTCCTTAAGTACCCCCTAGCAGTCCAGGATTTAGGGATTACCCCCTTGTGTATAAGGTGGTTTCAGAAAGGAAAAAAAAAACACTTTAAGACACAACACAGTAATCCCAAAATCCTGGACTGGTAGGGGGTACTTGAGGACAGGGTTAGAAACCCCTGTACTAGACCAATGCATGGTCATCAGTCCTACTTAACATTAACTTTAATTTATTAAATAATCCCATACTAGGATCATGAAATGTGTCTATCTAGACAGACTTAAGACCTATGCATTGTGTCTCTGTGACCATATTGGAACCATAAGCAAAATAATGCATATTCGAGCACATTAACCAGTTCAAATCCATGCACCATAGTTTTTCAATACAAACTAGTGCAACATGTGCATGCACAGTAATAATCCCATTAAAGTGCAATATTGCCACAGATTGTCAGATTAGTTCTAGTATGATATAGGGGGATCCAGATGGAAGTGTAGATTCCTGGAAAAACGTGCACAAGAAGGAGGATCCTCCAGACACCATAACCACTACATATTATTGAAGTAGGAGGGTGCTAGGAGACTGTGGATGACTCCACATCGAATCCCCGAAACTCCCTCCACAACATAATGAGGAAGTTCACTTTCTCATTATCCATGCAAAATGGCCATCTAAACAAACTTCACAAATTGAACAAACTACAGATCCAAGGGAACGTGTTTTTATGTATTAATGTAAGCTACACTTTTGAGTATAAGGAAAGTAGTGGAGGGGGCTGATACCCAAAGGTGGTTGGAGAGGAAGATGCATAGTACATAGTAATTCTTAATGGCCGTGCTAATTCATATAAATTACTACCAGCAATTGGTGAAATATATTGCAAATAACTCTTAATGTCCAAAGGACCAGTGATAATCTATTCTGTCATAACAATGTCATCTTGAAGAAATCAATTGTAAAAGGATATATATCACACTATTAACTACTGCACGGCTGTATGAACTTGACAAGGATAATCAATCAAGTAATTCCGATATAACTGTGAATGGGGCAAATGGCATGATTACGTCATCGTTAACAAAAATCACAGCCTAGAAATAATATATGCAAAAGTATATATATATTAGGACATTAATTGTGGTTCTAAAAGAGAAAAGGACCACAAAATGCCCAATCACCTAGTGAAATATTGTGTGGACCCCCTCCACTGTGCTAGAATACAAGAGAATATAAAAAAAACCTGGCCCAGTATTCCCCCTCCCATTTGTTATTCCCAGTTACATTTACTACAATTTTTCTCTTTAATACCGTGTTATACAAAATACATTAACAAGAAAGTCACGAATCATAGCTTTATATAAGCAACATATATTTGGGCATTTTGTGTATTTGTATTGTATCACACTCAGTTTTCAGTTTTCATAGCAGACATGATGAATGCCACAATGGATGAGTCTGCTTTGAAAAACATGCACATTTGCTGAGGTTAAGCAAATGGCCGTAAGGGGTGACATTTAGAACAAAACCTGCTGCCAGATGACTTGCTCTGCATCTCATAAGTGTGTGACCCAGTTTGACAGCTGTTTAACAGAGTGACAGATGTAACCGTGCTGTGTTTGTATACTATATGTCACCTATTGTCAGAGCTCTGTTATATATTGGAAGAGACAAGATAAAGGAAGGGTGTCCAGAAGACATTCAATAGCTCATATAATGTAGCAGGAAACCAGGGAAGCAGAAATGGACATTATATTTGCAATCACACAAAGTAAAGAATACTGAATCTCAATTCCATCATAGGAAATCAATAATTAGCATAATATAGTTCAGTTTTTAGAGCGGCACTAGTGAAGTACAACTATACATTATCTACTGTTACTGTTAATAATCCCCATTCAAATCAAAGTGTGTAGTCAAGACATATTCTCTGGCATTTCGCTCCAATTCTCTCAATTTTGTTTTCTGGTGTCTCGTATTAGGGATACCAGGGAACTAACCCCAGCCAGCACTGTGCATGCGCATCATTAGATGCGCTTGCATTATGCTGTGGGCACCAGCACCATGCAGAGAACACTTCAACAGCCCTCTGTGCATGGTCTGCCCTGAGTGAGGGCCAGTTGAGAGTCTATGAGCGGCTCTCAGTCAGCCAGACAAGTGTCCACTACAGCTTGTTTTAGTAGTTATGGTGCCAGGACTTCCTGGATGCTGTTCCACAATGTCAAACTGTTTTAATACGATTAACAACTTTGGTCTCAATTGGTGCTTGTGCCACATTCAGTTCACTCCAGTAGTGGTGACATTTTAGAGCAGGATTAGGTAAACATTGGCACTCCAGATGTTGTGGACTATATTTTCCATTATGCTTTGCCAGCACTATGGACAGGAACACAAGCATATATTTCTGACCCTATAGTGTTCCTAAAGCCCCCTATGCCCTCTCTTGCCTCCCTAAATATAGTAAAATCTTACTATAGCAGATCAGGGGCAGAGCCAGCATGATTCAAACAGAGCCCTGAATTGAATCAATGAATCTCTATGAGGAAAGTTCAGTATCTGCATGCAGAGGGAGGAGACACTGAATGTTGTGATGCATTCTAGGCAGCACTGCCCCAGGAAGCACCTCTAGTAGCCATGTGAGGAGTGACCAGTGTAGTTATCACTAGGCTGTAATGTAAGCACTGCATTTTCCTGAAAAGACAGGGCTTACAGCAAAAAGCCTGAAGGCACTGATTTTACTCACCAGAACAAATACAATAAGGTGTAATTGTTCTGGTGACTATACTGTACCTATAAATGTTAAATTCACATTAAATTCACCTTGCATTCTTACTTTAGCAAATAACCCCTGAAAACTAACTTTTCCAATTTCAAAAAACAGGATATTATAAGAATGTGCCTAAAAATATGTCATAAAAAAACGTATGGAGAACTGGCGGGTAAATATTAAATTTATCTATTATAGCTGGATAGGAATAAAAATCTCAGTATTCAACTCAGCTATCATGGCCTAAAATATCCAATTACTTGATGAATTTGTCACAATTCCTGGTTAAGTGAATAAGCTTCTTAGTAGGGGATGTACATTTACATTACTGTAAGTCAACACACAACAAAAGAAGCAAAAATATGGAAATATTACTTTCACTCGAAGTCACTGATGTAAACAAAACTGTTTCATGCAGTATGCAGCCACTGATTGACTATTCCATTTTAGAATGGGTACCTAAAAGAAGAGATTGTTATTATGCCATAGACCATCACTGTCACTACACCTATGATGAATTACAACTCCCATTGCATTCAGCCACCAATGCTAGTCTACAGCAGCTTAAATTACATCATTTACTTTCTATGTAGACTGAACAGATAGAAAATTATAAGTGTACCCAAAATTAGCTGTTTACTTTTTTAAGTTAATTAAACCAAATATATACCTTCCTGATCCACTCTTACTAGAATCTGGCCTGATTTGGGGGAACTCCTTTTCTATAGCTACTGTTTTAGCATTATATCCTTCCTAAACGAATGTTACAAAATCAGCTGACAGTACATAATTCTAAATAGCTAATTTTCAAAATATGCAAGTAAGTGCATTAAAACACAGTATGATTCACTTGTAAAACATAGCACAACATATGGGCATATTGACACTTGCTCCTCTACAAAACAAATATTGACACATTTTGAAAAATATTGATACGCTGCATTATTGAACTACCATTCACAGGAACTTTGTCTAGGAACTCTAAAAGTTGTTGTACAACAATCGCGGCAGATGTCCCTTTTGCATATATCCACATAACAGCCTAGTTCATAATTTAGTAACAGACCACTCACTCATATCCTCACTTGGTGATAGATGCCCATGCACTCACACAAATGAAATCTGCATGTGTGACCCAGTCACATTTAGTGTACACTCACTGTGTGAGTCGCCCTTCTCTCTTGAGCCGTCCACTCTGCCATCTGAGTTGATCCTTAAGAAATATCCACCATTTTTGCAGTAAAGTCTCTTGGGGTCTTTAAAGTTACCAGGGGGAAATGGGCTACTGCCCCCATCCTCAGGCCCTATTGGTAGGGTTGTGATACTTCCAGCCGCCATCTCGAAATCCAAATGTGGGATAATCAGTGATCCTTGTGAAAGTTAGAAAGTAGGTAAAGGGAACTCACATAGGTGATGATCAGCCAGATTTCAACAGGTGCAGGGTACAAGTCAGAATTTCTGAAACGAGTGGGGAATATATATATAACCTTGATCCAATAGAAATCCACAATGGGATAGAAGATCACACATACTACGTATAAGGTCAGGAAGTTAGGATTCAGCAATAAATAAAGGCAGTCATTACTGTCCAATTAGGATTAACCTGCAGTGGGGAAACAAGTCTTGAATCAGAAAAGCAGAACAGTAGCAGCAATGGCCAAGTCAAGGTTTGATTGGGGCCAGTGAGACACTAGCAGGAGCTCGTACCTTGGTACAGAAGCATTTAATACACACCTAACACCGTCCCAAGAAGAGTTCAAATGAGGTATGAGAGGGAAAATACTGTTTCTGACCGAGAATAGTTGTTCTAGCAAAACTACAGTAATTGTTCAGCAGCAGAAAAATTAGGAGCAGCACTGGTCCAATAAGGGTTACTCCAAGCCAATTGGTTTCGGTGTCATGTAACGTAAGTTCAGCTTTCAGCAGGTAACAGCATCTCAGTTCACTAAGTAGCCAGAAATCTTCTCCTCCCTTCTCGGGCCCCTTTCTTCATTCAATGAGTTGCAGCTGGAACAAGAGCCAACTTATCTACGATTTAGGTATTCCCATCCAAAGTATATTCTGCGTCCTCGCTGTGTCGTTATAGAGAATGCACAGTGGATTTCGCTGGGTATGATTCTGAAGTGCGATCACAGGACTCTTGGCCTTTCCTCCGTCATCCTCTATAATACACCAGCATCGTTTCCCATACTGGGCTGCAATGGGTGCTGAAGTTTTGCATGTGCGTACAGCCTTGCTTTATAGAGCAGTGTAGAGCTTCCAGGAGCCGGGGGCACTGTGTAGGCTGCTCCTCATTCTGATCCAATCCTCTGCCATCAGGACTTGTTATGTCACAGATTAGTTATTTATTTATATAGGTGAAGCTCTCCTCCGCCTCCTGCTGCTTCCAACTTCTAAGCTCAATACAAACTGAAGGAAGCAGCAGCCTTTCACTGACTCTTAGCAGCTTCTAAATCCAGCACATATTTTCCCAGTCCTGGAAGTGTAGGAAGCTATTGCTCTGTAAGAAGGAGTATAGTGTTTCTGGGTATTTTCTAAGTCAGACTTTGCCAGTCATCTGTCACTACTTTCCTCCCTCCCCCCACCTCAAGCATTGAATAGCTTCACAGGGCAATCAAAGGGGGGAGAGAAAAGGCTGAGCCACAGCAAAGCTTGTGCTGCATTAGGTTGCCAGTTCCTGTATTGGAAATCTAAATCCCAGGACACTTGAATACGCAGCAGTTGATACTGAAAGCATCACTGTGAAAGTGCTTGAACTAATGATGCCTGCCAAGGCCAATGGAAAGGGACAACTTTTGCTTTAAGAAGCGGCAGTTTGGATTTCACAGAAATGATCGTCCGATACTTGAATACATCACTGTCAGAATTTGTATAACTATAGAGGCCTGTGTATGGAAAAGGGCAGCTTTTAGTTACTATTAAAAAAAAAAAATATTCCTAGGAAAGATTAGATTTCCCAGCAGTAAATACATTGTAGGCCGCCTACAAGCCAAATATATTATCATCAGCGTAGGATACAAAGAGAGGTTTTATGTTAAGAAATATGAGTGTTGCAAAAAGTTCAGTTTTAAAAGTTCTATTACAGGCTGGATTTCAACCAACGTCAATTGCATTATGGTTGAGGCATTTTTCATCATTCGGAAAAATTTCCAAACAATGTGACCTGAGGCCACAGAAATTTTAACTTAAAAAGTGTTCTATAAACATATTCAATGTAACCGAACAGAATGATTTTGAAATTTTTTACTATTTACAATCATTGTATCGTATATATGAGTTGGTTGTTCCTATACATTTACCATGAAAAACTTACCAGAATTTTTAATATTATGTTTACTTATCCCTGTATTGAACAAATATGTATTTGTGAGGTGTTAAAAATAAAATGATATGTAGAAATACACACCTGGGCACCTCCATCTATTAAAGGAACACCATAGTGCCCTTGTCCCTTGTTTGATACAGGTTCCTCCTCCCCTTTATTCAAATAAAATGAATTTTGTTAATCACCTTTTTCACTTCCGTTGACATCAATGAGGAGGCATGGCCTCCTCTGGCAATGGTCCAATCTATTGCTTCTCGAAGAGGAAAATTGTGGATCTGATGCACATGCATTGACAACTTTTACTATGAACCTTTACTTGGGAAGAAAGCCACTAGAGGTGAATTTAACCTTGCAACGTGAACTGAAGTGTTTTACATTGCAGGGTTAAAAGGACAGGGCCACTGCACCCAGACCACCTTACTGAGATGTAGCTGGTTGGGTGACATTAGTACAGCTTTAAATAATGTGTGCAATGGCTGTGCCTGGACTAAGCTGGAATGCATTATCATTTGCCTAATCTTTAATATAAATTTAAAAAGAAAATAGAATATCTCATGAAAAAAAGTAATGACAGATTAGTAGGCATGGTTCAATGATTTATTCAGTTGTGTAATTTCCAATAACAGTTTCCCTTTAACCCCTTAAGGACCAAACTTCTGGAATAAAAGGGAATCATGACATGTCACACATGTCATGTGTTCTTAAGGGGTTAATATATAATCTGGCTATTTTTAAAAACTATATAATAACAGTGCATTCAACTTTCTTTATTATATATGTATATTTCTAAATAATTGCATTTAATCACAAAATTGTATTGCCTAACTGAATCTCAGACAGACATTGTGAATAGTTTGGAATTCAATTCAATTTTCTTACCGTTAAGGACCAGGGCTCTTTTTACATTTCTGCGGTGCTTGTGTTTAGCTGTAATTTTCCCCTTACTCATTTACTGTTCCTACACATATTATATACCGTTTTTCTCGCCATTAAATGTTCTTTCTAAAGACACCCATATTTTCATAATTTCATATAATTTACTATAAAAAAAATTATAAAATACAATGAAAAAAACAAACAAAAAAAACACACTTTTTCGAACTTTGACCCCCAAAATCTGTTACGCATCTACAACTGCCAAAAAACACCCATGTGAAATAGTTTTAGAGTTTAGAAATACCCAATGTTAGCTTCTTTGGAAAGTTATTGGGCAATAAGTACAAGTAGCACTGTTTTTCCCTCAAAATTAACGCAAGTTACATTATAAAACTGATATCTGTCAGGAATCCATTAATAACCCTTCACATGTATATATTTTTTAAAAGAAGACAACCTAAGTTGATAAACTTGGGGTATTTTGACTCTTTTCATGCAACCATTTTACCACCAATCTATGCCAAATTAAAAAAAAAAAAATACAAAATTGAAGATTTATTTGACACTCATAGTGTCACATCCTGCTCTGTTCTGCGGAGATGTCTGGCCTTGGCTTCTGGTATCCAGTACTCTTTTTAGAATTCTTGTTTAGTTTTTCTGGTTTTCTTTTCTGTGTCTGATTTTCTTTATGCTGGGTTTTCTGGGTTCATTCCTGTATTCCGTTCCTGAAATTCCCAGTCTCTTGGATTCCTTTAAATGTTTGTTTTATGTTGCCACACCTGTTCCTTTAATGGAATATATTCGAAGCTTGGACTTGTCACCAGTAGGGTACCTCAGGGATCTGTACTTGGACCCATTCTCTTTAATATTTTTTATTAGTGATATTGCAGAAGGTCTTGATGGTAAGGTATGTCTTTTTGCTGATGATACTAAGATATGTAACAGGGTTGATGTTCCAGAAGGGATAAGCCAAATGGCAAATGATTTAGGTAAACTAGAAAAATGGTCAGAATTGTGACAACTGACATTTAATGTGGATAAGTGCAAGATAATGCATCTTGGACGTAAAAACCCAAGGGCAGAATACAGAATATTTGATAGAGTCCTAACCTCAACATATGAGGAAAGGGATTTAGGGGTGATTATTTCTGATGACTTAAAGGTAGGCAGACAATGTAATAGAGCAGCAGGAAATGCTAGCAGAATGCTTGGTTGTATAGGGAGAGGTATTAGCAGTAGAAAGAGGGAAGTACACAGTACTGAAGACTGCATCTTCAGAAGGATATTGATACGTTAGAGAGGGTTCAGAGGAGGGCTACTAAACTGGTTCACGGATTGCGGGATAAAACTTACCAGGAAAGGTTAAAGGATCTTAACATGTATAGCTTGAAGGAAAGACGAGACGGGGGGATATGATAGAAACATTTAAATATATAGAGGGAATCAACACAGTAAAGGAGGAGACTATATTTAAGAAGAAAAACTATCACAACAAGAGGACATAGTCTTAAATTAGAGGGACAAATGTTTAAAAATAATATCAGGAAGTGTTACTTTACTGAGAGGGTAGTGGATGCATGGAATAACCTTCCAGCTGAAGTGGTAGAGGTTAACACAGTAAAGGAGTTTAAGCATGCGTGGGATAGGCATAAGGCTATCCTAACTATAAGATAAGGCTAGGGACTAATGAAAGTATTTAGAAAATTGGGCAGACTAGATGGGCCGAATGGTTCTTATCTACCGTCACATTCTATGTTTCTATGTTTTGGCTATAAGTTTGCAATTCACTTTGAATTCCAGACAATTCTGACTTTTTCTTTTTTGAATACTTTATTTTTGAGAAAAGCATTTGACATTTTGCATAGCATACAGTAAACAGTGCCAATATTGTGTAAAGTTGTTCATAATACACAGTGTTCAGTCTTTGTTTGGTTTTTGCTTTATGAATAGGTCGGCATTCCGGTATGTCAATATGCTTTCTTTTTTCTTTATATAACGTTTATACAACATAACATTCAACTGTGGAACTCTTCCCAGTCCCAATAACCAGAAAAAGATATGAATTGAGATATAGGATAGAATAAGAGAGAGGTATAGGTAGTAGGGTAAGTTCATCAGGGTAGAGGGTGTTGGTATCAGTCGGCTTGTGTTATACTGTCTCTTTCCCCAGGGGGCCCGTCAGGGGTCTGCTGGTCTGGGGGTGGGTAACTGCGCTGGACCTAACCTGTCTGTGCTTGTGTCTTAGGCCAGGTCACTGGAGGTCCATGGTTCCCACATTTTCTCGAATGTTGACGTAGATCCACGGACTTTAGCCGTCAGGCTATCCATGAGGTATATGTCTTTTATGTTCGATTTAACTGTGCTCTGTGGGGGCGTTTCTGCCCCTAACCACGTTTGAGCTAATGCTCTCCTTGCCGTCTAGGTCACCTTGTGTATAAGTTTTTGCTCTCGTTTTGTCCAGTTATCCAGGGGTCTATTGAGAAGGTATGTCCATGGGTTTAAGGCCGGTGCTTCATGGAATATTTGCGATATCAGAGATTGGGTTTCCTTCCTGAAGCCTCGTACCTTGGGGCACTCCCACCACATGTGGAGGTATGTGCCTTTCAGGCCGCATCCCCTCCAGCAGTCATCTGTTGGGGTTTTCCCCATTTGACACAATTTTACTGGCGTAGTATACCACCAAAGGAGTGTCTTAACTGCCTGTTCTTGGAGAGACACACATATGGATACAGAGGTGTTGGCCTCCCATATTTCCCTCCAGTCTGCTCCCCTGAGTTCCTCCCCCAGCTCTCTCTCCCATATTTCAGTATATGTGAGTGTGCCCCATTCCTTTGTTTCTAAGCTTATGTGAGCATATAGTTTTGAGATCAGACCTGTCTGTGTTTTTTCTTGGAGGCACATTCTTTCCAGGAAGGACAAGTGCCCTGTTGCTGCATGTTTTAGGTGTGAATTGTTCATGTAATCTTTGCGTTGTAGGAATCTGAAGAAGTCAGCTGGGGTGAGGTGTGTTGTCTGTTGTAGATCATCAAATGTGACTAGCGTGTTGTTCCTATACATGTGGCATATCCTCTGCAGTCCCGCTTTTTCTAGGTTGGCAAAGTGTCTTGCTAACATTCCCGGGGGGAAGGCTCTATTTCTCAGCAGAGGAATCAACGATGATGGGTTGGATATTAATTTAAATTTGTGGGCTGTTGCATTCCATATTCTTATAGAATTTAGGATCGCTGGGCAAGTTGTACGTAGGA
This sequence comes from Pelobates cultripes, assembly GCA_933207985.1. NCBI lineage: Eukaryota > Metazoa > Chordata > Amphibia > Anura > Pelobatidae > Pelobates > Pelobates cultripes. The sequence continues at coordinate 125,583,737 of OW240917.1, read as the reverse complement.
TAGGACTATGTGCCTTTGGTACCCATATGTAGTATTGGGGTAGGTCTGATCCTGTTAGTAGGGACTCTAGGTCTACCCATCTCCTCACATCTAACGGGGTGTGCCACATTTCTATCTGTGCGAGTTGGGACGCTATGTAGTAGTAATATAAGTGTGGGAGGCCTAGTCCCCCCCTTTGTGTTTGTCGGAAAAGGATATTTCTCGATATATTTTTACTTGGGCTGTTGCGTTGCTGTACACTGCTTTTATGGAGGATGTATATTTATCTGGGAAACCCAGGTACGTTAGGAGGTTAAAAAGGTAGGGCCATTCGACTCTATCAAACGCTTTTTCCGCGTCAATTGATACCACTAGGGTGGGGAGTTTGGCCGTTCTCTGTCTCCATATTATATCTATATTTCTTCTGGTATTCTCGAAGAGTTGGCGGTCTAGGATAAACCCCACTTGGTCTGGATGTATCAGTGTTTTCAGGATGGGGTTAAGGCGTTCTGCTAGGATCTTGACGTCCTGGTTAATTAAGGATATGGGCCTGTAGTTTGCTGGTATCATGGGGTCCCTACCAGGCTTGGGGATAAATATTATGTTTGCCAGGGACATTTCTTTCTCTGGGTTCCCGCCTGCCATAAAATTGTTGAAAAGTTGTGTTAGTTGAGGAGACAGTTCTCCTTGAAACGTTTTGTAGTATCCCCCTACAAAGCCATCGGGGCCAGGGTCTTTGTGACTCTTTAGTCCCGCTATGGCTTTGTCTATTTCATCCCTTGTTATGTCTTTGTTCAATTTTTGTATCACTGCAGTCGACAACTTCGGTAGTTTTAGATTCCGGAGGAAGGCGTGCATTTGGACATCTGCCTCATGGTTTTGGGTGTGTGGTTATATAATGTTCTATAGTATTCCGTGAAAGTCTGGGCTATGCTAGCTGGTGTGCTTTTGATGGTGCCATCTTTCTGTTTGATTGCTCCGATGTGAGTTCTTCGTTGTCGTGGTCTTAGTGCCCTTGCGAGTAGGGTGTCGGTCTTATTCGCTTTTTCGTAGTAGGTTCTCCTGGACCAAATGATGTCCCGAGCTGCATCGTCTAATAATAGTTCTGTAATTGGTCTCCTTGTGTCCCTCAGTTCCTTTGCCAGGTGGGTGTTTTATGTTTCTGTTCCGCATTTCGGAGCTTCTCCAGTAGTTGTTTGAGTTGTTGTGTTTTTTGTTTTTTCTTGCTATTGGCGAGGCGTATGCATGTGCCTCTTATCACTGCTTTATGTGCAGCCCAAACTATTCCAGGTGCGACGTCCTCAGTCGCATTTTCCACAAAGTATTGTCGGATTGTGACTTCCGCGTAGTCCGACCATGTGATGGACCCGATTGACGATAAGTCAATCCTCGAGTACGTGCCATGAGGGGCAGAATAGAATGTATAGTCTACGGTACCAGGATGTTGTGCTCGCCAGATGTCTACGAATCCGGTAGATTTGATGAATTCGTATAGGGCCTTGTCCTGATGTCCTCTTCCATGAGTTCTCAGTTGTCCTGTCTTAGTGCTCCTGTTGGCAGCTGGAGACGGTACGGCGTTGAAGTCACCCCCCATGAGTATTATGCCATGTGGCAGGGCATTTATTTTGTTTTTTAGCTTCTCCCAGAACTCATGTTCCGGGGTGTTTGGGGCATAGATGTTAAGCATGTGTATTGTATGCGAGTGTATGGAACCCGTTAAGATGATGTACCTCCCCTCTGGGTCTGCATCTATAGTGGAGATGTTGATGTGGCATGTGTTGCGTAGAAGTATTGCTACCCTGTTCCTTTTATGCAGTGATCTGGCTTTGTGAGATGTAGAGTATGTGCGATCACTTACTTTGAGAGTCGTATGTTTCGCCATGTGTGTCTCTTGAAGGAAGGCGATATCCGCACCCATCATTTTCACTTCCCTAAACATCACCCTCCTTTTTTTGGGAGCATTCAGGTCCTTAACGTTGATGGATACTACTTTTAACTCCATGTTCCAATATGTTGTACTTGCTGTCTCGGTCGCTTCTGATAGTCCCCTGGTTGTGTCTACTGTGGTAACCATTGTTCTTGGCTCCTTAAGCCCTCCGTGCCTGATAAGAAATAGTAAGGAAAGTAGGATAAAGATAACAAGGAAAAAACAAAGGGAAAAATAATAACAAAACAACAAGTGGTGTCTGGTCTTACCCATTGCCAGAAGTAAGTGGGGTGTAGCTCCCGGTTTCATCACCCTGAACAGTGGGTAGATGAACTGTGAGTATATACCACCGGGTGTGCCTTCACCGCTTTTAAACTTAAATGTTAGTACTGAACTAGTGATTTCAGAAAATATAGAATTCCTGTTCGTGTGTGTTCACCTCTTTGCGGGTCTCTACATATCCGTGGGGGTCCAACCCTCTCTAAGTCTTGTCGTACCCGGTCTAAGTCCCTCGGGGTCGTCTGCGCCCTCTGGGCGGGCTTCAGTTGTAGTGTCTTGTCATGTCGGGGGGGCTGCGTGCGGGGGGGTGAATGGGCTTGTCATTTCCCTCGTCCTGGCTGTCCCCCTTCTTAGCTTTGTAATGTTCCCCTGTCTAACTGGCCCGTCTCTTTCCTGGTGGGGTGGGGGGCCGGGTATGCGGTCAGTGGCCTATGGGCTAGTGAAGGTCGTCTCAAGACTAATTGCCGACCTTGGCTGGTCGGGGGTATGCGCTCCTGGCGAGCGCTATGGGGTATAGGGTAGTCTATTTTGGTTTGGCGTGTGTACTTCTCCTTCTCCCCCCATGCGATCTCCTTTGCTGAATCAGCTAATGTGTCCTTGGTCCTGATGTCCCTATCGGCCACCCGCCCCCCCGACCTTCCCCCTCGGTCCGTGTCGTGCGCAGGGCCCTGTGGGCGCGTTCTATGAGCCAGAGGTGATCAGGGAGCTCTGGTAATAGTGGCTTGAGAATCTGGGTCACTAGCTCCGCCATTGGGCCCTTCCCCGGTGTTTCAGGCAAGCACCTCAGGCGCAGGTTGTTACAGCGAGACCTATTCGCCATGTCTTCTATTACTAGCTCTGCGTTGGTGAGTATTTCCGTTAGGGTGTTCACCTGCTTGATGGCCGCATTATGTGCGACAGTTGTGGATTCGAGGTGTTGCTCCAGCCTTGTGGTCGGTCACCAATGGACTGGATTTCACCGCGGAGTACCTGTGTGGGTCGCTCAATTTCTCGAGGTATGTTTTAACCTCCGTTAGTTTAGATAGAATTTGAGCAGTATCTGGGGTTTGTGGGTGTCTCCCAGGCGTTGTAGCTGGCCGCATTGGTGTCTGTGAGGCCCCTGCATCTGAGTCTCCGCCATCTTGCGGGCCCGCTGTGCTTTGGTGGGAGTTGGCGAAAAGTTCGGCCACAGATGCTCCCGTGTCTGCCGGCTTCTTAGGTTGTTTCTTTGGAAGTCTTTTTTCCATTTTCCTTTGTAATTTGTGTAGTTCAGTATGCTATTATGAGCTTTAAGCAGTGTGATCGGAGCGGAGCGGAGCTTCACTCACATGCGTCCAGCTCGCTCCGTGTCTCGGCCACGCCCCACAATTCTGACTTTTAATGAATAACACTGTAACTCAGAAATGGCTGGGGACAGAATTCTCTTGAAATTTCAAACTGAGTCCTCAATTCTAAAAATCTACCTGCCTATTATACTTAACTGGCTATTGTGCACAAAATATACAATTAAATAAATAAAGTGGTCTGGGTGCCAGCTGGTACCCCTAGTTTTAACCCTGCCTGCTGCTATGTTTACACTGCAGAGTTAAAGGACCACTCTAGGCACGCAGACCACTTCAGCTTAATGAAGTGGTCTGGGTGCCAGGTCCAGCTAGGTTTAACCCATTTTTTCATAAACATAGCAGTTTCAGAGAAACTGCTATGTTTATGAATGGGTTAAGCCTTCCCCTATTTCCTCTAGTGGCTGTCTCATTGACAGCCACTAGAGGCGCTTGCGTGCTTCTCACTGTGATTTTCACAGTGAGAGCACGCCAGCGTCCATAGGAAAGCATTATGAATGCTTTCCTATGTGACCGGCTGAATGCGCGCGCAGCTCTTGCTGCTCGTGCGCATTCAGCCCAGGAGGAGGAACTGAGGAGGAGAGCTCCCCGCCCAACGCTGGAAAAAGGTAAGTTTAAACCCCTTTCCCCTTTCCAGAGCCGGGCGGGAGGGGGTCCCTGAGGGTGGGGGCACCCTCAGGGCACTATAGTGCCAGGAAAACGAGTATGTTTTCCTGGCACTATAGTGGTCCTTTAATCCAGCCTCTAGTAGCTGTCTACCTGACAGCCACTAGAGGCCACTTCCGCGATTTACATGGAGCAAATCGCACTTATTTGACGCTGGACGTCCTCACGGAGTCCAACGGCAAAAAGGATCCCCATCTCTTTCTTGTCCAAATGAATTTCCTTTTACTTGTATGTTCAGTTTCAATCAAGGAACACGATTCTCTGCTTAGTGTTGAGTAATGTTATTTCTGCTTTGAGAAAAGTGAACTGTTATATAAGCCAGTGTTATGATTATGTCTGATCTTTGAGTCACTGCTGACAGAACGGTATTGAGGGTATTTCACATGTAAAAAATACAGAGAAAAAACGAGGGAAAAATAAACCTAAAAAGAAGCTCAAAAACTGGATAAAATAGGAATCCACCAAAAACCTATTAAAACAATAGTAAGAGTATATTCTGCTTGAAAAACCAGCAGTAGGGATCCAGGAGCTTCTACACTGACGTCAAAAAGTAATATATAAAATATACTCAGATGAATAAACAGAGTGTGTGGCAAGGTTATCAGTCCAAAAAGATACAGCTCATTGGTAGAGATAGCCACTGCCTGTATAATTTACTTCCATACACAATAAGAGTATAAAAGAGAACTTGGCAAAATCCTCCTCGGATATATATATATTGCCAACATACATATAGTGATAAATAATAATAAGCAAGCACCAGTATATGGAACTGGCTGCTAAGAAAAATAATTATAGTGTAGCCGGAGAGTAACTAAAAGGGTTAAAACCCAATTTATTAAAAGTACAAAAATATACAAAAATATATGAAAATGGTAATAAAATTCTGTTCACATATTTTGCAATAGATAGTAGAAGGTAAAAAATGCACTAAGACCTTAGATTCCGGCACGGATGGATCTGGATGCTGATTTCAAGTATAGTAGCTGAATGCTGTAACCGGTGAGGCCGGTTTGCGTGTCACAGTGCGTTCCACCTCGAGCCTCACTTCGGGGGGAACTGTACTGCTCGTCAGATCGTGCCGTGGAGAAGGCTGAGCTTCACACTAATCGCCGGACTGCTGTGCTGAAACCTCTTCTTACTATCGCTGTGTGAACGTTTACACTTGTCTGACGCGTTTCGTAGGGAGATAGCCCTACTTCCTCAGAGACATCTGGGTTCCACTCCTTCTGGGAGTGCTTTTAAACCTCTCCGGTGATAATTGATTAATTAACCAATTCATTACAATATATTTGTTGGTCAAAATTAGTATGTATATATTACATCGGAAAGGAAACAACAAAATCCATATTCATCACAATAAAATTCATATTCATCACATAACATTCTGAATTAATAATATAATAAACATTGGGTAAGTAATAAAAGTATATGAAACGAATAAAAAATAAAATAAAAAATAAAGAATAAAAAAATATGTATAAATTATATTTACACACAATGTATAATCATAGACTTAATCTTTTGCAGTCATAGCAGACAATAGCATTAATTATGATTCTGTATATTGTGTAATTAATCGAAACAATATAGTTATCAACAGACAAACTTGATTCATTACTTGTTGATTCAATTACAGTATAACTATTATTGTTATTACATATGTTCTTTATTGTTTACCTCCTAAAAGTCATTATGTGCAATTGGGGATACTAAACATTGTATCCCTATCATATTAGGAGTGGCAATTGCATACAATTTAACTATTACAAACAATATGGTTAACAGTTGCCATTCCCTAAACTTTTGATTGCTTAAATTAAAGGAGAGAAAAGAAAAGAAAAGAGAAGTTTCTTTAAGTTCGATCCTGCAACGAGACAGAGACATTAGTGCACAGAACAAGAATATATCGCGGATTGTTTTAAAACGTTATTAGATTTTATTATATTCAGTTTGGATTATTCTTGGACATAATTACTTATGCTGAGAGGGGAATTATTTATACTAAAAATATCTTTGCAGGTCTTACAATTTATGCAAATAAGATATATGCAAATAAAATATATACATATAAAATATATTATATACTTAGAGAGGTGGATATATCAGATGGAAACAGATATAGATTGAGATACAAGACTAAAAAAGTTCGATTAAAACAGAAAAAGTTCGATTAAAACAGAAAGAGAGCGCAAGTATATTATACTAAGGAAAACTCTATATAATAAAAAGATCAATACAAAAAAAAAAAAAAAAAAAGGAGAGATAAAAGGTGATATGGGGCTAAAAATAGTCCTAAAAAGTCTCATAAAAAAGCATTTAATTCAAAATCTATATTCAGACCGTTGGGGGCTAGAGTATCAAGAAAAAATATCCATTTAGTTTCAGCTTGATCTAAATTGATATCTATGCTGCCTCCTCTCCAGTGTACATTCACTTTTTCTATTGCCATAAATGTCAGGCCTGTTGGATCTGCATTATGTATCTCCTTAAAATGCTTTGATAAATTGTGAGTTAATAAACCTTTCTTCACATTCCGAATGTGTTCTGCAATCCTAGTTTTTAGAGGTCTTTTGGTCCGTCCCACATAATGTTTTTGGCAGGGACATGTAATAAGGTATATCACTCCTACAGTATTGCAGTTCATTTCTGTGTTAATTCTATATTCTTTCTGGTCATTGGATGAGATAAATCCAGTGCTTTTTATTTTTGCTTTAGGATTATTCCGACATCCGATACACTTCTGACATCTTGTAAAACATTTTTGATTTTCTGGTGTTTTCTTAGTGTTTTCGGATTTGATAGTAGGAGCCAACATCAACTTAAGATTAGGGGCTCTTGTGAATATCATTTTGGGCTTATCTTCCATAAATTGTGATATAGTGGAATCACTTGTTAGTATGCCCCAATGTTTCCTAAGTATTTTTTGTATCACCTGTGATTGATTGCTATATTTCGTGATAAAAGCTGGGGTATTGTTGTTGGATTTATCTACCTTGATCTTGTTGCAAAGTGTTTCTTCTCGTGGTACCTTAAGAGTTTTTTCTATAGCTTCCCCCAATAAATCTATGGGGTATCCCTTCGTAATGAATCTTTCTTTCATCTCCTCCATCTGTACTTTACATATTTCAAATTCCGAACAATTCCGTCTGATTCTTCTAAATTGATTTTGAGGTATACTTCTCAGCCATATGGGTCTGTGGTGGCTGTTATAGGGAATGAAGCTGTTACAGTCAACATTCTTTTTGAAGGTCTTGGTTTGTATTTTATCTTCTTCTGTATATATATCGAGATCAAGAAACTCCACATGTTCTCTGGACTGGGTGAAGGTAAACTTAAGATGGTATGGATTGTTATTCAGGTAGATCTTGAATTCTTCCAAAGAGTCAAGATCCCCTTTCCATATAAAAATACAGTCATCGATGTATCTCCGCCATAGGGACAGTTTTGCGCCAAAAGGGCAATGGTCCCATATAAACTCGTCCTCCCATTTGCCCATAAAGAGATTGGCATAGCTTGGCGCAAAACGTGTCCCCATGGCGGTACCTTCTATTTGCAAATAATAGTTACCTTCAGCCCAGAAATAATTGTGTGTCAGAATGAAGGCTATACATGCCACAAGAAAATCTATTTGGTCATTCTTCAAATCAGAATATGTGGCCAGAGAATATTGGATGGCTTCACAGCCTTGCAAATGCTCAATAACGGTATATAATGATGTAACGTCAGCTGTAACTAGAATCATATCTTTTTCCCATTTTAGATCTGAAAGTATATTAAGGATTTGAGTAGAATCTTTCAGGTATGATTTCAGACAAACCACTAAATTCTGCAAATATTGGTCAACATATTCTGACAAATTGGCTGTTAGGGATCCAATCCCAGAGACGATCGGTCTTCCTGGCGGATTCTGTAATGTTTTATGTATCTTAGGTAAGTGATAGAATACCGGAATTCTTGGGAATCTCACCCCTAAGTATTTGAATTCTCTCTCGTTTATAATTCCTCTTTCTTTGCCAAAATCAAGTATTTCTTTGAGTTTATCCATATATTCAGAGGTTGGATCCTTATCTAGTAATTGGTATGTGTCAATGTCTCCTAATAATCTAAGATTCTCTTCTATATAGTTCTTGGTATTGAGGATAACCACCCCACCTCCTTTGTCTGCCGGTTTGATGGTAATGTCCTCCAATTTCATAAGTTCTTTAAGGCTCTTTCTTTCTCTTTTACTTAAATTGTCCTTCTTCATATTGTTCTTTAGTTTTGTCCTAAAATCCCTTTCAACCATTTTTTCAAAGGTCCTGATGCAGTCATTTTTCACATATTGGGGATAAAATGTAGATCTAGGATGTAGTTCCGTCTGTGTGTACCTCTGTTCTCTTTCCTGTGGTATTATCTCTTTTTCAGTAAAGAATTTCTTAACACAGATTTTCCGTATAAACTTATGTAAATCAATGAAAGCATCAAAAGTTGAATTCTTGGCAACCGGTGCAAATTTTAAACCTTTCTTAAGTAGTGACAGTTCATCTATGTTTAGGATTCTATCGGATAAGTTAAAAATATTTATTTCCTCCTTTTCTGTATTAACTGATCTTCTTCTTCTGTTCCTTCCTCTATGTCTCTTAGTGTTCGCTTTCTTCTTATTTCTGGTGACTTGAAGTCTTCTATCGAGAATCAGCTTCATTCCCTATAACAGCCACCACAGACCCATATGGCTGAGAAGTATACCTCAAAATCAATTTAGAAGAATCAGACGGAATTGTTCGGAATTTGAAATATGTAAAGTACAGATGGAGGAGATGAAAGAAAGATTCATTACGAAGGGATACCCCATAGATTTATTGGGGGAAGCTATAGAAAAAACTCTTAAGGTACCACGAGAAGAAACACTTTGCAACAAGATCAAGGTAGATAAATCCAACAACAATACCCCAGCTTTTATCACGAAATATAGCAATCAATCACAGGTGATACAAAAAATACTTAGGAAACATTGGGGCATACTAACAAGTGATTCCACTATATCACAATTTATGGAAGATAAGCCCAAAATGATATTCACAAGAGCCCCTAATCTTAAGTTGATGTTGGCTCCTACTATCAAATCCGAAAACACTAAGAAAACACCAGAAAATCAAAAATGTTTTACAAGATGTCAGAAGTGTATCGGATGTCGGAATAATCCTAAAGCAAAAATAAAAAGCACTGGATTTATCTCATCCAATGACCAGAAAGAATATAGAATTAACACAGAAATGAACTGCAATACTGTAGGAGTGATATACCTTATTACATGTCCCTGCCAAAAACATTATGTGGGACGGACCAAAAGACCTCTAAAAACTAGGATTGCAGAACACATTCGGAATGTGAAGAAAGGTTTATTAACTCACAATTTATCAAAGCATTTTAAGGAGATACATAATGCAGATCCAACAGGCCTGACATTTATGGCAATAGAAAAAGTGAATGTACACTGGAGAGGAGGCAGCATAGATATCAATTTAGATCAAGCTGAAACTAAATGGATATTTTTTCTTGATACTCTAGCCCCCAACGGTCTGAATATAGATTTTGAATTAAATGCTTTTTTATGAGACTTTTTAGGACTATTTTTAGCCCCATATCACCTTTTATCTCTCCTTTTTTTTTTTTTTTTTGTATTGATCTTTTTATTATATAGAGTTTTCCTTAGTATAATATACTTGCGCTCTCTTTCTGTTTTAATCGAACTTTTTCTGTTTTAATCGAACTTTTTTAGTCTTGTATCTCAATCTATATCTGTTTCCATCTGATATATCCACCTCTCTAAGTATATAATATATTTTATATGTATATATTTTATTTGCATATATCTTATTTGCATAAATTGTAAGACCTGCAAAGATATTTTTAGTATAAATAATTCCCCTCTCAGCATAAGTAATTATGTCCAAGAATAATCCAAACTGAATATAATAAAATCTAATAACGTTTTAAAACAATCCGCGATATATTCTTGTTCTGTGCACTAATGTCTCTGTCTCGTTGCAGGATCGAACTTAAAGAAACTTCTCTTTTCTTTTCTTTTCTCTCCTTTAATTTAAGCAATCAAAAGTTTAGGGAATGGCAACTGTTAACCATATTGTTTGTAATAGTTAAATTGTATGCAATTGCCACTCCTAATATGATAGGGATACAATGTTTAGTATCCCCAATTGCACATAATGACTTTTAGGAGGTAAACAATAAAGAACATATGTAATAACAATAATAGTTATACTGTAATTGAATCAACAAGTAATGAATCAAGTTTGTCTGTTGATAACTATATTGTTTCGATTAATTACACAATATACAGAATCATAATTAATGCTATTGTCTGCTATGACTGCAAAAGATTAAGTCTATGATTATACATTGTGTGTAAATATAATTTATACATATTTTTTTATTTTTATTTTTTATTTTATTTTTTATTCGTTTCATATACTTTTATTACTTACCCAATGTTTATTATATTATTAATTCAGAATGTTATGTGATGAATATGAATTTTATTGTGATGAATATGGATTTTGTTGTTTCCTTTCCGATGTAATATATACATACTAATTTTGACCAACAAATATATTGTAATGAATTGGTTAATTAATCAATTATCACCGGAGAGGTTTAAAAGCACTCCCAGAAGGAGTGGAACCCAGATGTCTCTGAGGAAGTAGGGCTATCTCCCTACGAAACGCGTCAGACAAGTGTAAACGTTCACACAGCGATAGTAAGAAGAGGTTTCAGCACAGCAGTCCGGCGATTAGTGTGAAGCTCAGCCTTCTCCACGGCACGATCTGACGAGCAGTACAGTTCCCCCCGAAGTGAGGCTCGAGGTGGAACGCACTGTGACACGCAAACCGGCCTCACCGGTTACAGCATTCAGCTACTATACTTGAAATCAGCATCCAGATCCATCCGTGCCGGAATCTAAGGTCTTAGTGCATTTTTTACCTTCTACTATCTATTGCACAATATGTGAACAGAATTTTATTACCATTTTCATATATTTTTGTATATTTTTGTACTTTTAATAAATTGGGTTTTAACCCTTTTAGTTACTCTCCGGCTACACTATAATTATTTTTCTTAGCAGCCAGTTCCATATACTGGTGCTTGCTTATTATTATTTATCACTATATGTATGTTGGCAATATATATATATCCGAGGAGGATTTTGCCAAGTTCTCTTTTATACTCTTATTGTGTATGGAAGTAAATTATACAGGCAGTGGCTATCTCTACCAATGAGCTGTATCTTTTTGGACTGATAACCTTGCCACACACTCTGTTTATTCATCTGAGTATATTTTATATATTACTTTTTGACGTCAGTGTAGAAGCTCCTGGATCCCTACTGCTGGTTTTTCAAGCAGAATATACTCTTACTATTGTTTTAATAGGTTTTTGGTGGATTCCTATTTTATCCAGTTTTTGAGCTTCTTTTTAGGTTTATTTTTCCCTCGTTTTTTCTCTGTATTTTTTACATGTGAAATACCCTCAATACCATTTTCATATTAATTTCACCTATAGAGGTTGTAGAAATAGACCATGACACTTAATAGGAATATAGATTCTGTTAGAATGGATAGGAAACATTTTTTAGATACTTGGTCTTCTAAAGGGGATGACCAACTAAATGAAACTTTTACCCCTGCAACACAACAACCACAGAATGATGTAAAAACAATGATCTATTCACTAAGCAAAACTATGGAAAAGGAAGTACATGTATGGTGGGATATAGCAACATTGGACTTTTATGTCAACAATAATATTATCCCTAGAGGTCTGAGATTGTTTAAGAGATTGGCATACAAACGTCATGATCCAATCACATTGAAGAAATGGGACCAACTCCTCGATAAAGGATCTCTACTATTGATGGTATTTCTAATTAATGAAAAAAAGAAAGACCTAGAGAAGTTAGACAAAGAAATTTCTGAACTTAAGAATCAAATCCGACCCCTAGTGGAGAGTGGAGATTTTGTGGGACTCTTGGAAAAAATGGAAAAAAGGATAAAGGATATGGAAGAAAGCATTAGAGAAGTAAAGAGAAAGAAAATTTTGAGAGATCAGGCAGACTACAAAACACAGACACAGAGAAATTGGAAAAAAGATTCAAGGTTCAGACAATATTCTCCAAACCAGGATAACAATAGATCTAAGCTAAGATCACAGTATCATCACAAGATATATAGAGATGCTCCTACAATCTATCAATCCCCGATGAGGACATATCCACGGAACTATCCACATAATAGTTATGTAGACCCAAAAAGAAATGACAATAGGAATGACAGATACCAGCAACAAAGGATACAGAGGAATGTTGAATATAGAAGTCATCAGAATAAAGAAAAATCTCAGAATCCCCCAACATCACATAATAAAGAAAAACGCACTGTGGAAACTCTCCATAACCGAAGACAACATCGTTCAACTACAGACGGAAATGATTATGGTACTAAGTCTCCAGAGCCAAGAAGAAATCGATTACAGGAGATACCGTCTGGAGGTTTGCCACGTAGATCCACTGAGGATTTACAACTGAATACAACTACAGTGAATGATTTTTTAGAGAAAAGGGGGAGGATACCCCCCAGAAGATTCTCGATAGAAGACTTCAAGTCACCAGAAATAAGAAGAAAGCGAACACTAAGAGACATAGAGGAAGGAACAGAAGAAGAAGATCAGTTAATACAGAAAAGGAGGAAATAAATATTTTTAACTTATCCGATAGAATCCTAAACATAGATGAACTGTCACTACTTAAGAAAGGTTTAAAATTTGCACCGGTTGCCAAGAATTCAACTTTTGATGCTTTCATTGATTTACATAAGTTTATACGGAAAATCTGTGTTAAGAAATTCTTTACTGAAAAAGAGATAATACCACAGGAAAGAGAACAGAGGTACACACAGACGGAACTACATCCTAGATCTACATTTTATCCCCAATATGTGAAAAATGACTGCATCAGGACCTTTGAAAAAATGGTTGAAAGGGATTTTAGGACAAAACTAAAGAACAATATGAAGAAGGACAATTTAAGTAAAAGAGAAAGAAAGAGCCTTAAAGAACTTATGAAATTGGAGGACATTACCATCAAACCGGCAGACAAAGGAGGTGGGGTGGTTATCCTCAATACCAAGAACTATATAGAAGAGAATCTTAGATTATTAGGAGACATTGACACATACCAATTACTAGATAAGGATCCAACCTCTGAATATATGGATAAACTCAAAGAAATACTTGATTTTGGCAAAGAAAGAGGAATTATAAACGAGAGAGAATTCAAATACTTAGGGGTGAGATTCCCAAGAATTCCGGTATTCTATCACTTACCTAAGATACATAAAACATTACAGAATCCGCCAGGAAGACCGATCGTCTCTGGGATTGGATCCCTAACAGCCAATTTGTCAGAATATGTTGACCAATATTTGCAGAATTTAGTGGTTTGTCTGAAATCATACCTGAAAGATTCTACTCAAATCCTTAATATACTTTCAGATCTAAAATGGGAAAAAGATATGATTCTAGTTACAGCTGACGTTACATCATTATATACCGTTATTGAGCATTTGCAAGGCTGTGAAGCCATCCAATATTCTCTGGCCACATATTCTGATTTGAAGAATGACCAAATAGATTTTCTTGTGGCATGTATAGCCTTCATTCTGACACACAATTATTTCTGGGCTGAAGGTAACTATTATTTGCAAATAGAAGGTACCGCCATGGGGACACGTTTTGCGCCAAGCTATGCCAATCTCTTTATGGGCAAATGGGAGGACGAGTTTATATGGGACCATTGCCCTTTTGGCGCAAAACTGTCCCTATGGCGGAGATACATCGATGACTGTATTTTTATATGGAAAGGGGATCTTGACTCTTTGGAAGAATTCAAGATCTACCTGAATAACAATCCATACCATCTTAAGTTTACCTTCACCCAGTCCAGAGAACATGTGGAGTTTCTTGATCTCGATATATATACAGAAGAAGATAAAATACAAACCAAGACCTTCAAAAAGAATGTTGACTGTAACAGCTTCATTCCCTATAACAGCCACCACAGACCCATATGGCTGAGAAGTATACCTCAAAATCAATTTAGAAGAATCAGACGGAATTGTTCGGAATTTGAAATATGTAAAGTACAGATGGAGGAGATGAAAGAAAGATTCATTACGAAGGGATACCCCATAGATTTATTGGGGGAAGCTATAGAAAAAACTCTTAAGGTACCACGAGAAGAAACACTTTGCAACAAGATCAAGGTAGATAAATCCAACAACAATACCCCAGCTTTTATCACGAAATATAGCAATCAATCACAGGTGATACAAAAAATACTTAGGAAACATTGGGGCATACTAACAAGTGATTCCACTATATCACAATTTATGGAAGATAAGCCCAAAATGATATTCACAAGAGCCCCTAATCTTAAGTTGATGTTGGCTCCTACTATCAAATCCGAAAACACTAAGAAAACACCAGAAAATCAAAAATGTTTTACAAGATGTCAGAAGTGTATCGGATGTCGGAATAATCCTAAAGCAAAAATAAAAAGCACTGGATTTATCTCATCCAATGACCAGAAAGAATATAGAATTAACACAGAAATGAACTGCAATACTGTAGGAGTGATATACCTTATTACATGTCCCTGCCAAAAACATTATGTGGGACGGACCAAAAGACCTCTAAAAACTAGGATTGCAGAACACATTCGGAATGTGAAGAAAGGTTTATTAACTCACAATTTATCAAAGCATTTTAAGGAGATACATAATGCAGATCCAACAGGCCTGACATTTATGGCAATAGAAAAAGTGAATGTACACTGGAGAGGAGGCAGCATAGATATCAATTTAGATCAAGCTGAAACTAAATGGATATTTTTTCTTGATACTCTAGCCCCCAACGGTCTGAATATAGATTTTGAATTAAATGCTTTTTTATGAGACTTTTTAGGACTATTTTTAGCCCCATATCACCTTTTATCTCTCCTTTTTGTATTGATCTTTTTATTATATAGAGTTTTCCTTAGTATAATATACTTGCGCTCTCTTTCTGTTTTAATCGAACTTTTTCTGTTTTAATCGAACTTTTTTAGTCTTGTATCTCAATCTATATCTGTTTCCATCTGATATATCCACCTCTCTAAGTATATAATATATTTTATATGTATATATTTTATTTGCATATATCTTATTTGCATAAATTGTAAGACCTGCAAAGATATTTTTAGTATAAATAATTCCCCTCTCAGCATAAGTAATTATGTCCAAGAATAATCCAAACTGAATATAATAAAATCTAATAACGTTTTAAAACAATCCGCGATATATTCTTGTTCTGTGCACTAATGTCTCTGTCTCGTTGCAGGATCGAACTTAAAGAAACTTCTCTTTTCTTTTCTTTTCTCTCCTTTAATTTAAGCAATCAAAAGTTTAGGGAATGGCAACTGTTAACCATATTGTTTGTAATAGTTAAATTGTATGCAATTGCCACTCCTAATATGATAGGGATACAATGTTTAGTATCCCCAATTGCACATAATGACTTTTAGGAGGTAAACAATAAAGAACATATGTAATAACAATAATAGTTATACTGTAATTGAATCAACAAGTAATGAATCAAGTTTGTCTGTTGATAACTATATTGTTTCGATTAATTACACAATATACAGAATCATAATTAATGCTATTGTCTGCTATGACTGCAAAAGATTAAGTCTATGATTATACATTGTGTGTAAATATAATTTATACATATTTTTTTATTTTTTATTTTTTATTTTATTTTTTATTCGTTTCATATACTTTTATTACTTACCCAATGTTTATTATATTATTAATTCAGAATGTTATGTGATGAATATGAATTTTATTGTGATGAGTATGGATTTTGTTGTTTCCTTTCCGATGTAATATATACATACTAATTTTGACCAACAAATATATTGTAATGAATTGGTTAATTAATCAATTATCACCGGAGAGGTTTAAAAGCACTCCCAGAAGGAGTGGAACCCAGATGTCTCTGAGGAAGTAGGGCTATCTCCCTACGAAACGCGTCAGACAAGTGTAAACGTTCACACAGTGATAGTAAGAAGAGGTTTCAGCACAGCAGTCCGGCGATTAGTGTGAAGCTCAGCCTTCTCCACGGCACGATCTGACGAGCAGTACAGTTCCCCCCGAAGTGAGGCTCGAGGTGGAACGCACTGTGACACGCAAACCGGCCTCACCGGTTACAGCATTCAGCTACTATACTTGAAATCAGCATCCAGATCCATCCGTGCCGGAATCTAAGGTCTTAGTGCATTTTTTACCTTCTACTATCTATTGCACAATATGTGAACAGAATTTTATTACCATTTTCATATATTTTTGTATATTTTTGTACTTTTAATAAATTGGGTTTTAACCCTTTTAGTTACTCTCCGGCTACACTATAATTATTTTTCTTAGCAGCCAGTTCCATATACTGGTGCTTGCTTATTATTATTTATCACTATATGTATGTTGGCAATATATATATATCCGAGGAGGATTTTGCCAAGTTCTCTTTTATACTCTTATTGTGTATGGAAGTAAATTATACAGGCAGTGGCTATCTCTACCAATGAGCTGTATCTTTTTGGACTGATAACCTTGCCACACACTCTGTTTATTCATCTGAGTATATTTTATATATTACTTTTTGACGTCAGTGTAGAAGCTCCTGGATCCCTACTGCTGGTTTTTCAAGCAGAATATACTCTTACTGCTGACAGAACGTTTGCATTTTAGAACTTAAACACAAAGTGTCTAATTAGAGTTAATTATAAAACATAAGAAGAATGTGTAGCTAAGCTAATTTGTTAGTTGAAGTATGGGTTGATAATTTAATTCTAAGTACTTACCCGTATATACTCGAGTATAAGTCAACCCGAATATAAGTTGAGACCCCTAATTTTACCCCCAAAAACTGGGAAAACTTATTGACTCGAGTATAAGACTAGGGTGGGAAATGCAGCAGCTACTGGTAAATTTCTAAATAAAATTATATCCCAAAAAAATTATATTAATTGAATATTTATTTACAGTGTGTGTAAATAATGAATGCTGTGTGTGTGTGTGTGTGTGTATAATGCAGTGTGTTTGAATGAATGCGGTGTGTGTGTGTGTATGAGTGCAGTGTGTGTGTATGAATGCAGTGTGTGTGTATGAATGCAGTGTGTGTGTGTGTGTATATAATGCAGTGTGTTTGTATGAATGCGGTGTGTGTGTATGAGTGCAGTGTGTGTGTGTGTGTGGATGAGTGCAGTGTGTGTGTGTGTGTGGATGAGTGCAGTGTGTGTGTGTATGAATGCAGTGTGTGTGTATGAATGCAGTGTGTGTGTGTGTGTGTGTGTATGAATGCAGTGTGTGTGTGATGCAGAGTGTGTTTGTGTGTGTGATGCAGAGACTTGGTGGGGGGTGGGCATTTTTATTAATTTTTTTAAAATTATTATTTTAATATTATAATTTTTTAATATTATTAATATTTTATTGTATTATTATTTAAATTTTTATTTATTTAGATTTTTTCATCCCCCCCTCCCTGCTTGTTAGCTGGCCAGGGAGGGGGGCTCTCATTCCCTGGTGGTCCAGTGGCATGGGCTGTGTAGGAGGGGGGCTGGCAGAGAGCTGTAACTTACCTTTCCTGCAGCTCCTGTCAGCTCCCTTCTCTCTCCTCCGGTCCGGTCAGCTCCCCTGTCAGCTCCACTGCAAGTCTCGCGGTCTGAGTAACCCGTGGCAAAGCTCTGACCCCGCGGCTCTCGCGAGACTTGCAGTGGAGCTGACAAGGGAGCTGACCGGACCGGAGGAGAGAGAAGGAAGCTGACAGGAGCTGCAGGAAAGGTAAGCTACAGCTCGCTGCCAGCCCCCAACAGGACCGCCGGGCTTGTAATGAGCCAGACGGTCCTTGTCTGTATTATGGCAATGTAAGTTGCCATAATACAGACAGTGACTCGAGTATAAAACAAGTGGGGGTTTTTCGTCTTATACTCGAGTATATACGGTAGTTTGACAAAGAAGGGTAAAGAACCACTGATCTAAACAGATAAGTGTATTGCTCTAAACATTGATATCCTGTGAATTATGGTGCCGGTGGGCGGACTATTGATTAATTCAGGGACCGTTTCAGTGCTCTCTGAATGTTCCTTATGCCTTTAGTTTAGCATAAGTATGTCTAATGATGTTCTCGCACTAGGCTTTTTTAGGGACGGTTCCTTGGTGTCCCCCGAAAGCAGGACACCAGGGAATAAACCCGGAATGGTGGGTCAAGATCCTAAAATTAGCTACTTTTAAAAGTAATCCAATTGCAGTTTGGTATTTAATGAATATGCACTGATAATAATGTTTCTATAATATGATGACATTTGGATCTTATATTTTAACCTATACATTTCCACTGGAATTGCTTCAATTTGAATACCTACCTGGAAAAGTCAAGATACATTAGGGAATAATCCTTAAATTTTCCTCTTTGGAGGAAAATTTAAATTTAGCGATCAATATGCTGAGTAACTCGTTTGTATAGTGCTGCCTCTGTCACGCAATATTTAACCTTCTCAATTTGATCTAATTGACACTAAACTCTTCTGTTGCACTTCATCTACAATAGTACCTTAGTATACAAGAGTGATTTCTTATTAGAGTTAAAGCACTCCAGTTAATCATACAAACCATGACGATTCACCATACCAGGGTAAATCAGGGAAATGCTAAAAAAATGAATGATGAATGGTCAATTAAAAATCTCAGTCCTACTCCAGGGCCTATATGCTTGTATCCCAATAAGGAATTAATAGATTTCCCCTTTAAACAGTTATATAAAATGTCATAATGCAGTTCAGTAATGATTCTCATACAACCCAGCAATATCCTTTGTCTATATGCATCCCTGTTTAAAGGTGACAGCTGGTCAATCCTTTTGTAAATTGGATTTCCTAAACAGATACTGTGTAGGTCACAAGTATTGTTTCATCACGTTGTTGTTGACTTTCTCATCAAATGGTAACAGCTAACAGGGGTCAATTGATCAAGGTCCAAAAAAAAGAGTTTATTAAAAAGTGTTGCTAAGTGTGAACAGGAGAATGTTCATATGGATGTCAGGATAGTGTTTCGGGTATTTGAGCAATGAGTAAAGTAACTGCAGCTGTCAATGTGCGTGAGAGCAGATGGGTGCTTCACTAGTTGCATGTGGAGGAATACGAGGTGAATTACAGAAGTTTATCTTATTTTTTGAAGCTACCTTTAATGTTACTTGGAAATTGGATAAGATTCTGAATGTGCAGCGCCAGCTCCCCCCCCCCCACACTTATTTTACAAAGTTTGTGAATATTTTTTTTATATATATTAGCAGTATGTAAACAACTTAGTTAATGTAAAATTATGACTGTCTGTCTTTCTTCATTCACACACACCTTAAACTTGCATACACATAGCTCACACTTAGCAATCCGCAATATACACACAAATCTTAAAGGACCACTATAGTGCCAGGAAAACATACTCATTTTCCTGGCACTATAGTGCCCTGAGGGTACCCCCACCCTTAGGGTCCCACTCCCGCTGGATGGCGAGGAAAAGGTTAATTCTTACCTTTTTCCAGCGCCAGATGGGGAGCTCTCCTCCTCCTCTCCGCCTCCTCTCCTCCTCTTTGGCTGAATGCGCATGCGCGGCAGGAGCTGCGCGCGCATTCAGCCAGTCTCATAGGAAAGCATTCATAATGCTTTCCTATGGACGCTTGTGTCTTCTCACTATGATTTTCACAGTGAGAAACACGCAAACGCCTCTAGCGGCTGTCAATGAGACAGCCACTAGAGGCTTTAGAGGCTGGATTAACCTATTTATAACATAGCAGTTTCTCTGAAACTGCTATGTTTATAAAAAAAAGGGTTAATCCTAGAGGGACCTGCCACCCAGACCACTTCATTAAGCTGAAGTGGTCTGGGTGCCTAGAGTGGTCCTTTAACACAATGTAGTACATTGCTATCTATGATTTGATAACTAATGACACATTAAAGCTGAGAGTAAGCCAGTAAGAATGTCTTCACGATTACAGGTTCACCATTCCAATACTCTTCGACAACAGTATTTATCATTGACAGTTCAATAAAAAGAGCCTTAGATTTACCAGTCACAATCCTTCTGAAAAAGATCTAATGACACATTGGAGGAACGATTTGACACAGTGAATTGAGGACTTCATAAATCATAGAAAACACTTTACTAATACTTAAAGGACCACTCTAGGCACCCAGACCACTTCAGCTTAATGAAGTGGTCTGAGTGCCTGGTCCTTCTAGGGTTAACCCATTTTTTCATAAACATAGCAGTTTCAGAGAAACTGCTATGTTTATGAATGGGTTATGCCTTCCCCTAGTTCCTCTAGTGGCTGTCTCATTGACAGCCACTAGAGGCGCTTGCGTGCTTCTCACTGTGATTTTCACAGTGAGAGCACGCCAGCGTCCATAGGAAAGCATTATGAATGCTTTCCTATGTGACCGGCTGAATGCGCGCGCAGCTCTTGCCGGTCGTGCGCATTCAGCCGACGGGGAGGAGAAGAGGAGGATCGGAGGAGGAGAGCTCCCCGCCCAGTGCTGGAAAAAGGTAAGTTTTAACCCCTTCCCCCCTTCCAGAGCCGGGCGGGAGGGGGTCCCTGAGGGTGGGGGCACCCTCAGGGCACTATAGTGCCAGGAAAAAGAGTATGTTTTCCTGGCACTATAGTGGTCCTTTAAGCCAGGGCTGCCCAACAGGTAGATCCCAGATGTTGTAGAATTTCAACTCACATGATGCTCTGTCATTCTAAATGCATTCTAAAGGCATGCAAAGCATCATGGGAGTTGTAGTTCTACAACATCTGGGGATCTAACTGTTGGGCAGCCTTGAAAGCAATACCATGAAAAGTTTGTCCTATAGACTGGAAGCGTGTTCGAGCAGAGTACTCATTCATTTCTTATTCCTGTCAAAATGTGTCTTTTGTTGTTAAATCCCTCCCCCCCTTAATAATATTGCAATACACTGCTGAACATGTTGGTGCTACATAAATTCTAATGTTAATAATAATGATGAGCAAATACATCCTACCTCTGTGTCCTTTTACCCCACTCCCTCTACAATGTAAACTCATTTGAGCAGGCTCTGAACACTGTTCCTGTGTGTCTAACTTGTCTTTTTGCAAATACACTATATGAACAAAAGTATTGGGACACACCTCTTAATTATTGAATTCAAGTGTTTCAATCAGACTCATTGCCAAAGGTGTGTAAAATCAAACAACCAGCAATGCAGTCTGCATTTTCAAACATTTGTGAAAAAAATGGGTCTGAAGAACTCAATTAATTCAAACATGGTACTGTGATTGGATGCCACCTTTGCAATAAGTCACTTCTTGAAAAGAGTATGCCAACAACTAATTTTTTTTATTATTATTGGTATTTATATAGCGCCAACTTATTCCGCAGTGCTTTACAATATTCTGAACAGTGGGGAGATTTAACAATAAATTAGACATTTGTAGTCTAGCTAACAGAGAACATGCCTTCCATGTAGACCAGTCAATAGACTGTCTTCAGTAGCTAATACATACATATATATATATATATATATATCTATATATATATATATATATATATATATCTTCTTGTACACTGCAGACTCCCTCTGGTAACTGGAGTGCTTCAGGGATTTGGAGTGTTCTTTTAATGAGCGCTCTGAAGTTTTGTGATGGAACAACAGCAAGAGCAAGCTATCGTTAAAGACTCAGCACTAGTGATAATTGTTAGTGGCCCATTAATAGGATATCACATAATTTAGATTATTTATTTCTGTCTCTTTAAAGTGACACTGTCACTGCTGAGCTTTTAATAAAGACAATCTCTATGAAATAAACAAAACATAAATCATTGGAATTTCACAGAGATTTCATATGAATGAAGGTACAGAGGCAAAAAAGAATTAAATTTGACATAAATCTCACAAGATGGAAACCTTGTAGCTGCTCTCTGACATTTGCTTCCTGCCCAGTAATTACCCCTGTAGGGAATTAAGGAAACAAAAACATGGTCCAGAACTCACCTACTCACACAAATTACCCAAATTAACTTTTAAAACACATAGTTCAGAGTGTTCCATTTGAAGATATTTTGTATTGAAACAGAAGAGCAATTACAAGCTGCTTTAGCTCAGCTGGCCTTTGATTTAATTCAACATTCCTTTTGTTTTGTTTAGCTGTACCCAGAGTGCTTTGCAGAATCTTGGTTTATTGGTTACCAGTGACAATTATAAAGAAGCTGATTAAAGTATTACTGTTACATATAGGGTTTTTGTATTTTTCACAAGAACCCACCTGTAAGATCATCTTCCATAGTAGAGCCCAGGAGCAAAAATGTCAATGGAAGATATAAACACCCTAAGAAGTATGTTTTCAGTCCCTCCTCTAGTTTTAGCTTGTGCTATATAAAACGGACTGGTGTGTAAAATCTTGGAATCCTGTGTAGATCTTTGGCCTTGCTGATTATTGGAGCCATTCACTGTATGTTGACTAAAAGATATTAAAGAAAGTAATAAAGGAAGAGACTTTTGAATGAGCAATGATTGGATCTTTATCATGATTGCCAGATTTTGTACTTTGTATTTTCTAGTCTAGACAATGGACAGTCATTGTAGCGATCTTAAGGTGGGGCTTTCAAATTCAATTAAAGGAACACTATAGGGTCAGGAACACAAACATGTATGCCTGACCCTATAGTGTTAAAACCACAATTTTGTTGCTTGGACACCCTTTGCCCCTTTAAAAGGTAATAAAATGTACCATATTTTCAGCACCGCGCAGGTCTGCCTGCGCAGGTCTGCGGGCGCTGGCTTTGCCTGCAATCAACCCGTGCGGATTTCAGCCAATCCAATGCTTTCTTATAGGAAAACTGCTAGCCTGGCACATGAACCCAAAAGGAATGTTGTTGGAAGGTTCTTGTCACGATTCTGGAACCTAACACGCTAACAGGTCAGAGAGGAAGGGTGCTATACCGGTCCTTAGAGTGGCCGGGTTAAGGCACACTAAGAATAGTCAGGAGACAAGCCAAGTAAAGGGAGCCAGAAAACAGGAGAACGAGAAACAAGCCGAGGTCAAAGGAATGGAGAATACAGGAGAATCGAAATAACAAGCCAAATAATCGGTAACCAGAGAGAATCACGAGCAAACTGCAATACAGGTATCACAAGACCACAACAGGGCACTGAGAGACAGGAAAGGTAAGTATAAAAATCCTTTGCTTAATTCTGATTGGATAACTTCCAATCAGAATTAACAATCACACGTGGGAGATATCTACACCTCCCACTGTGATTATGGTACTGTTGCTTTAACGCCGGGTCACGTGACTGACCCCGGCGTTCGCATAAATGTGCGGGCTCCCAGCGCGCAGCGTTATACATGCTGCCGCTGGGAGGCGAGGTGGAGGAGGACACGAGTGGCGCATACAGCAGTGAGGACGCCACTCGCCGACAGGTAGGGGAAGGGGAGACGGTGAAGGATTGAGGGTGAGTGCTGCAAGTGGATTGCAGCCTCCCCTCACAGCCGCCCGCGGAGCCCTGACAGTTTGTCTCTACAAGATCTGAAGCCAAAGTTGGCAGATCTAAGAGGTTCAAGGAACACTCCAAGCACCATAACCACTACAGCTCATTGTAGTGGTGATGGTGCCAGGTTTGTTCTGGTGCCCCCATGGTAAATTATCAAATAATTTTAGAACAGTCTGATGCTCTCAACTAGTGGCCTAGCCCTGCACTGCTAAACTTAAGGGACCACTATAGGCACCCAGACCACTTCAGCTTAATGAAGTGGTCTGGGTGCCAGGTCCAGCTAGAATTAAACCTTTTTTTTTTATAAACATAGCAGTTTCAGATAAACTGCTATGTTTATATTAGGGTTAATCCAGCCTCTAGTGGCTGTCTCTTGACAGCCGCTAGAGGGGCTTGCGTGCTTCTCACTGTGAAAATCACAGTGAGAAGACGCCAGCGTCCATAGGAAAGCATTGTAAATGCTTTCCTATGAGACTGGCTGAATGCACGTGCAGCTCCTGCCGCGCATGCGCATTCAGCCGAAGAGGAGGAGAGGAGGTGGAGAGGAGGAGGTGAGCTCCCCGCCCGGTGCTGGAGAAAGAGGTAAGTTTAACCCCTTCCTCCCCCCTCAGCACCACGGAAGTGGGATGAGTATGTTTTCTTGGCACTATAGTGGTCCTTTAAGTCAGAAGAGCCTCCTAAACATGTACGTTTGGCTCTCTGGCATTACCAGTTGAGATGGGGAGCAATGTCCAGCAGATATTAGGTATGAGGTCAAACCATTCTTAAATGGTTTGACTCCTTATCATGGGAGAGTGTCAGGGCACTCCTGGCATCATAATCACTTCAAAACACTAAAGTGTTTATGGTGCTTGGAGAGTTCCTTTAAGCCTGGGCTTCCAGAGATTGAGATCTTTGTTCTAGTATTGTTGAGGCAAGGTTCACGCCACAGTTGTAGTTACAAAATTTTAAAATTTCAAGTAACCAATATTTAATTCTAAACCATATGTGAGAGTCTGAATAAATTGATGGACACCGTCGTATCCATATAGCAAAACTTCCTAACAAATAAGGAACAGCATGTTAGAACATAACCGATTTTTAGAAAATGAATCTAATAAAAGGCTGCAGAATCCTGTTCCACATAACAGAATATACACTCACAGGTAAATAAATCATTCTGCACAATAGATATGAGTTTAATAAGATAAACCCTCCTAGTACAATCTCTTGACTCATGTATCCGCCAGATGGCCTGGTCATACCTGGTCAGACTACACCACATAGGAAATTTTATTCTCCAATATTCTCCCACAGGGTTTCTGCTCATAATGGAAAATCAATTCATATCTGCCAAAAGATACTTTATGTCATTTATCATGACTGACTACTCCCAAAGACGTATAATTAACTGATTAGTACTTTTATTTTTTGTAAATTTTTTTGGTCTTTTGTAATAAAAATCTTTTTACTTGTATTTTTTTTTTTAACTGTTCTAGTTTTAATGCACTGTGTTTATAATGAATTACAGATATAGGTTAGTCCATCCTGGAATATACCTTTAATTGATGTGCTAAAAAGGCCCTTAATTCTAATTTGCTAAAGTGTCCATGCACTTATGGCCACCACCCATCTGCCTGAGGGGCCCGGTCGTGCTCTACATGCCTTAATAGCCTGACAGTGCCCCTTCTGAACTGCAAGGAGAGCTAGGAGGAAGAGACAGCATGTCACTTCATTCCAGCTCATTCACACTCAGATAGCCGCACTGGAGGAGATAATAGCGAGCCGCCAGCAGAAGCCACTAAAAGAAGTTGCTAAAATTGCGACCTGTATGTTTGAGTTTTTGGTGTCTTTATCAGGGACGTATTAGCCGCGAGGCAAACAAGGCATTTGCCTTGGGCGGCATTTTTCAGGGGGGGCAAAAAACGCCGCCCCCAAATGCCCAGGGCAAATGCCTAGTTAGCCTCGCGGCTAACTGACATGCTGGGCCCTGGGCGGGCGGCTGGCGAGGGAGCACTTCCTCTGAGCGGTCTGCTCAGCTCCCCCTACGTGCCGCAGAGTGAGGCTGGGTGCCGGGTCGATGACGTCATATTCCGGCTCCCAGACTCACTCTGCGGCGCGCGAGGGAGCTGAGCACACAACTCAGAGGAAGTGCTCCCTCGCCAGCCACCCGCCCAGCAGCCCAACCGGCAGCCACTGGACCCCCGGGAGAAAGAGACCCCCCCCCCAGCATTCCCAAAGGTAAGGAGGCTGGGTGGCATGGGGGGGGTAAATAACAAAAAGAAAGTGTTAATGTGTCTGACTGTGTGTTTGTGTGTGTGTGTCTGACTGTGTGTGTGTCTGACTGTGTGTTTGTGTCTGACTGTGTGTGTGTGTGTTTGTGTCTGACTGTGTGTTTGTGTCTGTGTGTGTGTGTGTCTGACTGGGTGTGTGTGTGTGTGTGTCTGACTGTGTGTCTGACTGTGTGTATGTGTCGTACTGTGTGTGTGTGTTTGTGTCTAACTGTGTGTGTGTGTGTTTGACTGTGTGTGTCTGACTATGTGTGTGTTTTTGTCTGACTGTGTGTGTCTGACTGTGTGTGTGTGTGTGTGTCTGACTGTGTGTGTATGTCTGACTGTGTTTGTGTGTGTGTGTGTATTTAGAAGGTGGGGCCCGGGGGAATGCTTGGGTGGGGGTGGCGCGGGGGCGCCTGAGTTTTGTCCTGCCTAGGGCAGCACAAAACCAGGATACACCACTGGTCTGTCTGTATGTCTGTCAGTGTTTATATATGTGTATCTGCATATGTGTCTTTGTCAGTTTTTCTGCATGTGTGGCGTTTTTTATATCTGTGTCTGTATCTGTTTCTGTATGTGCTTCAGTGTTTGTATCTGTGTGACTATGTATCTGCATGTGTTTCAGTGTGGGTCTGTATGTCTGTATCTGTGTGGCTGTATATCTGTGTGTGTCAGTGTGTGTACCTGAACGTGTCAGTATGTGTATCTGTGTGTCTGTATCTGTATGTGTGTCAGTGTTTGTTGTCCTGGTCCCCTCCTTCCATGCGTCTCACTCCCCCCCAACCCCTCTATGCATCTCATTCTCTCCCTCCAAGTACCTCCATGTGTCTCATTCCTCCCTCACCCCTCCATGTTTCTCATCCACCCAATCAATGTATCTAATTCTCTCCTCCCCTCCATTCCCTCCCCCCAGCCTCTGCATGTGTCTCATTCCTTCTACCCCCAGTCCCTCCATGTGTCTGATTTCCTTTCCCCCATGTATCTGTTTAACTAAACTGAGTTACATAGTTACAAATCAATCTAGGTTGCAAAAAGACCAAAGTCTATCAAGTTCAGCCTTGATACCCATTCTATTATGCTGTTTTTCCAAAAGAATGCAAACAAACTAATTGTAGCCATTTTCCAATTGTGCCACACAAAGTCATAGTTGACGTTTGAAGTACCCTAAGCCTGCTACAAGGAAATCTTCTAATTCGAAGCATTCTAAATAAGAACATATGCATTAGAGAAGATATGATTTAATTACATTTGATCTTCCTATTCAAGACATTTCCAGATGTTTCCAATCATGTGGCTTATTTTAACTTTCAATAGCATAGGAGAGAAACCTGTGTAGGTCATGGGAAGAACTGGTAAACAATATGCGAATATGCCCATTGGAACTTGGATGTCTCCTTATGTTTTCTTGAAAACTCAAGAACCAACTAGTTTATTTAGCTTTTGATATAATGAACACTTCAAACACTGCTTCCATTAGGGGTTAATACAGTCTTTCTTTCTTTCTCTCTCATTCAACTGCTCCCTCAAAGTAACAGTAAGAGTTTCTCACAGAGAAGCATTGATTTATATACTTCTCTATGAGAAGAACTGAATGGTGATTACTGTACTGTCATATTATCTTACGTGGATGTCCAGATAGAGATGAGGGACACTTCCCGCAGTCGCTCTCCTGAGCTGTCCTGACATCGGTCGCTGTGGCTCAGCTCCCTTTTATGACACGCCACGCATGTGCTGACATCATGACACAAATGATGTCACGGCCCGCCAAAACATTCAAATTAGAACATTTTGGGGGCGTGGCTATAGAATTAAAGCTACAAATTATAAAAAGGCACCATGAATCATTGCCCTGTTGTGGTTCTAGTTTATGGTTCCCAATAGTGCTTTACTCTCTGTGTATTTCTGGTATTTTGATCTTGGCTTTCCTGACCATTCTTTATTCTGTAATACTGTGATTCGGCTATTAGTTTTCACTTCTCTGATTTCTGGTTTCCTTAACTCGGCTTGTCCCGATTATTCAATATCTACCAATGTTTCAGCCTGGTTATTCTAAGTACCGATATACGTTGCCATTTCTATTATCATATACACTCTGCGTGTTGGGTCACTAGCTATCGTGACACGTACAGGTTCCCTGATTAATACACTATATTGACTAATAGATGATCACTAATGATGTTCTTAGGCAATGAAAACATTCCTGCACAACACTGCTTAGGGGAATCCAAGTAATAAATAACTGTTCAGTGTAGACATATATTGTATAACCTGCTTTGGGTTGATATACATTTAACGGGTAATCTAAAATGTCTTATAGAAAGTATTGGTGGTGACAGCAAGTTACAGACAAGCTGGATTTGGGGTTAACACAATGTAAATCTCTGTTGGTTTCAGCTACATCAGTAGAGATTGAGTGCTATTAACTATTTATACCCAAACTTACCACAGTGTCACATTGTGGAAAATAATTTTTATATGTAACATTATAGGAAATGTGTATGTGTGAAAATGCCATTTTGAGATAACCATTAAAGCAAAAGACAAACTGTCGAGTGGTTTAAATATATCAACATGACATTATTTTTCTCTAATACATGATGTACAGTTGCAAGAAAAAGTATGTGAACCCTTTGGAATGATATGGATTTCTGCACAAATTGGTCATAAAATATGATCTGATCATCATCTAAGTCACAACAATAGACAATCACAGTCTGCTTAAACTAGAGAAAATGTGCTGGAGGAGAGGGAGAGATTGAAAGATTTTAGTGCGAGGCAGAGCAAGAGAAGGAGACAAAGTGCGGATGAGATATGAGGGAATAGGATTGAGGGAACAGGTGGTAGGGAATGGTACAGAGCAGGAATCTTTTTCTGCTGAAGCAGGTGCAAATGGGACAGCTGAGGGAGTGTGGTTAGGGGAAAGGGGATGGATAGAGATGCGAGATTTCTTCCCTGATTGTAGAAATTTTCTCAGTAAAGTGAGTTGCAACGCTTGTGGCATTCAAATTGGTGGGAAGAGGAGGCACAACAGGGTGAAGAAGAGAGTTAAACACACGAAACAGTCGTTTGGGCTCGCAGGAGAGTGTGGTTATGAGTGTATTGAAGTAGTTTTCGTTTGAAGAGGAAAGAGCCAGACTGTAGGAGCGTAGCATACATTTATAGTGAAGGAAGTCAGACAAAGAGTGAGACTTTCTCCAGCAGCTTTCAGCAGTTCTGGAACATTTTTGGAGGTATCTGGTCAGCTTGGTGTGCCAGTTTTATAATTGGGAGCGCTTGCAGCGTTTAAGTGTAGGAGGTGCCGTGATGTCTAGTTGAAAGGAGGGAGTGGAGTTGTAGAGGGAGATTGCAGTGCTGGGCAGGTGAGGTTTGAGATGGGTGAAAGGAGACTTTAGAGGTTGGTGGGGAAGGGAGGGAGGGATGGCAGCAATAACCATAGTAACACATCAGCTCCAATACATACAATAGAAAGCAGCAAAGGGAATTGTTAGTGTAGGACTCACCTAAAAGGTTTGCCTTGACGTGGCAGGTGAGCTTTCACTCAAGTGGCCACTGGAGTGATACTAAAAACCTACATTTAAATGTGCATAGGCATTTGGGATAGTGTGCAAGTAAATATTTTCTTTGTTTTTTACATTATGTATATTACATTATTTTAAGTTAGGGCTAGGGTAAGAATTAAGGCATGTGTTTCTTAACTTAGGGTAGAATCAGAATATACAAGTATAGCAGAGACTGGTAAGAGTCACACTCCCAGACATGAATTGTTGTATGTAGCTGCTGTCGTTAGTTCAATCACTTCTATTTATTTATTTACTTCTCTAGAATAGTTTAAGAAATATCAAACAGCAATAGCCATATCATGACAATAATGAAAAGAAGAAAATAAGAAAGATACCTAGTGCCAAGTGTTATGTCATCAAATAATACAAAATGAATAAGATCCCACAAAACCATGAGGATTCCTTTGGTTGATCCAGTCATATAATCCGTATACTTATTCCCTGCACTAAAGACAGAGGATCTCATGAAAGTAGGAACTAGGTCTTGAAATAGGGGAGAAAAATTTGGTATGTGTAGAAAATCCAGTATTAAGGTTTAGTGGTAGTTCCCATCAAACTGTGCTCATTCTTTTGGAACCAATGCAGAAAGGTCCCATGTCCAGCCAAACAGAAGCCTGTGTCTCCAGGAGGAGAAAAAGAGGCAGGGAGTATATTTACATATGTAAACAGTAGAGGGATAAGAGAAAAGTAAATGTGTACAGTTCTATTATGGAACATACTTAAAGTTCACATGTCTATAGTGGCAAAAATGTTATCAATAAGGGGAATATGTTGCTGGGTGATATAAGGACCACCAATGTGTCTAATAGATAATTTTAGTAATATCCACTATAAAAACAAAATTGTGCAAATGTATAGTTATTGGGCTTTTAGAACCTATTTATGTCTGATCTGATCTTGGAATGTAAAAGTACTTGCTAAGCCAAATATTGTTTTATAAAAGTCAAATGTTTCTTTGAAAGTTTTCTGTTGCATAATCAGTGATTTATTGAACTGCTTATGTTAATGACCACAAAGCAGCCACACACATCTCTTTGAATAAGTGAAACAGAGCTGGACAGTCTGAGTCACCAACTTCACAAATGATGGCTAATAATAACATTTGCCTTTGGTAATATCATAATGGTGATGATATGCAAAATTATTTGTATTGTTAAAATACACATCATGACCCAAAAAAATATAGTAGGCTTAATTGCCAAGCCAGCAGCTCACTCCATTGGAATTAGGTTATTTTCCTGACCTCACTACGTTTTCTGTACACAACCCATGTTCTGGACTTGAGTCAGTCACGCCATCTGTAGAGGCCTAATGTCACTGGCAATGAAGTAAGTGGCTTGGGAGTAATCATATTACATCACAATGTGTTTTTGGTTAACTACAACAATGCTGATTGATCTTGTCTCCAAATATGGAAGAAGGATGGTTACATTTCACAGATACTCCGAAATCAATATCTTCAAGCTTACTACAATGAGGTTCAGTGTTATTCTGAAGGCAGTATGGTATAGAAATTCTGGATACAATAAGCTATGATAGTATTATCTTCTGACTGTATTATTAATACTTTGAATATTGTAACTCCTAGGAGGGGTTCAGTCATTTTTATTTGGCATAGAACATCTGGGAGAAATAAAATCAAAATCCTTATGACACATCAAGTTGTGACTATGTATTTGGGCTAGTCTTGGTGTTTGACTTTAGGAATATTTTCACACATAGGTCAAAAACACACAGCTTGAACAAATAGGGTGTTGGTTAATTTCAAAATACAATAAAATAAAGACAACAAGGAATTGAAGAAAATACTACCCCTCAGCAAAGTAAACCATATGCATAAAGGTTATCTTACCTTCTTTTCCCCCATTAACTTTCCTCCAATATAAATAAAAGGTTGGCAAATATTGAGAAATGTATTGTTAATATCATGTAAAAATGTAATGTAATCACTTTTTTGATTTCCTGCTATACATTTATTTATTTTTTATTGACTTAAATAAAGATATAAGATAATATTCAGTACAAGTGTACAGCAACTGGAGAAATGAAATATGAATAGGAACTGTGCAATTGTATATACATTTTTGGCCAACTTAGGTAGTATGTCCAAGAGATGGCTTTAAGGAATACGTGATAAAGTAAAGTTCATAATTGCAGAAATTAGTCTTCGGATATGAGACTAGAAATCTTAAAGTAGTTCAAAGTCTTAGAAGAGGTAGAGTAATGGATCTGGGTAACTTATCCTATCTCCAGCACATCACAAAGGATTGTGGGGAAAAGTATGCTAATCAGACAGGAACTAAATACCACCGATAGAAATATGTTCTGCTGGATTGGCAGTGATGGAAGAATGTTTAAGATATTTTGTCTAGCCCTTGCAGAGTTTACTGAATTGAATATATAATTTTACTGGAGATTAGATGATCTGGTCAGACAAAATTAAATTACTTCTGCTGGGGATGCTCCCTCCTTTTTCCAGTGCCTTTCATTGTTATTAATCTTATTTGTTAAGGTTAACATAATACCCAAATAATTTAATCTATTTAGTCCTTATTATCTATTATGTTTACCAAATAGCTTTCATTCTTCATGGTATTATGTTAATCTTAACAAATATATATATTTTTTTGTTTGAGGGAGAGTTTTTCTTACAATTAAATGGCACAGCAATGGGGACCAAGTTCGCACCCAGTTATGCTAATTCTTTTATGGCTTATTGGGAATAATGTTATGTTTTTTTCTAACCATGTATGGAGTGCTAACATGGTCCTATATAGAAGATACATTGATGATGTATTCTTCATTTGGGAGAAAATAATCCCTCTAACAGTTTTTAAAGAACTTGAATTATAGTGATGGGGGTGTAAAATTAGTAAGCAATTTTAGTAAAGAAATTGTAATTCTGTTAGATTTGGAAATCTTTTTAAAAACAACCAGATTTGCTCAAAAACACATATTGAAAGTTGCCATCATTGTCAATGTTTGGACAAAATCACAAAGGTTCAACTCATATTGGGGAGAAACTGTAAAAGGAAAGATACATTTAAACAAAAATCTGAACTAAAAAATACAAAACAGTTCTATCATAAAGGGAATAATAAAAAATTAGAATCACAATACACAATAGTAGAAAATGGAAAGGAAATATATTTTAAAGTATAATGAAAAAAAGTAAATTAAAACACAAGAGTAAACAAAACCCTTTATATGTAATTACAATTCTCAGAATAAAATTGACATATTCTAAAACAGGATAAAGAATTACTACCTTCTGTTGGGGAAAAAAAACTAACATATTTTTCTCAGGAGCAAGGAATCTCAAGGACCAAATTACCAAAATCAACATAAATAATACATAAATCAAGTTTTGATAAGAGTTTTTTAGTTTTGGTGATTGTGTAGGATGTAAGACCAATCAAATTACCAGGACAAAAGTGTTGGAATTTAGGACACTTAAAAATAACAGCAGAAAATATAAATCAATTCAACAATTACCTGTAAGTTCAAAAATCTGATTTATTTATTAACTTGCCCCTACTGGGTTATGTGGGAAAAACCACTTGCAAATAGAGAACTAGGATAGGCGAGCACATTGGTAATATAAAAAGGGAAAAACCCTCTGTATCTGAACA
This sequence comes from Pelobates cultripes, assembly GCA_933207985.1. Lineage (NCBI taxonomy): Eukaryota > Metazoa > Chordata > Amphibia > Anura > Pelobatidae > Pelobates > Pelobates cultripes. The sequence continues at coordinate 125,550,468 of OW240917.1, read as the reverse complement.
TTTTAATACATTCCATATGAGCGACCCAGGACTAACACCGTTTGTAGGGATAGAATAGGTTACAAACCATTGGAGGGAGGTGTGATCTCATGAAAAATCTAAGCAAAAGGGAGATGAAATGGATGTTCGAGTTGAACACACTAACCCCAATGGTTCTTAATATAGATTTTGAGGTTTTTTATTATTGCTATTTATTAATCAGAGTTCTAACATTTGAGTGTTTGTTATATTTCCGGGATTTATTCTCCTTTTTCTTTTTTACCAAATGGATATTTTATTTGTGTTTAAAATATTAGTTAATTCCAAGATGGGAAAAACATTTAAGGAAAAAAAAAGGGATACCCACTATAGCAGAGCCCTAGTCCTAACAGGGACTCTCCTCCGCTGGTACACCAAAATACAGTCAGGAACAAGCAATATAATCCAAGAATCTCCCACCTCCTCCCCAGCAAATGGACGACACACAGCTCTGGGGTTATAACTGAAGTTTATTGTCACATACACGGCTTTTATGCGCAGTCCCATGCAAGGGGTTTCACATACAAAAAATGCAAGGGTTTCAATCCCAGGATCCTCTGTGCCTGAGAGATAATTGCCCGAGTAAACTTCTCTAATTTAATTATCTCTCAGGTACAGAAAATCCACAACATATCCTGTACCCCAATAGTACCTCAACCATACCTAGTAAGGGGAAAAAGCACATTTCCCGATAGCCCCAATCTGAGTAACCAACATATCCAAGAATCAATCATCTCAGAACGGGAATGCCATTGTGGTAAAATTTTGACCAGCAAGACACGAGGCGCTAGCCCAAAATTCTTCCAGAGAAATAGGTGTCTTGGTTGGTCTCCGTTCGTGTGGTTCCTGTGCGTACACCATACAGGGGTATTTCTAGTTTCCCCTGTTCGGTAGTCTATATCTCCCAAAAGCCGTTCACGTAGGTGGTCGGGAACAGGCAGCGGTTTACCGGTGTTCGCCAGAGTGTCTAGCTGAAAAGAGTTCCAGGCAGTCGACGACCCAGTACCGCTGTCCTCGTTCGGGAGACACCATGGCCACCATTCTCTCTGCCACGTGTTCGGTTATATGAACCCAGGGTAAACCCTCATTAATGGTTTCCCTTGTGGTTTTCGCACTAAAGTGGCTGGTGTCAACGTTCTAATGGGGCACAGGGGTGGTCCTCATTCGGGAGACGAATGGATTCCATTCGTATGAAGTCTCCTGAACGGCCAAAGAGGAACCCCATGAAATAACAGGGAAAAAGACACCGTACTATAACAGAGGGGTTAAGGACAGCCAATAAAGGTAATAAAATTAGCTGGTGAGTGTCTATTCCGCTACAACCACATAGGGCAATATTGCAAAATATAATATGGCTATATAAAGGGAAGCACTCACACGTGTAGAGCATAGAAGCCTGCTCTAACTGTTATAGCTCCAAGAAGTACCACTGTGGACTCAGCTGTGGTAAAAATATACATCCAATCTTTATTAACACATCATTTTAAAAGTAGCAAGCTGTCAGAATTTCCTCTGTGCCTCTGTTTACTCCTCCGATAGAGTTCCTCCTTAGACTTTCCACCGCCGGCTGTGGGTTCAAGTTGGTACGCTCCGATCGTTTCGGGGGCATGGCCAAAGCTGTGTGCGTACGTATGACGTCAGAGCGTGATGATGCATTTCGCCGGTATGCCGGCTTCCTCAGATCCGCCCATACTGTGCCCACAGTTCATATTTATTTCCGCAATATGGGCGTTTACTGCCCAAAATAGTTCAAAATGTTAAGAAGTTCATTGGTTGAGGTGTAATACCTCATGAATATGCATAGAAAGATTCCTCAGTCCATAGTGAAATTAAAAACAAGGGGTGTATCACCTAAATGTCTAAAAATTCTCCACATATACAGGGAGTGCAGAATTATTAGGCAAATGAGTATTTTGACCACATCATCCTCTTTATGCATGTTGTCTTACTCCAAGCTGTATAGGCTCGAAAGCCTACTACCAATTAAGCATATTAGGTGATGTGTATCTCTGTAATGAGAAGGGGTGTGGTCTAATGACATCAACACCCTATATCAGGTGTGCATAATTATTAGGCAACTTCCTTTCCTTTGGCAAAATGGGTCAAAAGAAGGACTTGACAGGCTCAGAAAAGTCAAAAATAGTGAGATATCTTGCAGAGGGATGCAGCACTCTTAAAATTGCAAAGCTTCTGAAGCGTGATCATCGAACAATCAAGCGTTTCATTCAAAATAGTCAACAGGGTCGCAAGAAGCGTGTGGAAAAACCAAGGCGCAAAATAACTGCCCATGAACTGAGAAAAGTCAAGCGTGCAGCTGCCACGATGCCACTTGCCACCTGCCACCAGTTTGGCCATATTTCAGAGCTGCAACATCACTGGAGTGCCCAAAAGCACAAGGTGCGCAATACTCAGAGACATGGCCAAGGTAAGAAAGGCTGAAAGACGACCACCACTGAACAAGACACACAAGCTGAAACGTCAAGACTGGGCCAAGAAATATCTCAAGACTGATTTTTCTAAGGTTTTATGGACTGATGAAATGAGAGTGAGTCTTGATGGGCCAGATGGATGGGCCCGTGGCTGGATTGGTAAAGGGCAGAGAGCTCCAGTCCGACTCAGACGCCAGCAAGGTGGAGGTGGAGTACTGGTTTGGGCTGGTATCATCAAAGATGAGCTTGTGGGGCCTTTTCGGGTTGAGGATGGAGTCAAGCTCAACTCCCAGTCCTACTGCCAGTTCCTGGAAGACACCTTCTTCAAGCAGTGGTACAGGAAGAAGTCTGCATCCTTCAAGAAAAACATGATTTTCATGCAGGACAATGCTCCATCACACGCGTCCAAGTACTCCACAGCGTGGCTGGCAAGAAAGGGTATAAAAGAAGAAAATCTAATGACATGGACTCCTTGTTCACCTGATCTGAACCCCATTGAGAACCTGTGGTCCATCATCAAATGTGAGATTTACAAGGAGGGAAAACAGTACACCTCTCTGAACAGTGTCTGGGAGGCTGTGGTTGCTGCTGCACGCAATGTTGATGGTGAACAGATCAAAACACTGACAGAATCCATGGATGGCAGGCTTTTGAGTGTCCTTGCAAAGAAAGGTGGCTATATTGGTCACTGATTTGTTTTTGTTTTGTTTTTGAATGTCAGAAATGTATATTTGTGAATGTTGAGATGTTATATTGGTTTCACTGGTAATAATAAATAATTGAAATGGGTATATATTTGTTTTTTGTTAAGTTGCCTAATAATTATGCACAGTAATAGTCACCTGCACACACAGATATCCCCCTAACATAGCTATAACTAAAAACAAACTAAAAACTACTTCCAAAAATATTCAGCTTTGATATTAATGAGTTTTTTGGGTTCATTGAGAACATGGTTGTTGTTCAATAATAAAATTAATCCTCAAAAATACAACTTGCCTAATAATTCTGCACTCCCTGTATAACATATAATATTAAATACTAAAGCATCATACCATTAAACAAACTGCAATAGAATAGCCTACTTAAGAAAAAAAAAAGAAGAAGAAAAAAAAGAGTTAAAATCAATTTATGCAACAATCACCTTTAAACATGATCAAAAGAATATATTTATTATGCATATGCTTGTTTGGCGCTATTGCACAAGAGCTTTTTGCACATAAGTATATAAGATATATGCACTTTAGTTGAATTTTATTGCGCATAGCATAATAAAAATATTTTTTATAATTGTTTACTGCAGTCTTAAAGGCACAGCACACCTTTTTACCTTTTACCTTTTTACCTTGTATTGAATGTTTTTTGGGCTTGAACACTGTGTGAGGTGCAGCAATTTTTTACAGATAAGTTCCTTAGTCTGTTCATAGCACCAATATTACTTGAATTTGTCTTTTTTACTATGTAAGATTTTATATATTTTATTTTTATAAATTTGCTATACTTAATTTTGGTATATTCTGTAGTACAGTGGCCACTCAGAGGCATGGTAATACACTGGGCCTCCCCCACCAAGAGTCCACGGATCATCTACCACCTGCACCTCTCCTGCACCTTCAGAACCTCCAAAATGCATGTGTCCCCATATGTCTCACCCATCACCGGCCACACACTTAATGCGGGCGTGCGTCACCCACGGTCACCTGTATACCGGAGAGTCGCACAATTCAGCCCCACGGGGCTCACAATGCTGGGGACAAAATCACTCCGGGCTCCTCTCGTACCCAGCAAGCGGGGTCACCACAATTTCAGTAGGCAGGCCGCTCAGTGGGCTCTAGCAGTAGGTCAGCAGCTTCCAAAATGCAAGTGTCCCCATATGTCTCACCCATCACCGGCCACACACTTGGTGTGGAACAAATGGGGTGGCAAAATTGTTTTTGCCTAGGGCGGCAAAAATCCTTGCACCGGCCCTGCTTCTGCCATAACCTTCTGCATTCCGTTCTCGATACGAACACCAAGAATATTGATAATGCCTTATGGTCTATGTATTGCACCAGCCACATTTCAACATTTCTTAAATTATATAGTGAGGGAAAAAAAGTATTTGATCCCCTGCTGATTTTGAACGTTTACTGACAAAGAAGTGATCAGTCTATAATTTTAGTGGTAGGTGTATTTTAACAGTGAGAGACAGAATAACAACAACAAAAAATCCAGAAAAACACATGCCAAAAAAGTTATACATTTATTTTTCATGTCAATAAGAGAAATACGTATTTGACCCCTTCGACTTAGTACTTGGTGGCAAAACCCTTGTTGGCAATCAGAGGTCAGACATTTCTTGTAGTTGGCCACCAGGTTTGCCCACATCTCAGGAGGGATTTTGTCCCACTCCTCTTTTCAGATCCTCTCCAAGTCATTAAGGTTTCGAGGCTGACGTTTGGCAACTCGAACCTTCAGCTCCCTCCATAGACTTTCTATGGGATTAAGGTCTGGAGACTGGCTAGGCCACTCCAGGACCTTAATGTGCTTCTTCTTGAGCCACTCATTTGTTGCCTTGGCTATGTGTTTTAGGTCATTGTCATGCTGGAATACCCATCCACAACCCATTTTCATTGCCTTGACTGAGGGAAGGAGGTACTCACCCAAGATTTGACGGTACATGGCCCCGTCCATTGTCCCTTTGTCCTGTCCCCTTAGCAGAAAAACACGCCCAAAGCATAATGTTTCCACCTCCATGTTTGATGGTGGCGATGGTGTTCTTGGGGTCATAGGCAGCAGTCCTCCTCGTCCAAACACGTCGAGTTGATGCCAAACAGCTTGATTTTGGTCACATCTGACCACAACACTTTCACCCAGTTCTCCTCTGAATCATTCATATGTTCATTTGCAAACTTCGGACAGGCCTGTACATGTGCTTTATTGAGCAGGGGGACCTTGCGGGCGCTGCAGGATTTCAGTCCTTCATGTCATAGTGTGTTACCAACTGTTTTCTTGGTGACTATAGTCCCAGCTGCCTTGAGATCATTAACAAGATCCTCCCGTGTAGTTCTGGACTGATTCCTCACCGTTCTCATGATCATTGAAACTCCACAAGGTGAGATCTTGCATGGAGCACCAGATCGAGGGAGACTGACAGTTGTTTTGTGTTTCTTCCATCTGCGAATATTTGCACCAACTTTTGTCACCTTCTTACCAAGCTGCTTGGCGATGGTCTTGTAGCCCATTCCAGCGTTGCGTAGGTCAACAGTCTGGTCCCTGACATCTTTGGACAGCTCTTTGGTCTTGGTCATGGTGGAGAGTTTGGAATTTGATTGATTGCTTCTGTGGACAGGTGTCTTTTATGCAGGTAACGAGCAGAGATTAGGAGCACTCCGTTTAAGAGTGTGCTCCTAATCTCAGTTTGTTACCTATATAAAAGACACCTGGGAGACAGAAATCTTGCTGATTGATAGGGGATTAAATACTTGTTTCACTCATTGACATGCAAATCAATTTATAACTTTTTTGACATGCGTTTTCTGGATTTTTTTGTTATTCTGTCTCTCACTGTTAAAATACACCAATAACTATTATAATTATAGCCTGATCATTTCTTTGTCAGTGAGGAAATGTTCAAAACCAGCAGGGGATCAAATACTTTTTTCCCTCGCTGTATTCCATGATATTCTGGATCAATATGTAGTTGTATATCTGGATGATATCTTTGTTTTCTCCTGACCTGTCCACTCATTGCTTACACATGAAAGAAGTTCTACAATGCTTACGACATAACAACTAATGCACTAAAATAGAAAAGTGCATCTCTGAAGCAAAAAAAGTAGAATTCCTTGGCTTCATCATTAAACCTGGATGTGTAGAAATGGACCCTAAAAAGATAGAAGCAATCTTGGAATAACCTATACTACAAAATAAGAAACATGTTCAAGGTTTATTGGATTTTCACATTTCTATCATAAATTAATAAGAGACTTCCAGGGCCAGATTAAGAGCCCAGTGGGCCTGGTGCTGACAATTATGAAGGGCCTAATTACAGAATCATATCGACCAAAAACAGTAAAACACTCCCAAGCATCATGTATCTGATGGAGATGGTGCTGGAGAGAAAAAAAACAGCAGCTATAAGAAAACACATACCCTAGGCTAATCTCTCACTAATTTATGTTTTCATCTTTCAAGTAAATCCATAACCCCTAACAGCAGTGTCCAGTCAAGCAGGAAGTCAATGGGCACGGTAAAAGGGTGTGCCACTTACACAAATCACGTAACCTGCCAAAAGGGGCGAACATGCCCAAAAAGAGGATATGTCTGCCCAAAGAATTAGAAGGCCAGCCTGGTATGCAGCTGGCCAACTAAGGGCATTCTATGCAGAGATCACCCTGAGCTTGGCATAAATGCATCTAATGATGCACTCACTCAACGCTTTCTAAGGACTGTTCCCTAGCACTCGCTGGTCCACTTCTCTCCTTACCTTCTTACTAGCAGGCAGAAGCTCCTGGTATATAGTCTGTGAAGGAGAAAAGCTGTATGTAGTAAGTGTAGAAGAAAGGGAACATGCCACAGTGTTAGAGAGACCAAAGTCAGCATTACCTTAAAGGATCACTATAGGGTCAGGAACACAAACATGAATTCATGACCCTATAGTTATCACTAGGCTGTAATGTAAAGACTGCATTTTCACTGAAAAGACAGTGTTTACAGCAAAAAGCCTGACGGTAATGATTCTACTCACCAGAACAAATTCAATAAGCTGTAGTTGTTCTGGTGACTATAGTGTCCCTTTAACTATATTCATTGTCAGCCAGTCCACACAAGTTTTGTTCCCATACATCCCTCTTAAGTTTCCATACTTAAGTAAGAGTATGTGAAAAGTAGTTAGGGTTGCCACCTTTCTTGGAAAAACATACAGGCCTTGCTAATTTGCATAATTAAATATGTATGGGTGACATCACATGATGTAAATCACAAGGAGTGACATAAGAGAAAATGCTGTAAAATCACCAAAAAACTACTTGATTTGATTCTGCTGTATAGATGGATTCCTCCCAGTGGCCCCATGTCTCCCAGTGCCTGCATGTGTCGATTACTCCAGGTCTCAGTGTTCCTATGTATCAGTGTCTCAGTGCCCCATGTCTCCCAGGTCTCCCAGTGTCCCCAGGTCTCCCAGTGATCCTATGTATCACAGTGTCTCAATGCCCCATGTCTCCTTGTGTCCCCATGTATCCCAGGGTCCCCATGTCACTAGGAAGACGGGAAGACCTGGGGACACGAGGAGACCTAGGGACACAGACACTAGAGACACTGGCTGGGGGACATGGGGACATTGAGACATGGGGGCACTGGGAGACTTGGGGACAAGGAGACCCAGACACAGACACTAGGGACACTTGCTTGGAGACATGGTGACATTGAGACACTTGAGGCACTGGGAGACATGGAGGCACTAGGAGACATGGGGACAGTGAGACACTGGCAGACTGGGGGCACTGGGAGACTAAGGGGCACTGAGACATCAGGGGCACTGGCTGGGAGACATGAGGACACTGTGTCCCCATGTGTCTGTGTCATAATGTCTCCCAATGTCCCTTAGTGTCTCAGTGTCTGTGTCATAATGTCTCCCAATGTCCCTTAGTGTCTCAGTGTCTGCCATAATGTCTCCCAATGTCCCTTAGTGTCTCAGTGTCTGTGTCATAATGTCTCCCAATGTCCCTTAGTGTCTCAGTGTCTGTGTCATAATGTCTCCCAATGTCCCTTAGTGTCTGCCATAATGTCTCCCAATGTCCCTTAGTGTCTCAGTGTATGTCTACTTGCAGCCTTTCCCCCTTCCCTTACTTCCCTGAGCTGTAGGCTGTCTGGGAGGGTGGGAGTTGCTGTCTGGACTCTCTGTAGCTGCACCCCTGCAGATCAGTGAGTATAGATAGGCAGGGTGGGATATGCTGGAACTTCCTATCCCTGCCTGTCTCCACATACAGCGGTATGGCCAGTGCTGGTATTGCATAGTAATCTCTTGTTTATACTGATAAAAATACCAGCATTTGTATTGCCAGTATCACCAGGGACGTATCAGCCGCAAGGCAAACAAGGCATTTGCCTTGGGCGGCATTTTTCAGGGGGCGGCAAAAAACGCCAGGGCAAATGCCTAGTTAGCCTTGCGGTGTCACAGTGTCTGACTGTGTGTTTGTGTCTGACTGTGTGTGTGTGTGACTGTGTGTGACTGCATGTGTGTGTCTGACTGTGTGTGTTTGTGTCTGACTGTGTGTGTCTGACTCTGTGTGTGTGTGTGTGTGTCTGACTGTGTGTGTGTCTGACTGTGTGTGTGTGTGTGTTTGTGTCTGACTGTGTGTGTGTGTCTAACTGTGTGTGTGTTTGTGTCTGACTGTGTGTGTGTGTCTGACTGTGTGTGTGTGTGTGTATTTGTGTCTGACTGTGTGTGTGTGTCTGACTGTGTGTGTGTGTGTATTTGTGTCTGACTGTGTGTGTGTGTGTGTGTCTGACTGTGTGTGTCTGACTGTGTGTGTGTGTCTGACTGTGTATGTGTGTGTGTGTCTGACTGTTTGTGTGTGTATTTAGAAGGTGGGGCGGGGGGGAAGGGTTGGGTGGTGGTGGCGCGGGGTGAGGGGGGTGCCTGAGTTTTGTCCTGCCTAGGGCAGCACAAAACCAGGATACACCACTGAGTATCACTGTAATATTGGCACCAGCCAGGCAGCCTCAAATACTGGCTGTGCCAATAAAATAAAAGCCAAGTGGAATCCCTAAGAGTAGTGTGTGAAAAAAAAATGTTTTTTGTTTTTTTTTTATAAATCAATGGGCCTATTCCATGGGCCTGGGCCTGGAGCTGCAGCTCCATCAGCCCCTATGTTAATACGGCCCTGGAGACTTTTCCAAAGTAGCTCAACCATTAACATATCTCACTAAGAAAGATGTCAAATGACCTTTGACTTGTCTTCTGTTTATGAACCTGTGCTGCCTGACCTGACCCATTGCCTGCCTGACTATGCTTCTGCCGTACCCTTATCTGTACCTTGCTCTGGACACTCTCAAACAATTACTGCATTTGGGTCTCTATCTACTAAACCATGACAACTTCTGTACTCAAATAAAGTCTGCCTTCATAAGAAACCTAGGTGTGCCCAGATACTGATGTTTCTTCTATAGTTAATCCTTCACTTATCCCTTCCATAAGTAAAATAAAATGGACCCATTTTCTCTAGTATGGCCTCTCATTGCTTTAGATGCCTGGGTTCTTCAACCTGTAAAAGGCTTCCTGATGGAATTTGTTTCTCTTCCTGTCCAATTGTGCCCTCCTTATAATATTTTCTCCTCAGGATGAGCATTTGGTGACAAAGAAGTCAGGCCTCGATTTAATAAGCTAATAAGCTTAATAAATGATTCATTAATGTTACAAAACTCTCCAAATAATTCACCTACAATAATCCCCACAGACTTTATTGGTGACTTCTGTAGATAAGGCATTTGGAAAGTTTTTCTAACATTATTCAATCACTTGGAAAGCTTAATTAATCTAGGCCATAGGCAACAAAGGTGCAATACAAACGGTTCCCTGGTTTGCTCCTGGATATGTGAGCAATATCTTTCCCAAGAAAGTGGAGGCATTCAACCTGTCATCAGCTTGAAGCCTCTCAATACCTATGTTCTATGCCGTCGTTTCAAGATGGAGGGTATCAACTGCCTTCGCAATCTTCTCTTACCTTCCGACTGGGGCTTGGCTTTAATTTTTGGGGTAATAACTTTAAAAATGCTTTAATATTTTTTTTTAAATAATATATCATATATGTTGATAGTTGATATTTTAAATTTTTTTATTTTAAAAGCTTATCCAAAAATAGTAAATTAATACCCGAACTTTTATCTGTCACCCTTGTGGACTCTTTTCTGCATCACGGTGCTTCAATGACTTCCTTATCAACTGAGAAAAATTCATTGTGGTTTCCTGCTTACTGGATTGAATGTTTGGGGTTACTAATCAACTCTGTTAAGCAGACGTATCTTCCTGTGTCAAAGTTTAAAACCATCAAGAAAGTGATCAGAAGACTTCTTTCGAAAGGACATGCTGATGCTGAAACAATTGTCTTTCTAGGAAGACGAATCCTTTGAGATGCAAAAATCAAGGACAAACACCACTGGTGGCTTGATCACATATGCATAGAAACCCCTAAATAAACCCAAGGGCTCCAAAAACCAGTGACGTTTTTAAATAAGTATAATACAATTGCCAATATTTTAGTTCTCACTTAGTTCTTAAGTAAGAGAAAAGGGGAAATACAATGCATAGTGTAATAACATTTATTACAACTTAGAAACCATAAAAAACACACTCAAATAAATTTTCACACATAAAAGGAAATGTGTAAAAAAAAAAAAAAAAAGCTTGGCAATATATGCTCAAGATTCCACCGTTCAATATAGCTGGTATAGTCCTGTTCACCCATGGATCGTAAATCCCAGTGGTTCCTTCTAGCGGCATGATCACCAATGGGGAACCTCAGATAATTCTTCTTCGCCCCCTTCTCTCTTTAATCCATGAATTTTCGTGTCATTGCAGTCAGGTGCATATGCACGTTGGCACAGCCTTCCAATTACATCACTATGTATATTACCAAGGAAGAGAGGAGGGACAGCACTTCATTCCTAAAAAACACAGGGTGCTAACTGAATTAGGACTGGCAAAAACACTTAGCATATGGTATATTGAAGAAGGGACGTCAGGCACTTCCAGAGTTCAAAGATAAAGCAGATTTATTGGACCAAAAAATGCAACAGAACAACATTTTGACCTAAACAAAGGTCTTTGCCAAGCTTGACAAAGACCTTTGTTCAGGTTGAAACGTTGCTCTGTTGCATATTATTTTATTGTGTTTGACCATATCATTTTTTGTCTTGTGTCTTGTCTATGGATATAACCCCCAAAAAAAAAAAAATTTGTATTTTTATAAACAAAACATATCCCAACACCTTTTTGATCACAATAGTAAAACAATATGAAGGGGGCGGAGCCTGACCTCTGAGCAGTGCAGATGCGGGAAACACGAGCTCCCGCCTAACTGGCAGATTTTGGGGTAATATCAGCGGCTTACCAACCAAAACACTTACCGGGGGTTCACTACCCATGTCGGGGGTGCACCACTGACTCGATTGATATCTCACTCAAGCCCGTCGTGGCCGGGAGACCAGAATGCTGCGTTGCGGCCTACTAGAGTGGGAGCTGGGGAGAGTTGACTCAATTGGACCCCTTTGGACTGTTGGGTGTTATCCTGGTCCCCACTGGGTGGATTGACTCACGCTCTCCATGCTGCACTTGCATACCGCTCCCAGCTGAAACCTAGCGGCGTCCCGACCACACAAGATGGCGAAGGTCCTTTTACAAACCTCAAAAGCCTTAAGCCGGTCACATGGGCCCTACCAGGACACCATCGAATCCAGGCTGGATGCAATATTCCAGGCATTCTGGGACAAACTGCAGGCACACTCCACAGCCACCTGGTCCAAACAGCGGACGGAGAGGGGCTCACGGATGGCAACAGGAGGGACACTTTCGTGCAGGGCACCCACCCAAACGCCTCACCACGCTAATGACTGCCTGCCTAGGCCGAAAGCCACCAGAAGCCTGGCCTCTCGACATCAACCACACAGGAAGAAAATCTCACACACCACCTTGATCTTCCAACTGTCCCTTGGGGGGCAAGGACTTGGACACTAAGAGGTACCGAGTCCGTGGACAGAGGATGTCGGCTTTCACAAAGGCCTGAGGCTTAAGGAATGCCTTAATTACCTGTTGCCCCCTGGTTGACTCCAGACCCCTATATGCATGTTCGGTGGGCCTGCCGCCCCAGGGCATCAGCTGAGACAACTGCGGACCCGCAGTCTGACATGTGAAACCCTATGTGGAAAGCTGATGCCATTAATGATTGAGCCCTCTACGAAGAACTCACTGCTTCTTTATGTTAATATTATGTGCCCTATTATCTTGCCTATCTATAGTGCATAACTGCGAAACACCTTATGTCCCAGTGGTATAAAGCTTATATCGTAAGATAGCACAGCATGCTTAACTTCGCATTTACCTAGCAATAGCTCTGTGTCTTTTATTACCTGCTACTTTATTTGCCAATCCTCATTATAGAATAGCTAAGTAGCCCACCCACACATGTGAATTATAGCGACAACTCACAAGAAATATAAACCTACTCCTGACTATCATAATGTTATGTAGTATTTACTAACATGCCCTCTTACTCTCTACTTTAAAATTGTGCTGTTCCATCGCAATTGAACATATCCTAGCTCTCTGTACCAAATCTGTCTTCATACTACCTGTATAATTGTGTTATCTAATGTGCCTGTTTTTGTTGTTGTGATAAAGCAGGTGATTGCATACTCATCAGCACTACAAAAAAAATATAAAAAATATTAAAGCAATATATTCTTTTAAGGATGATCACATCTAAAAACCATGTAAAAATAGGGTTAAAAAGCTGGCAACAAATAAAAACAACAGTATTAAACCCTTAACGACGAGTTACGGACGAGGTCCGTCACTCAGGGGATTGCCATAACGACGAGTGATGGACCTCGTCCGTCACCCGTTAAAATTAACCCCGGATCGCCGCGATCGCGGGGTTAATGGTGCTCCGGTCTGCCTCTGTATTAGAGGCAGACCGGGAGCACCCGATCAGGCTGCCCCAGCACATGTGCTCGCTCTGACAGCATGTCAGAGCGAGCACATGTGCTGCATATACCCAACTTCCGCCTCCCTGCACTTCCTGGTTCTGTGTGAAGTGCAGGCAACTGGAACAGTGCTTATCCTGCCCCCTGTTAAAAAATAAAAATAAAGTTTATTTAAAATCCCACCCCCCTTTACTCATTTTAATTAAAAATTAACCCCTTCCCTGCCAATTGATCACTGACTACAATTTTACTCCAATATTTAGCAGAGGTTGGCGGTGAAAGTGTCAAAACAACCTTAGGTAAATAGCCTGTGATGTCTACTTTATATAAATATATACTTTTGTGTGGCAATTTTGTTTTCTTTTATGGCTATTAAGCGTACAAGACAAACATACCAAATTCTAAAATCGCTCTACATTAAAAGTTTATTTTACTCCTTGTGCTTTGTGACCTGTAACTACCAAAAAAACTTAAAATCTCAGACACATTATATATTCTGTAAATCAGAACAACTAAATGAATTTATTTTTAATTACTTTCCTTAACCTGCACTAATTATGCACACATTATTGCAAAAAAATATCATTTTTTTTGCATTTTTCTGTATTTCTTTTATAATAAATAAGCATTTATATATATGTGTGCTACATGAAATTAAAGCCCTTTCTGTCCTTTAAAAAACAATATTTAATATGTGTCATTGCAATAAATTAGAAAAATGCAAATTGTAGTTGAACGCAAACCGCAAAAAATTAAAAAAATGCTGTTGTCATTAAGTGAAAGACAAGCTTCTGAAGCTCTGTCCTTAAGGGGTTAATTAATATAAGCTAATGTATGTTTCACTGCATGATTCGGGAGGGAGAACACCAGTGCTAAAATAATTTTTCAGGTAATATATATATAATTTTTAAATTCTTGTTTTAAAATTGTCCACTATTTATGAATTGCCTTTTTTAATAATCTTGGCTTTATTATTATATTTAGTTAAAAAGGCTGTGTCAAAAATTGAAGCATCATCTATTTTTCTTTTAAAAATTCTTCTCTGTTTAGGCCTTCTCTTTCATCCTGAGGTTTAGCAAAAAAAAATCTTTAGGATAATTGGCCGTTTAACATTTTTTATTCAAAAGCTGCACTTGTTCTTGGAAATCTTCTTTTCTAGTTCAATTTTATAAAACCCCCATGTGTTGAGCCTTGCAACCATTTGGGATGATGGCAGCAATAGTATATAATAAAACCATTGCCATGTGTTGGTTTAAAATAAGTTTTATTGCACACATGCCCTTATTCAATCTAAAATGCCAAATACAGAAAATTCCTTTTTTTCCTCTCCTATTTCCACTGTAAATTTCAGGACCAGGGCCGGTACAAGCATTTTTGCCGCCCTAGGCAAAAAATATTTTGCCGCCCCCACTCATGCAGACTAACACATACACTGACTCAAGTATAAACACACACTGATCCATGCAAACGAACGCATACGCACTGACCCAGATACACACAGTGATCCATGCAGAGACACACAATGAACCATGCCGACACAAACACTGACCCACATACTGACCAATGCAAACACATACACTGACCCGTGCAAACACACACACTGACCCATGCAGACACATTCACTGGTCCATACAATAACACACTTACCCATACAGACACACACTGACCCACACAGACACACTATGACCCACACAGACACACACTAACTCATACAGACAGACACTGACCCATTTTTCATTTTTTATATTTTATTGGGCAATTGAGCCTAAATAATTCTCTTTTTTTCCAATATTTGGTTCCTGACTGTATCCAGAGCCATTTGAGTCTGCTTACTATCCACCATCCTCCAGTGGAAGCGGTCCAGTAATATCCCTCAGTGGATTTCAAGGCGCATATTTCATTTACATCTTGTGAGTGCAACTGTTATTGCAGTGTGTTATTTAATCTTACTGTACATCACTACGTGTTGTTTGTTTTCTTTTTATTTTAGTTTTTAGCTGCATCCCTTTTCCTTTTTCCTACACATCTGATATTGAAGAGGTCCAAGTGGGAAGGACCTATAGGGAAGCTATTTTGTCCTTATTCAGTTAAGTACATTTTATTCATATATGTGATATATGAATTATTTCTTTTTTGTTATACACTGACCCATGCAGACACACAATGACCCATCCAGACACACACTGACCCATGCAGGCACGCACTGACCCATGCAGACACACAATGACCCATGCAGACACATAATGACCCATACAGACACACACTGACCCATGCAGACACACAATGACCCATACAGACTGACATACACAAACATACTGACTCCATTGCTGTTCCAATGTTGCCTGCGCCTGGTGGCCCATCGCTTCCTGTCTCAGCCCTGCCTCTACTATCCTCCCACCCACTTGTCCCCATGTACAGGGGGAAGAAGTGGGAGCGAGCAATTGAAGCGCCTTCATGCTGCTTCAGCATTGGATGCCTGGGAGGGGGCATTGCTCTGAGGGCTGATGTGGATGCCGCCGGACCAATGTAAGTGCTCACTAACGCCCGGTAACATGGCCGGCGGCACACTCGAAATAATAGATGGGTGGCCGAAGAGCAAACTTTAACATAAAGTCAGTGCTGGCGCCCCCCCCTTAATCAGCGCCCTAAGCGGCAGTTGGCCTATAGGAAGCGCCGGTCCTGTTCAGGACATCTTGGTTGGAATTTACTAACCCCATAAATTGGTTTAAAAGTGCTTTACCACTTTACCATATAAGGATATAGTCTAAAATTTCCATAGCACCAGGTTTGCTCCAAATGGATTTCCTTGGCAAATGTGTTTAGACTCCCAGTCCCCCACAAATATATTAGTGTAACTAGGAGTGAACCTCGTGCTAATGGCTGGCCCACAATCCTGCAAGTAGTGTGGACCCTCAAACCAGAAAAAAAGTTATTTGTTAAAATAAACTCAATGCAGTTTAAACTAAACTATGTTTGCAAAGTGGACATCTCAAGATTGAAAAGTTCCTTCACAGCTTGTATGCTTTTATCATGGTCTATGACCGTGTATACAGAAGTGACATCTATTGTTACCCATAAATATTCCTCTCTCCATTCTAGTCCTTCATCCTCTCTTATAGTGATGTCCCAAACGGTTCGCCGAACGGTTCACGAACGGTTCGCCACGAACGGTTTGCCACGGACTCATCATTGAGTAAACTTTGACCCTGTATCTCTTGTTTAACAACTGTCATGTTTGTCTTTTAGTTCTTTGATTGCTATTCTTTCCACTATTGACAGATTTTCTTTTCCCTTCTTCTTTAATATATATTCAAACTCATTTAAAACCATTTCACTAAAAACAGGAATGTGTTCACACTTTTCTCATGTGGGAAAATAACCTTGATTTTAACCTTAGGTTGCAATATATAATGTTAGGATAATACAATCATCTTCTTTTCTCTCTAGTTCTATATTACATATTTGATTTCCCGTATATGTTTATTTAAAAAAAAAAAAAAAAAACATTTAAGAGATTTTTACATAGCAATGAACATTTTAGTTTTCCCCAAAATAGCAATTTGTTAATTTACTTTGTATTTGGAGATGTTAAAACAATATAGACATTAATAAACACAAGCTTCATTTATTGGAGGTCTGTTTTGGGAATGGTCCTCTAACTGGAAGCATTAACCAATAGAAACAAACCTGTTAACCATTTTTTTGTTTAAGGCTTATTACATATGCACCTAGAATGCCCGCACTATTTCCTGGGCTGTCCCTGACATGGCTACTGAATCCAGTGCAAGCACTTACAGCTAGGGGGCACATTGTGGAGATATCTTTATGGTTACAAGTGTTTCACAAATGAATCCACTCTCCACATCAACTGTATGGTGTTTTTGGTGAGGTCCTTTGCAATCCGTAGCCTATCCCGAGATGTTGTGACTGTGGTCATGCATTTTCTCATTCAGCTTTTTAATGTGGGCAGAGCTTATTGCATCATTAACTTATAAAAATTGGCCATATCAGCAGAGCACATTTTACTAGATAGCTTGCCAGTTGGCTGGCACACCTATATTTGAAGACTCCTTAAGAAAATGCATTTTGATAGGCCCAGATATGCTTTATTTTGGAGTTTGAATTACATGTTGTTCCTTTTTTGAGTCTTGGCCTGGAAATTCTGGCCTCTCCTTAAAGCAGTTATCAGCAAAAAAAATCTCTCATCTGTCTCAATGGCTGGAAGAGAAAAGAATCAAGTGTTGCAGACCTCAATCCAATTAAAATCATGTGGTGGGTAGATAGATTTATGCCAAAGCATTGTGAATCTGATCAGGTCTTGGAAAAATTTAATTGTTCAAGCCTCAAATTCAGAAGGTGCCTCAAATGCACTTCCTCTTAAGTGCGTTCATCAAGCCTTGTCTTTCGATCAATGTCTGGCAATGTAAAATAAGATCACGGGGGCTGTGGCAGGTGCCTCTGGGGATTTATTAATCCTATAAACTCCATCAAAAGAGAAGTATTTAGCTTGTCTGGTCGGTAAAACCGATGACTCTAGTCATCTGATAAAATGTGGAACTTTGTCAGGGATTCCAGGACGCCCCGAATTTTTAGATCCTTTCTCCAAATGTATCATTGAGGTGATCTACTCGTTGACAAGTGTGAGCGTTTTCTGTCTCCAATTGTTTCTTTCTGTCTTGTTTCTTTTCATGTTGTCTAACCTTGTCACAGGTCTAGAACATCCTCCTTGGTAGCCTGTATGCATGTTGTTACCGCCTGTACCTCTGTCTTTACCACCGCCAGGTCAGCCACAAAGAAAGAGTACTGTATATTGGTAAGCAGGTTTTTTGATATCCTTCTTAGTGGCTGGATTAGTATCGTCTGATATCTGTGTAAGTCTCCGTCGCTCATTTGCAAAAGAGAGGCCTCCAAAAGTGCCGGAGTGGAAGGTTTAGCATGTGGAGGCGACTGTAGCATTTGGCCTATCTCTCTTTTTTACTTTTTTGGTAGAAGGGAGAGGCTTTTGGGATCTACGTCCAATCTCTCCTTCAGTACTGAAATTGAGATTCTTGACAGCAGGTAGGGGTGCACTCCACACTTCCAGCCCTCTGGTCGTATTGATGTCAGTCGGCAGGCCACCTATGTAGTAGGCCGAAAGCCTTAGCTTTACATTTTCAAATTCTGGGTGAAAAACAAAGGCATCTGCGTACTCAGTAGAATGCCCTACAGGTATTTCATGCATATCTGAGGTGTGACAGGATTAATTCCTGTTCACCTGTAGCTGCTAGAAATGGTGTCTATGCTGGTGTGCTGCTTGGCTCTTGCCCCAGCAACATACTATTTAACTCTGTGTCCTTAATAAAATCATGACTTTAAATCATGAATATAGTAAAAATCTGGTAATTAGCTTACATGTCATTGCGGCTGAACTTGTTGCCAGTGTGTGTGTATAAAATAGAGATGCTGGCTGCAATTCCACTATTTAGGATTTCTTTCCATATCGAATGCAGAAAATACTAGTAGTCTCTAAAAAAGGGAAATTACACTGCATTTGTACAGACATAGAGACATTACAAATAGAAATATCAACTCATTAAATAAGATATATTTTATTCAGTGATTTAGGCATTGATGTAATTCTTGCTGTAAATAAAATACCCTGTATTAACACTACTATAAAAGTGATAATACTTAATACATAGGATGCTAAAACCTATAAAATGTTTTATACTGGGGCATAAGTAGGTACAGACTGATATATACACACACACACACAAACATGGAGTTTCCCCTCCACCCTTTGTAGCTGTAACTCTCTAAGAAAGCCTTTACACAAAATGTCGTATTGCGTCTGTGGGACTATGTGTCTATTTAGAAACATAGAATGTGACAGCTGATAAGAACTATTTGGCCCATCTAGCCTGCTCAATTTTCTAAATACTTTCATTAATCCCATGGCCTTACCTTATATGTAGACACACTAACAAACCATCATGGACATGAAGTGACATTCTAGACCTACTTGACTGATACTACAACAGTAGACACAAGGAAAGGGACTACATGAGACATTTGTGGGAACTATGGATGAATAAAAGACTAAAACCAAAATAATTACACAATGGTGAAACATAGTCAAGAGGAATCTAGTGTCAGAACTGGAATTAGACAGACTACACAAAAGAACATACATGACCCATGAGGAGGAAGTAACTACCATGCCAACACATAAATTTATGGAATATTGTCAACCTGCATCTGTCCCCTAATATGGTATAACTACAGATTTAAGAGAGATGAGCAAAGAAAAACAGTTCTTAACCACCGGACAAGACTACCAAAGCATACTGGAAAATTGCCACCAGACAGTATGATAGCAGTGGATATTGAAGCACTCTCTACAATGCCAACCAACATCATCACAGAGATAAAAAAAAAGCTCATGTATGTGAAATGTCCAAATGTTTGACTATAGGATTAGGTTGAAAGAGAAACCATGCCCACCATGGAGACTAAGATTGGAAGCCAAGACTAAGTCAACACGTAAGGACGTTTGTAAGTTGGATCAACTTCACAGAGGTAGAATAATTAATGACAGATCCATAGAAGGAGATACAAGGATATGGTCATACCAGATGCTCTAGAAACATCCAAGCAAAAGCAACAGTACTGGAAACCAGACTGAATATATACACCAGAGAAGCAGAGGCTAAGAGAATAAATGCCCTGTTTACTAAAGAATGATCCAAGGTGTACTCACAGATGCAGTGTAACAACATGTCCACCCTAAAACCACTCAGAGCTGATACTGAACAGTCCTGGAAGAACATTTGGTAGAAAGAAGTGTCACATAACACCAAGGCCCAGTGCATATTAGACCTGAAGGCAGACCACTGCATGCTCTCAGAACATAAACCAGTCATCATCACAGTAAAAGATATTCAACAATGACTAGCCCACATGAAGAGTTGTTCAGCATCAAGACCTGATATGATCCACCCTTACTGGATAAAAAGAAACAAACAAAATAACAATGCTGCATGAAAGCCTAGCAGCATAAATGAACTAGCTACTGGCAATATGCTCCCACTCTAACTGGCTATCACAAGGTAGAACAATACTGGTCATAAAGGACCCTCACAAGAAACAGCACCCTCTAACAACTGACCAATCACCTGTCTCCTGACAACATGGAAGGTTGTCACGCATAATAGCCTCCAAGATCGATGGACATATGAGTCAATACCGGAGAAGGGGATTGGAAACAACATTAGAGGCTCAAAACACCAGCTGCTGTTAGTCCAAACACTCACACAAAATTTCAAGACTAGATTGACTAATCTGCCAATCTGTACACAGCTAGGACTGACTACAAGAAAACCTACAACACAATTTTACACACATGAATACTGGAATGCTTTGCTTTATACAGGTTCAACCTAACACTACGAGCCTTTGTCAAAAACACAAAGGGCAAGTGAAAAACAACACTAGAAGACAATTCCAGGACAATTACACGAGTGAACATAAAATATGTTGTATACCGTTGCGAGGTGCTATCCCTGATGCTCTTCTGCACAGGTCTTAATCCCTTTAGCCAGTTCATCATAAAGAGTGGCTATGGATACAGGTTCAAGACTGATGCTACCATCAACCACCTCCTTTACATGGATAATATCAAGCTGGGATATTGACTTACTGATCCTCCTAACTAAGATATATATAGCAAGGACACCAGAATGTAATTTGGTTTAGATAAGTGTGAGGGAATGATACCAAAAAGAGAGAAAATGTTCAGGACTGAAGGGTGGGAGTGCCCGAAGGCCAAGTTAAAAATGTAGAAAACAAGTACAAATACCACAAGTAGAAAACAGCTACAAGTACATGGTGATATTCCTAGTTACTTCCACAGAGTCAGACAGGTCCTTATGTTCCAGCTCAATGGCAAGAACAAGATCCATGCTATTAACACATATGTCCTACCAGTCATCAGGTATGGTAACTTTTCCAAGAAAAGAGATGGCCAACACTTAGAAACTACTCAAGGTGAATGGAAGATGTGGCGGAACCAGCCTCGCCACTGGGCATTGGAGAAGACTGATTGCCAGCCTCCTGCCCTGTGACTATGGCCCCATGTTGAAATGCTTGATTTTCCCCTGCAAAGACCCGAAAGCCTGTTCATTCGGTACGTTCCCTATGTGAGCAGTGTTACCCCAGATAGCTATGCCATGGAGCCCATTCGTATAACGAAAGACTATGTGAAAGACTTTGGCTCCATGGCAATTGAACTGTATGTATGTGATCTGAGCGCCATTCAGTAATAATGTGCGCTCAGATCTAAGCTATCTGGGGATATGTTGAATGTACCTGTTTTATGCAATAGCTGCACAGTTATATATTTTTATGTATTTTATTGTATTTTGCTACCATGTGGCTAATGGAGTTTTGCCTCTGTCCTTGGAGATAATTGGATTACTTCCCAATTATCTCCAGGATAGAAGACTCTGTGGAACTGGTTTTGGGCAGAAAAGCAATGTTTCATTTGGTCACAAAGGACGTCGATCTAACTTTTGACCTACTGGAACAATTTTTGACGTATGTGTGTATTTGGAGTATGCTGATTCTGAAAATGTAAGTTTTATGTGAATGTGATGCATACTTTTAAAGTTAGGAATATTGTGTAAAACTGGGTATTTTCCTGCCTGTGATAATTATATTAACCCATTGTGTAAGGTAATTGTATCACAAGCAGAGGGGAGGATTTTGTGTGGGAGTGTCTGAGTGTTTTGTACATGCTTATTGGTTGTTTTACAAAACCCTGTGGGTGGTACTAATGTGTAAGAATATAAGAACAATAAATCCACAGCTCTGGCAGTTCTACTTCACCCTCAATTTGGAGTGCCGTCTCTTATTGGGGGAATCTGCTACAAGGGATTGCTATGCTTGTCATACCCCCTTGCTAAATCACTCCTAAGCTCTTGTAAGAGCATGTTCCTGCATTGCTCTCTGGAGGATTCTACGGTGGTTATGGTGTCGGCTGGAGTGCTTGGGGCCCTCAGGAAGCGCTAGGAGCATCCATCAACGGAAGTACCCAGTCGGGGTGCCAGGTGATCCGTTACAGAAGATTTCACCCAAAATCCTAAGGGACAGGGAACAGAGGGGAGAGACCACTAAGGGACGGGGGCAGGGGAGAGCTCTAAGGACAGAGGGGACAGCTCTAAGGAAGGGGAGGAGAGAGCACTAAGGGACAGAGGGGTAGGGGAGCTCACTAAGGAACAGGGGAGATCACTAAGGGACAGAACGGGTGGGGAGAGCACTAACGGACTGGAGGGGAGGGAATATTACTAAAAGACAGGGGGCCAAGGGAGAGCACTAAGGGACATGAGGGGAGAACACTGAGGGACAGGAGGGAAGAGCACTATAAAAATAAACAAATAAAGAGCTGCTCCCCTCTCAGCCCCTCTCCTACCCCACAAACCCTTTACACTACAAACATACACAATGCATCCTTACACATACACAGAAACATACAATGCATCCCTACTCACACACACACATACACACCGAAACACACAATGCATCCCTTACGCACACACACACACACACACACACACACACACTGCTTCTCTTACACACACAGAAATAAATGCACCCCTTACAGACACACAATGTATTAAATTACATACACAGAATTCCTTACACACAAACATACACTGCATCCCCTATACACACACTACATCCCTTACACAAATTGGTATCCCTATACACTACATTCCATAAGAACACACACACATTACATCCTCCACAATAACACATCCCCTACACACATACACTCCACTCCCTGTGAGCGAACTTATGGGTGCGCCATGTAGGTGGAATTATGGGCGGGCCTTGTAGGCATACTCACTGTCAGGCCCTGGGGGCCCAGACCTTGAGCTGTGTAAGGGGCCCCAAAAAATGGAGTTGCTTCCTATTCATTAATTGTTGTGAGCACTGTTACAAACAGTATCCAGAGAGCCTCTTCTACACCAGACCTGTGGAGCCAGACTACAGCCGGAGCCCATAATCATACTTTTGTCCTCATCTGGTGGTAAGTAGGAAATCCAGTACATTATTAGTGGCACTAATCTCTAATTTACCTCACAGTAAAGGGCCACTATAGTCACAAGAACCACTAAAGCTCAATGTAGTGCTTCTGGTGTCTATAGCCTGTGCCTGCAGGTTTTTTTAATGTAAACACACTGCCTTTTCAGATAAAAGACACTTTGTGCAGAACTGGCATTGGCCCATATGGCAGATCATATGGGTGGGGCATTGTGATGTCACATGCTGGGCAAAACATATGGGGGGCAGCACATTTTTGTTTGCCTGTTGCGGAAAAAATCATTGCATCGGCCCTGGCAACAGCTATAAATTAGGGTATAGCAGAGAGCCATGTCAGCCTTTACTTTGTTAACTAATGCTTGCATGATGAAGAATAAGAAAAAAAAATACAGTGTATTTTTTGAAGGACTACAGAGACAGGGAGAGTCGAAGGTGGTGAGGGAGGGCATTTCATTAGGAAGGGGTAGCCCTGGAGAAGTTCCGCAGGTGTGAGTCTAAAGTGCAGGTTGGAACATATGCTAATGAGCGAGGAGATATAAGCAAGAGCACAGTTATGGAGAGCTTTGTTAGTAAGCATAAGGACTTTAAACGCAACCTTAAATTTAACAGGAAGTCAAGGTAGAGACTGACAGAGGGCTGAGGTTAGAGAATTGCGAGAGTTAGTATTTTTTAGTAGTAAATAAGGCAATACGAATTGTGATGTAAATAGAGTGAATTGTGATTTTCAAGCAACTCCTACCAATTGTAAAGCAAAAACAAATGTCAGCCTCCAAATTGTCCTGAGGTGGAGACCTTTCCTAGGTTAGCTAGGAGGGACATTGATAAGCTTTCTGACTTGACATACAGCCACCAGTGCTTTAACCTTTCTAAAGAGTAACATAGAGCAGTGATTGATGTTTTGCTATGTTCTCTGGCTCCAAATAAATACAGCCTTTTAATTTCATTATCCATTGTGTTGCCATCCAAATCTGTTCTCTTGAAAGCATTTTGGTCATGTCCTACGTAAGAAAGGGGTCAAACATAGAACACCTTTTTAAGGTTTATAGGACAGGATTTGGTGATAGGTTCTATGTAAGGGGCAAAGGGAAGGACAGAGTCAAAGAGCAAATAAAAACAATGTGTCTACATGTTAGAGTTTATGATAGCTCCTTGACCTGAAGGGAAACATCTAAAGAGATTACAAGGATGAGATATCTCTTGTTTCCCCATTGCAGCACCAGTAACGGTGAAAGTGAATCTTTAAAGTTACGTTCCAAACACCATATCCATTACAGTAGTCAAACCATTTTTTACCTGGGTTCTGCGGGACAATGCTCCCCAACTATTCTTTTCATCTCTGAGGGCTAGAAGCTCCTGCTAGGAATCTTCTTTAACACTGCGTGGCTCAAGCAAAGAACCTTGCACAGAAAACAATTAATTACAACAGATAGTCACTAGATCGAAATAATATTGGGTATGGACAGTGTTGGCCCATCTGTGTAAGTAGTTTTAATGTTTTAGAATGGTTTAACTTCTTACCACTGGTCTGTCTCAGTGAGCACAGAATTATTAGTATTTACTTATAGACTAAGTCAGGTCTGAAACACATTTGCTGTTTTCACTTGCTATTAAATTGGAAAACATAGCTTATGTAGAATTTAATACATTTTATTATGTGTGTTTGGATTGTGAGTAAGTAACAGATGGTCTGAATGGCTTTCTTTATCTGAGAATTCTGGAATGTGGTTCTGAACCAATAGGAATCATATGATTGTTTTCATTTGATTGCTTTAACTAGACAAAGAAAAGGTTTGTCAAATACATCCTTTATTTAAGTGCAATGTTGGGGGTGGCTTAAGAAGAAGTTCTTTGGTTCTAAGGACAAAGACTCCATCTCTCCCTTCCTGAATTCAGCAATTACCATTTGCTGTTGAATGTCCATCATCCTGTAACATCCTTTGTTGTTTTATTATATATTAATAATTTTAAGCACTAATTGTAAACTAAAGAAAAGGTAAGTCTGATGTGTATTGATGTTTGTAAATGATACACACAAGAATTATAATATATATGTATAGTAACATCACGACGAGCCACCCAACAAGAAGAAGAAAGAGGATTGAAAACAAAACCATTTTGTTTTCCTGCAGGCTGTGTCAGTCACAGTCAGGGGAAGTGTGGCTAGGGCTGCATAAACAGAAACATAAGTGATTTAGCTCATAAATGGTGGGAAAATTGAGCATTGAGACTGCAGGGCCATGATGAATACACAAATACTGCTTTATTAAGTTAAAGTTGTTATGGTGACTATAGTGTCCATTTAAGCTTAACTTGCTTAGCTCCCAGGAGTGTCTCTTTAGGTTGCTGCTAATTTTGCTAGCTTGCAGCTGAGAAAACATTAGAGTCAAATTTAACTCCTGGTCTGGATGTTTTCTCTTGGCTTTACAGTTGTTTAGAAACTACTGGGAAGGATATCATACCACTCTCTCAAACATAAAGTCCCATCGCTGACAATTCCATGCACCTTATTACAATATACACAATGAAACAAAGCCTAACAGCTGGATTTTTGCATTGCATTTGTTTTACCATGCATCTGAACATAAAATAATTAGAATAACAAATTTAGTTTGGCCCCATAGTTAATCGTTAGATTCCTTGATAGAGTCACATGTTAAGAGTAAAGAAAAGGTTATAAAGGTCTACAATGGTTCGACAGAATTAGTCTTTCTATATAAATCCAGTTCCATGTTATATTTGCAGGTAAGCAGGTATATCCATTTTCTTTGTAGGAAAACCTATTTAATGTACATACACTAATGAGAACTTATTTACCCATATAAACTAAAATAAAAACATCAAGACTATTTCAATAGGGAACTATCTGATATCTCAAGATATAGAATAGCTAGTTTTATATATCTGTTCCTAGCAGACATGTACTCTGCACAATTATAATTAAGATTACAAAAATAGAGCCAGTCTTAGAAAGTGTTGTGTCTCTCTTGTTTGTCTCTTTTCATATGTGTAATCGTCTATTTTAGTACATGTTTCCATTATGCTTAGAGATATCTTTAGTACTATCAATTAAACTGTCAATTGGATTTACAGCATAGATTAGTTTATTCCTACAATTTTAACTTATTCTGAAAAGGAGGAAAAAAACAGCAACTAAACCTCCAATTGCACTTATGAGATCCTTTTCATGGCTGTCACCTACAGGTAGGGGTATCAAACTACTCTAGACCTTGACCTGCATACTACATATTAGAAAAAAAAAATGTAGTTCGCCTTGGCACTCAACCATCGAGGTGCATCAAGTTCAAGAGGAGTCCCAAAAATACCAAAATTATATAATACAAAATATAATCAAAGTTTAACAAGAATTATTTTCTGGATATATCCATACTCTCAGGAGAAAAAAAAAACTGTTACACATCATGGACTGTAGTATATGGAAGAAATGTGCAAATATGTGAAAAAGAACGTATAAAAAAATGGAAAGAGAAAAAATACACTTAATAAAAAAGGCAGCTGCCAGGGAAGGACACTCCTAATCAAAAATCCTGTAAACTACATAGCTCCATGAATGTACAATTACATATGAAACAGGGCTGTTACATGGGGACCATTGCAAGGAGTTTGTGGTCTGCATCTATGTATGAGCAGATGATAGTAATCGCTCCTTCGTGGTCATGGCACTCACTAATGAATGATAGGGCAGCCACCAGTATTCCCAGCCTGCACTTGGAGCATGGAAAACTGGCACATGCAATTACTGTCATCTGTACCAGATGGAGTTGAAACCTACATGCTCCTCTGCTGGACTACCAGATAGTTTAACACCACTGGGCCACTAGAGAATCTACTCTACAATGGATAACCAAGGATTTTGGCCCCCTGTGAGTTTATCCCCTGCTTGTCCACAAGGCATCATAGCTGCCAACCAGCAGAAAGGAAAACAGTAGGAGGGAAAACACAGAGCATCACAACACATATTGCATACAGCCAACACACACACACAGGCGTCGCATGTGAAGGTGCCCATCGCGTGGCCAATGCTGTTAGGGCCAGCCGATGGCTATGGATTTCAAGGGGGCCCGGTCAGTGCTGCGGCGATTTAACAGTGTAACCGGGCCCCCTGAGGTGACATCAGATGCTGGGAGAAAGTGACTGCCCCGGTCACTCCTCCCAGCTATCAGATAGAGCCGCATGGGAGGAAGAGAGGAGGAAGTCAGAGTGGGAACTCTGACTCCCATCAGCCTGAGCCACCACTGGGCCCCAGGGAAGTCACCCTCCTGCATCTAAAAAAGTAGGAAACAGGAGGGTGACTAAAATATTTTGTAAATGTGTGTCTGTATGAATGTTTCTCTGTCTGTGTGTATGTCTGTATGTATGTGTCTGTGTGCAGTGGTGTATCCTGGTTTTGTGCTGTCCTAGGCAGGACAAAACTCAGGCACCCACCCGCGCTACCCCCACCTGCGCAACCGCCACCCAACCCTTCCCCTCTGCTCCGCCTTCTAAATACACACACACACATTCACTGACAGATACGCATTCACTAGCTAACAGAAACACACACTCACTAACAGACACACACTCACTCACTCACTAACAGACACACTCACTCACAAACAGACACACACACTCACAGGCAAACACACACACACACTAACAGGCAAACACACACTAACAGACACACGCACACACTCACTAACAGACACACACACACACACACACTAACAGACACACACTAACAGGCAAACACACTAACAGACACACACTAACAGGCAAACACACACACACTAACAGACACACACACTAACAGACAGACACACACACACTAACAGACACACACTAACAGACACACATTAACAGACTCACACACACACTAACAGACACACACACTAACAGACACACACACACACACTAACAGACACACACACTAACACTAACATACACACACACTAACAGACACACACACTAACAGACACACCCACTAACATACACACACTAACACTAACAGACACACACACTAACAGACACACACACAGTAACAGACACACACACTAACAGACACACACACACACACAGTAACAGACACACACACTAACAGACACACACACACACACTAACACACGCACTTTTTTTATTTAACCCCCCCCAGCCTCCTTACCTTTGGGAATACTGGGGGGGTTCTTCCTCTCCCTGGGGTCCTGGGGTCCAGTGGCTGCTGGGCTGGGCGGGCGGCCGGCGAGGGAGCGCTGCCCCTGAGCGCTCTGCTCAGCTCCCCCTCGCGCCGCCAGCAGAGTGAGGCCGGGAGCCGGACTATGACGTCATATTCCGGCTCCCAGCCTCACTCTGCGGCGCGCGAGGGAGCTGCGCAGAGCGCTCAGGGGCAGTGCTCCCTCACCAGCCAGCTGCCCAGCGCCGCCCGCCCGCTCGGCATGTCTGTTAGCCGCAGATCAGTTTTTGCACCGGGACCCCATGGATCGTGTGTACGCCACTGGCCTGTACCTACAATATATACACATTATACTAAATCTGCACATACCACAAGCACAACTTACACACAGACAGCACATCACACACACAAACTATGGGAGGAAGTGGGTGAAAAAGAGAAATACTTGGAAGAAGAAGTTGAGACACTATATCCATGGCTCTAGGCAGGTAATGTGCAATTTACAGCTCTCCATGCTTAATTGTTGGTGGAAAATAATGTGACCAGGTGATAGGCACAACATGAGGAGATATGGTAATGTGCAATGAAATTATGCAAAAACATGGTGATATCACATCCCAGCAGTTTATAAAATAGTAGGGGAGATAATGAGTGAGTAAAGCAATGGTAGGAAGAGTAAGGATGTAAGCTAAATATACTATTAGGATAAAAAGAGAAAAGTAAAGGAGGAAGAAACAAAAGAAGGAAGAAATTGTAGCCAAGTCAATGTGGGAGGAAACACTGAAAAGAGATACTAGGCATTTTGAGCAGGTCAGAGAGCCATCTGCCAGGCAAGAGACCCAAACTTTATTAAATAATTTGAGGTTAATTTGCATTTGAGCAGTCAGCCTATTCACATGTAGGACTTCATTAGTTATGTGAATAAATGTATCTAAACAAAATCTTTTATATAGTGTCAATTTAGAAAAAAATTTCTACTGTTTAAGAACATATTAATGTGCATCCATACACACACTATAATGCATATAATCTTAACTTTAAAGCGGCACTGTCATGCCGAATTCTGTTTTTTTTTTAACCCCTCTCCCGCCTCCACTACATCCAATTGACCCACTAGTCACCCCCAAATGCCCCTAAGCCCC
Organism: Pelobates cultripes; assembly: GCA_933207985.1. Lineage (NCBI taxonomy): Eukaryota > Metazoa > Chordata > Amphibia > Anura > Pelobatidae > Pelobates > Pelobates cultripes. The sequence continues at coordinate 125,520,949 of OW240917.1, read as the reverse complement.
CAGCATTACCTATTTTTTAATCCTTATTTTCTGCCCCGATCTATATTCAGGGCGCCGCCATCTTTGTGTGGGTAGGTGAAGTCCCTGTGGGACACGTCATCAGCCCACACTAGACAGACTGTGAGATTCCCGCACATGCCCAGTGAAACACCTGGACATGCGAACGGGAATTTCATCTATTCACTCATTCATCAGACAGACGAATGAGTGAATAGAAATATCAGCCGAACAAACAAACACAATGTATCAGTGTTTGTTTGTTCGTGCAGTTTATTACAGGGAGGGAGCTACCGGCGTGCAGCTCCCTCCTTGTAATATGTAACTATAGAAGCGGCAGGGAGCAGTGCTCCCCACCACTTCATAAGCCACCCCAGGTCCCCCTCTCACTCTATGGGGGTCAATATGACCCCCATAATAGCACAAGGGAGATAAAAATCTCCCAAATGCCCCTACTCGCTATACCGCGAGTAGGGGCATGTCTACTAAACAGTGAGCAGCCTGTGGCTGCTCACTGTAAAAAAAAACACAAAAAAAACAACTATTGGCCCCACCCCTAAACAGTGAGAATGAGGGGGGGGGGGCAGTACTCCCCCCACCCCTGGGCGGCGGGTGGGGGCCATAATGAGAATGGGGGGGACCT